>JAOTON010002268.1:0-1200000 GCA_034440635.1 Lepas anatifera | reverse complement strand
TGAGAGCAATTTTAAGGCATTTGCGAGCCGAATTGGCAAAAATGAGAATAGGACTTCTGAAACAACTTTTTGTGACCTTTTGATCTAGCCAATACATTTTTTCGCGTATCTCCCTTTAATCGGTATGATTGCTGAGTGCGAATTAAATATAGGGATGGGGAGACGATGCTATTGGACCACTCAGGAGGTGCTTAGTTCTGAAACGGAAACGGAAAGAGCTTAGTTCGTGCAGAATATTAATGTGTTGTTTAATCTGAATCCATTTCAGTATCATTGAAAACGTATTTTTTAATGTGCTGGCCCTGATTTGTGTTATTGTGTTGGTCCAGTGACTCTCAACACGGAGAAATGTTCTTCATCATCGAGTTCACCGAGGAAGAACCAAAGTCTTCTTCAATCGTCCCCGAAGAATTTCTATGTGAGGGCAAGACGCGCTGCAAATGGCCAAGGAAGAATGTGACCACCGCAATAAAAAGCAGGCGAACACCCAAAAACAACTGGACGGAGCATGCCTGCCGAGTGCTGGCCGAAACGAGTAAGTTAATTCATGTGTCTCATATTGTTGGAATTGAAGTCCTCTCCCTTAGCAATAGCTAGAACCTTGTTTGTTTAGGGCTTGTTTTATGGGGTTATAGCTGACGTTCAGGTGTCGATCCATAACTTTTGTTCGCTACCGTTATTCCAGCCTCCTGCTCGTTATCTTCTTGAACATTTAACAACGTGCAATGATGAGCCGCTGACTGTGCTGGAGAAAGGCACTGTCTTTAAATAGGACATACATTTCTGTTAACATTCAAACTGTTCAGAATACAGACGTTATTCTTCGATCTAATGATACTGACAAGCTGCTCCTCAACCCCGGCTTTAACACGCGCACTAGAGGGCGTTTCGGAGGCCCCCACTTATTTTTAAAAGGTGACCGGAGAACTGTTCGTAGCTGGAAAACGCTACTCAGAAAGTTGTATACAACTCAGGTTTGACTCAAACTAAAATTGGGTTTCCCACTGAATGTGGTAAGTCCAAAGCAAAGGATTGTTATCTGGTATGCAGGACAAGATTGCTGGCTAACTGAAAAACAGGTGCCAATGAAGCCAGCATCTGACATTTATACTATACAGCCAAAAATGTGCGATTTTAAGTCAACTCAACTCAACTCAACTCAACCAAATTTCAGCATATTTTTTGCCCTGTAGAACCCCTTTTGTAAGCTGGCTTCACGAAGACACGTTTGAGAGAATTCAACGGCACGTCGAGCAGTGAAAAATTGAAAATAGGTCAGAATGTTGTTCACTAATACGCGTTCAAAGACAGACCTACATCTCAAGACCACCACAATCACGCCGCCGCACCAATTCGTCAGCGTGAGAGACCGAGTGGTGACGTCATAACGCCGTATAAATGAAATTATGTCAACAGAACCTCACATAAACTTCAGGGTCAAGGTCAAAGCTCACAGTTCAAGTTAAAAAATCACCGGTCAAGGGCATATCAGCATTTTTCCAAGTCAATGGCCCAAGTGCTTCCGATCAAAAGCGTTACCATATAATGACATGACGTCATAGTTAAGGCAACTCAAAATGTCAAGTTCAAAGGTCATGAGTGAAGGCTGATCCTCATTTCCCGTCCAACGGGTGCTATGATACTTTTTATATTGTACGTTATGGGAATATTCCATATTGTAACCTTATAGGTCAATGACCTTGAATTACCTTGGCCTCTAGATTGCAAGAAATATTTTTTAAGGGATATCCCCTCTATGATCTTGGTCCGCTTTTAGAACATTCCCAACATTTTTCTGCATGTTTACGGCATTTCCCAAAAGCTCTCCAGCAGGTCAATGTTTGACCATTATGCTAAAGCATAGCGATTTTGCCCATTGACAATCGCCTTCGGTTATGACCACGTTTGGCTAGAAGACATTGACCTAGGTCAAGGAAAGTTTGATATAATGTAGATATCCATAGACTCCGTATAACCCCCCTCCCCCTTCCCAACTGGCGTTTTTCTACGTCTTTCAGTTCCATATTGTAGGGGGCCTGGTAGACACCCCTCGAGTGTGCAGAAGCGTCAGACCCTGTTCCAGTGTAGGTGTTGAATCATGTTTCCTGCTCGAAAAATTAGATTACATGACTAGCTGTCATGCCTGGTTTTTTTGAAGGGGTGTTTTTTGTATTGTCAAAATAAATATCCGACTCGAAATTCAAGTGATTCGATGCACTAGACGGGAACATCAGAACGGGATTGTATAGTAGAAATAAGTCAACGGCGCCATCTCTTCCATCAGAGATCATGACTGAATTTGTTTTCCTTGCGCCACTTTCTTAAAATAATTGTTGGGGTTTAACGACGCACCAACTGCCAAGGTCATACAGCGTCTCCAACTCTCACCCTGTTGAGAGGGATTTTGGGGGATCAGATCAACTTATTCAGAGGCTCCGCCGGGACTTGTACCCAGGACCGGTGGCTTAGAAAACAGGGATGTTATCATCTAGGCCACCCATTGGAGGATGCAGGGGGGGCATTCCGGTCATGCCCCTAAAGTGCTGGAGGGGCCAAACTATCTTTCCCTCCAAACGCCAGAGAAATTTTTGAAAAAAGTGTTTACACTAGGTTTGTAGAGCAGAAAAATTTCGGTCCCCCAGGAGACCGATCATGCACTTGGAGAGGTAGCTTATAATAAGTCTGTCGAGCACCCAACCCCCCCCAGGAGGAGAGGCAGACATGGGTTTGGTCCCCCAAAACTCGGGTCTGCGTCCGCCTCTGAAGCCACCCATCCCGAGCCACTTTGTTAGAGTCCTATGAGCCCGGTGAGATGTTACACCAAGATGCCTGGGATATCCCGAAACCAAGTGGAACGTAATCCAGATATAGGGGAGAGTGGGGTAAGATGCCCGGAGTTTAGGGAAATCCGGATTATAGAATAACCGCGGTACCAACAGCGCTGTTTTAGATGCCAAGTCGTAGCATGATCATTTATCTTCCTTATAGAGTCGATGAAATTGCTTATAATTATCATATTTTCTTACTATTATGATCTTACTAGAGGCTTGCAAAGGGGCGTCTTCTTACCCCATTGGGTGGGTATGACGCCCCTGGGGCTTGGTAAGATGCCCCACCCCTGGGCATCTTACCCCATTTTGGTCTATCGTTGATGAAGTAGCTTTTTCGTAGTTAAAGGAACACACTGACAAGTTGAATATTAAAGATATATTCAAAAGCAAGCACACGGACGCGTTTCGTACCTTCTTCAGCGTGTGTTTGAAAGGTAGAATTATCCGTTGACGCATGAAGGTTTCTGTGGGCTCACGTGGGCTAAACGTGGATAATGTTTGCCAATATTTTTGATATTGCGAAATCTCCTCTCTTGGAATTTAGATTTTCTTTTTGTTCAATTAGGGCCGACTCCAAAAACTTTCTTTTGTTTTTTGGTAGAACTTTGTGGATAATTTCTGCATTTTTCCAGTTTGGTAAGTGGTCAAATTGTTCGGAGTGCATTACAAATGAACTCGTGGTTTTATGATTTCTAAGGTCTGATTTGTGTTCGTTAATTCGTTTTTGCAGGCCGCGATACGTCTCCCCGTAGTAGAATCTTGTGCATTTTTGACATGGAATTTTGTAGACGATGCTGTTCTCATTGCTGTTTTTCGAATCCTGCTTCTTTTTGATAAGGTCTCCTATTTTCAAGCCTGTGCTTGCAATAAACCTAATTTCTGCTTGTTTGAGTGTCCTTTCTAGTATTCCGTGTTAAGATGTTTTCGGTCCTACAATAGTCCTCAGTGGCGTTGCTCTTGTTTTTCTTGAGTTTCTAATCTTTTTTGTCTTCAAAAGACATCTCACGATAAATGCTTTAGGGTATTTTAGTTTTAGAAACGACGAGAAAATGTGACTGATCTCCTCTTCGAGATATTCGTTGCTGCACACACGGAATGCACGGAGAAAAAACCGAATGATTACTCCGGATTTTACTCGCTCACTATGGGCAGAAAAATAATGTATGAAATCCTCAGAATAATGTATGAAATCCTCAGAGAATCTCTCGAAGAGAAGATCAATCACATTTTCTCGTCATTTCTAAAACTAAAATACCCTAAAGCATTTATCGTGAGATGTCTTTTGAAGGCAAATATGATTAGAAACTCAAGAAAAACAAGAGCAACGCCACTGAGGACTATTGTAGGACCGAAAACATCTCAACACGGAATACTAGAAAGGACACTCAAACAAGCAGAGATTAGGTTTATTGCAAGCACAGGCTTGAAAATAGGAGACCTTATCAAAAAGAAGCAAGATTCGAAAAACAGCAATGAGAACAGCATCGTCTACAAAATTCTATGTCAAAACTGCACAAGATTCTACTACGGGGAGACGTGTCGCGGCCTGCAAAAACGAATTAACGAACACAAATCAGACCTTAGAAATCATAAAACCACGAGTTCATTTGTAATACACTCCGAACAATTTGACCACTTACCAAACCGGAAAAATGCAGAAATTATCCACAGAGGTCTACCAAAAAATAGAAGAAAGTTTTTAGAGTCGGCCCTAATTGAACAAAAAGAAAATCTAAATTCCAAGAGAGGAGATTTCGCAATATCAAAAATATTGGCAAATATTATCCACGTTTAGCCCACGTGAGCCCACAGAAACCTTCATGCGTCAACGGATAATTCTACCCTTCAAACACACGCTGAAGAAGCTACGAAACGCTTCCGTGTGCTTGCTTTTGAATATATATTTAATATCCAACTTTTCAGTGTGTTCCTTTACCTTTACCGTACTGTCAAATGGATCTTTAACATTTTTCGCAGTTCTTAGCTTCATTGGCAATCATTTAAGTATTATTCAGAAGTCAGAATATATTTAGAAGCGTCCACACACATTGATAAAACGTGTAGGTGGTTTTTCACGTTTCCACGTCAAAGGATAAAACAAAGTTACGTAAAACTAGCGATAAAAACCACGGATAAAAGCATACCATAAAAGTAATATAAAATCACACACACACACACACACACACACACACAAACAACGAAGTACGAAACGAAGTAGGTCAACTGGTACGAGGTTTCTGAGAACCTCCCCTAAATCCCTACCTTGTCTTTTCTGTTTTCTCTTTGTTTCGATTCCCCATTTTAAAATAAATATGGGCCAGAAGTTGTTAAGTACAAAAACATTCACTTCAGACAGTAAAAATGGCTTGTGGTGACTCGAAGCTTCCTTCCACTAACCGTCACAGGCTCCCAGTCTATCATTTATGGCGCACAGCCGCCTTAGCCTTCTCGTAAAGGCACACAGGCCCAGCCTTCCCAGGCAGTGCACTCGATCCATTCTTTGCACGACAGAACAAAACTCACTCCGCAGATGAGATATGTGGTGTCGTCATGCTCACTGTCTTTCTTCCCTTATACAGCTTTTTCCTGCCTCGTCCACGTCGTTTTAGATACATTTGCTTTCGCAACCCCTTTAACTAGTCTGTCTTCCAGAGCCTTTTTTAGATGCATGTTGTTGCAAGTTCGGCTTTTGGAGTCGGAGTCTCACTATGGTCATCAATGGACTTGTCGCAGAGACCCTAGCCCTACCATCCGGGCGAGTCCTGTAATGAAGATTTAATTTAAAAGTCAAAGTTAAACGCCCCACAAATCACAGGGACGGCCGCCCCGCTCAGGTCACCTTCTCACCAGTCAGTTGCCAGCCGACCTACGTCGGGTAAACTATTGAGCGCCGAAGCGTCTCAGGAGAACCGATCCCAAGCCTGAACATACCCTGCCACTGCATGTTCCTGAGCAGCGGGTCGGAGCCCAACGCACTACCAACTGGGCTACCGTGATGGCAAATGTAGAGACGACATAAGAGATCAGGTACGGAACTTTGCAGGAACTTTGCATGTTTCAGGTCTACCTCATTCATAGGTGAATCCAGGGTAAACAGGTCAGCCATAGTCCCTTCCTAATTGGCCAAAATTGACCGATTTTGGTCAATTTTGTTTTAAGATATTTTTACGGCTTTGTCCATTTCAATTTAATTGCTTTGCGCCTCCACGCCAGTTTGATCTGAACCCGCCATGAGGTCATCTCCGGTTGGGGCATCAGGCCAGTTCCGGTGAACTCCCAAATAATTGTCTCGAGGTTTTAATGATTGAGCTGGGATTCACTTTATCGCCTGAAAGCACCAACCACAAAACTTGGCTGTTATGAGATTCCTTGCGTTAGTGGCCTGGGTTCAGGTGCGAGGCCTTCAATTGGAAAGGTTAGTCACAAAACGACATATTGAAGTGTGCTCTTATTTAACGCGTACGGTCATGCACGTCGAAAGCATAAGACAGGAACGGGAGGACGGACCCCTAATTCGCCAATCTGAGAGGACGTCTCCCGACAAGTTTTGGGAATCTACTTAGATTTGTATTGTCTCCCTATTACCTACCTACGTTGACCTACGTAAATTTGCTCATGAGCTTCATGGTCATTAGCTTTTTCAAAGACGGTTAATTTAAAGTTCACGTCCCCCCCACCATCACCAGTCCAAGGTCCATAGCCCCGAGTAACAATTCCATGGCGCTGCCCGTAGGTAAGGTTTGGACTAACCCCAAGTTTAACACATAGTTGTTTACTCTAACAAATGGCGTTATATTGCTCTGGGTAAAGACGCCTCTTTCCACCGGGTAAGTTACCCATGGGGCATCTTTCCCCATTCGTTGAGGGGGCATCTTTCCCATCAGTACCCAAACTAGATAAAACCTGAAGGGCAAAAATCATACAATTAAGACACTCAAGGGAAATACTCATTTAATGAGCTAAATATGTCATCATTCGTAATGGAAAGTCAAACAAAGCACGCATGCAATATTCTTTGAGATAGCTGCAACCTATGTGGGCAATCTTTTTTAGAAAAACATCGAAACAAAGACTTACCCACCCGCTTCATGCAAATCACAGGAGGGAACTGAATTTTTGCCCAAGAAACAATCAAAGCCTCTGCTTTCGACCAAGAACAATATTATTCACCAGTGGTGGCCTGGATTGCCAAAAGAGGGGACGGGGGACATCTTACCCGATGGGGCATCTTACCCCACTCTCCCCTACATATGTTAGCGGAAGCATTGTTTTATCTCACAAAGCTACACGGCGTTTGAAAAAGATAGTAGGTATCTTAGAATTGAAGGCAAAATAGAAAGAACCTATCGACAGGCAAACATGACATTATTAAGGAATAGTTGATTTTCACAGTCGGCGAGGGTATTCAGTTGTTAGAAGGTACAATTCTATAGCACAGCTTAATCGTGGAACATAACCCTTGCAGCAAAAAGAAAAAGACGACCAGTTGGATGAATCTTCCTCGCATTGATGTAGGAACCGGGTGACAAGGGGGCTGCCCATTCCATTTCAACTCTGGAATGTAGCGAAGTTTCAGTGTTTTCCAGGAGGCCCCAAACTTTAATAAGCAACATGCCTACTTTCCCGTTATTGAAATTATTATTCTGGAATTATGTCAAACTTCCACGATAACTAGCATTGCCCACTGTCCGGATCAGCCCCACCATACCATTTTAAGAAAATAACGTTTAAGACCTTCGGACCGATAAAACATCACTATCCACAGCTTCCTACAAACGAGCTCTACGTCTTCACGAGAGGATGCTCTACACCTCAGAGCCTTCAACGACCGAAGATGAGGCGGTTGCAAAAAAAATGAGGTAAGAAAAGTAGCAAACAGGAAATGAAGGCGCGGCTTTTGGGGATAGGTAGAGTAAACAATGTTTATCTAGTTTTCTCTGCACAATGCAGCATAGCTCAAAGACATTGAAACGGAAAATAAGGATTATGAATATGCCAAAAATCCTTCAAAACCCTTAGAAATAGGAACAGCAACAGAAATGTGTTTTCAAAATTATACAACACAACGTCTTTAACACGTGCATCGACTGGGTCTGACCCACCATCGCATTGACGGGGGGAGGGGGTGCGCGCGGGTACCCGCCCCCTAAGTTCTCGCAAACCATGCTATTGCTTAATGTTAATGAGAAGTTTCCTTAACTGATATCTAAAGCACTAAAGCATATTCGTCCTTCTACTCTAAGCCCTTCATGCATTCGCTTTGTCTTAACCATACTTGCCCGTAACCTGTAAATCCAAACACCCTTTTTATGAAACTTGTTTGTATTTATAGTACCTAATATCATGTAGGTAATGATGCATAGAGGTTATTGTTATTAACACTTTTAATTATTGAATCAAAACAAGCAATGATATTTATGCGTGTAATTATGATGCCCTTTGTATTAGGTAGTCTAATTGTTTGTACCTTTCTTTGAACTTTTTGTCTTTGATTTTGTATGCATCTGGCTGTTTAAACGTCTTTTCTGATCAGATTGTAACTGAACGCTGACGAACGCTTTTAAGATATGGCCGATAGTTCTGATTCCTTCACGTTTTTTCTAGCGGAAAAGTCCTAACACTACGTAAACCAAACCAAGAGAATATACCCATGAATTCCCAGATGTCCCTTTTATATTGTGCAGCCAGACAGTTTGCTTTTTATTTCTAAGTTTTCAGTTTGTTGCCTTTTCTTTGCTCATATTTAAAGCACATAGTTGGAATTTTTTTAAAGTAAAACATTCACCGTCAGTTGTACTATCTCTAGCCAGCTGGAAAACTCACAGTATTGCCTAAGTAATACCTTCATACCACATGCTCAAATACTTTTCCAGTTAATGCTTAAAGGGAGATAAGCGAAAAAAATTTATTGGCGAGATCGGAAGGTCACAAAAAGTTGTTTCAGAAGTCCTATTCTCATTTTCTGCGAATTTTACCTGAAAATGCCTTAAAATTTCTCTCAAAGTCAACATTTCTAGACGACTTTACCGATACACCTCATATCGGTGTATATGACGTACACACGGCTATCAATTTCTCTAACAATTAGGTCATATCTATCCTAAACAGTGATGTAGAACTTTGGACTACTACAGAAAAAAATTACTTTAGAAAAACAATATTCCAAAACTGTTTTGAAACAGAAATATAGGGCTTAAAAGAAATCACAATTAACCAATCAGAAGGCTAGGAATACCGGGGTCACGTGACCTATCCGACGCAAAAGTTTTGTCATCCTGGGGCTGAAGCAGAAAATGACTCAAGACCCGAGATACGAAACCGCTGAAGACTTGAGTAATTATGTTTTTTTCCGTTTCTAGGGCAAACTAATTCATTTTAGAGTTTTAAAAGCTTTTTGAAATTAATTCAAATACAAATACAGGATAACAGACATTTGTATTACAAAAAACATTGCTTTTCAACTCTAAATAGTTTTCTAAAAGTAAGTGATGGTTGAAGGTTTCAGCATTTTATCGGAACTGGTAATATATTTCGATAGTAAGTGAGTGGCCTCCCAAAATTTTGCCGAAGATACAAAAATAATTGATAGTTTCGTAATCAGGATGTTTCAAATAGCAAGAAACCACAATAATAATTTTTCGCGTATCTCCCTGCAAGATAACCCTGTTGCCGTGATGTTTATCATAAAGTATGAATATAGTGTTTATGTTAGGCTGACAAGTTTCGATCCTAGTTTTCCTAACTCGGCCGGGCCTGGTCGCTCAAATGGGGCTGGGTGGTACAGTGACTTAATTGTCTGCATCAGACTGCTGGGACAGCATGGATTAAAGTGGGTTCAGTCCTCTATGGCGGGAGACCGCCTTCTGTGTCCCTTCTGACCCGGTGATTAGTTCCTTAAACAAGCACGCCAATAATCCCAGGAATTGGGCAAGTGTTAGTTTCTTAGTAATTCGGGCTTTCGAGCACACAAGTGGGCAAGTGGGCTTGTTGGGAGTGGCCCTAATAAAATGAAATATGCTTAATCTTATCCATATAGAGGGGTACGAGAAAACCTCATGCTTAATGTTCCAGGAAAGAGAGGGCCAAGGTGCAGCTGTCAAGCGATGAAGATTCGCGTGTCGAATCCGACGGTTCCGGGTCAGACGTTCCTCAAGTCCCGACGCCACCGGCACACTTTCATCTCCCACTGAGTGCAAGATCTAATCCAGGTTCGTCACACATCTTGTTATGGTGATGGACAACGGCTCGCAAACTCCTTGCATTGTAGAGTAATTTACTTTTTAATGATTTCTGAGCTTATCAACGCACCGACTACCATGGTCAACTGTCATATGGCACCGCAAGCTTTTTCCTGTGTTAGAAGTGTTTCCAAAGCATCAAATTGTTCCTTGTTTAGGGAATTAAACAGACCCTAACGCGGGCCAGTCGCGTGAAAGGTGAGCTTCACCACCGCGCCCAGTCCCGGATTACAAGATTAAAAAACGATACTTGACGGGATTACTTGCATTATACCTAAACTCTTTTACGACAGTTACTAGTGGTAGGGTTGTCAAATATCAGATCGTTTTTAAGAAGTATCGAATTGAATGTAAGTTATTCAACCAACTACGAATGTGATATGAAGTATTTAATGTTGGCCTATGATGTTTCCGATACATACCACGGACCTCAGTACTTTTTAAGACGTTACCATGTGATTTAACCACTTGACCTGTTTGACCCGTAATGGATGTTTTCTTTATTGTTATGGGCGCCATATGATGTCGATGCGCCCTTAAACCCCAATCCTAATGATAACGAACAAAATGGCAGATCCAGGGGTGAAAGGCTTTTGCCCCCCAACGGAAAAGCTCGGGGCAAAACTATGTTTTTGCACCCCCCAAGCGGTCGGCCTCATTTTTCCCCCAACTCAATTTTAGTTTATGATCAGGATGCTGGTGTTCTTACTCTCAACTTCAAACAGAACCAGTTAAGTTCAGTTTTAATATTGCCCCTTGGATTGGAAAAAGGTATATTGAGCCCATATTTTTCACGTCGTGACGTTTTTTGCTTTTGGACTTTGATTTGCCCCCCAAACCGACCGGTTTCATCCGCCACTGGATGAACGTGAGTTTATTGACGATAATATTTGATAATCTATGAGCCAACCTTTTCTGAGGAGATTCGCTGATTTATACATTTAAGCCTTCTCTCTATGAAGAGATCTACAAACATTCAGATTCGTGCAAAAACTGATCATTGCGCAGGTATGCTCAGAGGGGCTCCGAAGGAAAGTCGTCTTCCCGGGAAAGGCGACAGATACTGCGCCCGCTTTAGGGGTACGCTGTCCACGACAGCTCGAGCTCCTGTCGGCGCCGAGGAGACAACGTTTATGAGTGCTGATACTGATGAAGCTGTCAGTGAGTCAGATACTACTGGTCTTATGAGAGGTATGTTCTGGCCATAGGCGCAGGAAATCCCAGCTTTCGGACTGAGGGAGACAGTGCCCCCCCCTCCGACCCAACTTTGAGCCGACTCTGGACCTTTTATTTTAGCAAATCAAGTGATAGGCCGAGCAGTATTTGACCCCACCAGCGGTGACAAGCCCCCCCCAACTTGGGAAAAGTCCGTGCGCCTATGGTTCTGGCACTCGTCATTGTGGTCACGATTGTTATAAAACTTATACATATTTTGAGGTGCTCATTGTTTTGCATACGTAAACAAAGGCAAACATGCGAAACTCTGTTTGAGAATTTTCGTATCGAAACCCGTTTCGGACGAAATTTTGACCAGCATGTTTACTAACGAAGAGCATGGGAAAATGTTCAATGACATCTTTCCATTTTCGTATTTCCTATTGCTATATGTTTTCTATCAAGGAGCTGGAGAGACGAAAAAGCAGAATATGTACCCGGTATATTTAGAATATTGCAATGGTAATGTGATGGAGGTAGTGACTTTTAAGAAATTATTTTTTTTAAGAATTGTATAACCAATGCACTTGCTTAAACAAGTATCCATTTTTGGGCTCAGCTTTGGGACACATGCGGTTATAAAAATTAATTTTGGCGCTTTGGTACCTTCTCTGTAAAGAGTTCTTGTACAGACCTGTGCAATTTACCCAAATACCGTGTGACCGCAGGAGTGCGGACCTTCATCGCAAGATTGTTCAAAACAGTGGAGGGGGTAGCTGAAACACAGCAGGAGATTAAAGAATCGCTGCGTCTCCAATCATCTGTCATCAACAGAATGGCACGGAGCGCAGAAGGCAGGCCACCTGCCTCCGTGAGCGACGGTCGGGTGCTGCAAGAAGCACGGCTTCCGGTAACTACAATGGAGGAGTTCCGCCTTCTTGATGAGCGCCTCTCCACCGATGACACCTTCATGTCATCTTTGGTAAGTGTGTGAAAACATTTTGAGCCGCCATCCTAATGATAAGTCTCATTAATCGTCGGATTTTATTCGCAGTAGGTATTTTGTTCCGGCTCGATTTTTCATTTTTATATCAGGCTGCTTTTTTCTGCTGGTTGTGCCTAGATAGTTATTCTACAGGGTGTTTTAGAAAGAAATATATTGATAAGTGATCTTCATAAAGCTGCAAATCGTTGTTTGTGGCACGTATTGAATATGCACCGAATATACATTTTTGGGACTTTTGGGATTATTCATATTTTGATAGGCATTGGTATATTTTGACTACCTCAAGGGAGTTTTAGAATCAGTTGAAAATAGTGTTTATTATGCATCCATCGGTAACTTTGGTAGACAATCACGGCGTATGACATGACAAGTATCATGCAAATGCCACCACTGCTGTGTACTGCAGATAACACACCCGCACCCGCACCCGCACCCGCACCCGCACCCGCACACGCACCCGCACCCGCACCCGCACCCGCACCCGCACACGCACACGCACCCGCACACGCACACGCACCCGCACCCGCACACGCACACGCACACGCACCCTCTCACAACTGATTCTCAAAAACCCCACCCCTCACTATCAGGCAAGCTCGGGCCCAAGCAAGCAGCCTCAAATTGATTCATGTTTCTTCCTCTGTAGTGACGACCGGTCGTTGTGATCTAACTGCTGCAAAATTGCAGCAGTAAAGCCACAAATTATATATTAACATTTTTGTTTCCGTGAATTTTTGTGAGCTGTGTCCGCTGTATCAGTGGCGGATCCAGGAAGCGGGGACAAAAAGGAATTTGCCCCCCAAATGGAAAAGCTCGGGGCAAAACTATGTTTTTGCCCGATTATAAGCAAGGTTTTGGTGCTTCAACTCTCAACTTCAAACAGAACCAGTTAAGTTCAGTGTAAATATTGGGCCTTGGATAGGAAAAAGTATCTTGAGCCCATATGATTCACTCCATTGCGTTTTTTTTGCTTTTCGTCTCAAAGAACCCAAATTCTACCGTCAAGTTATACTGCAGCACAATTTTTCACAGCATGACGTTTTTGCTTTAGACTTTGGGTTTCCACCCCAAGCCGACCAGCTAGATCTGCCACTGCGCTGTTTGAGTCATTCATACGGAACGTTGGAACATAACGTAGGCCAAAGACATTAAGCTTGTAATTTGACTGAAAATTGTTTTCATATGCCTGCTCACACGCGATATGCTCTTGCTAAGAGTCTTTTCAGAGTGCTGCCAGTTCCGTTTTCTCGAATGCAAACTCAAGTATACCAAGCTTCTTTGCTTCAGTTTCCCAGAGTGTATCTAGGACACTTATACCTACTTAAAACTTACAAATGCTGATAAAACCTGAATTTCCAAGTATGTTCTGCATTCAACATTAAAATGACTTTTTGCGGATAAAAGACTGTTCTTTCGACATCACATGCCGCAAGCTGCCGCAAGCAACCAGATTCGTAATTACACGCGATGCTTGGGTCAACCTAGGGTAGTAAGACAAGAGACGAAATTTATGTTTTTAACTATTAATGGTGGAAACCAATTATGGTTTCCTAATTTTCAGACCTACTTTTTCCACAATAGTCACTAATTTCAGGGAAGCTGCCCATCCCCCTATACGCCAATGCTCAGCTGATCATTTACGACATTCCTGGTACCACATCAATGAGCTTGACTTTTGACTCCTTCCGAACAAAAACATTGAAAACGGTAGGGTATGGTGGCTATAGGTCAGCTTGCTTGTATCAACAAGAAATGCCCGATGAAGGTAATGATGGTGGTCCCAAACATGTACATACAATATCACTGTTGAATTGAATCTGCATAGGTGATCAGTGATAGTTTCGGATTCCGATGCGAGGAGCATGATTAGGTATAAGTTGACAAGGTGTAGGTATACTTGACTGTCTCCTCGAATCTTGGATATAAAATACACTTATAAATATAAGTGTAGGGGAGACCGGGGCAAAACGGACTTTGGTGCAAAACGGATTTTTGATATTTCGGTATGTTACTGTCGTTTCCATCTAGATTTTAGAAAATGAACTACTGCTTTAGAAAAAGAACGTCAGAATATAGCGTGTATGTCGTCAGTTAGCGGCATAATTTCGACGCGGTCCGGCTGGAGAGGATTTTTCTGTAAATATTACGATATTTGCAACTTTTAAACCTTCGTTTTTCGAGTGACCAAGTGAGTTCAGTCCTGATGGTGATATTTCTGAATAAGTGGCAGTGTAGGCTTAGGATAAGGGTAATTTCAAATATAAAAACCTGCCATTTTTTCCGATACGTAAAAACTTGAATCGGAGTAGCTGTGGGGCAAAACGGAAGGGGCAAAATGGACTAATGGTGTAAAATGGTCTTTGATGGTCTGGTAACTCCAATCACTTAGGATGATGTGCTATGTAGTTTGTTATTGTTGTAAGGTCAAAGAAACAGCGAGAAAACAAGGCAGGGGCGGGTCAAGGTTGGGGGCAGTCTTGTGCCAAAATGAAAGCAGGTTAAACTTTGCACTGGGTTAATAGATGTTGACACTTTAACAAAAAGTTGATGTTTTTTCCATATTACCAGGGCTGCCAGGGATGTGGATTTATATATCTTTGGGGGTGCCCGGGCAAAGTCCAATGACAGCAGGTCATTCTGTCCGTTTTGCCCCTTACTGAAAACCATTATGCCCCAGGGTTGGGGCAAAACGGACAAAAAACATTTGCTTATATATTGTACTGCCATGTTTTTCCAAATGAGCTTTTTAAGTTCATACTCTTACATTAGAGACACAACTCATTAGGCTACGTCAGGGTGTATAGCTAAAACTTTTCCGCCCGCTATTGAGCTTGCTATGTTAGAAAAACACTCAGGGTGTCCGTTTTGCCCCGGTCTCCCCTACTTTGTTAACTGCATAAGTCAATTGTAAAACAGTCGTGTGCTGTTGATTTATTTGCTTTCTCCTTTCTCCCTTCTCCTCTCTCTCTCTCTCTCTCTCTCTCTCTCTCTCTCTCTCTCTCTCTCGTCACTCACGCACGCACAAAACGCACACGTAGCTGACGACGATTAGCTAAATCTCGGTGTTGCCACCATGGCTGAAGTGACATTCCATTAACCTCTCACTATCGTCAAGACATGGGTGATCCAGTAGGCGGGGACAATCGAGCCATGATCCCCTCAAAGTATCAAATATTTCCTGTTTTCGCGGGTTTTGGCCTACTTCCTAAAAAGACCATGTTTTTTAACGATACTGGCCTGGTTCACCCCTCCAACGTTTCACCAAAATCCACATCTGCGTCAGGACGCCTTTATGTGGGTCACCATCATCATTGAAATTATTGCTGGTGGAGATATAAGCTTATGGAGAATAATTAGGAAAATGTTAATGATTAATAGTTTACTGTGTTTAGAAAGAGATGAACTAAGAGTGCATTTTCGTGATTGCAGGTACACTATCTGAGCGATAAGGGTGGTTCCACTCTACAAGAAACCATGCGGCGCATCATGGTGGACGTCATGAGCAGCAGGCTCGGAGTGAAGTTCAACCTCCATGGAGCAGCCCGTCATGGGAAGGCTGGCTTCAAGAGAACCAAAGTCTTTGGAGTTGTGTATCGTGAGTACCTATTTATTTGTGGCAGAATTCTAAATATTTAAAATTTTGCCAGTGGCGGATACAAGGGGGTGACCACAGGGGCGGACGCAGACCCGAGCTGTGGGGGGGGCTAAACCCATGTCTGCCTCTCCCTCTGGCGCGGGGGGTGGGGGGGCGAAGATTTTTTTGCTCTACAGACCTAGTGTATACACCTTTTTTCAGTACTCGACAGACCTAGTGTAAGCTACTTCTCCAAAGTCCATGATCGCTCTCGGGGGGGGGGGGTGGGAGCAAATATTTTTTTGCTCTGCAGACCTATTGTAAACACCTTTTTTCGTGGCCTCCCTCCAGCGCTTTGGAGAAGGGGCATGGCCGGAATGGCCTCCCCCTGCGTCCGCCAATGGGTGACCAACCCCCTGGAATGTTAGTGTCTAAAGTAAATGCCTGGCCGGAGGCTGATTCGAGGCCCGAGCTCGCATGTCCCATCATATGAAGTCCTCCTGAATCTACCACTGAATTTAACTGACTAGATGATGGTTAAGTCGCAGAATAAACGTGACCCTGTTTTAGCAATATCGTAGTAAATAGCTTTTCTTTAAGCTGTTGCATTTGGCGACACTATAATCCTTTTGATTGTGTTTAATTTTTTTGTAAATGCACAGGTGCAGGATGAGGTGGCATGGGGCGTGCCTCAAAAGAATTATAAAAACCATTAATGTTATAAGTTTTTTTTTGTTTTCTTTAAAAAAAATTATGGTAAGGATTGTTCAGGACCTACCCGTGGCCAGGGGTGGACGCAGACCCGAGTTTTGGGCGGGGGCAAACCCATGTCTGCCTCTCCTTGGGGGGCGTGGGACGTGCAATTTGGGTACTCGACAGACCTAGTATAAGCTACCTCTCCAAGTACATGATCGCTCTCCTTGGGGGGGCGAAGATTTTTTGCTCTACAGACTTAGTGTAAACACCTTTTTTAATCTCTCCGCCGTTTCGGGGGCCAAAAGAAAGTTTCCCCTCCTGGGCTTTTGGGGGCCATGGCCGGAATGCCCCCCGCGCCCGCCAATGCCCGTGGCCTCCCAGTAAATGAAATGCCGTATAGCAAATACCAATATTTTTTATAAATTAATTTGTTTAGCTATTTATTGTTCGAAGTATACGCGGTGGCCAGAAAGTCCATACTAGTTATTCTCGGCGGGGATTTTAACACGGGTTAGTGGCGTGAAAGCCCAGCGCGCTACCACAGAGCTTTTGCTTCCTCCCACTGAGCTGATTTTTGTTTTGTTCGGTCATCCCAATTTTATGTATTGATTCAAATATTGTGATAACAAATCTACGCTCGTAAATTCATGAAAACATTATTCTGTTGTTTCACAGGAGCTATCAAACAAACGCCCGGTCTCACGAGCACCGAGAGAGATGTGGAGAAGGCCGTGGCCTCCTGGCTCACGAACTGCCGCGACCGAGACGGGCAGCGCAACAACCGCAGGCGCGGTGGTGGCAGCTGTGACGGCGGCCGGCGCCAAATCATCGACGGTGATGCCACCTGTGACCGAGGTCGGAATAACGACGGTGGCGCCACCTGTGATGGCGGTCGTCGCTTCGACGGTGGTGCCAACAGTGACCACAGCATCGAAAGTGACGCCAATGGTGGTTGGAATCGGGCTCTCTTCGCTGTATCTCCATCCCGTGATGAACAAAGATCGTGTGTATAACTGCATATGTAAATAAGAGTGCTGGTACTTCATAACCCCCTTCAGGGGCGGAGATCGTGGGGGGGGTTGGAAGTTGAGGAACCCTGAGTTTTTTTACTTTGTATAGGGCTTGTATTGTAGACGTTACCCATCCAGACCCCCTCCCCCTCCCGGATCGAGAAGAGATTTCCAGCCTGGCCTACATAACTTACGCAATGCACGTTTGGTTTTTCATGGTTTTATCCCACCTTCCTGGGTCCTCTTTGACGCCCATGGGCCATGTGCAGCGCTTGATAACACTGACTGGATTCCGTTGTGTTGCCTGATTTATGGACGGCTCTTTTATACCTTCAGTCAAGAGGAATTTTCGATGAGTTTTTATTCAGCACTGTTTAGGCTCTGTTTTGAGTCATACCCATTTCATTGTGTTCTGACAGTTTTTCGTTCTCTGTTGTCCGTAGTAGTGGTAGTAGTAATAGTAGTCGTCGTCTGTTCTGAGGATTGGTATCAGATACTTGAAACTTGCCGGGATGAAAGGCAGGAATAATAGTTTTGCCTGTTTTCATCATCTTTCTGCATGATTTCCCTAGAAATCTGATATTTGGTCATACATATGAAATACAAAGTATGAAAAGCCCTGAAATAAACGTCTAGCAGTAGTTATATTGTTTAAGTTGCTGTCAGTGACGATAAAATAACAAGAACTGAAGAACTTTTGAACTTAAAGAAGTTGCCATTGCACATAATGAGCGTCAACGGTCATAAAATGTAGAGCAAAAGTGTGATAGCCGATGAGTAGTACATGGTCTTTATGTTTATCAAGTGCTTTATTCAGGTATTATCGTGAAACTTTGAATTAAGTTGTCCATACGGTGTATTTTCGTTCTGGTACATCTGAATATAGGCCTCGTCTGCTTTTCATAATATTGAGTTGTTTTGTAATTGTCTGGTCTAGCTTATTGTTTCCATGCCTGGTCAGGATACTGATGAGAACTATACCATTTCCGCTCCATTTATGGCAGGTATAATTCCTATGGGAAACATATGTCAAACGCCTGTACAAACCCACATCAGCACCACCTGGAAACCAAATGACATGCACCTACGGATCTACATCGATACCACATGGAAACCATATGGTTTCACATAGATACCACACAGAAACCATATGGGAAGCATCCGTGTAGGCCCATATCGGCACTCCCTGGAAAACATATAGTCTTCACCGTTGTGAACCCACGTGAACACCATCTAGAGCCCACATGATTTCCATTTTCCATGGCCCTTATGGAGCCCATGTGGAACCCGCGGCCACTTCCATATGATCCCCACATGATCGACCCATGGAGGGCCCACATGGAACAAGTGGGCAGCCCACCTGGACGACGCATATTTC
Organism: Lepas anatifera; assembly: GCA_034440635.1. Classification (NCBI taxonomy): domain Eukaryota; kingdom Metazoa; phylum Arthropoda; class Thecostraca; family Lepadidae; genus Lepas; species Lepas anatifera. Next base: position 1,181,112 of record JAOTON010002268.1, on the reverse strand, counting down.
CCACATGGGCATGTTTGCTGGGAAGGGTTCGATGACCCTGTTTGCGCAGGATTCATGGGCCTATTGAGAATTTTTAAAGAGGAGGAGTGATTCGTTAGGCTTCGTTGGGATGATGTACCTGAGCCAGAGAGCGCAGTTCTTAACCAGGTACCTATAAGGGTCCTCTGAGTCAGGGGCGGACGCAGATCCGAGTTTTGGGGGGCAAAACCCATGTCTATCTCTCATCTTGGGGGAGAGGGATTGGAACGTGCAATTTGGGTGCTCAACAGACCTAGTATAAGCTACCTCTCCAATGCATGATCGCTACCCTGGGGGATTTAATTTAACCCTATTTCCAACAGGGGCAGATTCTGCCCACCTCTCAGGTTTTTCCATAGTATCTCCGCAACGCAGGGACGGCGGATTCCAGGGCGCAAGTGGTGCAGCTGCACCCAGTGGCGTAGCCAAGGGGGGGTCCTTGGGGTCCGCGGACCCCCTTGGGCTGACCTTTTGTACTGGAAAACACGAGCATTGGTCTCGGGGGTCCCCTGAGCCTGGTCTCAGGGGCCCTCCGAGCTCTATCTCAGACCCCCCTCCCCGAGGTTGGTCTCAAGGGACCTCCGAGCTTGCTCTCGGGGCCCCCCCTGAGCTTGGTCTCAGGGGGGCCCTCCGAGCTCGATCTCAGGCCCCCCCGAGGTTGGTCTCAAGGGACCTCCGAGCTTAGTGTCAGGGGCCCCCAAGCTTGGTCTTACGGGCCCCGTGAGCTTAGTCTCAGGAGCCCCCCGAGTTCGGTCTCAGAGGTCCCCGAGCTTGGTCTCAGGGAGCGCCCAAGCTTGGTCTCAAGGGACCTCCGAACTTGGTCTCAGGGGCCCCCGAGCTTGGACTCACGGGCTTTCCGAGCTCGGTCTCAGAGGGCCCCCGAGCTTTGTCTCAGGCGCCGCCGAGCTTGGTCTCAAGGGACCTCCGAACTTGGTCTCAGGGGCCCCCCGAGCTTGGTCTCACGGGCCTCCTGAGCTTGGTCTCAGGGGCCCCTAGCTCGGTCTCAGGGGGCCCCGAGCTTGGTCTCAGGGGCCCCTGAGCTTGGTCTCAAGGGACCTCCAGACTTGGTCTCAGGGGCCCCCAAGCTTGGTCTCAGAGGCCCCGAGCTTAATCTCACGGGCCTTTCGATCTTGGTCTCAGGGGGCCCTCCGAGCTCGATCTCAGGCCCCCCCGAGGTTGGTCTCAAGGGACCTCCGAACTTGATGTCAGGGGCCCCCAAGCTTGGTCTTACGGGCCCCGTGAGATTAGTCTCAGGGGCCCCCCGAGCTTGGTCTCAGAGGTCCCCGAGCTTGGTCTCAGGGAGCGCCCAAGCTTGGTCTCAAGGGACCTCCGAACTTGGTTTCAGGGGCCCCCGAGCTTGGTCTCACGGGCTTTCCGAGCTCGGTCTCAGAGGGCCCCGAGCTTTGTCTCAGAGGCCGCCGAGCTTGGTCTCAAGAGACCTCCGAACTTGGTCTCAGGGCCCCCGAGCTTGGTCTCAGAAGGCCCCCGAGCTTGGTCTCACGGGCCTCCTGAGCTTAGTCTCAGGGGGCCCCTAGCTCGGTCTCAGGGGCCCCGAGCTTGGTCTCAGGGGCCCCGAACTTGGTCTCAAGGGACCTCCGGACTTGGTCTCAGGGGCCCCCAAGCTTGGTCTCAGGGGCATCCGAACTTGGTCTCACGGGCTTTCCGAGCCTGGTCTCTGGGGGTCCCCGATCATCGGTATCGAGGGCTCCAGAGTACCGAACATGGATCTCAGGGCCCCCTGAGCTGGGTCTCAGGGGCCTCGAGCTTAATCTCACAGGCCTTTCGATCTTGGTCTCAGAGGCCCCCGAGCTTGGTCTCAGGCGTCCCCCGAACTCAGTCTCAGGGGGGCCCCCGAGCTCGGTGTTAGGGCCCCCCAGGTTGGTCTCAGGGGACCCTCAAACTTGGTCTCAGGGGGCCCCTGATTATCGGTATCGAGACTCTAGGGAACCGGACATTGATCTCGGGGGCCCCTGAGCTCGGTCTCAGGGGCCCCGAGCTTGGTCTCAGGGGCCCCTAGCTTTAGTCTCACGGGCCTTTCGATCTTGGTCTCAGGGTCCCTTAGCTTGGTCTCAGGGACCCCCGAGCTTAGTCTCAGGGGCCTTTCTGTCTTGGTCTCAGGGGACCCGAGCTTGGTCTCACGGGCCTTCCGAGCTTGGTCTCGGGGGCCCGGGCTTGGTCTCACGGGTCTTTCGATCTTGGTCTTAGGGAGCCCCAGAGCTGGTCTCAGGGATCCCCGAGCATTGGTATCGATGGCTCCGGAGCAGCGAACATTGATCTCGGGAAGTGGGGGGGGGGCAATATTGATCTCGGGGTGTCCCCTGACTATCGATATCGAGAGGACTTATGAGCGAGTCACGAGAATTGGCCCCGTGGGACCCAGAGTTTGGTCTCAGGGGCCCAGGCTTGGGCCCCGGAGCATTGGTATCGAGGGGCTCCAGAGTACTGAGCATTGGTCTCGGGGGGGGCTACGAATGTTGATCTGGGGGTCCCCCGAACATCAGTGTAGAGTTACTCCTGAGAAAAGCGCAAGCATGAGGGTGCCCCCGAACCTGATCTAAGTGGAACCCCGAGCTTGGTCTTAGGAGCCCCGCGCATCAGTATCCAGGGGCTCCGGAATATTGGTATCCGGGGAAGCAAGGATTTCAGGGGCCTCCAAATGCTGATCTCGGCGGGCTCCCAAATGTGTGGATGCAGTAGCGTAGCCGAGAGATTCTAGGAGTCCGAGAACCCCCTTGGGCAAATCTGAACTACTGCAAAGCATTATCTGATCACGGGGCCCCCAGAATTAGAGTCGGCCTCAGGGCCCCGCCCTGAGGGTCAGTCTCAAGATACCCCGAAAGTAGATTTCAGGAGGTCCCTGAGAGTTAGTTTTAAGGGATCCCGAAAGTCGGTCTCAGGGGCCCCCAGAGTCGGTCTCAGGGGGCCGAGCTCGTCCCAGGGTCCTCCAGAGAGTGGTTCTCAGGGTCCCGCGACAGTCTATTTCAGGGGGCTCCATGAGAGTCAGTCTCAGAGAACCCCCCAAGAGTCGGTCAAGGGGACCCCGAGGGTCAGTCTTAGAGGACCCTCGATATTCGGTCCCATAGTCTTACGGGCGCCTTTCTCAAGAGTCAATATTTACTTTCAGGTGGCCCCGAGAGTTAATCTGGGGTCCGAGAGTTAGTCTCATTTGATCCGCAGAGTGCTGGTCTCAGGAGGCCCCCGAGGGGTAATCTTGGGAACCCTCGAGATTTAGCCTGAGGCTATGCCCCCCCCCCAGTTGTTGCATAAGGGACCCCGAGATTCAATCTCAGGGAGCACCTAAAAGTTAGCCTCAGAGTGTTCCCGGGAGCTTGTCTCCGGTTCGTCCAAGAGCTAATTTTGGGCCTTTGAGAGTAATTCCCAGAGGTGCTCCCGAATTTTGGTCTCACGGGCCCCGAGTCAGCTTTAGGCCTCTGAGGGTTAATCTGGGCTTTCGAGAGGCAGTCTCAGAAGTGCCGTGCCAAATGCTCAGTCTCAGGGTTGCTTCCACGCCTCCCTCCTCAAGTCTTAGTCTCAAGGGGCGCCCCAGGGTTGGTCTCAGAGGGCTGTCGGAAGTCATTCCCAGCCCCCCGCCCCACCTCAGAGACAGCCTCAGGGGACCCCAAGAGCTAATCTGGATGGCCCCGAGAGTCAATCTCAGCCCCCTCCTCCAGAGCAAATCCGGGGGGCCCGATAAATAGGCCCAGAGGTGCTGCTGATAACTAACCTAAGGAGCCCCGAGAGATTCTCAGGAGTCCTTAAGTTTGGTCAGGAGGCGCCGTAAATCAGTATCAGAGACTCCCTGAGATATAATCGGGAGAGGGGCCGGAAATTAACCTTGTGAGTAGCGCCAAGTGTTGGTCTTAGGCGGCCCAAAGCTAGTCTCAGGTCCCCCAAGAACTGATCACAGAAGCCCGAGTTATTTTCAGGGGACCTTTCAGTTCTAGTGTAAGGAGGGCCGGAGAGCTAATCTCAGAGATCCGATAGTTAGTCTCACGAGGTCTCCAGGAGTTAGTCTCAGGGGGTCATCTGAAGCTGCCCTCAGGTGTCCCCAAAAGCTAGTCTCAGCGAGCATTTCTCCCCCTCCCCTCAAAGTTATCCTCAGGGCCCCACGGGAGTAAGTTCTAGGGGGTCCCAGTAGGTAGTCTCACGGTACCCCCAAATTCTGGCTTTGGGGGACGTAAGTACTAATTTGCGGGAAAAGTGTTGTTTTCGGGGGTCCCAGATACTGGTTTCGGCGCCATGTCAAGTGCTAGGCCCCTGGAGATCTTTGCTCGACCCATGGGTCAGGGGGGCGGGGGCGGTGGGTGATGGTCCTGGATGGCTTAACACTGGCATAGCAATACAAGCCCTTTACAAAGCCTATCAGAGACCTAAAGTCCAAGGAAGTATTCACCTCCCCAAGCCCCGGGATATCCAACAAATGGCTAGGGAGGAGTAAGTGAGCGGTTTCATCAGTAGGACCGTCCATGGAATAGGTTTTATATAGCATCTGGGGCACACTCATATATCCTTTTTATTGAGCGTCCTTTTTCCTTTCCATTTCTTTTAGATTTCAACAATCCAGAGATATCGCTTGAGATCCTAGGCTCAAAGATTTTCGAAAATCATATGCCTCGGAAAAATGTTTCTATTCCCATTGCGTACCAAAAAAGACAAATTGAAACACGTGGATCAGTCACGATTACTGAAGGAAAGGCAAAAATTAATCTAATTTTAGCATCCATAATACCACATCAAACAGGGAATTTGGAACTTCAGCTGATTTTCAATATTATCTTAGTCCCAATAACTACCGTCCTAAACATTCTGAAATAAGCAACTTCCGAATATTTTGGTAGGAAACCAGACAAAAAGGGCAATGACACACATTGATGAGTAATCCCAAAACGAAAAATAGGTATGAAAGGTTTACAATAACAATGACAGAGTTATCCAAGGCGATAGTTATCTCAGGCACCTATTGTTTTGGTAATTTTCTCATTTACAACATAGAAAGTAACTGAGTAAAGAAAGTAACATAAGAAAGTAACTGTGGTGAATTCATCAGGATCTTTCCGCGGAATAGACGTTATACGACGTCCGGAACACACCACCATCCACCATATCCCTTGTATTCTTATTCATTTCTTCCATTTCTTTGGAAATTTTCTGACTAAAGAGTTCACGAATTCGACACCCGGAAAGAATTGGTAATCATTTCCCGTAGAAGACCATTTCTTCGTACTCAAAACGACTGACCTTCAATAACGTCATGCCTGATTACCAGAGTGAATTGAGGTAAAGTCAGGTTTACCATCATGCACGCAGCAACATTTGATTTCCCGAAATGTGCCACAAAACGGTTATTATAGCCACGCTGTCATATAGGTATGGGCCAGCCTTAATATTTGGTGACCTAAATTTACCAGCACTTGGTCGGATCGAGAAAAATCAAACTATAAACAAAATAAGAACAAACACTTACAAAGGAATAACAAATTTCCGTCGTGTATATGTTATAATGCCAAAATATTATACGACACATATAGGAGATGGGCCCCGACTACTAAGGGGCCCCCCGGCCTGGGGGGCCCCCGACGGTAGTCGGAACCCCCCCCTTGGCCGAATCCTGGCTACGCCACTGGCTGCACCACTCGATTTTTTTCCAGTGGTGCAAAAGTATCTCTTTGCACCCCTTGTTTTGGCTTTGTCCAGGGAGGCGCCCCCTCCCCCGGCCTCAGCCGGCGCCCCCGGCCGGTCAGAGAAAATCAAGCCTAATCACCGCCTACCTGAAGAGGTAGGATCTTCTGTGAGAAAAACATTTTCATATATGAATGGCGCACTTTGACATCAAAGCTGCGCCCTGGAAAGTAAAAGGCGCCCCCTTGAGTAAAGGCGCCCCTCTGGATAGCATAGGCGCCCTTGGAAAGGAAAGGCGCCCCCTAGACAGCAAGAGGCGCCCCTAGATAGAAAAAGGCGCCCCAGTAGAGGTATAACGACGCCCCTGGATAACATAGGCGCCCTCTGGTTAGCACAGGCACTCCTGTGCACCAAAAGGCGCCCCCCATAGAGCAAGACACCCCCTCTGAATAGCATAAGCTCCCTCGAATAGCAACGGCGCTCCCTGGAGAGCGGGAGCGGAAAGGACGGCGGATTCCGCGGGGCAAGGTCTGCAGTTGCACGCCATGAAAAAATGATTGTGTGCAAAAACGTATTTTTGCACACCTGGTTTTGACCATGTCCGGAGAGGCGCCCCCTCCCCCATACGGTTTTGGGCGGCACCCCCGGATTTGGCCGGCGCCCCGGCCGGTCAGAGAAAATCAAGCTTGATCACTGCCTACCTGAAGAGGTAGGATCCTCTGTGAGGAAGACATTTTCAGATATGAATGGCACCCCTTGACATCAAGGCTGCGCCCTGGAAATCAAAAAGGCGCCCCCATGGAGCAAAGGTACCCTTCTGGATAGAATAGGCACTCCTGGATAGCGTAGGCGCTTCCTGGACAGCTGCGGCGCCTCCGAAGAAGAGAAACGGCGCCTCTGGATATCACATGCGCCCCGTGGTTAGCACAGGCACCTCTAGACAGCAAAAGGCGCCCACCGCAGAGGAAAGGCGTTCTCCTGGATAGTATAGGCGCTCTTGGATAGGAAAGGCGCCCCCTGGAGCGCAGAAGTGCCTCCTGCTCTACCAACTGAGCTACCGGGGCGGCCAAATGGCCAAATAAATACCACAAAAAGTCATATTTGAGACTAGAACGACCACTACCGGTTGTCATAAATGTTGATAATTTGATATTGACTTGACGAAATATTCTTTTAGCACACTGCCCATTTCATAGGAAGCCAGGAGAGCCTTTCCAATCCCGCGAGGCTACCAAATAATTTTATCCACATAACTAAAACTTTTTTGGCATCATCAATTATCTTGGCCGGACCACTCCCCGCTAAAATTTGATATTTTCCTGCTTTTCCCGTGAATTGTATGCTCTTGAGCAGTGACGGATTCATAGGCAGATCCAGGATTGCCAATCGGAGGGGGACACCTTCCCGGGGGCGCCACCCGGAGCAAGGGGCGCCACTTTTGACCGGAGAAACCTACCAGGCGGGCGTAAAACCCTATCGGTGAGCACCGATTTTCGCATCCTGGGGGAGGGTGGGAAGCGCCATTTCGGGCGAGTGCCATCGACCTTACAGGGGGCGCCGTGACCATTTCAGGGGGCGCCGAGGATCGATCGGGGGGGCTGCATCTGCCCTTTGCCCCCTGGATCCGCGTATGGGCTGATCTAGACTTTTGGTAAGTGTGGAGGGGGGAAGCGGAGCCTCAGAGTGCGCACTTTACCATCAACTGTTCACCCAAAGAGGGCCTATGGTATTCGGTTTTCGGCTGCCGTCATTTTTGTGGATCGTATTTTTGACAACGTTCTGTCCCTCCCTCCCCCAGTCATAACAGTTTGTACCAGCCAAGCAAGATGCCTGTTTGGCGTGATATTTGAAACGATGAATTGCTAAACAGTTCAGTCCACACTTTTTCGGCACCTCTTGAAAAAAACTGTAACTGCCACTAGGTCATGGAGAAATGCAAGACACTTGGGAAGATGCAACAGCTGAACATAAAGGTACATATCTGAGGATTTTTCTATTTGTGAAGAGGGGTTAAGTTTGTTTTAATATCAAATATGATAAGCATCATTTTGCCTTTCCACGGGTTAAGATTCGTAAGATAATGATGAGAGGACATTGAAAATAATCGCAGGAGAATTGCTCTTGTGCGTGAAATTTCGAGAGGTGTTAGGAGAATTGTGGTAGCCATGTAATTAAATGCTGAAATAGATCATGACAGGAATAGGCATGCGTGATTTGTGACATAAATGGGACCCACTAGAATAAAAAGAAAATAGTTTCAACGTGTCCAAGTACTCTTTTTTATAAATTGATAACTTTTGTTATGCTCATCGTGATGTCAGCTTATGTCGTCACAACAGCAGCTCACAACAATGGCTGCCTGGCGAGAGGTACATGAGAAGTACATTTCGGGTTAGTTAGTTAGTTAAAGGCTTTTTATAAGGCGTTCTGTGCAAAGCACCTTTGCCCGCCTCTAAAGTGTGGGGAGAATTTTCCGGGAGGGGTGTTTCCTTTAATGTCGCAGAACAAAGGGACGAATCTTATTTCAAGGAATGGGTCGCGAAGTGTAGCAACACTTGCGAGGGAAGGGGATTGCTACGGCAGAGATGCCGAGCCTGGGGCACAGGTAGGATTTAAAAGGGTACGTGAAGAGTCTTGCCAGCGTAAAGATTAGTTTTTTTAATTTGTTCCTTGTTATCGAATAACCGTTTGCTTCTTTTTTATACGGAAATATCGAGTTCCAAGACAAATGATGTATAGAGCACCTGGTACTTGGCTATCTCAGTTAAAATCAAGTTATAAAAGTGCCTTTCATTCCCTTTAATGGCTTGATGCAAAGCAAGTATTTTACTGCGTATTTGTAGCGGTATTTCATTAATTTCCACTAGCATGCTCAGTATGGGTGAAGCTTGGAACGCCCCTGTTACTATTCTGATAGCATGATGATGGACATATCGATAATCTTTTTCGCGGATTAAGGAGCGGCCTCATACACAATACAGCCGTACTCGATCTTCGAACGAATAAGTGATCTATATAGCATAAGAAGCTTATAACGTAGCGTTTAATGATGAGCGTATAACGTGCGTATAACGTATATATAGTCGATAAGCGTATAACGTATATAGCATGAGAAATATTTCTGTATCCGCACCGTATCTCATCCTCGTCAACACCTTCAGTATTTTCAGCGTATCGAAACATTTTTTTGCGGAAATCCTTCAGGTGTGGCACATATGAAAGTTTATCGAGTGTGAGCCCGATAAATCTGGTTTCTGCTCCAACGTCGATCGGATTTCCGCGAATTTACAACATCGGGTATTCAGTCTCAATGTCTATTATAGAACTTTGTCTTTGAACTTGAAAATTTCAGTCCATTGCGTGTGATCCATTGCTACAATGTGTCAAGGCCAAGCTGCAGCCGCCTCTGCGCAGCTGCTGCAGTAGACGCTGTCACTCATATTGTGAAGTCTTCAACGAAAAGCACATGACGTATGTTTGCGGGAAGTGTCTGCAATATCCTTGGTCATAACTGCAAACAAGGCTATGAAAATCCCAGAATCCTGGGCTATACCACTCTGTTGCTGATACTAATCCGATACGACTGAGTTTTCGCGAAATCTAAAATCCATATTTTTCGGAATATTAGAAATAAACCACCCCAAGTGGCTTCGCACGCCGAGTCCAAAGAGTTTCTGCAGAACGCCCTTGGATAGCAAAGGCGCCCCCCAAGGGATAATGACGCCCCCTGGGTTGGAAGGCGCCCACTCCAGAAAGTCTTTCACCACTTCTCGAAAATGGAATGCGCCGTCTCTGATATTTCACATGGCGGACAAAGCCCTGGCATTTTTCTATCAAATGTATGTACCTTACCAGATCTCCATAGCTCTAATGGCATGAAAGCTCTGCCCAAGTGTCTTAAGCATTGCTTATTTTAGTGGAAATAGCCTATCGTGATCCAACTCGACTTCTGGGGGTCAAACCATTTACCTGAACGCTTAAACACTTTCATACCATACACATATATTGACAGTAAGATCAGTAGAATCATCCACAAAGCATACACTCCCAAACAAAAAAACATGAGCTCGTCCCCCAAACAAAAACGACGCCACAACTCCCGCCAAAGCGCCCCCGGCGCGGGGCCCCAAATTGAATCCGCAGGAACACACCAGTCACCACAATACACTGCACATATGCCACCAGAGATAAGATGCGCGGGGCGAATTCGAGAGCACCATGCACCACGGCCGACACACCACTTGGGGGAGGGATCGGGGTCAGCCTTTCTGGCGGGCTGGTGCGCGACGTTTACTTTCGGTAAAATCATGCTGAAATCACACGAGCTTTCCAATGCATTTTGAAGATTTCCTTGGGCACCGGTTAACTTATCTGAGGTCATCAAAGGTCACCAGGGCTAAAAAAGCAGTATATTGACGATAACTTCTGACCCTAATCAGGCTGGGGTGTCGAATTAAACGTCATCGTGTTTGTCCCGTTACTGGCTTTCATTTGATATTAGCAAGACCACTTTGTTACTTTCCTCAGGTCAGGAGGTCATTATGTTCCACATAGCGAAGAAAGCCGTGGAATATTCCTAAAACTTTACTTTTCCTCAATAGATCTAATGGCATGAGAGCTATGCGCATTTGGCGTAATCGTTACATTTTTTTAGTGAAAGTGGCCCGACCCAACATACATTAACTTCTGGAGGTCGAACCATTGACCTGAGCGCTAAAACATAGGAGTAAACTCATACTCAATTAACGGGCTTCTCAATGAACCTACAGATTTGCTTCAACCCCCATATTTTTGGAGGTAGAGAGGGGCGATTGATGCCGTCCGGTGGGGTAAAGGTGGCACAGGATCCCCAGTGGGGCGCGGATTAAAAGACCCCCGATGGGAGCGGCCCTACCCCGGTAAGGCGGATGTGGCACCTGAGGCCCGAGTTGGAAGGGAAATGCAAATCAGGAAAACAATCTTAACAATTGCATTTTTCCAGCATATAGTTCGGGATTCTACTGCAATGGAGCCCGGAACTATAATCAACATTAAACTCTAACATTTAATCAAACATGTAACATTTAACGTTTAAACAACTAACATTTTATAAAACATTTAATCAAATCTCGAACATTAAGTCTCTAACAGTAACATCCATGGGGGATACCAGTTCTCCGATGGGAAAGGCAGAGCACTTGGAAGAGTGGCACCTTTTTGTACCTGATTCGTTTGCGAACATTAGCGAGAACAAACATTTGTGCTTACAAACGCAAGCGAGTACGAACATGTGTGCTTACCAACATTTCCGCTTGCGGACATAAGTTTTTGCGATACTCAGCTCAATGAAACCTTTCAATAAGTTTATCATCATTTCATGGAATGTTAAAAAATTATTAGTTGGTACATTTCTAGTACCAGTTGATGCAATATAGTTTGCCTATCTCCTCGAATCATGCGGGTCGAGTAGCAGCCTAGCTGGCTGCCACGCAGCCGACCCGAGTTCAAGGCCCGGCGGCTTCCCTGAACAAGGAGCAAGCTGGCTCCCGAGAAAGCCTTCCAACAGGGAAAGAGTTGGCGACGCCATATGACCCTGGCAGTTGGTTTGTCGATAACATGGGCGCAGTTAGACCTTTGGTATGGGGGGCACGCCACTTTTGAGGGGCACCCCGGGAGAAAAAGGATATTTTTTAACATAACCTAAGAAACTTACTATACCTTAATTTATATCAACTTTTGGGTACTTTTGGTTGAAGAAAAATGCAAGTGAAGCATTGACGGAGAAGGAAAAATTGATTAAAACCGGAAAAAATATCACCGAAATATAATGAAGTAGCCAAAACACGACTGTTTCGGATACATTCAAGCACATATCAGCCAACTCATGCAAGTACTTAATATCAGAGAAATCAGTAGAACCTGTGATATATGTCACGTTGTGCAAGGTAAGACATTGGAGTCGAAAAACCAGTTGTTATGCTCTATGGTTTTGCCGTGACGAGTGAGCCCTGGTTGAACGCGGATTAAGTTCATCAGTTCCCACAATGGCCGTGGGAGGAGGAGTGGCTTAGTGACATTGAAAGAATAAATTTTTTGCTGCCGGAATAATTTGGGAGATGCCTTTTTAAAACGTTTATAAAGTTCCTTATTTTAAAGGACCGGTCCCAGTTGGAGTAAGGAATAGGCGAACAGGCCCGTGGTTTGGTTGGAAATGGTGTGACAGGGCTGAAAATTGTGAAATCTAGTTCTTCATTTAAATTAATTAGTAGAAATCCTGATTTAGGGGACTGTGTTCTGAGCTCAAGGGCACATGCCTTTTTATCACCCCTTCCCAGAATGAACCAGTATAATAAGCAATTTATATAACCAGGGGTGCCTGGACATCACAAGCCGTTTTAGCGATGGCTCATTCCTCGTTAGCTCCATTTTACAAGGAGAGTTTGTAGTGTGCTCTTATTCCCCATATATTCAAGACCAGCTCAGGGGGCCCCCTAGTGTGGACCAGAGCCCTCCGGAGTAGCTGCCCCCACTCCCCCCATTCCCTCAGTAGTGCATCCACGCTCTAGACTAGCCCAGTGAAGGGGTGATGGGAGTTGGCCTTGTCTTCGTATTCTCTGTCTATTATAGACCAGCTCAGAGGGCCTCAGATGCAGAACAGAGCCCCCCAGAGCAGCTCATGCTTTACCCAGGGACTAGACTAGCTAAGTGACCCCAGAGATGGTGGCGACGCCGTATGACCCTGGCAGTTGGTGCGTCGTTAAACCCCAACAGTTATTACCCCAGAGATGGGGTCATCAGACTAGCTCAATGGGCCCCAGATAGGCTCATAGGATCTTGAACCCGCTCAAGGAGTCCCAGAACAATTTAAGGCGCCAGATCACCTCAGGGGGAGGGGTCAGGTCGACTTAACACCCGCCCCGGTGGGCCTCCGAGCCACCTCCGCTCTGGTGGGGGTGTTTGAACACTCCCTCGAACTCGGCCCCTATGCGGGATAACGAAAAACACGAAAACTGGTGGATAGCTCATACAAATCCATGAAAAACGATATCGGCCACTTTATTCTCGGGCCAATATTGAGGTCATGACAGGTCAAAGAAGGTGGCATTTTTAATAGAGATTTTGGTCTCTAGCGTCTGACGGAGTCGAATTAGAATAATTTTTTTAGGCACCATTTGCTTCCTCTCATCACGACAAATCGAATGGTGTATAATATGATGATACTAGGTCAAAACACAAAAATGACCCGACCTCAGGTCAGGCCAAGGTCACTTTCCAACCTAGCATAGTCAATATGCATTTCAATCGACTCGCAATAGCAATCCAAACGTAACGGTATCAGAATAACAGCTGTATCATCATTCATGCAAAGTTATTGACCTAAGACTAAAAACTGCCTAAGTAGGGCCCCAGATGACCTCTCAGAGGTCACAGGTTAAAAATTGCAGATGAACCGGGAAAGCCCAGGATAGTACGATTTGGTGAAAATGAAAGTACTCTCAGCTGTATCTACACAAATACAACCCAATTTCTGTTTTTCCCATGCATTTTCGATGGAGAGGTCACGATCCGTACCTGACCCTAGGTCATCGATATGAAGAATCCCGGAATAAATTTTGTATCACTCGATGGACCCATTATGTGGTATAAGTTACAATCCGATAGATTCACCCAGGCCATTTTTTAACATGTTAACTGGGGTGGCATTTGCCCCCCCCAGTCGGCCGAAATGCCCCCCCCCGCGCCCGGAAATTGCCCCCCCAGTGAAATAGACAGGACATGACTTAAACGAAAATAAGACACACTACTACTCTATAATTATAACTTTGTTGTATTTCTGGTCCCGAATCGGCATTCTCAAAAACTGTGTTCACCTGTGGCTGTATACTTCATCCTGCAAAGCGCGTAGTTACAGGAAATCCCGGCAAAGCAGCCTCAGCATCAACTAATAACAACTCCGGTCTGCGACCTGGGCTAACGCCCCACCGGCGCAGGAGAGCCGCATGACAATGTGCTGAAAGCAAACCATATTTCGTTCTTAATGTATCTCTTCATAAGCCTGCAAGTCAGTTTTATCATTCTTTTCTTTGAAATAACCAATAAAAAGTACGTGGTCACCCCCGGATTCGAACCGGACCTACCTGATCAAGAGACAGGGCCTCTAACCACTAGACCACCTTTCCACAATAATCCCCCTCCCACTAGCTGAACAGCTGTGACCCGTCAGGAGGTCACTGGCTGGTACAACTCCGCCGAATATGCCGGGACGCTGGCGCCGGGTGCTGTGCTTGTCCCGAAAAGGCACGATATAAATGTGCTTCTAGAAGACGAACCAAGCATTCTTTTGGGCTAAAATTACTTGTATTGTCGAGCTAGGATCCTAAGCTAGCTTCATGCCAAATTTCTTCCACTTCCATCCATTTTAAGGAGTTGAAACCATGGTGAGAAGCAAAGGTGGTCCGAGAAATTTAGCATCTTATAATACATTTTGGACTAATTACTCGAAAGCCATTAGAGATAGGTGGGTAGTATAAGTGAGCGAAATGACCGCAAGTAACTTTCCTATTCAGCCATGTCAGTTCTGAGTTTGTGAGTGACATGAGCTTGGAACCAGGAAGATGCAAGTAAAAAGTTTTTTTACTCAATTTCTATTTATGCCTATAAAACAAAGAATTTCACTTTCTCAATTTCCATCTCCAAATATTATCAGATGCAAGCAATGTTCTTTCATTATTTGAAATGAAAACTCAAATCGGTCAATTGGATTGTGAGATATTAACGTTGAAATGAAATGAACCAAAATTTAGTCTTCCGGAAGAACTGTAAAAAGTAGGCCAAAATTTTACGTTTTGCACTCAAAACTATGCCTAAGCACAAAAAATTAACCTAGCTACCCCTAGGTAACTGTCTTTCAGCTAACTGAAGCTTGCCTTCTGATATTTCGAGCGTCCAAGTCGGCCATCAACTTTAAGTAGGTTTTTTGCTCGCGTGAGAAATAAAGCGTTTTCGCGCAATAAATATTATTGGATCTGCTCAATTTTTGTTCCCTAGCTGGCCCTTGTTACCTATTGAAAAGGGCATAAATTTCAAGCTCGTAGCTTAAGGAGTAAAAATTAGACAGATATAAAACAGAAAAAGTTTGGGCCAAAATTTCTAAAAATCTATTTTAGATTTCGAACCGGGGCTTCAGTTTGAATGTCTGGAGCAGGAGGGCTATCACCCTACAAAATTTCAGAGCTCTGACATCAATTCTCAGGCGGGACAGACAACAACAGACAGACAGACAGACAGACAGACCACGACGAGACCAGTAAAGCGGCCAGAATAGAGCCTCTTGAGAAATCTCAATGCGCTACGCTCCATGGATTTCGTCATGCGGCTCTGACCACGACGAGACCCGTCTGAGCGGCCAGAATAGAGCCGCTTGAGAAATCTCAATGCGCTTCGCTCCATGGATTTCGTCATGCGGCTCTAACACTAGAGATGAGCGCTGGCCTACAACCAATCAAACATCCTGTTCTATCCGACCGGAAGCCTACATCCCAGCCAGTACCGTGACATTGCATGATGCTCTTATTTCACACGCAGTCAGTTGTCATCGCTAAGAGTTCGTTCGTAGATTAGACGGGACACGGTGTAGTCAAAGTGCGTAAGACTGGTTGCTGGTGTGGTGGTAGGAAGTCATTTATTATTTTGGTGCATAAATAAGGGTCGCCACCGACAAAAAAGTGAGTGGGCCAGCCAAACTTCAAGCTGATGCTGACAGAAAACTTTCCACGTTAGTACCAAACACTTTTCGAATTTGGGCTCCTTGTTGCCTTCCGCAGCGACTGGCTATACAAATTTCCGGTTTACTCCCATTTTCACCGAGATCAGGAAATTGTTAGTAAAAAATTGGGAGGGAGGTGGTGATTGATGATGCTAAGAAACCTTCTGGTTATGTGGATATAATCATTCGATGGCCACGCGGGGTTGGAGTGGCACCCCTAGCTTCCTATTAGGTGGGTAGTGTGCTAAAGATATTGCGCAAATCGATATCAAACTGTCAACAATTGTTTTAACACGCGCATTGACAGAGGTCTGAGCCACCTTCACTTCGACAGGGGGAGGGGGAGCGTGTAACCATTCCCCCTAAGATCTCGAGAACCACGCTAGATAAGGAAAAACAATAAACGGCGTTGGGTAGCTCATATACTTCTCTATCGAAAATATTTGAGCCATTTTTGTCAGGTCACATTTAAGGTCACCAGACGTCAAAACATGCCATTATAGGGATAACATGGAAATGAAGGTTTTCGGTCATTACATCTGAACAAGTAATGATGGAGCAAAAAAATTGAACTATATGAATCCTCGCAGCAAGTGGAATCGAATAATATATAATATGGCCTAGCTATGTCAAAACAAGGGATTTGACCTGACCTGAGGTTAAGTTAAGGTCGAATTAGGCAAAATGCATATCACTAGAACCACAATGACAAGGCAAATCTAATGCAATTAAAATAAACGCTCTATCTTTAACGATTGCTAAGTTATTCACTTAAAACTATTTTTCCCATGCGTTTTCAATGGAGAGGTCATGACTCGTACCTAACCTTAGGTCATCGATATAAAAATACCGGAACGCATTTTAGAGAACTCGGTGGGCCCATTATGTGATATGAGTTTTAATAGGATAAGTTCATCCTGTTCTGACGTATGCTATCTTAAACGTTTTTGAGAACAGGTCACTTGACCTGTACAGGTAACCTGACCTGACATGACCCAACCTTAAAATTTGGGCAAAAGTTGTAAAATGATCAGGGAAAAGGTATGCCAAGTACGACGGCGCTACGCACCGACATTTTTACATATTTAAAAAAAACGGGGGTGGTTACCTGCCCCCCGTCAATGCGCGTGTTAAACATTGATCCAAGTCGCTTTTTTTGGGTTTGTGACTTCCGCTAGGGGTCATTTTAGCCTCAAACCTGGCTTTTGTGGTGTTTATTTGGCTATTTCAGTAAAAATAAACTTTTGCCCCTTTTTGGCCCTTTTTCTAATTCGATTTGACCTTTTCCGCCGAAAAAATCTGGCAGCCCTGGGCAGCATCTATTATATCTAGACATGGAATAACACAAAAATTGAGAAATATCTTTTAACACTAACGCGTCCAAGTTTTGGTAAACCCCCAAAATGGGGTATTGATCCACTAAAGGCACTATAATGGCCAGCACACGAAATGCCCCCCCCCCACTGACTTTTCCTTATAAAATGCCCTGGATTCACCCATTTCTTACTTATGCCACCTTAAACTTTTTTGGAGGTGAGGTCACTTGACCTGCGTTGGTGACCCGACCTGTGATGACCCAACCTTAAAAATTTTGGAAAAAGTTGCGGAATGGATCAAGGATAAGGTGTGCCAAGCAGGGCGGTGTTTCGCCCCGCTGTTTTTCGTACCACCGGAAAATCCGAGGGGTGTTAAAACACTCCCCACCGGGGCAAAGGTCAAAGAACTCTCACAAGCTCAGCGCTCAGATCAGATCAGGATACCCCCATGGCCCATACCAGGTCAGGGCACCCCTAGAACCCAGATCAGCTCTTGGGCCCCAAATCAGTTCAGGGGCCTAAAGTCAGGCCAAGGGGCAAGATCAAGTCAGGGTGCTAAATCAGCTCAGGAATCCCTAACTAGGCTGGGGTCCATTCAGTTCAGGAGCCCCAGAGCTGCTCAGGGGACACCAGATCGGCCAATAGGGCACCAGATCAGCTTCGGGGACAAGGAATCAGATCAGTGGTCCCCAACCAGCTCGGGACCCAGATCAGCTCGTGGTACCAGATCAAGTCAGGAGGCACTTAATCAGCTCAGGAGCCCCATACCAGCTCAGGGACCCTTATCAGCCAATGTGGGCCCAGCTCATTTCAGGGCTTTAGAGCTGCTCAGGGAATCACGTAATCAACCCAGGAGGCTCAGGTCAGCTTAAAGAGCACCATATTAGCTCAGGGGCCACCACAGCAGCTCAGATGGCATCAGATGAGTTCAGGAGGGAAAATGATGACTCATGAGGCACCAGATCAATCAAGGGGGCATTAGTTTGGCTCAGGGAGCACTATATCAGCTCAGAGAACAAGGGATCAGCTCAGTCTTCCCCGACCAGCTCGGGGCCCAGATCAGCTCGGGGGTACCAGATCAAATCAGCAGGCACATAATCAGCCCAGGAGCCCCATACCAACTCAGGGGCCCTCATCAGCCTTAGTGGGCCCATCTCAGCTCAGAATCCGATATAGCAGCCAGAGCAGCTGAGGAAATTACTTAATCAACTCAGGAGGCCCAGATCAGCTTAAAGGGCACCAGGTTGGCTTAGTGGACACCAAACTAGCTCAAGGGGCGCCAGACTAGCTCAGAGGGCATGATATGGGCTCAGGAGGCACAATGATGACTCAGGAGGCACCAGATCGACTCAGCGGGCATTATTTTAGGTGAGGGGCAACACATCTGTTCAGGGGGCACCAGGTCGATCAGTCCGGGGGCCTAGATCAGCTTTTAGTCCCCAGACTAGAGCAGGGGCATAGATCAGTTCAGGGAACACAAGGTCAACTCAGGGTGCACCAGATCATCTAATGAGACATCAATAACCAGCTCAGGAGGCACCTGATTAGCTCAAGAGGCACCATGTTGGCTCGGGGGAAAGTAGATCAACTCCGGGAGGCATGAGATCAGTTCAGGGGGCCAGATCAGTTCGAAGGGCACTAAAACAGTTAATAGGGCACCTGGCAAGCTCGGAGGCATCAGACTAGCTGAGAGAGCATAATATAGGTTCAAGAGACACAATGATTTGCTCAGTGGACACCAGATTGACTCAGGGGGCACCAAATTAGCTTAAAGGGCACGTGATCAGCTCAAAGGGCCAAAACCAGCTCAGTGGGCACCAGATGAGCTCAAGGGGCGCTAAAACAGCTAATAGGGCATCAGGCAAGCCTGGAGGCCTCAGACTAGCTCGGAGGGCATAATATAGGTTCAAGAGGCACAACAATTTTCTCAGGGGCACCAGATTGACTCAGGGGGCACCAGATTAGCTTTGAGGGCACGTGATCCGCTCAGGGAACATAAGATCAGCTCGGGGTGCACCAGATCATCCAAGGAGACATCAATAACCAGCTCAGGAGGCACCTGATCAGCTCAAGAGGCACCATATTGGCTCAGGGGACAGGAGATCAACTTCGGGAGGCATGGTATCAGTTCAGGGGGCCCAGATCAGCTCAAGGGGCACTAAAACAGTTAATAGGGCACCAGGCAAGCTTGGAGGCATCAGACTATCTCAGAGAGCATAATATAGATTCAAGAGGCTTAACACGCGCATTGACAGGGGTCTGAGCCACCTTCGCATTGACGGGGGGCGGGTACCCGCCCCCCTAAGATCTCGAGAACTACGGTAGGTAGCGAAAAACGGTAAACGGCGTTGGGCTGCCCATCCACTTCTCCATCGAAAACATTTCAACCATTTTCAGTCGACCCGGACAGCCGGTGTAGTGCGGACGCACTGTGCGTGCGCTCCGGCTCTGCCCCGCAGCGAGGTCAGGTCAGCGATTGTGCAGCGGTGCTGCGAGTAGTGCCAGCGTTTCAGTGATGGCAGTGTATTAAAACAAGGCGGAGTGGGCTCAGGAAAGGACAATGGTGCGGATGTGCAACGATTCCCTGTAAATTTCGACGGAAAGTGTTGCGAAACAATACCTTGTGTTGACAAGTGATGGCGTCCGAAACTGATGCTGGGGACGAGGCCGTGTTTACTGCTGATGGGGCGACATCGGAGGACGAACCACAGGCAGCAAAAGCAGTAACCCGCGGGAAGCAAATATCCGTGAAGGAATTGCTACGCCGAACCGATGGTAAAAGAGCAAAACGACCCGCCAACATGTCTCCTCCAGATACCAGAACGCAGCCAGCAAAGCGCCGGACTGTGGAGTCTTCAGGTGAGCTAGCCACTGCAGAGCTGCTGGAGAAAATTCAGATAATGATAGATGACTCCACTGGAAAGCTAATCTCGACTTTCAACACAAAGTTTGAAGCTTTAGAACGCAGAATGGGTATCTTAGAGGGAGAAAACTTTATCAAAGACCAGGAGATAGAACAACTGAAAAAGACGGTATCGCTGCAGCAAGAAAAGCTGAAGGAGGTGGAACGACAGCTAGACAATGTCGATACCAATAGCAGAATGGCGTGTTTAGTCTTAACGAGCCAAGACTTCAACCAGAAACAAAACAACGAATGTGTCGAAGACATGGTTGTCGAAGCACTCAACAAACGTGTCCCAAACCTGAAATTGTGTGCTGACGATTTAAGTACGGCACATCGTCTGCAATCAGATGACAAGATCATCGCGAGATTTGTAAGACGGCAAGTGCGAGACAAGGTCTTCGACAGCCGATTTGATTTGATGCCGAAATCCGGACACCGTCTGAGAGGCTCAGACGACGCAGCGGGCTCAAACCGGGCTAGGCCTCTCTTCATCAATGAGTGTCTGAGCCCGAGGAACAATGACCTGTATCAGGAGCTTCTCAGAGCACGTCACCGGGACAACGGTGCCCTGGTGTCAACAGTGTTCACCAGACGCGGCGTGGTCTATTGCCGGAAGGGAGACAGCACGAACATCCGGATAACAGACGAGGACGATCTACTCAGAGTTCTGGGTGGCCGTCGTTTCCCTCCCTCCGTGCGGAGGCCGCGCCCCCAGTGGCACACGGAGCGGCGCGTGTGGCGTGGAGAGGATAGACGAGCGGCCGACCAAGGACGACAGCCTCGCCAGCCGCCTTACGACCGGCAAGAGCCGGCAACGACAGAGCAGACAACTCCATCACGCCAGCGACGGGTGCACCACGCCACCTAGACGGATCCTGCCAGTCGCCGACAGCGTCATCGGCGTGCAAGCCCACACAGTCTCAACCATAGCTGTGATCACACAGGCTTGGTTTGTCTTCGTTCTTCTTTCCGGTAATGTTTGCAAGCTGTGATGACCGCCGCTGAGCAGTAGCACTTTGCAGTGCGATAAGTGTTCACTGTCGCTGGGTAATGAGTCAAATTGCAGTGAACCCAGCCGAAAAACACATTGCATAACGTACTGACAACTACTTTACTGCATTGTTTATGATCATATTTTAGAAATGAAGGAAGAAAGTGCAGACTGATATTTCTCTCCTTTTTTCGTCAATAGCGTGATTTGCTCACACTTAAAGTGTATTTGTAAAACGTAGGAATTTCGTCGTTTCGCTCGTTGGTATTCTGATTGCATGAGCTTGTTTGGCTGCGTTTTGCTTTTTTCAGTTGCTTTTTGCAGAAGCAAAACCACAGCAATTTAATTCTCCAAAAAATTTGGCGGAGAAATAGCCATTTGAAGAAAGTTGGTTCCAACGTGTTTGTTGATTATGATGTACCTATTAGCCATGTGTGCTGGTCGGAAACCTGCAAATCAAAGTGTGTACGCTGTTTTGTTTGCAAACAATGACAGTGTTTCTTTTGAATAATCGTTGCGGACAGGAACTTGGCTGTTCAGCGGCACCACACCGGCTGGGGCGTCCCCTGCCGCGGCCGGGCCGGGGTTGACGCCGCCTCGTCTTGGGCGGCGGCAATCCGCTTTATCGGAGATCCTGACGGAGGCGGCGGCATCCTTGGGCGCGCTGTGGCGGGGGCGCACCCGGCGGTTTGTATCTTTTTACCGGCATAAAATGTTCTATCCCTGTTTGCTATATTAGGTAAATGCGCCTTTTTTGTTTGTAGCAAAACCTGCAGATGTTTACATGTTCGTTATACTTAGAATGCGCCTAAGGAAACACTTTGCCGCAAAACTTACATGAATGTATTAGCTGGAAACTCGCCACTTCAAACAACAGCATGCGTATATAATATTCAATAGTGTATGTATATTTGAACTCGAAAATCGGAAGAGGGAAAGCAAAAAAGTCCACAGCGTCTGCAGAAGCCTTGTGGTCCTTTCAACGATTTGAACTAATCAAGCTGAAATGTTTCTACTGTTTTTCATCAGGTTCGTTCACCAAGATCTACACTGAGCCTGTCACAACGCCGGTCCCCCGCGGGCGGGCCTCGCCGCGGCCAGACTGGTGGTTGGAGCATTCCGACGCTGTTGCGATCCTTGCTGCGTCGTTTGGTAACCTCCTCTGGCTGGCCGCGGCGTGGTGCGTCCGTGGCGGGGAGCGGTTTTTTTTCACAGATTCGAGAGTGAGTTGATTATGTGTTAGAATGCTGATGTTTGTCTTTTTCGTGCGCCACATTTTCCCACTGTCCCAGTTGAAGTACTTAGATGGAGGGGTGCTAGTTCACACTCCTGGGCCCAGCCCGCTGCTTTTGTATTGAACGCTTATGCCACCTGGTGTAATTAGGTGGTGTTGGCGAGAAGCAGGATGCGGTGCACTGGAAGCCACTACTGGTACTTTGTTTGCTTGCGCTAGATGTCACTGGTGTGTGAGTGTCGACAGACGCTATTCATTTTCTGAAGGTGCTCAAGGGATTGAATGGTTTAACAGGACTGTAGCAGTACTGAAGCCCTTTGCAGGTTCTATAAGCAGCATGTGTAGCACACAGCGCACCTTTAGTATTCCAGGAGGCTGGTTCGGAGATGCATTTGTCGGCGATAGGCCCCCCACTTTCGATCACTTCTGAGCGCGCTGAGCGTCCGCTCCTCTCCCGATAAAATGAATGAGTTAATTATTGCATCCATTAACTGTCGTGGCCTAGGCCATGTTAAGAAGCGTAGGGATGTGATGCATTTATTAAGAAAAGCGAATTTGGATATTTTGTTTCTTCAGGACACACACTTGACTAAACCTTCCACGCAATATTTTGACTGTTTGTGGGACGGGAAGTGCTATCATGCTGTATTTTCCAACAGAAGCCGAGGAACAAGTATTCTAATTAAAAATAACATTCAACACGAAATTATATTACAGAAATCGTCTGCGTGCGGAAATTACGTTATCATTGTATGCAAAATCGATATGCAAACATTTACATTGGCGAGCATTTATGGACCAAATAACGACGAGCCAGAATTTTTCAGTTCTCTTGCCACCGAGCTCAATTCTATTAAGTCTGATCACATAATTATAGGAGGGGACTTTAATTTTGTCGTAGATTCAGAGAAGGATGCCCATAACTACGCTCGTGAATACAATATCAATGCAAAACATAGATTCTTGGAATTCGCCTATGATACCTGTTTAGTGGACATTTGGCGGAGCAGAAACCTAAATGAACATAAGTACACTTGGAGAAGATACAACCCATTTAAAGGTGCAAGGCTAGACATGTTTTTTATTGATGAAGAACTAGTACCCAGTGTTCAAGACGTGCAAATGAAACCAGGATATCGAACTGATCACGATATGCTGATCTTGAAAATTCAAAGCGGAGAAAAGCCTCGTGGGCCTGGACTATGGAAGTTTAACGAATCCGTCCTTTTTGATAATGAATACCTAAACCTCGTAAAAGAATGCATAAAAAGAACCGTTTTTGAATATTCAGTTTCCGGCTATGATGAAAGTTTTGCAACTAACGTTGAAAATTTCTCAAACATACAATTCAAAATTGATGACAGTCTTTTCTATGAAACGCTTCTCATGCTAATACGGGGAGAGACTGTCCGATATTGTAAGAGGAAGGCGCGTAGAAACCGCATGTTAGAAACAGAACTACAGAAAAAAGTAGATATAGCGCATGAAAACATCATGAAAATTAATTCCCCTGCAAACTTTGAGACACTGAGGAAAGCCCAATTTGAACTCGAAGAACACAGAAAACCATACATAGAAGGGTTAATCGTACGGTCTCGAGCGCGGTGGCATGAAGAAGGTGAAAAGAGTACTAAATATTTTCTTTCTCTAGAAAAACGTAATAGGATTAGGAAATCAGTTAAGTATATTCAGGATGGGGAAATAAAAATAACTAAGTCAGACGCCATCTTATCCCTCTTCACTCAAACGCTTCAGAATAAATACGCAAAACGTAACGGAACTGAAATAGACATTGATTTCGTTCGTAAAAACTTGACAGCAAAGTTAAGTGAAACAGAGAGATATGGTTTAGAGAAGCCAATAAGCCTAGAGGAATTGACGTTAGCGCTAAAATCAATGAAGAAAGGGAAAACACCAGGTAGCAATGGGTTCTCTGTTGAATTTTTCCGATGCTTTTGGAAATATTTAGGAGTGTTTTTGCATAGAGCTTTCAACCATAGTATATCAAATGAAACAAACCTATTGACTCATAGGGAGGGAATAATTACAATGATTCCCAAGGCAGGAAAATCTGAATGTTCTTTGAAGGGTTGGCGCCCGATTTCTTTGCTTAATGTTGACTTTAAAATATTATCTACCGTAATTGCAAACAGACTCAAGCAAGTATTGGACAGAATTATACCGCCATCTCAGTCTGCATACATGAGTAAAAGATTCATAGGTGAGAATAGCCGCCTTCTTTACGATGTCTTGGAGCTCGTCAACAAACGCAACATACGAGGGATCCTGATGGCGGCTGATTTCGAAGCTGCATTCGAGACAGTGTCTTGGCCTTTTTTAACAGTCGTTTTGACAGAATTGAACTTTGGCTCCGAGTTCATCAAGCTCATACAAACGCAATACCTAAATTCCTCTAACTACGCTCGCGTTTTAATGAATGGTTTCTTAGGTGAAAAAATTTGTTTGCACCGTGGAATTCGCCAAGGTGACCCTGCTTCTGGATACTTATTCATCCTGTCTGTCCTCGTATTAGGTAATCAAATTAAACAATCAAAAAATCTGTCAGGTATTAAGCTTGCACCCGATTTGGAAATAAGAATGAGTCAATTTGCTGATGACACAATTCTCCTCCTAGATGGATCAGATAAGTCTATTGGAGGCGCAATTGGTGAACTTTCTGAATTCTCAAAGTATTCTGGATTGAAGCTAAATTGGGAGAAAACTTGTTGTATGCCAATTGGATCAATGGAACAAAAAGACCTAACTCAGCAATATTGTTTCAAATGGGTAGATCAGATAAAAATCCTCGGCATTATATACACTCGAACTAATTGTAACATCACCGAACTCAACCTAGATAAAAAGTTGCCAGCTTTAGAGAAAGAAATCATCCAATGGAAGAGACGCCATATAACACTGCTTGGAAGAATTACCGTGATAAAAGCACTACTCCTTTCGAAGCTTGTCCATCTCTTAACAGCGCTACCAAACCCATCTTCTAAATATGTCAAAAAGATTGAGCAAATGCTGTTTAAGTTTCTTTGGAATGGCAAGCCTGATCAAATTAAGCGTTCAAAAATTATTCAGCACTATGGAGCCGACGGCCTACAAATGATAGATGTCCACGCATTTATACTTAGCCTCAAACTGTCCTGGATACGGAGAGCCATGGACTCATCCGCAGACTGGGTTAGAATTGCGGAACTGGAGATACCAGAACCGGCAAAATTGTTAATGTACGGGAAGAAAAAAATTCGACAAATTCAGTGCAAGGTCAAAAAACCAGTTTTGGGCAGATGTGCTGCAGTCGTTAATCAATTTCAATCATGCGTATCAACCGGTGCTGGAGGAAATACTTACGGAACCAATATGGTATTCTGATATGACTAGATATAAAACATCGTGTGTTAAAGAATGGGACAAAAAAGGGCTTAGATTTATAGGGGATTTAATTAATCCAGAA
Source organism: Lepas anatifera (assembly GCA_034440635.1). Lineage (NCBI taxonomy): Eukaryota > Metazoa > Arthropoda > Thecostraca > Lepadidae > Lepas > Lepas anatifera. The sequence continues at coordinate 1,155,821 of JAOTON010002268.1, read as the reverse complement.
AATGGTAATATACTCACTCGTGAAGAAATCAAACTTCAATACCAAATTTCTATGACATTTTTGTGTTATGAGGCGTTAATAAGAAGCCTACCAAATGTGGTGAGAAACCATGACATTCAGATTCCCTTCGAAAGACCAAACATCCCACAAAGATTAAAGATTTTTACACACAAACATAATTTAAATCGCTACTGCTATAAACAACTTGTAACATTCAAGGATGCAAACAGTAGCAATAACACGCTTCAACAAAAATGGGAACGAGATATTGGATTCTATCAGCCTGGAACCCTCTTAGAGCTAAAAGTTGTCACCAAAGGATCCTATTTTCTATATCTTCATTATCGAATAACAAATAGAATCATAACCACTAACCGTTTCTTGTATACAATAGGCCTATCTACAACTTATTCTTGTACCTTTTGTTCTAATAGTATCGAAACAATAACGCACCTATTTTGGAATTGTCGAGTTGTTCAACAGTTTATTCGCGATATACAAAACAAGCTTACAAATGACTTTCAAACAACGCTTCCAATAAATCAACAGTCCTGGTTTTTCTTAGGACAATTAGATCTGATTCAAAAATTAATCGTAACGATATGCAAATCAGTCATCTATAAAGCGCGCAACAATGGCGTTAGGCCTGAGCTGGCCCATTTTATGAACATTTTAAAATGTGAGGCAAAAAAAGAGCTAACTATTAATTGTATGAAAAACACATTAGAAACATTTGACAGAAAATGGAGTGAGCTCGGCCGAATCGTTGACTATGTAGAATTCCGTAACCAGCCTTCTTAACATTCTTAACATTACTACACATTCTGTTAATTTCTGAACATTTACCCTGAATTCACACGCTACATAGAGTGCACATATTCACAACGCACACACACACACCTGAATGGTTTCGTGGCTCGCCGTGTTAGTGATGAGTTAAAAATACAACAACATAGGTAAGGGCTGTTCCTGTCATGTTTCTGCCATATTCGTGTGTACTATACACATTGTTCACTGATTGTGTGAAATAAATGTGGAAAAAAAAAACATTTCAACCATTTTTTGTCAGGTCACATTTAAGGTCACGAGAGGTCAAAACATGCCCGTCATAGGGATAACATGTAAATTAAGTTTTTTCGGCCATTACATCTGAACAAGTAAAGATAGAGCAAAACGACTTGAACTTCATGAATCCTCGCAGCAAGCCGAATCGAATGATATATGATTTGACCTTGCTAGGTCAAATCAAAGATTTGACCTGGCCTGTTCAAATAAGTTCACCCTGCTCCGACTTATGCTATCTTAAACTTTTTTTTAGGTCGGGTCACTTGACCTGTACTGGTGACCTGACCTGAGATGACCTATCCTTAAAATTTTCACAGAAGTTGCAAAAGTGATGAGGGAAAAGGTATACCAAGTACGGCGGCGCTGCGCGCCGCCGTTTTTCTACTGTCTCCGAAAAACCCGAGGAGGGGGGCGGGTACCCGCCCCCCGTCAATGCGCGTGTTCAGGTTCAACGGCGACTAAATTTAAAGCGACACGGCCCAAAAGGGGTACACAGCCTAGCGATAAAAGGGGCACCGATGGGGACGCGTGCCCCCTGTGCCCCTGGTCGATAAGCCTCGGAATTACTATCTCCTCGAATAAAGGTTTTATGCATGGTTCCAAGAACGCCATACATACTTTTTTGTAAATATTGATATCTACCCATATCATAATACAATCAATGTTGATACCGCTAGTGCCGCTCTCCATACAGCAGTGCAAACTGTTTTCAATGGTAAGAATTGTCTCCACAATAAGTGCCGGAATCTTTGCCCCCTCCTAAACTTTCCGGCTAGATCCGCCCCTGAGCGGCGGTGGATTCAGTTCGTCAGTTACAGGGTGAAGGGAAAATTTGATTTCACCCTGGCCACCCAGTTAACTTCCTATCCCTCAGTGAACTCCGTAGACTTTCGTGCTTTTTGGTCATCTAGCGGCACAGTTGTATACCAAAGGTTACAAGAGACGTTGCAATAACTGTGACTAGTTTCATTTGTGGGTAGTTTAATCTGTGGGTGGTTTGTTCATTGGGTGGATGTTGTGCATCAGCTGTGGGCGCTTTGGAGTGTGGGTGATTTCAACTATGGTCATATTTATCTCACCCTTGCAGGGCATTTTGCGGCCTTTTTGTTCTGTGGGCAAAATTATATGCGGGCGATTTAACCCTCGCCCACGGGGGGTATCGATGGCCCCTAAGGTTTTCCGGGATAGCAGAAAAACGACGAGGCGCAGCACCGCGGTTGAGGGCCTACCTCTCACTGCATCATTTTCCCATCATCCCTGAAATTTTTACCCCGGGTCACCCAAGTTCAGGTCACCAGACGAGGTCAACCAAGGTCACCTCACTTCACCTTTAGAGCTCTGTAAGAGCTACATTTCAAAGTCGATCGATTTGAAACTTCCTACACTTCATGACCCCTCCAGGGTCTACAAGGTGTATATCCGGGATTTTTCGATTTCGTGCCCTGAGGTCAGGTCACGAGGCGACCTCTCCCATTGGAAAGCATGGGAAAAGCTATTTCATGATATAAAAGCCACAAAAATGATTGCAAGTACTCAGACTGCTTAGAACAACGTTTTTGGACACCCTTTCACGGATCCCAGGGGTCATATTTGACCTTTGACTTTTCCAAGGTCATCCAAGGTCACCAGAGGTCAAAAACAGTATTTTGACAATAACTTTGACCTAATTGAGCTAGAGCGGTGAAACAAACACCATCGTGTTTGTCTTGTCACTGGCTTTCATTTGATATACGGCAGTCACTTTTGACCTTTCGTGACCTCAGGTCATATTAGGTCACGAGGTGACCTCTGGCGGTCAAACCACTGGCGGGAGGTCTTTACGTTCCACATAGCGGAAAAAGTACTGGCAATTTGCTATCAAATGTACTTTACCAGGCCTCAATAGCTCTAATGACATAAGAGTTATGCCCAGTTTGCTTAATCATTGCATATTTGAGTGAACATAGCCGATCTTGACCTAATTTGACCTCTGGAGGTCAAACCATTGACCTGAGCACTAAAACATGCGAAGTAATTTCTTACTGAATTCACGCGAGCTTTCTATTGCACTTTGCAGATTTGCGCTAACGCCCATATTTTCGGAGTTAGAGGGGGCCATCGATGGCCCCCGGTGGGGCGAAGGTGGCGCCGGACCCCGGTGGGGCGGGTTAAGCCTTGGGTGATTTTGTTGTGGCCGATTTTGACTGTGGGCGATTTTATCCGTGGTCGAATTCATCTGTGGGCGTTTCGTTTAGGGGCGATTTGAAGGCTCCCCATTTCAAATACGGAGGCCAAAACAAAAGTCTATAATCAAGTAGAAACAGTATCAGATGTGTTCTCTGATTCGTGCATCGACAGCTTCTTTTCATGTTTAGCAAATCAATGTTCGGAATTTCCTGTGCTAGTAGTAATATTTTCTTTTAATAGGAAAATTAATGAAACGGCTGCAGCCGGCGCATTCAAGACGTAAGTAGCAGTACTATTGACCCCGGTCACGCTCACCAGTGACGCTAGTGTGCCATCCAAGATGGCCGCGAAAGAGGGACTCGAAAGGTAAACAATGTTAGTCGGCCCGGGAATAGCATGGTAAGCGGTGAATTATACGTGTTTATGCCTGGTATGTGGCAGTGGCTTATAACCAGCCGCTGCAGAAGGCAGTGAGGAGCCAAAATTCGACGAGTTTTTGGTCCCAAGGAGCGAAGTTTGTAGTCAGGATCAGGTTAAAGTTTGCTGCACCCCCCACTTTTTTGCCGGTGGCGACGCTTATGTTTGGTAACGTATTTTCCATCGTACATTCAAACTGAAATTTCAGACAGCTTGAAACGAATAAAGGCGTATATCTACCGAATTATTTCAAGATGTCAGTTTCCCAGGCTAAAAAGGAATACAGCCATAGGCGGATCCAAGGGGACAACAAAGTGGGCATGTGCCCCATAGGCAGCTCCAGGGGCAAAGGGAGTATGTGCCCCCCGCCATTGGCCCTCGGCGCCCCCTGAAATGGCCACGCCCCCTGAAATTTCGCTTCCCACCCCCCCTCTCCACCCCAGGATGCGAAATTCGGCTCCCACCGATAGGGTTTTGCTCCCATCCGATAGGGTTTCTCGGTCAAGAATGGCGCCTCGCCCCCCCACCCGGAAGGTGCCCCCGATCGGCAATCCTGGATCCGCCTTTGATCACGGCCCAAGGATAAAGGCCTACTCCTGCTAGAAGCAGGCTCAAGGGAGTGGAAGGAGGCTTAAGCGGAACTGGAGATTGCCCCACAGCCAGTCTGCAAAGTATGGCAGCAGGCCAGACGAGTCGCACCAGCCATCTAAAATTCTCGCACCACCATCCTCCAAAAATTCGCACCAATATGCCACATACCAGGGAAAAAATGCACCCATTCCTACCCCTGCAATGCAATGCTATCTCAATAATTAGTCAGTTAATTAAGGGCTTTTTATAAGGCCCCTCCTGTGTCTTAACCCGCGCCCCACCGGGGGTCCGACGCCACCTTCGCCCCACCGGGGGCCATCGATGGTCCCCCCTCTAACTCCGAAAATATGGGCGTTAGCGCAAATCTGCAAAGTGCCATAGAAAGCTCGCGTGAATTCAGTAAGAAGTTACTTCGCATGTTTTAGTGCTCAGGTCAATGGTTTGACCTCCAGAGGTCAAATTAGGTCAAGATCGGCTATTTTCACTCAGATATGCAATGATTAAGCAAACTGGTCATAACTCTTATGTCATTAGAGCTATTGAGGCCTGGTAAAGTACATTTGATAGGAAATTGCCAGTACTTTTTCCGCTATGTGGAACGTAAAGACCTCCCGCCAGTGGTTTGACCTCCAGAGGTCACCTCGTGACCTAATATGACCTGAGGTCACGAAAGGTCAAAAAGTGACCTTGCCGTATATCAAATGAAAGCCAGTGACAAGACAAACACGATGGTGTTTGTTTCACCGCTCTAGCTTAATTAGGTCAAAAGTTATTGCAAAATACTGTTTTTGACCTCTGGTGACCTTGGATGACCTTGGAAAAATCAAAGGGTAAATATGACTCCTGGGATCCGTGAAAGGGTGTCCAAAAACGTTGTTCTGAGCAGTCTGAGTATTTGCAATTATTTTTGTGGCTTTTATATCATGAAACAGGTTTTCCCCATGCTTTTCCAATGGGAGAGGTCGCCTCGTGACCTGACCTCAGGGCACGAAATCGAAAAAATCCCGGATATACACCTTGTAGACCCTAGAGGGGTCATGAAGTGTAGGAAGTTTCAAATCGATCGACTTTGAAATGTAGCTCTTACAGCTCTAAAGTTGAAGTGAGGTGACCTTGCAGAGCTGCAAAAATCTCAAATCTGTCGGGCACTTTCGAAAAAACCTCCAAATCTGTCGGGTGGTTAGGATAGGACTATTAAAATTGTCTAAAACCCATTCAATTGGTAAAATGTTCCTACTCTTTTTCCACATTCTTAATAGAAAATACTAAAATTAGCATAAAAAACTTCAAGTTTTTGGCACCAATGGATATCATTATCCTTATTTTTGTGCTCTGATCCTTATATGTGTGATATCCTTATTTTTCGTGCTCTGAAGCCACCTATGGAAAATCTAAGTGGAATGACACAAGTCTATTAATTTTAAAAACTCTAGAACTGAGACTGTTCTTCGGGTTTTCAATTATCAGACACGCTCAGGAAATTAAGGTTATCGGCAGAAACCTATAACAAATTGAATACCGAACCACCAATTCCCATTTTCTGGAGTCACCATTGGTAAAAGAAATTTATTATTGGATGTAATTTGAGATTTGTGGACGTACAGCATACAAATAGTGTGTGTCAAAGTCAGCTCGACTGGGTCTTGAATAAGACTCAGTCTTGAATTCAGATGATTTAGGTCACAGGTGGAAATATACAATAACATGAAAAGCAGCCCCCCTTTTTCAGTCCTCTGCAGCCGCCATTGACAAAAAATGCTGCACTAGAATGAGAATAAGTGATATTTTGTTATTATGTTACATAGTCCAGCCCAGAATACTTAAAAAATATAGTTTGCAATGGAAGAAAGCTGACCTGGTTCCCATACCATGCGGTTACTTATGCCAGCTTCTGCAGATTTTCATGATTTCAGTTTTTTGGAGGTGGGAGGGGGTAATTTGGAAGGAACCCCCAAAATTTATATATAGATTTTGCTCTGATGGCCAGACAAACAAGATTGGAGGGGTACTTTTTTGATATTCGAAAGTGTTTTTAAGGATCATGGCTACTTGTAGTTGAATACAAACATGTAATATTAGCTTTCCATGACTTTAAATGCATGTTTACATGAAAAATCCTAAATTTTGAAGCTGTTAGCTATCTCAAAGTTTTTCACGCATTGCCGTACTCATTTCCATGAGGGTACGTGGTTTAGGATCTGAAGTTCATGAGGCTAATAAATAACCTTAAGTCAGTTAGATAGTAAATGTCAAATAAATATCATGTTTCCAAGGAAGTTAAGAGTAAAAGGAATGAGTAAAGGTTGCACTAGGCTGTGTTTTTGTTATATCTTTGTCCCCTTGACATAGATCATAGGCATATTTAGGTAAGTGAATAAAATGAAATAGGAGAAATAGTTTGGTACTTAAAACTCAAATTAATGTGGAAAGGTGAAGACTTTTGTTTCTTTAGCATCTAAAAATCCCCTGATGAAGGTATGCAACTGTTGTGGTTAATTCTGGACATACAGGCATTGGATTTAAAAGAAGACAGAAGGGAAAATCAAATGTTTTAGTCTAATTTGACCAGTCTGCTGGTAAAATTCATTTTTCCCTTATTAATATCATTTAAAATTATTGATCAACAGTGAGCATAACATACTGTGTGGAAATAACTGTAAGCTGCCGAAACTACAACGAACACCCATCACTTACTTGTTTTCTCCCCACTGTTCTGATCTGCCCGCTGTTTGACCCATGCTTCAAAACGACCTCCTTGGCCAAAACCACTGTTCCTGAACTTGCAGGGCAGCCCAGAATGCTTGATTCGCTGATGCTCCTAAAAAAACGTTTTTCGCCAAAATACCTACATCCCTCAAATCCACATTTAAGCTTGACACGGGACGGTGGAAGGGGCTTCAGCTTAATCGGAGCCATTTATCAGTCCTTCAACTATGGACGATAAAATCCAGGCTCAACCAGTTTACTCAAGATGTATACCAAAGTAATGCAAGAGAAAAATAATCAAAAACACAACCTTGCAACGCATTGCCTCCACCACACCATGGGATTCTAGGGCCTTGGCCTCCGCCATATCCACAAGGCAACACACCAAACCGCAGGGCTGCTTTTCTTCAAACCAAAGATACCTTTTACACCGGCTTTGCCGCAAGGGCGCTGTTCAAACAGCGCCCTTGCGGCAGCGTTGAGCGTACTTCCAAACGAAGGAAACGAAGGATAAAAACTGTTTTGCCTGTCGCCTTTACCTTTACGGCGGCCTGTCGGGCCAAGCTGTCGCGTGCTATGGAATACAAATCGGGCCCGACAGGCCGGTGAAGGAATTTTTCCAGCAGAGGATTTTCTGGGTGACGTTTAAAAGGCCCTCTGTGCATAAGGCCCTCTATTCAAAGGTTCCTCGATTTATAAGTCCCTCGAAAAGACCCTCTGTGCATAAGGCCCTCTATTCAAAGGTCGCTCGATTCATAAGTCCCTCGATTTTCCATCGGTTCTTGCCGCACACTGGCTTGATATGGGAGAGGTGCAAATTCATGAAAAATTTGTTGAGTGAAAGAGGTGACAATTCTAATATTAAGTTTTTTTAGAACAAAAAATATTTTCTGCTTCCTTTCAAGATTTTTTTTCTCACAGATTGTAAGATCTGTCGCAAGACCATACCGTGCCCTAAAATCTGTCGGGCACTTTATGACCCGAGAGTCCGACTTTTTGCAGCTCTGTGACCTTGGTTGACCTCGTTTGGTGACCTGACCTTGGGTGACCCGGGGTAAAAAATTTCAGGGATGATGGGAAAATGATGCAGTGAGAGGTAGAGCCCTCAACTGCGGTGCTGCGCCTCGTCGTTTTTCTGCTATCCCGGAAAAACCTTAGGGGGGCCATCGATGGGCCCCCCCGGTGGGGCGAGGGTTAATAGCCATTCAGCCATTATTTGTTTATCTTAAGTGTCACTAACCTTGCAAATTCGCACCAGGTTGATAAAATTCGCACCACTCGGTCCTGTCTCCAAGGGCACTCGCGCCGACGAGATCTCGTCGAAAATGCCATACTTTGTACACTGGCCTCACAGCCGCTTACCAGGTGGATGTCAATGGAAGTCAGATGGCTGAAAATGTCTGCAACAGACAGCAGCATTTGAGCCTATCTTCTTCCCAATTCTCAGTTTCAACTTCCACTGCTTGGACAGCACCTTATCCTGAGGAAACTTGTGAAAGCTGAGACTTCGACACTTTCTTCGGAAGGATACACACTGAGGAACGCAGCATTTCTGATTGGATCTAATGGTTATCCGTCTCTTCTCCATTTTCTTTGAACTTTCCAAGATTATAACAAACAAGAAAATAACGCCAGTCTTCAATATTCACGTCCACCCAACGTCACGTATAACCACGCTCTTTCACAACGAGTTTACCACGACTGAAAATCCGTTACCATAGGAACCGTGTAGGAACCAAGGAGTTTGTTTAGAAATGCGCCGGATATGAAGCAGCCGCGCCAGACGTTAGTCCCTCTACTGGCGTTTCCAAAAAAATCCGCCAGGTGCCAACACTTTCGATGACCGAGGCCAATGTTGTAACCAATATAACCATATCAACAATTTTTATGAATTATCACTTGGCTTTCTACCTTTCCTCAACCTTGGAGCTCCTTGGAGCCTCCCTATATCTATAGGAACCGTGGGAGCTCCTACGTAGGTATCAAAGCCAAGGCAATAGAGTAAAGGTAAAACGGAGCGGGCCGCTCAGGCATGGCCAATGACAGCAATTTTTACAGCTGGCACAGGATAGCTGGCTGCTGGAAAACCATAGGGTGGCTGCTGAGCCAGAAAGTTTCTATCAATACATATACCTACTAAGGGAGTTATACGTAAATATAATATTTTGTTATATTTATTTATCTTATTTTGTAGACACAAAAAGAGTTTCAGTAAGTTTTATTGTCAACTGATTGCCGCCAGGTCCCGAGCTGGCGGTGTGTATTGTCTATGGAGCTGGCGGTGTGTTGAAGAGATAGGGACTTTTTGGCGTACAGCTTGGCGTGAAAAAGACAATTTACAAACTGCGTTCATATACCGTTCTTCTCATATCTACCAGTGTGTTTTATTTTGAGATAATAACTTCGAGACGCTGGGATTGATTGTCTGTTTGTGTGTGTGAATTTGTGTATGGACGGAAAACTGTTATATTTTTTAAAAAAACCTACCTATAGTGCCAACTTCTTTGGTGTGATACTAAGCGCTGTGATCACCGGTGCCTATGGATCATATCAGGCACAGACGTGTGCTCATGCTCAATGCCTGGATGTACTAAGACCAAGGAAAAGGATCGTGGTCTGCTATTCTTCAGGGTCCCAAAGGAGCCAGCCAAATAGGTAAGAAATATGCCAAAAATGATTTTACACTCGTCAAATTTGACTATGGGGCAGTGGAAGTCGGGTGGCTTTCCTCGTCAGTCTGCAAAGTATGATAATTCTGACCAGTTTTTGGTGTAAAGTGTACCCCAAGACTGGTCCAAGCAAAGAAAATTTTGGAGCGAATGAAATGGTGACCAGCATTTACCAATACTGAGAGTGTATAAATGAGAGTGGCGGTTGCCAATACCGAAGCCACATAGAAGTTGCAGTGTATAGAAAGTGGACGAAAAGAATATAAAATACCATATTGTCATTTTAAGTTGAACAAGAAATCAGGGCATTCATGCCCTAGGGCAGCTGGGGATATAGTACCCAGGGCGAGTGGTCTCGTTGCTGGCACGATCCAGCGTCGCATAAACCCTGCTCTCTACCCTCGAACAGCTAGACTCATATGTGATGGGTCTCAGCACGCTGCAGGCTCTCTCTTCCCCCCTCCCCACCGGCTGGACAGTGGGGGAGTGGACTACCGGCCTGGACTACCGGCCTGGGCAAGATGGACAAGGGCGTTTAACCTGACCAGCTCTTAGCTGAAAACCAGCCACGGCGGCCGCCGTCTTGACTGCCTCTTCGCGATCATCACCCCACTGGCCAGCTGACTATGAGCCTTTGGGGGTGATGACGCGTACGCTGTACTTCCGGGAGCACCAGTGCGCCGTACTACCGGGATCTGCATGGAGTGAAACGCCACTCTCACAGCCGATATTTGACTGAGGGGCCCATCAGACCCCCGGTTCGCCTCTGGAGTGTGGAGGCTGGACGGATGACGGAGTCCCTGGGGCGCGGTGTGGGTAACCGGCCCGTGCGGAGCGGCTGGCCGTCGGTGCCCTGGTATATCGCTGGAGACCAACCACGATGTTGAACAAGACTTCCCCACTACAATCGCTTTCTCGCTGACCTGCCCGCTCTGTACCCTTGGGAGAAATTAACACCCATGGGATATTACGGTAGCTCATCTCGTTCTGCTATGCTCATTTTGTCTCTTGTATTGCTTGTTTTTCTTTTTGTCGCTGCTGTCGTGCTTTTCCACTTAACTCACACTATTATTTGTCCTTTTCGTTTTGCTTAATGCGCTTTTAGTGTCATCTCTGCGCTCATTTCGCCTGGTTATGCTCTTCGTCTTATTTTTGCGCTTTTGGTTTCCTGCTTGATGCTTTGGTTTTGTTTCATTAACTGCCACTATTGTTTGCTCTTATCCGGCACATTTATGTGATCTTGGGTATTTTCCTCGTTTGTGACTAACTTAAACAGCATATGTGGGCCCACGACTTCAAACTAACTTAGAATTATAAATTTTTAGTTTTTGTCATTTTGTTCAGTTTTGTCATTTTGTTCTTTTTGTTAGGCGTGTTTTGTATTATCTGATCGCTCACTTTGTTTTGTATTGTTTCTTCTTCTTTTTTGCTTTTCTGCGGTGTTTTTTGTTTTTTGTGTTATTTCTGCTGACCAGCATTGTGTTTATTTGTCAGGATCTCATAACATACTCACCGACCTCACTTTTACGTTACTGTATGACTATTGCTGCCTTTCTCATGTTTCTTATCTGCTATTCTTCTCCTTTGCTTCTCTTCACCTGTCTATATGGAAAATGAAATAAAAATTGATTGATTGATTGTGTGGTTGGAGTACCAGCCAAATACATTGTTTGGAAATAAGTAGAGGTCAGTGTGTTTTTATGTCCATTTTGGTTCAAATTTTAGGTGAGAGGTGGTACGATATTCTCAATAGCTGGTGCAACTTCTTTGGGATGCTGCCATACTTTGCTGACTGGCTTCCTTACTGCATGGTGTCCTCTTATCAATACTGACTGACTGCCTCTTGATTCAGCATGTAGAATTTGGCAGATTTACACAAGCTCTCATTGGTGCAGCCTTTGGGCAGAATTACTGGTTTGGGGCAACTTTTGTCATTCTTTGTGGTAGGTACAACAATATTGGAGCTGAGTGTGACAGCTTGGACAATGCTGACCCTTATTAAAAGTCATAAAGGTGTCAATAAGATAGTAAAACAGGTAAAATGGACGAAAAAGAAAATTTCTGCTTCAATGTGAAGAGGATTCTGGCCCAGCTGATGAATTTCTGCCTGGAATTGGGGTAGGATTTGAGCTACCCCAAGCATATTGTGCAGTTTCCTGCCGCATTCTGCAGACCAGCCCTTCACTGATATTCTGTCATAGGCGGATCCAGGATCGCGGATGGTGGGGGCACCGTGCCGGGGGTGGTAAGAATCTGATGCCTGGCTTCATAAGAATTCAAGTGCCGTCAGCTGGTGGGGCACTAATAGCCGTTTCATTAATTTGTTTAGACAGGCTTCAAAAGCCTTATTCAACAAAATGATTTGATTATTTGTGATACGTCATTAATACCCATTGTTAGTTATTTGGGTTTTCGGGCGCACGAACCAAGATTAATTATCGCCCATTTGGTACCCATTGTAATCGTGTTGTATTGTGTTCTTTTCCAGCGCGACTGAGGTAACCTGGACATGCGAAACCTCTTCGGTCGCGAGCAGCAGCGCGCGGCTCAGGCAGCTTGAACTTGCGAAACCCTTCGGCGGCGAGTAGCAGCGCCGGCAAAGCTCGCGTGCAGCAAAGCCGTCATCCAGGCGCTGGTGCTACCAGTGCTCCCTCTGATATGATGGCGTATAGCCGGAATTCAATTGATAGCTGGATTTGTCAATCAATGTGGGATTCTTGTATCTGTGTTTGCAAGCAATGTTCAGAATAAATACCAATGAGATATTGAATATGCTACGAGTTGTACTAACGGGGTGAACATTTATCCCATGCCTTTTTATATTAGTTGAGTCTTTTTATTAATACTGTGTCCCACAGAACATCTATTGGTGCCATACGGGACATAGCTCGCAAAACTTTTGAATACCTTCTTTTGATAACTACAATGGAACTCTTCACTGTTCTTGTCATTTGGCCCTGCTCAGCAACCAACTCCTCTAGATCTGTCATCTAGGCTGGCAAAGTGACTTTGAGTTATACGCATGGTAGAACAGTGGCCTACAAATATAATTGCACGTTTACGGTGGAGTCATTTTGTACTGCCAAATTTTTATATTTTCTTATGTCGCGCCGGCTCCCCGCCATTGGATTCGCCATTCCGCCATTGGAGCGCCATTGACCTTCCATAGTGGTATGATGGGCATTTCAGGAAGCTTCGTATAGATCGGCCAACAAGTGCTCCCTCACCCTCTGAATCCGTCCATTGTCTATGCCCATATCTAAAGCCATTTTTTAGGCACAAGAACAACACGTTTGAGAAGGGTGTTCCGCGATAAATTTCCGCAAGCATGGTGTTTTGTAAATCGGCTAGAATATAGCCATTTGAGGAGATCATGGCCTCTCAACCTCCGTCAAGATTTGGACTGCCTACGTACTCATGGACGTCGAAAGCGGGGGGAATGAGGAGACGCGTCCCCCTACTCGTGGATCAGAGGGGGACGGTCCCGCAAAAACTTTGTGATTCGTCCTAGGTTTTTATTTGGATTCTCTTATTACTTGCGTTTGTCTTCGTTAATTGCGTGGAATTTTGCAACCCAACTCGCTAAATTTGTTTGTGAAGTGTATTGCCAGTATCGTTTTCAGAGACAGCCTATTCGCTCCAAATTTTGCGCCCCAGCGCCCCTCCTCCCCGCCTCTGGTCGTCCCCAGTCATGGTCCGTCCCCACCGGTAAAAATTCCGTGGCGACGCCCCCGCCTCTGCACCGCAGTGTCACATTTTGCGGCGCCCGTCATCGATGATCGAGCTTCATATGTGTAGGTGGGGGTGGGCAGTGGCGGACGCACGAGTGCCGTTGGGGGGGGCAACGCAGGAGAAATAGTGAAAACAGTATCATTAAAAGATCGGTAAAAATTTTGCCATTTGGGGGCATGGCCCCTGCCCCCTCCGTACGCGGATCCAGGGGGCGGGTGCCCCCATCGACCCTCGTCGCCCCCTAAAATGGTCACGGCATTGCTTTGAATTGCCAATGGCGTCCCCTGAACCGTCGCTTCCCACCCCCTGAATCCGCCTAAGTCCCTCTGAGTCTGCCAATGGGGGTGGGGAGGGGTGGGTAATTTTCTATACACTCTCCTCTCCTTGGAAGTTTGATCCGTCGCTGCTCCGGATATTTTTTACTTTTGCTCGATTTTAAGATGAGAGTATGGTCACTGGCGGCGGAACTGGGGGGGCATCGTGGCACGGTGCCCTCCCTTAAATCATGAATTTTAACAGTAACCCAATGGCGTTGACTGGAAAGAAATGGGTTCAAACATGGGCGGATCCAGGATTGCCGATCGGGAGGGGGGGCACCTTCCCGGGTGGGCGCCGTCCGGTCCAGGGGGGCGCCATTTTTGACCGGCAAAACCTATCAAATGGGCGCAAAATTATATCGGTGGGCGCCGATTTTCCCATCCTGGGGAAAGCGACATTTCAGGGGGGCGTCATCGACCTTTCAGTGGGGGGGCGCCGTGACCATTTCAGGGGCGCCGAAAGTCGATCGGGGGCACGTGCCCCCTTGCTCTCTGCATCCGCCTATATGTAGGACGGCTGCGCCGTTTGATAAGCTTGGAGCTAGGGCGGCCACCGCCCTGGGCGGTCACGTGACCTGACCTTGTGGCTAGGGGCGTGGCTTCGGCTGAGCTGGGGAGGGGGGCTGCGGCACGGAGCCGCGACCATTCGCTTGTACCTGTCTGAGCTAGTTGTTTCTGCCGCCTGCTGATCCAAACGTAAGTGTCGCCGTTAGTGTCGTTGTTTAAGCGTTACAATCTTTTGAAACATGTTCTGGCCTTATGCTCAACTTATGCCTAACTGTTATCTGTTGCATAATTGTTACCAGTTGCTTGACTGTTACTGTCGCCTAACTGAGGTGCCTCTTGGTAAGGTCTAACCTTTCGGTTTTATTGTGATCACCAAGGGCGGGCGGCACCTTTGGACCCGGAGATACACTGCTGCTCTGCCATTGCCTGATTATGCCGGGAATACATATGCATCATAGATACGGCAATCTTCTTCGTGATCGGCACGCTTACAAATGGTGACAGCGAGAACTCCTCTTCTGTGGAGGCGATCCCCGCCCTCATTTCCATCGGTTGCTGGACCTGCCTCCGGCTGACCGGCTGGCGCGAGGACCGTTCCGGGCGCAGCGGTGGCGGCTGTCTGCGCGCAGCAGCGGCCTATTGGCGGGCTCACGGCAGTGAGCGGCCGGGGCGCGGTCACAGGACCATTCTGCGCGCAGTGTCTCAGTGCTGGCGGGCCCGCGTCTACAGCTGCAGTGTCCGTCTCGGCGCGGTAAAGGAGGGGCGTGAGCTGACGTCAGTGACGGTGCCCTGCCTGGCATGACTGCAGCGAGAACACCGAGCGTCTGCCCTTCAGTTTTCGGCTGTTTCTACTTTTCGGCGATGCCTGTATGCACGGGGACACCTGCTCAGCGGTTTTCCCGGTAGTAAGAGACATCTTCCCGTCTCTGTCGCGTTTGGCGCGACTCTCTTCGCGGTGACATCTTCTGCGACTCGGACACTGGCGCAGCTGATGAAGTCTGCATGAAGGACAGACACGGACATGGAGACTGCATTCGGTGGACATCACTGCTAGATCGTCACCTTCTAATATTTAGATAAGTTGTCTTGGACTGTGTGTTTGTTGTTTACCGCACTCAGTAGGTTGCTCACTTATTAATTTGACAGCTGTTTGAATGCGATGGCCTCGTCCCAAAATTCGGATGAAAAAATGGAGAAGCCTCTAGCAGATCAGCCATTGGCTGGTGCCTCGAGGGGTACATTTGGGGGGTTATCCATCACAGCAGCCCCCAAATTTTCTGGCGAGGGCTCCTTCTCCAGGTTCACATCCGACCTTGAAGGTTTCTTTACCTTCAACCCCCAATTCACTGATGAGTATCGCATCTGTTTCTTGCCTCTGTGCCTGACTGGTGTGGCTCGAGATGCCTTAGAGTCCCTGCCAGACAGCCAACGTGAAACGTACTCTCAGGCAGTGGCTGCCCTCGGTGAGATTTTTGCTGGTTCCAGTGCCGTGGATGCACATGCTCAGCTCCAGGAATTAAGGTTAGGCACTAACGATCCCTTGGAAGCGTTCCTGATTAGGTTTAGGAAATTAGTGAAGGAAGCATTCCCGGGTAGCAGCAGCGACATCGTCTTGTTCAACAGCTTCTTGGCAACATTGCCGGAGCACCACCGCGTGGACATAATAACTCAAGGTATAACCACATACCAAGCCGCAGCCGATCGTGTTAGAAATGTCATCAGAGGTGAAAGGCTGCGTGATCGCACAGTCCGACAGGTATCCGCAGCTGAGCTCCCTGTACTGGAACGAATCTTGTCCCGCCTGGACCAACTAGAGAGACGGGTGAGTCAGCAGGGTCGGGAGGGTGCAACCGGTCCGCTGCGGCACCCGGTCGGGGGCAGAGGCGGTGGTCGCCCTGCTCACGATGGGGGAACCCGACCGGTGCGTGCATGCTTCGCCTGCGGGGGTACGTCACATGTCATCCGAAATTGTCGGTATCGCAACGCCACGTGCTTCAAGTGTGAGCAAGAAGGGCATATCTCTTCAGTATGCCGCAACGGTAGACTGTCGGGAAACGGCAAAGGGGGTCCCGGGCTAAACTAGCGGCAGCGGGATCCCAGTCAGAGGGAACGCCAGTGAGATGTGTTAACGCTCCTGATTCTACCAGGGCTTCTGGAATGGTACCAGATTCGGTGCCTTTGTCAGATGATTTCCGTTTCAAGGCCAAAATCGGGGGTTCTGAGTGCACTTGTCTTTTGGACACAGGCTCAACGATAAGTGTCATTAACCAATCAGTACTCGATGCAATGCCAAATATTAAGATTTCGCGTACATCAACTAAAGCTCGCACAGCAACCAGAGGTGAATTACCAATCACCGGTAGGGTGAACATGCCGTTTGAGGTTTGTGGAAAACAGCACGTAATTTCATTGTATGTTTCCGATTCGATTGATGTTCCAATCCTGTTGGGCATCGATTTTTTGAGAACTGTTCCGTGTGTCATTGATTTGCAACGTAAGCACCTTACCCTGACTCCGTCGGAGTACATTCGCAGTGTTTCTGCAGAGGTAACGTCAGTTGGACGCATAGTTGTTGGTCGGGATCAGGTGGTGGCCCCGGGGTCTGAGACCATTATCCAGGGATACGCTCATAATTGTGAGTATCAGGGGGCAGCTATTGCGGAACCTTCAGCGGAGTTGCAGGGCATTGAGGTCATCAGATCGATCGTTCATGTGACTAAGTCTTCTGTCCCAGTGCTGGTACGCAATATTATGACGGAAAACATAACAATCCCGAAGCACTCAAGTCTTGCAGACCTGGAAATAAGCTTTGTAGAGGAGCCTTTTCCATTAGACGTAGGAGCGCCCGAATCGGCAGCTGTCCCGGAGACTGATACCCGGGCACAACCAGAACCTGTTGATTTCGAGGGCACTGTTAATTTGACAGACTCCCCATTGACCGGAGAGGAGCGTAAAACTCTCTTTGATGTGCTCCGTAAGTATGAACGCATGTTTGATGGGCATATAGGCCACACTGATGTGATAACCCATCGTATCGATACAGGCGACCACCCACCGGTTCGACATAACCCGCGGCGAATTCCACCTAATCTACAGGAGGAGGTCCGACAACAGCTTGATGACCTTGTTCGACAGGGAATATTGGAGGAAGCAGATGGTACGTGGTCCTCTCCGATCTCCGTCGTGAAGAAAAAGTCTGGTGCCTGGCGTGTAGTGGCTGACTTGCGCAAAGTGAATTCTATCACTAAAATTCCAGCTTACCCCATACCTAGAATTGATGATGCTCTTGACGCTCTGTCTGGGTCTAAGTACTTCTGTGTGCTTGACATGAACTCGGCCTACTACCAAATTTCTATCGATCCAGCCGATAGGGATAAGGCATCAATTGCGACACCCTTCGGAAATCTGAGATTCCGGAGAATGTGTTTCGGTCTTGCTACAGCTCCGTATACTTGTGCCAAGTTATTGAATACGGTGTTGGGTGATTTAACCCCTCATATCTGCGTCTCATATTTTGACGATATAACTGTGCATTCTGACAGCAAGGAAGAACTCATGGAACGACTCGACGCCGTTCTATCGCGACTCGCAGCAGCAGGGTTGACCCTTAACCTGGAAAAGTGTCAGTTTTTCCAGGAGCAGGTTAATTTCCTAGGTCATGTGGTCTCTGAGGCTGGTATTGCTGCTGATCCCGAGAAGGTCAGTAAGGTTGTACATTGGCCAGAACCTCGCACGGCTAAGGAGCTATCTAGCTTCCTGGGCTTAGCTAGCTACTTCAGGAAATTCATCAAAGGATTCGCCCAGATAGCTGCTCCCTTGTTTCATCTCACTAACAAGGATGTCTCCTTTCAGTGGAACCAAGAGCATTCAGTTGCTTTTGATGCTCTCAAATCAGCCTTAAGTAGCGCTCCAGTTGTGTCGTTTCCCAGGTTCGGGCCGGAGGCTGGTGCGTTCACGTTGGACTGCGATGCCTCTAATGATGCGATTGGTTGTGTGCTCTTGCAGAGACAGGGCTCAGAAGACAAGGTCATCGCTTATGGAAGTCGTCGACTCTCGAAAAGCCAGAAAAATTACTCAGTTACAAAGAAAGAATTACTCGCTTGCGTAACCTTTGCTCAGTACTTCTCTCATTATCTTCTTGGAAAAAAGTTCACGATCCGTTCTGACCACAGCTGCCTGCAGTGGCTGTTGAACTTTCGCAACCCAACAGGAATGTTGGCCCGATGGCTGGAAATCCTCGGCAATTTTAACTTCGACATTGTTTACAGACCAGGTGCAGCACACACTGCAGCTGATGGACTGAGCAGAAGGCCGCAGGAAACCATGGATGTCGGTTGTCAAACTGACCTCGTTCCACAGGACGCGCCAGGGCAACGGTGTTGCCGGGTAGAGGCCCAGGATTGGCCTCTAAGCTACATTCAGGCGGAGCAGGATGGTGACGACGCTATCGCTGAGGTCTCCCGCCTTGTAGCCGCCGGAAAGAAACCACGTCGCAATTCTGCCTCGGCTCTTGTTAAGCCATGGGTCAGACAGTGGAATCGTCTCCGTCTGTTGAGAGGTGTGCTGTTCAGGGTCTTCAAACGTAGACCCCATGACTCTGAAAGATTGCAGGTTGTCGTTCCGGCCAGTCTGGTACCGGGAGTACTGTCGTCAATGCACTCCGGGCCCTCTGGTGGGCATTTCAGTGGAGAAAAACTGCTGGCTCAGTTGCAGCTGCGGTACTACTGACCCACTATGGCAGGTGATGTTGATCGGTTCTGTAAAGCGTGTGACCAGTGTCAAGGGCGGAACGATCCAGTTCCGCGTCCTCGTGCACCCATGGGCGAACTCAGGGCGACTGAACCCTGGGAAAATGTGTCAATTGACTTCTTAACAGACCTCCCCACCACAGATAGCGGCAACAAACACCTCCTAGTGTGTTGCGATCATTTCACCCGCTGGGTAGAAGTGTTCCCACTTCCCGATATGAAGGCTAATACTGTGGCACAAGTGTTGACCAAGGAACTGTTCTCCCGCTTTGGTTGTCCCAAAACCCTGCATTCAGATAGGGCTGCAAATTTCAAAGGTGAGCTTATCTCTGAAGTGTGTCGATTGATGGGTGTTAAGAAGACGTTCACAACCAGCTTCCATCCTCAGGGCAACAGCAAGTGCGAACGAGTAAACCGAACAATATTGAACATGCTGTCTCGTTATCTGTCTGATAATCACTCAGA
This sequence comes from Lepas anatifera, assembly GCA_034440635.1. Taxonomy (NCBI): domain Eukaryota; kingdom Metazoa; phylum Arthropoda; class Thecostraca; family Lepadidae; genus Lepas; species Lepas anatifera. Next base: position 1,136,438 of record JAOTON010002268.1, on the reverse strand, counting down.
ATGGGATTTGCACCTCCCGTTGTTAATGCTGGGGTATCGGTCTCAGGTACACAAATCCCTGGGTTATAGCCCATTCTTCTTGATGTATGGGAGGGAAGTACGGCTGCCGGTAGAATCAGAGTTTGATGCTCCCAGAACTTTTCGGTCGCGCACAGTAGCTGAATACATTGACGAATTGTGTGGTGGCTTGCGAAAGGCTTACAAGGAAGCAATTCGTATGTCAGATCTGAGCAACTCTAGAAATAAGAAGCTGTATGATCGAAAGCTCAACTCTTATACGTACAAGCCAGGTGATTCAGTTTTACTGTACCGTAGCGTAGCGCGTCGTAATGAATATTACAAGTTCGTTCGACCATGGAAACCAGCAGTCATAGTGTCACAGGTAGGAGAGCTTAATTATAGAGTGCGGACAGAGGATGGAAAAATGTTATTGGTACATCATAACAGGCTGAAGCCACGCCAAACTCTTCCACAGCACCTTGATCAAAGTGACTCGGCGGTGAACGACGAGAGAGGTGAGATAATAGGAGGTAACGAAGTAGCTAACTCTGGCGAGCCCAGTCTGGGTTCCGCTAATGAGGAAGCAGCTTCGAAGTCAGCAGAGAGTGAGTTAGAAGAAGGTAAGGTTACGAATGATGCCGATGAACGAGATGCCATGATACTGGCGGCTGCTGGACCGCTTCAGAGGTATCTACAGTTAGGCATGGGCCAACGGGCCTCGGCTCAACCTCGGGTTCCCCAGGTGTTCCCGGAGGAGCAGACACTGCAACGTCGGTATCCCGCCCGTGCTAGGGTGCCCCCGGACAGATTTTGCCCCTGTGATTGTGATTAGCTTTGCACAATTTATTTTTACAGTTGCTAGCGATCATTGTTGATGGAATGTAGTACGTTTCACTCCAGTTCTGATGTAGTAAAGCTAATAATTCCATGTAGATTAAGGTGTAACTTCACGGTATCATTGTCGGCTTTCAGGCTGATAATAATGAGCTACGAGCAGACACGGCGCTGGAGATGACTCTTTTCAGTGGAATGGGCCGCCATTTGCCTGATTTGTGCTGGTCATGCATTGGTTGTATCATTGTTCTGATGTGTTGTTCGGTAGAAGTTTGCACATTTCTTTTGAATCCACCCTCACACATATTTCTGGTCCCCGCAGGACCACCGGGAGCTGCTGTGATGGAGGGGGGATTTCGGGTTGTCGGCCATTGGCAGCCCACTGCATTATTGGATGTAGGATCCGACCGCTGAACCGCCGGTCGGCTGGCATTCGACGAAGCGAGTGAGCTTCTCGTCTGCTTGAACGACGCGAATTATTCTGGGCGCTCTGGGTGTGCCCCCCAGTGTCGTGCGGGGTATTCTGTGCGCGTCGTTCGGTGCGTTATGACGTGATGTAACTTGTATGAATTGTGTACCGTAATTCTAGTCTTTCAAAAGGGGAAGTGATGTAGGACGGCTGCGCCGTTTGATAAGCTTGGAGCTAGGGCGGCCACCGCCCTGGGCGGTCACGTGACCTGACCTTGTGGCTAGGGGCGTGGCTTCGGCTGAGCTGGGGAGGGGGCTGCGGCACGGAGCCGCGACCATTCGCTTGTACCTGTCTGAGCTAGTTGTTTCTGCCGCCTGCTGATCCAAACGTAAGTGTCGCCGTTAGTGTCGTTGTTTAAGCGTTACAATCTTTTGAAACATGTTCTGGCCTTATGCTCAACTTATGCCTAACTGTTATCTGTTGCATAATTGTTACCAGTTGCTTGACTGTTACTGTCGCCTAACTGAGGTGCCTCTTGGTAAGGTCTAACCTTTCGGTTTTATTGTGATCACCAAGGGCGGGCGGCACCTTTGGACCCGGAGATACACTGCTGCTCTGCCATTGCCTGATTATGCCGGGAATACATATGCATCATAGATACGGCAATCTTCTTCGTGATCGGCACGCTTACATATAGGTTGAATAGCTCATGGCGCGCGCCCCCTTAAATTTGGACGTTCCGCCGTCGCTTAGTATGGTAGAAAACCGTCGGAGTATATATCTTTTCCACTGTTTCGCACGTTATTTCTATGCAAATACTACTTTTCTATTACCTTTCCAATTTTTAATCAAGCGGCGGTGAAAATTCAGTGCACCAGAATAGTCTCCGCTGGTGGCATTGCTAAAATTACATCGAACTGCATCATTTACTTGACGTTTACGCTCTTTACTTGTCCCATTTGAGTATCTCCGGAATACGAGGTTCAATCATCAGCTGGCATGAAATTGTTTTGATGTCACGTGACCGTGCCACCCTGTATCAAAGCTTGAGCTTCTACAGTAGCCGTATTATTCTGCCGTGCAGAATGCAGAACGCGTACTATGCATACGCATGCCACACGCATGCGCAGTACGATATCTTGTACAGGATATCGTAATGCGCATGCGTGCAGCATATTAGTGTGCGTTCTGCCGGCGGCAAGGGCTTGCCGGCAGAATTGACCCCGGTCACGCTCACCAGAGGCGCTAGTGTGCCATCCAAGATGGCCGCGAAAGAGGGACTCCCAAAGGTAAACAACGTTAGTGGGCCCGGGAATAGCATGGTAAACGGTGAATTATACGTGTTTTATGCCTGGTATGTGGCAGTGGCTTATAACCAGCCACTGCGGAAGGCAGTGAGGAGCCCAAATTCGAGGAGTTTTTGGTCCCAAGGAGCAAAGCTTGTAGTCAGGATCAGGTTAAAGTTTGCTGCACCCCCACTTTTTTGCCGGTGGCGACGCTTATGTTTGGAAACGCAATTTTCATCGTACATTCAAAGTGGAATTTCAAACAGCTTGAAACGAATAAATGCGTATATCTACCGAATTATTTCAATATGTCAGTTTACCGGGCTAAAAGGAATGCAGCCATAGGCGGATCCAAGGGGACAGCAAAGTGGGCATGTGCCCCATAGGCAGATCCAGGGGCAAAGGGAGTATGCGCCCCCCGCCATTGACCCTCAGCGCCCCCTGAAATGGCCAAGCCCCCTGAAATTTCGCTTCCCACCCCCCCCCCACCCCAGGATGCGAAAGTCGGCTTCCACCGATAGGGTTTTGCTCCCATTCGATAGGGTTTCTCGGTCAGGAATGGCGCCTCGCCCCCGGGAAGGTGCCCCCGATCGGCAATCTTGGATCCGCCTTTGATGACGGCCCAAGGATAAAGGCCTACTCCTGCTAGAAGCAGGCTCAAGGGAGTGGAAGGAGGCATAAGCGGAACTGGAGATTGCCCCACAGCCAGTCTGCAAAGTATGACAGCAGGCCAGACGAGTCGCACCAGCCATCTAAAATTCTCGCACCACCATCCTCCAAAAATTCGCACCAATATGCCACATACCAGGGAAAAAATGCACCCATTCCTACCCCTGCAATGCAATGCTACCTCAATCATTATTCAGTTAATTAAGGGCTTTTTATAGGGCCCCTCCTGTGTCTTAATAGCCATTCAGCCATTATTTGTTTATTTTAAGTGTCACTAACCTCGCAAATTCGCACCAGGTTGATAAAATTCACACCACTCGGTCCTGTCTCCAAGGGCACTCGCACCGACGAGATCTCGTCGAAAATGCCATACTTTGTACACTGGCCTCACAGCCGCTTACCAGGTGGATGTCAATGGAAGTCAGATGGCTGAAAAGTTCTGCAACAGACAGCAGCATTTGAGCCTATCTTCCTCCGAATTCTCAGTTTCAACTTCCACTGCTTGGACAGCACCTTATTCTGAGGAAACTTGTGAAAGCTGAGACTTCGACACTTTCTTCGGAAGGATACACACTGAGGAACGCAGCAGTTCTGATTGGATCTAATGGTTATCCGTCTCTTCTCCATTTTCTTTGAACTTTCCAAGATTATAACAAACAAGAAAATAACGCCAGTCTTCAATATTCACGTCCACCCAACGTCACGTATAACCACGCTCTTTCACGAGTTTACCACGACTGAAAATCCGTTACTATAGGAACCGTGTAGAAACCAAGGTTTGTTTACAGATGCGCCGGATATGAAGCAGCCACGCCAGACGTTAGTCCCTCTCCTGGCGTTTCCAAAAAAATCCGCCAGGTGCCAACACTTTCGATGACCGAGGCCAATAACACGGCTAACGTGACTTTTACTTGGCTAAATATTTTCTTCAAAGACGCCCACTTGTCTTCTGCATGCAATCTCAGCCTTAGCAGCAGATTGCTTTGAGCAGCAGCAGCAGCGGCAGCCACCAGCAACAGCGGCGGTCGTCGGGACATTTTTTGTTGGCATCATGAGTTCGCAAAATTGTAACTCGTAGAATTCCTTGTTTCTCTTTTTGTTGATGCTAGTTCGAAAGTCGTGAGTTTTTCAAACTTCTGGAGACCTAGCAGTGGGGTAGGTATGAGGTTGTGTGTTATACAATATCAGTCTGAATATCAGGAAACTGTCTTCTGTTTCTGCACCAATCACTTAATATTCCAGTCTGCAAAGTATGGCAGCAGGCCAAATGAGTTGCACCAGCCATCTAAAATTCTCGCATTACCAGCTATGAAAAATTCACACCAATCTGTCATATACCAGGGAGAAAAGCACACCCATTCCTACCCACACGATGCAATGCTGCCTCTCTTATTAATTATTTGGGGACTTTTTATAAGGCCCCTCCTCAAATCACTTAAAGTGTATTCAGAGCATAGCACCAGGAAAGAACACACAAGCCACACCCCTGAGGGTTGCCCCAGTCGCGGAGCTCCTAAATTATGACGGGGTCACACTGAGATGCTGGCAATAAAACAGTGCAAGGCTTATCTTAAGTAAGATGTCCACTTTCCCAAAAGATTTTCTATAGAAATGATACATTTTCAGGATCAGCAAGACACCCTCTTTCCATTCAGTGAGGCCCCGTATCGCCATCCCCACTTAAACCCCAATTTTCACACTTACTTAACCTGAACATTGTAATTGTGCGCCATCCACCGCTGTAAATAAACAAAACACCGAAAATGAGAAAAGACAATGGCAGATAATCGTCAGTCAGCTTATGGAAACCATCAGCTGACTGATCATCAGCCAACTGACAATTGGTACCTTTGTACCAGAGGTAAAACACTGTTGTGAAAGAGTACCAAATCTTAGCTCGAGTGCGCCGCAGGCTGGCTCAGCTAAATTGAGACACAGGTTGGGTTGGGTGTACTTATCTAACAGCACTGTCGGCGTACAGCCGCAAGAAAGTCTTGCCACTTCTTTTCATGGCATTCTCACCACATAAACTCATCCAAATAAGAAGACAAAAATTTTGGGTCGTGCACACATTTTCGTCCTTCTCCGGTGTCCAGGGGCGCCACCACAGAGTTTTCGCAGGGGGACGGACCCTGGCTATTCGGTACCTGACAGCATTAATGACAATTACCTAAAAATTTGGGGGATGTCCCCCAGGCTGGGCAACATGGGGGCACATTCCCTGTCCCAGCTTTCGGTGCCCATGCTGGTTTCAAGCACAAACCAACCACGGTTAGTAGAGACACTGAAATGACTGAAACCAACAAACTCTATCACTGCAAACACAAAATGGCAGCCCTCTCTACTACTTGATATTAAAATGCTCTCTCTTTTTTTTCAGACAGACATCTATGTATTTTTCAGGCTCACACATTCGACATATACAGTTTAATACGATTGGTACAAAGGTACTTTTTTCTCCATTCATTAACAGTATAGATGGCATTGCGCGTCATCAACACCTGATCTAGCCACTAAACGTTGTTGTGCAATTGAACTGCATGTCCCTGTTCGCGATAGCTACATACATCCTTCGCATATCCATATCATCCAAGCGGGAGATCAAAACCAAAAAGCTATTCCTTGATAAACCATCATCATAGGCTGAAAAACTGGCATGCATAAGTAAGGCAGAGACAATCAGCTTCTAATTGAACAAGGCACACATTATACAATTCGCTTCAAAACAGTTATATATCGCATGCCTATATTTTTCTACCATTACCATCCCATCTCTTCTCATCTCAACTTCCAAAGTTCCTCACACGGAGAGACGGCACTCACAGACAGATCGACAGCTTATGGAAGACAGTGATTGTCCATTCAGTTGATTGAGCCGGCTATGGTGTGAGTGGAACAGTGAGTGAATGAGAGAGTTAGTAAGTGAGTGGGCGAGTGAGTGAGTGAATGAGTGCATGTGTTCCTGCGCGAGTGCGAAAATGCAGGCATGGTGGTGTTCCTGTGTGTCGTTGCGTCTAACGGTATAGATGTTCGGGTAATTTGCGTGACCAGACGTGTTTGAAAGGATAAGCTTGTTTTTGGAAGTTAAGTGTTTCCTCGCGTCAAGCTTTCGTATATATCTAGCCATTGTTTAGCAAATTTTTCCTCCTGCCCTCTTATTTTTGATACATATTTTTCTACTGTAAGATATTCCTTGATATGCAGGCTCAAATTTGCGCAAGTCAAACGCTCGTGGTGTTCTCGATTTTTCCAAATGAATTGTTTTGAAAGCATAATGACATTGTTAGCCTGTTTTGTTTTTTTCCTCACAGTGCAAATCAACTCCCAGAAACACGTCCTGACATGATATATCGTTACGTAGGCCGAGTAAAGTTTTAACTTTGTTCCACAGGAATCTAACCGAAGGGCAGTGCCAAAACTTATGTTGGATTGTTTCAGAATAGATCGGGCAGACCTTACATTTATCGCTGTCGGCTATTCCATAGATATATAACAGTCTGTTTGTTGGGAGAATCCTCTTAATAGACTGGTATTGCAACCATTTTAGATTAACGTCATCTGTTGACATATGTAGCCTTTCATAAACTTTTGGCCACTGGATCGGTTGGGGCGCGTGGAGTTCATTTTCCCATTTGCCGTGGCATTTTTCATTTGTTGGTATAAAATCGCTCTCTACCAGTTTGATGTAAGCCCATTTAGCTATTTTTGGTGTTGACTTAGGAATTTCAAAACACTCCACGTCTTCAAATCCTCGTTGTCTGTCTATTTGAACTTGCTCTTTCCACCGTTGCGGGATCGAGCGCAATAATGTAAGGGCAGTCATTGGGTGAAGGCTATATTTAAGTGCTACCTGATCTGCAGTAAGAAAAGTCCTTTCTGTTATATCATATAAATCCCTAATTCGTATTACTCCTTTCAATATTATGTGTTGCATTCTTAATGTACTATTTCGCTCTAAGTTTATATGCCTATTTGCCCAAAGAACCTGATTGAGAATTTGAGCGCCATTATTTTCATCGTTATCCTTTACCTTCATCCAAACCAAACAAGCTTCTACCCAGAAGCGGCTTTTAATCCGTTTCTTCAACAGCTTCTCATTGCCACTGCAATGAAAGACAGAGGTTTCGGGGTCGAAAGACAGATTCTTTTTCATTATATCTTTCCATTTCGCCTTGTTTTCATTATCAAGGTATTTTTTCACCCACATGATTTTAAGACTTCTAGATTTGGCCATTATGTCTGGAACAAGCAGACCTCCTTGCTTGTATTTCGATTTTAAAGTCGCCCTCTTGATCCTGTCTTTTTTGTTCCCCCAGACAAATCTAAAAATCACACTTTCCACCTTCTTCGCAAACTCCCAATCTGGTGATGGGAGCACGGTCATAAGATACACCAGCTGCGAAAGCATTTCTGACTTAACAAGATGGATTTTTCCAAATGGCGTCAGACCTCTGCCGTTCCAAGGTGTTAGACGATTCTTCATGTTCATAAACTTATTTTCATAATTCAATTTAACCATGTTGACGTCTGGGTCGTTTGATATTTTTACACCCAATATTTCTAACGTATTTCCTGGCCAATGAATTTCTAAATTCGGGCATATTGGTTGTTTGTTTGGAGCCCCCTTACCCACCCAGAGTGCCTGCGACTTCTTAACATTGAGTTCTAAGCCAGATACTGAAGCGAATTCGGCAAAGACATTCAGACAGCCTGTCAGTGACTCTGAACTGCCATCCATGAAAACGGTGACGTCATCAGCGTACGCGGAAAGTTTTATTTCTGTACGATTAATTACAACACCTTTTACTTCATTACACCTTCTCATACGTTCTAGTAAGGGCTCAAAACACAGCAAAAATAGTAGACAGCTGAGGGGACAACCTTGTCTTAGACCTCGCTCGATTTTATATGTTTGGGATATTTTTCCATTGATAAGAACCGATGCAGTTACCGGAGAAATATCTTTACTATAAAGTATGTGAATCCAGCGCTTGAAATTATCGCCAAAACCATACGCTGATAATATTTGTTTCATAAATTTCCACGCCACGCTATCATAAGCATTTTTTACGTCGCAAGCCAAAATCAATGCCGAAAGCTCATGCGACTTACAATAATCTATCATGTCCAGTACCAGTCTTACATTTTCTCCTATATATCTTCCCTTCAGGAACCCGGTCTGGTCTTCGTTTACTAGCGACTTGATAACATTCGAAAGGCGGTTGGCTCAACATTTAGTTATGATCTTGTAATAGGTGTTCAACAGGCTAATGGGCCGCATATTTTCAATTTTTCGGGAATCCTTGCCTTTCTTTGGAACAAGAACGGTTATGCTTCGTTTTATGTTCTCGGGTATTGTGCCTTCCTGAAAAATTTCATCACACACCTGCTTCAGCCTATCTTTTAGTTCCGGCCAAAAGAATTTGTAAAATTCCCCGGTAAATCCAGAGGGACCTGGAGCAATGTTGTTTCGAATAGAGAAAACTGCTGTGGAGATTTCGTCTAAATCTAGTGTACGGTCACAGTACTGTCTATCGGTTGGGGAGAGCTTTCGAAGACCCTCTGTGAATGACTCTCCTATTTGCTCCACCGTCTGCTCTTTGTATAGTCCTCCAAAAAAGTATTTCCCTTCCCTTAACATAACATCAGTATCGTGTGTCGTGTCCTGCCCTTCATCTCCCCCTTCCCCTATAAAAGGCAATGGCAAATAGGTCTGACTTTATTTCGTTTTGGGAAGTCATGAAAATATTTACTTCCAGTTTCGGCCAGATAACGCCAACGTACTTTAGCAGTGAACATACCTTTACTGGTTAAATCTGTTATAAAACTTTCCCTTTGTTTAATCAATGATTTTAGTCTGGTGCTATTGGGACTTACATCTTTTGCAAAGCCGATATTTCAGTCTCCATACTGCTCAAGATCGATTCCATCCTACGCTTTTTATTGGAACTATATTTTATTATTTCGCCTCTTAGTACGCAAAGAAGAGTTTCAAAAAGCAGAGTATGGGACGTGGTCCTCTGGTTGTCCTGTATGATCTGTGGAATTTTTTGGCGAACCATGGTAACAAACTTCTCATCTTTAAGGAGCGAGTTATTAAACTTCCAGTAGGATTTTCTGATCTCTATTGTTGGCAAATTTAAAGATAACGTAATCATTTTATGATCTGATGCGTATCCATCTCTGATTTCCGCTACGGGTCTGGTTGTTGAAGATAATACGTCTCGGCTAACTACAAAGAAGTCTATGCGGGATTTGGACGGAGGGTTGGATTTGATGTACGTATATTCTTTTGCTAGCGGATTCAATTCCCTCCAGATATCAATAAGATATTTTTCCTCCATAAAACGTGCCAATGTTTCCTTACACTTGTCATTGTTTGCTATTCGCTTTGCTGTGCTCTGTCGATCTTTTGCTGTATTTAGACACAAATTGAAATCTCCACCGATTAATACCGTGGGGTTTTCATATTCGCCGATTTTACAAAGAAAGTATTCTATTGACCGCGGATTATCACAGTTTGGACCATAATAATTGCCAAGTGTAATGGTTCGTCCACTAAACTGAAGCTCAAGCGTCAGGAAGCGGCCGTCATCATCAGCATACACGTTTTCTACTTTCATGCCCGAATTTGGTTTGATCAAAATTCCAACACCTCTAGAGAGATTATCGCCGTGGGCAAAAATGCCAAGCCCCCCATTCCGCTATCCATTTCCTTTCATCGCTCGCCAACGAATGTGTCTCTTGTATGAGGATAATATCAAAACGTAGCTGCTTAAACCACGTGAAAAGCTTCCGGCGTTTCGGGACGCCGCTAGAAGACTGATACCGGATTCCGTTACAATTCAATGAAGCTATATGCAGTTTTGATTCAAACTGGGTATGTTTATTCATATATTAACCCTTGCCCCGGTGGCGGGTACGAGCCACCTTCGCCCTGGTGGGGGGGCTAAAAAAGACCCCCCACGATCTCAAAAACTAAGAGAGCTAGAAAAAAGCGCAAAACGGCAATCAAAAGCTCTTCGAAAATAATATCGAAAATACTTCGGTCATTTTTCTTGTCAGGTCAATATCAAGGTCACCAGAGGTCAAAATAGGTCAAAATCGCTAATATGAGGCGTACTAAGAAAACCTCCTATATCTCAGCAACTATGATAGCTAGAAACATTTTTCTAACACCATTCGAAAGCTCTTGAGATGCGCTTTCATTACAGTGGCATTCATTTTCGTGTCAGGTCAAAGCCTAGGGAGCTACAGGTCACTACATATTGGGCATATTCTTGGGAATGTCCATAGCCACCCATGCATAAAGGCGTTTACTTTTTCGCTATTAGCTTCCAAACCAAACAAGATACAGCCATAGTTTATGCACCATTGCAATCCTCTCGTCAATACAAATCGAATGATATATGATATTGCTATGCCAGGTCAAATTTAAGAATTTGACCTGACCCAGGTCAACGGTCTGACCCAACTTGACCTGGTATAGTCATGATGTATATCATTTGACTTCCAGTGACTATACAAACACTTTGGTGACAAAATAAAAGCTCTATCTTAGTTTATTCAAAATTTATAGAGAAAAACACCAAAAAATGCTTATTTGACCTAAGGTGACCTTTTAAAGGTCACAAGTCAAAAATTTTGGTATCAGCTTCAGAAATGGGCTAAGAGAAAGTCGCAACCGATGTTTGAAGTTGATTCCATCCATACTTACTGAGAAAAGCTCATGTCGTGATTTTCCCCATGCATTGTCAATGGGGAGGTCATGCTCTGCACATGACCTTAGGTCACCAATATCAAAAATCCCGGAACAAATGTTGTAGCTCCTGGTGGGGCCAAGATGTGGTATGAGTTTCAACTTGATCGATTAACCCTTCTTTTAGTTATGCCGTCCTAAGTATTTTTTAGGTGAGGTCACTTCACCTGACCTGGTGACCTGACCTGATATGACCTTGAGCCAAAATTTTCAGGAAAGATGTAAAAATGATGAAGGAACAGCTAGACCAAGTTTGGCGGCGCTGCGCCGCCGTTTTTTGGTCACTTTGGAAAAACCCGAGGGGGGTCTAAAAAGACCCCCCCACCCGGGCGAAGGTTAAGTACAGGAAGAGCGGCGAGATCAACTTGCTCTGATGTACCGGATGAACTCTGGCAAGGTTTCGGTTAAGCACTTGTAGTGTCAGCGACAACGCATTCAAAAGAGGTACCACTTGACTCGGTTCTAATAAATCAAAGCGAGGAAACACTTCCATATTGAGATGGTGTGAGGTCCTGCGAAATGTGTGGTATGCCCTGAATTTTCTTCTACGTAGCACTAAGGGCAAGTGGCGCAAGTCTGAGACTTTAATGAACCGATGCAAGCACATGAAATGGCAGCAACTGTGTGTGTCTAACGCTATGTTACGTGTTTGGTGTGGCACAGTGCCGGTTTTTATGACGTAGTAGAAGAAAATGAAATAGGTGAAACGATGAAAAACGAACCGAGTCGCGTCAGCAGCGACGAAGAGGTGTATATAACAGTACCTAACTGAAAGAGAGGAAGAAACTTGAGACCAAGTGGGGACCAGGCGCGAAAAATTTCACTTGGTGCGCCGTATTAATCGACAAGCTCTGTCTAGGGGCTGCGGTTTACCTAACCATAACTAACTTCTCAACTTTTACAACAAAAAACTCACGATCAGTCACATAATTCGCGTTAGCTGATTGTCTAACAAGGCGGGTATAGTCTGCGCCCTGTAACGCTTATAACGCTTATACCTGTACATATTTAGTAGACGGTAGGCGACACAAGCACCGATGCACTTACAGCAGGTCAGCGAATACAGCTGACTCACGGTTCCGGCGAGTCGATCAGCTGATTATACAGCGCGCCGAGCAGGCACGCACTGCACTGGCCCGGCCAAACCCGCACCGATCTCCGCTGAATGGCCGGCGCCAGCAACAAACAACACACATCAGGCCACACAGTATAGATACACAACACCCTCAGAAACACTCTTAAGTGCTCCACAGCCGTAAAAAGTGGCAAAATATTCACGGGGCAGGATTCCAAAACGAACCGGAGCACGTCAGCGAAACAGCTATTGAGAGGTTATATCTTCGTAAATTATTGGTATAATCGTTTCCAAGCCTGGGGAAATAATTCAAAAACTCAATAAAAGACAAGAGACTTGTGCATGATTCTGACGAGTATCTACTGATTCTCAATTATAGAGAGTCCATAGTAATCAAACTTGCCGTGAGATACACTGCATTCGTTTCGGAAAACACCCAGGGCTGGAAGATCAGGCAAAACAGGCGTACAGAAATTTCCACTTCACTACAAAATGAGAGCTAGTTTCCACTGTCACATAGGCACTGTACCTTGCTCAGAAGTTTCACCTGTCGTGTCGGCCGTAGCCCGCGCCACCGCCGCTCTCGCCACCAGGCGGCGAGCCCTCACCAGCGGCAGCTGAAGACGCGGCACCTCCCGCCGTGGACGGCAGCGCCTCCTCCAGCGGCACCACCGACGCAGGCGGCGCCGCCGCCGAGCCCAGCCGCGGCCCAGCAGATCCAGAGAGCTGGGGGCCGCGTGCCACGGGTGTCCCGACACTCCGTCGGCCCCCAGAGCCGGATTCGACTCCGACGTCCCGCCGCACTGGAGCATCCGTCGTCACCCGACGCGATGGTTGACCTCGCAGCGATGACAAGGCAGCCCCCGGCGCCGCCGACGCCTCCTGATGCGTAGTCACCCGCTTCCATAGCAGACGAACATCTTGCAGCGTCGTTACTCTGACAGGCGTTGCTGTTTTGGTCATCTTGTAGCCTGGCAGGCCGTTGTTAGAAAATACAGACCAGATGAACTTCTGCGTCTTCATTGTCACCAACTCGTTGTAAATCTCCCGGTTAAGTCTAGTTAGGGATTCTGTAATGAACAACCGGTGCTCCCTTGGCGTGTCTCTGTTTCGGAGTTTCGTCCGCGCGTAATAAATCCTATTGCGCAGGTCACGGTCGTGGAATGCACAGATTATGGTGTCATCACGTGAGAGTCTGTGCGCCGTGGAGATGTCCGATGTTGACAGCGGGATGTGAGGGATGTGGTCCCTGAGTGCCTTTACCGCCATTGATTTGACATCCTCCTCCGGGCGACGACTTCCGAACATTTTGCTCGACAACACAAGGTTTACGCCACGTTCGTGTCTTTCCATATCTTCAACTTGACCTTTCAGATGAGCTAAATTGCGCTCGGAGATGGTCACCTGGTCCTTCAGCGCATCCATCGCCCTCGTCTTGTCGAATAAATCTCCTTCCAGAACTTCGACTTTTTTCTCTAAGGACTCCACTTTTGACTCGAACACTTTCGTTAGCCTTGTTACTGCTGCTTCTATTGCGGTCTGTATTGTTTCTTCAATAGTGTCACGGATGTACGCCATCGTTTCAGTCGAAATCTCACCATGAGCGGATCGAGCAGACGTTTTCTTGGGAGAGGGCCCGGTTTTCCTCTGCTTTCTCTCGAAGGTAGAGATTCTTTCCGACACAGAATCCCTGTCCCTCTTTCTCCGTCGGGTTTCATCCACGGCCACCGATTCAGCGTCGCTGAACACGGAGTCTGTGTCCCCTGTCTGAGACATTCGCAGGTGTACTCCGTGGATAGGAAGGTAAAGCAGCTTCCCGCAAGTGGTTTGTAGTGATCCTCACTTAATCCTCACTGTCCTCAAATTACCCGCTCACTTTCGCTAGCGCACCGAAAAACCTCACTGTCACTGGTTCACCAGCCGCGCCCGTGTCCCACACAGTGCTCACTCAGCGCAGCATACCGAGCTGGCGCAGCGCTGGAGGCACGACCGACCCGCTCGGCGGTCAAGGTCAGACAGATTAAAATGCTCTCAATATAATTTATTAAATTTATAGCTGTTGTAAATAATTTTCTCGTCTTTTTTACTCTTCGAAATAATTTTATTGGCAAAATATTGTTCAAGCTAGTGATTTTCTCTTTTTTAATTTCTACCTATACTTTTTACAAATAACATTGCACAATTTCTTTTTGAATTATTGGTTCGGAGCGTGCGGACGTGTCAATGCGGTAGTTATTGTTTATGTTTTGATTAAGGTCGTGGAAGTGCGTGTTATACTTCAATTTCTGTCTTATTTCATAGCTAAAACATGAAGGAACACTCTACAGTTAAGTATGAACCACCTTCTTTGTGATCTTACACATTTTTTACAGTTGGACGGGTATATGTAGGTGCGCCCAGTGCAAGCATAACACTACAAATATTGCATCCCACAAACATTGGTATCGGTGTCACCACCTCAGTTCCGCACTCTGTCATAACATGGTGTCCGACGCCCAGTGACCCGCCGGTCCGCCAATGCACGCGGCAGCGGGGGGGCGCCAGCTCGTCCGCAGCAGCAGCAGCCGAGGGAGTGGCGCTGCGCCTGCTCGCGCAGCAGGACCCACAGGAGGCGACAGGGCGTCCCACCAGCGGACGCGGCCGTCTGACCTCCAGAGACGCCCTAGAGGCTGCCCGCGTAGGGGCCGCCCCGTTCGGGCACCGCAGCCCGCAACGGCTCGGGCTCGCCAGTAGCGCAATGGCTTGGGCTCGGCAGTAGCACCATGACAGTAGCTCCTGTGTCTTTATAACTGTTTAGCCATTATTTGTTTGGTTTTCAGTGTCACCTTCCTCGCACCAGTCTCATAAATTTGCACCAGGTTGATAAAATTTGCACCAATTGCTCCTGTGTCCAAGGGCACTCGCACCTACGAGATGTCGTCGAAAATGCCATACTTTGCACACTGATTAATATTGATGTATAAATATTGCCCATTTCCTACTGTCAAGCTACACTGCTTGTTTTTTATTTTGTGCTTAGCATAGTACATATTTTTTGTTTTGTTTTCTTTTTTGTTTTGAACTTTTTTTGCCTTTTAATTTTGTTTATTGTTTGCTCTCTCTTCACATCTATTTCATGTATCATTCCTTATCTTACCTTACCTAAATTTGTCTGAAAATTTTGGAGGCCAGCCTGGAAGATGGCCAGCCCATGGACAGTGCCTATTTAGACTTTTGCAAGGCACTCAACACTGCCAAACACAAGACTCATCTGCAAGCTGCTGGGCTATGGTGTGCAGGGAAAACTTCCATGGCACCATCCACCTCCACTACCCAACAGCACAGACCATTGTGATATGTGATATGATACGATAATCAGAGTAGTGAAGACTCAATGCCTGTGAGGTCCGTTCTAATGGAGCTCGATTACATGTCAGGTCATGTCAGTCCTGGTTTGGGATATCATATTTCTGTAGTGCCCAGTGGGTGTCAAGTCGTGATTTAAACTGGTTAGTCGTCGTTGACTCAACCACCACAGCCGTAAGCGAGTTCCAGTCTGTCATGATTCTAATACCGAAGCAATTCCGGGGGACTCTGGACACTGCTACAGGTTTTGCAAGCTTACAGGAGTGACCTTGAGTACATGTGTGGCCTTCTATGGTGAAAAACTGCTCGGGATCTAGGTCGATATATCCCCTTAAGATCTGGAAAATTTATCATATCTCCTCGCCGGCGACGATGGTACAGTGAAGGAAGGTCGAATGCCCTTAGCTTATCTACATATCCGAGGTTTCAAAGTGTTGGGACCAAGCGGGTCGCTCGTCTCTGCACCCTCTCCACTGCCTGTTGGTCACGCCGGTTAAAGGGTCCCCAGGTAATGGTCCCGTATTCAGGGATAGGCCTAACCAGGGATTTATACAGCAAAGGCAGTGATGTGATATTAATGGCAGTGAAAGATTTCCGTACTGTGACGGCTTCTACAGCGTCAAATTCAAAGAAAATGAGTTATTGCAGTTGCCGTTTATTTTCACGTAAAACCTGCCAAAACGAACTTTATAAGTAACAGCGAAAACGATGTGTTCGGGAATTCTGAGAAAGGGGAGACGAGCAGTCATAAACCTGGTTAACGGAAACACGCGTGTTCATACAATACGCCAGAGTACATCACATGTTGAGAACAGTGCAATATGCAAGCACGACGCGTAATTGGTACCTACTTTATTCCAGCTTCGTGAGGCTTCAGTATCTGTGATCGGAGACTCAGAAGATATTGCCAAAATTCATGTAAGCATCATTAGCTGAACATCATGACTTCAACAGTTCATATCATAGAGATCCTGTGGAAACACAACTCAGTCAAAACACTGGCGGGCAAAGGCTATTTGACCACCATTACATGGCTCCCTTAAATTTATCAAATTTACCAGACTTATCCTATGCATTGCCTCGCAATATCTGGCACAGCATTACCCCATGGCTCCCTATGGAGCCTCGCGGTGGTGTCAATCTATCTACCAGACTTAGCCGTGCACCTTTTACACTAACTAGTCCAAGCCCATGGCTCCCTGTGGAACATTGACATCGTGCAACAAAGTCACAGCACCTTTGTACGGAGACACAATAGTTTCCTGCAACAATCTCTTCCCAAGTAATTTCTGCTTACATGGCTCCCTATAAACCCTGAAACCTGTTTCAAGACCTTTCAAACAGTCATTAGTCCAACCCCTCGACAGGTAGGTCGTCAAAACCTCAGTTGGTAACTTCAGTCACAAACCTTAGTTCACAAAAATGTCTCAAAATCACTAAACGAATCTGTCTGTGCTTCTTGTATGCCAATTTATCGCAGTATGGCGGTCTTTGCGCTAAACGTCGGTAGCCATCTCACATCACTGTGATAACAAGGGGATCAGTCTGTGCACAGGTCTCGCATAAACATTCCCCCTGGTGCGCACGGACACCTTCCTCACTAGTCCGTCACAAGAGGGATGTATGTCTGTGATAATACCAAGCGGCCACGAGGATCTTGGTAGGTCATCATCCACCAGGACAATGACGTCGCCGATTTCTGGATTCTGTCGTACGGAGGTCCACTTTTGCCTCGTCTGCTGAGTGGGAAGTAACTCGACCCTCCAGCGCCTCCAAAAGTCGTCCGCCAGGAACTGGACGGCTCTCCATCGTCGACGGCAGTAGAGGTCTTCGCGGCAAAGGGCACCAGGTGGTGGAAGAACTACACTACTCTTAAGTGTTAGTAGGAGCATGGGTGAGAGAGGTTGAGGGTCACGGGACTCAGATGCGTTCATACTGAGATACGTCAGGGGGCGGCTGTTGACTAGTGCTTCTGCCTCAGCCAGAAATGTTCTCAGAAGCTCATCATCCATACGAACTTGACGGCCGTGTATCTCCAGCACACCATTCAATGCAGCTCTGACTGATTTGATCATTCTTTCCCATGATCCACCCATGTGACTGGCACAAGGAATATTCATCTTGAATTCGACTAGTTCGCAGTCGTGTCTTCGTAGTCCAGAGATTAGTTCGGATCGATCCATTCCATCCAGTGCAGACTGTACCATGTTCTTGCCACCTACGAAGTTCGTTCCCTGATCGGAACGCAGTTCTCTCACCTGGCCATGACGGGCAGCAAATCGGCGAAAAGCGTTCAAGAACGCATCGGCGGTGAGAGATCCGACCGTCTCGATGTGAATAGCACGTGAACAAAGGCATACAAATAGCACACCCCATTTCTTCACTTCGCTCCGCCTTTCCTTGACGTACAGAGGGCCGAACAGGTCAACGGCTGAGCACATAAATGGCCCTGATGGCTGGAATCTGTCCGCAGGTAAGTCGGCCATTTTCTGGCCGTGGGTGTTACCACGAAGTCTCTTACAAGGAACACAGCTCAGAATATGGCGAGTCACAGCTCTTCTTCCGTTTAATATCCAGTATCCCGAGGATCGTATCTTTCCTAGCGTCATACCTCGGCCAGCGTGTCCCATCAGCTTGTGATGGTACTCTACTACCAGTGATGTGACGTGTCTTGTTTGGTAATATGACAGGGTGCATTTCCTGCTCGTGCATCTCACTGTTGCACAGTCTGCCACAACAACAACGAGTCCGTCCCTCATTACAGGATCCAAGCCTTTAAGACTTCCACAGCTCTCACTTGACGTCTCTGCTTCCTTAATCTGAGCGAATGTCTTAGTTAGTCGGATGCCTTCTCTTCGTTGAAGCGCTTCCAGTATGACGTTTTCTGCCATCTGCAGGTCCTTGACAGTCGCGGGAGTTGGCGCAGTCACTAACGTGGTACGATTCTTCCTGCTAAGGACTCTGGTTTGTAGTATCATAAGGTACCTCCTACATAAAGCCACGGCTAGTTTAGCTCTGTACCACTCAGAGAACCGCTGCAACCTATCTAGCAGGTCAGCACGCTGTTGTGTTGAAGTCGACGCGAGAACCATGTTTTACTTATTATCTGCGTCGTCATCGTCTAATTGTGCCGAAGTATCGTGCTCTGGCAGCATCGTAGTTCGCAGAAAGGGAGGACCGTGCCACCAGATGTCATTGTTCAGAAGCTCAGAAGTCTTTAGGCCCCGTGAGACGAAGTCGGCGGGGTTCTGTTGAGTGCTCACGTATCTCCAGGCCCGATAATCCGTGGCTTCCCTGATCTGTTGAACTCTGTTTGCAACAAATACTTTGAACCGTCTTGCCTCGTTGTTAATGTATCACAACTCTACACGACTATCAGTCCAGAAGTACTCGGTGGCGTCTGGAATGTTGAGCTCCTTGCTTAAAAACGAACTGGCTTGAACGGAGAGTGTCGCTGCCATCAGCTCCAGTCTCGGCATAGTGATGGGTTTTGTTGGTGCGACCTTTCCTTTGCTGACAACCAACGAATAGCAGATATCACCAGTGTCATCGAAGGTACGAATATAACTACACTGGCCATATCCAACGGTACTGGCATCTGAAAAATGGTGCAATTCTATCTTGCGAGCGCTATGTAGTCCTTTTGGGCAGTAGCATCGAGGAATTGCGATTCCTTTCAGCGATGGCATATCCCTGACCCACTCATCCCACTCAGATTCTGCATACTCAGGAATGGGGTCATCCCAACTCAGGCCACTACGACACAGGTCTCTGAGCAGAAGCTTCCCACGAAGCACGAACGGGGACACAAATCCCAGTGGGTCATATACACCACTCACAATGGCAAGAATCCCTCTTCTGGTTGTCGGCTTCTTCTTTCCGCTAACACGGATCGAAAGGACGTCACGACTCGTTATCCACTCCAAGCCCAGAGTTTGGTGATCTTGAAGAGTACATGGTTCCAAGTTGACAGTGTCCAGTGTATCATTGAAGTAGATTTGGTTTTGGACATGCACACTATTCGAAGCGAACTTGTGAAGGTGAAAGCCATGCGCTTCACATGCCACCTTGGCATCGTATATCAAACTTAGCGCTGATGAGTCATCTTCAACTTAAGCTAGCCCATCGTCAACATAAAACTCTATCTTTATGAAGTCTGATACCTCCCTGCTGCAGTCATCCGCAACACGTCTCAGTGCATACATAGCACAGGCAGGGGACGACTTGGCTCCAGAAAGATGAGTGGTCATAAGGCCTTTGACAAGGTTGAACACCGAAGACTACTCGAAAAAGTGAAAGCGATGGGAATTGACGGTATGCTGTTGGATTGGCCGAGAGATTGGCTCACAGGAAGAAGGCAAAGAGTTGTGAATGGAGAGGTATCTAAGTGGGTTGAAGTGGTCAGTAGTGTGGTCCAAGGCTCAGTCCTTGGACCCCTACTCTTCATTATGTTCATTGATGATATTGATGAAGTTTCGGAGGCACTGACCTCTAAGTTTGCAGACGAAACCAAGCTGGCGAAAATAGTGAGGTCAGAAGAAGAGGCCCGGGAGTTTCAAAAAGACCAGAGAGGCATTGATAAGTGGGGAGATGAATTTTTGATGACTTACAATCCCGACAAATGCAAAGCAATGCATTTGGGACACGGAAACATCAGATTCGACTATGATATGGGAGGTGTTCGAATGAAGAAGACTGAGGTGGAAAAAGACCTGGGAATATTAGTAACCAACGATATGAAACCCAGCAAACAATGTTTGAAAGCTGCCAATGATGGAAATAGAGTTCTTGGTCATATTTCACGCGCTTTCCATTACAGAAACAAACATATTATGGCCAAAGTCTTCGTCAGACCCTAGAGTATGGTGCACCAGCCTGGTCGCCGTGGATGATAGGTGATTGTGAAGTTTTAGAGAAGGTCCAGAGACGATGTGTAAATATGATGACAGATGTGAGAGGCGCGAGTTATAAGGAGAACCTAAAGGATGCAGGACTCGAGCTGTTGGTGGAGAGGAGGAAGAGAGGGGATGTGATTTAGGCGTATAAAGTGATGACGAATTGGAGCAAAATAGAGAAGGATGAATGGTTTAAAATAATTAATGAAGAACAGAGAAATACCAGGCAGAATTCGGTCATCGGAGCAGAAGACGAGGTAGTGCGGAGGGAAGGACAAATGGAAATCAGAAGGGCGAGGCTCGAAATCAGGAGAATTTTTTTCAATCTACGAGTTGAAAAATACTGGAACGAGTTACCGGAAGCAGTACGGAATGCGCCGAACGTGAACTGTTTCAAAAACCGTTACAACAAATGGAAGAAGATGCAAGACCAAGAAGATAGTCACGCGTGAAGTAATGATAAAAGCAGAAAAGTAGCTCAGAAAGGACGTACAGTGACTCGATGATGTGGAAATGACGCAGGTGTTGCGTCAATGATATCCAACACATGAAGGCCGACTGGCCTTCCTAATAGATAACCACTTTAACTTTAACTGTAGGCGATCTAATGGGCTTGACATGAACGCCAGCACTAAATAGAAAATATGTGGAGTTTCAATACGGCTGGAGCTCTCCTAAATTTCCAAGCGAATTGTGTATAAATCTGCTGGATGTGTATTTTCATGTCTGATGTAATGAGTGAAAGTGGATGTCTACTTGTATGGAGTGTGAGCCTGTGTCGATCTAGCGGACTTACACGGTCGTCAACGGCCTCCGATAGCAGATCTCCAGTTCTAAATCGAAAATACAAGTTTCAAATTGAAAATTGTGAATCTTGCTTTGATGTCTTCCCGCTATTGACACATCCTGATAGTGTGATGGTGTGTTTTAGTAAGCCTTCTATAATGTTCTTCCTTTCTTCTGAGTTTGAATTTTGAAAAAGCGCGCCCAATATTAGGCGGGAACCAAGGACGGATATCGGCGAGGCCAGGCCTGGAGGAGCTCTCCGGAGAGATGTTGCCAGGACGAAGGTCTGAGGCCAACTCCGGACGAAGGTCGAGGATGACGACCTTTCACTCTCAAAACCTAAAATTATCAATATTCTTATGCTTTAATTGCAGTGATTAAAACTGTACAACAATAAGACTGGATCAAGAAGAGTGCAGCAGGGAACAAATGTTATCACTGCATCGGTAGCAGTACTGAGATAGAATATCACCCCCTGTGCATGGAGGGCAGCATGGCGGGTCAAACAACATATGCTGGATCACCCTCAGCAGGCACTTACATGGAAAAGACGGCCCAGTATCCTATATTTGATGTCATTGCCAAGGTTGGCAATTTTCACACATTCAAACTTCTTTGGCACACCCGAACACTTTATTTTCCTAAATTTACATCAGCTAAAATTGGAGAAGGTATTATCATATCCGAATATTTTCCCATGCCATTCCTGAACTTCTCATGGAAATATGTCTGCTCCCACACTATCCATGAAAAAGGTTCTGGCTAGGCTGCCAGATATCCTGGCCAGAGGATGCCAAGCAGTTGTCTCCAAGAAATCTGACCAAGTTTAATTGTATTCAGATGCAAGATGTAATTGACCTTCCTCGACATTTGGAAACTGTATAGACTATTTTGGTTGTTGTGTGCCTTATGGTACTGATGCATTTACTCTGAATATAAAATGTTTTAAGGTTTTAAGTTCAATGAGGTAGTAAGTTAGGAGAAAGAGCCACAAGACGGGCTGAGGCTGTGTGGACCACATCAACAAATGTTACAGGATTCTGTCACAGTTGGTCCTTTAGTTCTGTATTCTAAAGCCTTAAACAAATATTTGCAAAATAAGCCGTTTTAGATGTTAAATACATGGTTAGTATTTAGCTGGTTTCAGTGGGGTAACACATTGTGGGTTGTGCCGTCAGCCATGTCGAAGCAGCCTCTGGCGGCGCCGTCGCAGTCGCGATGTGGTCACGTGACCCGGATCGGCGCCGACCTGACGCCGGCCGACGTGGAGCAGCGTCGCCGCCAAGGCCGCTGCCACTGGTGCGGCCGCCAGCAGCCCAACCTATGGCTCTGCCTGCACTCCGACTGTGCCCTGCTCGGCTGCGGAGAGCCAGACGACCACAGCTGCCAACACTATGAGGCACAGCCGCACCACTGCCTGGTTCTCAACATCACCACACTTCGCGTTTGGTGCTACATCTGCACCACTGAGGTGTTCCTGGACAACAATGTGCCGCCGGTGGGCGGCGGTGGTCCTGCCATCTGCGCTGAGGACGTGGCCATGGCCGGCGCCGGCAGCAGCAGCGACAGCGATGACGACGACGGAAGCAGCGAGCGGCGCGCGCCGTGCGGCCTCACCGGCCTGCGCAACATCGGCAACACGTGCTACATGAACGCCGCGCTGCAGGCGCTCTCCAACCTCCCGCCGCTGACGCGCTACTTCCTCGACTGCGAGCGGCTAGTGCCGACCGACCGTAAGCCGGGCCTGGCGCGGAGCTACGCCCGCCTGGTGCAGCAGATGTGGGACCGGAGGCGCGTCAGTTGTCTGGCGCCGGCCTCTGTTCTGCAGGCGCTCCGGTCAGCGCACCCGCAGTTCCGCGGCTTTCAGCAGCACGACAGCCAGGAGTTCCTGCGGTGCTTTATGGACGTGCTGCACGACGAGCTACGGCGACCGGCGGCCAGTCAGCCGAGCTCTGACGAGGAGGAGGAGCCGCCGCCCAGCGACGGAGACGGCAGCGGCGCTGCCGACTCTGGCAGCGCCAGTGACGGTGACTACGAGACGGCCGACTCGGGCGTCAGCGAGCGCAGCACTGCCAGCGACCGCGGCGGCCGTCGCGCGCCTCGCCGCAGGAAGCGCCGCCAGGTGCACACCCAGCGGCTGGCGCCGCCGCCGGCCGCTTCGCCCGAGTCATCCCCGACCGTGCCCACTCCGGGGGACGAGACAGAGTTCGCGGACGCGGAGTCGGAGGCGCTGCTGCCGCCGCAGCCGCCACAGTCGCCGCCTGCTGGTGGCGGGACAGCCTGCCCAGACCCGCAGCCGGGCCGCCGACTCCGCTACCGCAGCATCGTCTCCGACGTGTTCGACGGCCGCATCCTGTCGTCGGTACAGTGTCTGACCTGTAACGGCGTGTCGGCCACGCGCGAGACGTTCCAGGACCTGTCGCTGGCCATCCCCAGCCGGGAGCACCTGTCTGTGCTGCACGCCCAGCCGCGTCCGCCCGCCTGCGGCCAGTTGTACGGCCAGCAGGAGGGCTGGGCCGCCTGGCTGTGGTCCTGGCTTGCCGGCTGGTTCTCCGGCCCCAGTGTAGCACTGCACGACTGTCTCTCTTCATTCTTCTCCTCGGACGAGCTGAAGGGCGACAACATGTACAGCTGCGGCAGCTGCAAGAAGCTGCGCAACGGCCTCAAGGTGTGCCGCGTGCTCGAGCTGCCCGAGGTGCTCACCATCCACCTGAAGCGCTTCCGGCACGAGCTGGTGTTCTCCACCAAGCTGGGCACGCAGGTGGAGTTTCCGCTGGAGGGGCTGGACATGGCGGGGTACCTGCATAAGCAGAGCACCAGCCAGGTGAGGTGACCTATCGCACTTCGTCCAGGTGATGTGCCTCTCTGCACGGACTCGATTGAACCTTGTGTCGTGACCTGGCAGGATGTTAGGATTTGACCGGATGTTCCGCGTCGGCGCATGGCGTGACTGTTTGTGCTATGTGAGGGAACTGCTTGTGCTGTATGAGGTGACTGTTTGTGCTGTGTGAGGTGACTGTTTGTGCCCACCTTGTTGACGTGTTCAGTGTTCTTCTGGCCTTGCCTGACCTGGGCTGGTCTGGCCACGGTGCGACCCATTTCGCCTCAGCGTTATGCAGATTCGACTTGCTGTATTATGCTGAGACACACCTCGTACATCCCGATCTGGCCAGGAGCAGTCACCAGTCATCTGTCTCTGACCTGACCTGACCTGACCTGCCACGTCCAGGTGACGCAAAGCCCATAACTCATTCCTGATCTGAGTTGATCAGATGATACAGTACGACCTGACCTGATCTATTGCGCCCATTTGGCGTAGTCTGTGTCTGTGTTGAGCCGAGCTAAATGACTTTATCAGACCTGTGCTGTGACCAGGTGATGCTAAGTCTCTGATCAGACTCGCTCTGACCTGGTCTATACCGTGTTGTAACCCGAGCTGTACTGTACTGCGACCTTATCTAACGTATACTGTCTGATCCATCTGTTGTGTCCTAATCTGAACTGGACTGTGTTGTAAGCTGTCTGAACATACTTTGTTGTTTCCTGGCCTGTACTCTGTTGTGTCCTGGCATGTACTGTGCTGTGGCCTGACCCGTTCTGGGTTGTGACCTGACCTGTACTCCGTCGTGACCTGACCTGACCCGTGATGACCTAACTATGCCGTGTCCAGGTAGTGCGATACGTCTCGCTGGGACGTGGTGTGACCTGACCTGACCTGACCTGTGTCCAGGTGACGCGGTACGACCTGGCGGCGGTGGTCTGCCACCACGGCACGGCCGGTGCCGGCCACTACACTGCCTACGCTCTCAACGCCAGCTCGGGGGCGTGGTATGAGTACGATGACCAGTACGTGACCGAGGTGGGCGCCGACACGGTGGCCTCCTGCCAGGCCTACGTGCTCTTCTACAGGTCAGCTCCTGCTTACGTGACCAGCAGTGGCCGGACAGTCGTCTTGATGTAGCGTGATTAATAACGTATGCTGCGTGGAATTTGGCGGGATTTGCGTTGCCAGGTCAGTACTGGTTATAGGGTGGTGTCCGTTTTGTGGTCTGTCGCGACAGCCGAGAATTCCGTATCGGAGCAGTAGTTGGAGCCCCCTGGGCTGTGTAGCAGGTGACCTACTGCACAACTGTTTTTTAGCTTCAGTTATTGTTTCGGAGCCCGACGTGTGGCTGTTTTCTCCCTGCTCTTCTGTCGGCGGAGTCGCGGAGACAGCTCTGTCGCTGAGTGGTTGTCGAGCTTCAGCAGCTGCCTGTAACACCTCATTTGCCGCGTTACAGAAAGTCTTGCGAGCAGGCGAGCCAGCGGCGCCAGCGCGCCACCGAGCTGATCCACCGGTCTCGGGGTGACCCGTCTCTCCTGCCCTACTATATCTCCCGCCAGTGGACCAGCAAGTTCAACACCTTTGCCGAGCCCGGCGCCATCGACAACAGCGACTTCCTGTGCCGCCACGGCGGCCTGCTGCCGGGGCTGGCCGTGCCGCCGGACGCGGCCTGTGTCCGCCTGCCGCAGGCCGGCTGGGAGTACCTGCACGGCTCGCTGGGCGGCGGCCCCGTCGCTAACGCGCTGTTTGAGTGCGCCGTCTGTCGCGAGGAGTGGGCGGCGCTGGTGGCGCGTCAGCGTCGCGAGCTGGCCGAGTTCCGGCGTCTCCAGGCGACGCCAGCGCCTCCGGCGGCCGCCCTGTCGGCCGCCTGGTACAGGCGCTGGGAGGCTTTCGCGCGCGGTCGGGAGACGGAACCGCCCGGCGCCATCGACAACACCACCATCCAGCTCAGCCGTGCCGGCACCCTCCAGGTCAGACCGGCCACAGGGCTCACGGCTACCCGGGCAGCACTGGGAAAGGTGACCTGCAGTACCGGGATAGTGTAACGGGCGGATACCATACACTAGGCAGATTTTACCTTGAAGCATTGTTCTCGAATGTATTGACAATATTATGGTTCACGTTGCTGTGTTTTGTTGGCGTCCGCCGGCCGCCGTGTTGACCTGTGGACCTGCCGATGGTGCGTCAGCTGCACTGGGTTTTAGCTGGCCTCTGCCGTGCAGGTGCGACCTGGCTCCGACCACGTCCAGCTGCCGGCCGAGCTGTGGCAGTACCTGCGCGCCATCTACGGCGGCGGACCGGAGCTGCCTCTGGTACCTGCCAGTCAGCAACGCCAGCACGACCACCCGGTAAGCCACGCGCACTCCGATGGACTTTACTGAACTCTGCAACTCTACTGTAAGAAGCCAAAAGGCCGTAGGTCCAAAATTATCGATTTTTGGGATTTTGGTATCGTTCGAAAGATCTTAAAAAGGCGCGTTTTATGATGTAGGTCTTCCACGTAAATTCGAACTGTTTAGTGTATTAACACCCGCACTGGAGAGGGGTCTGGCACTAACGCGCACTGGAGGGGGTGCCTGGTAGCCCCCCACCCCTGAGATCTCGGAAACTAAGAGGCGTAGAAAAACGCCGGTTGGGGTTGGGCGCGGGCTATGGTGATCTACATCATAGTTAATTTTCATAGACCTAAGTCAATATTTTCAGGGTCAAACGAGGTCGTATAGCTCAATTATTGGCCGTGCGAGGGACCCATTGGGAAATATAATGATGCGGGAAAACGTCGGGATGCTAAAGGTAGGCTAGGACCATAGAGAGAACGTCGCAAACAAACTTTCCTTAAATTTTGGGGTCTAGGTCAGTCAAGATCATTAACCTATGATGTAACAATATGGTTTACACCCTATAACGTACAGTCTGTCTAGTAGAGTGTCTTCTCTATCTTCCCGCTGCCGTGCCCAGTCAGCCTGAGCGAACCTGCCGGGTCGGTCACCTCTGCTTGGGGAGGGGTGACCCCAGACCTGAGGAGGTGGGAGAACGGTGCAGTTCAGAGGTACGCCGAACGCAGGGGAGAGCACGCAGCTGCCGTGCCAACAGTTGGGGTCGCTGTCAGGCATGACGCTGTATTGGAAACTTGAACGTATATTTGACGAACAACAGCTAATGTGTAGTATGGAATGTTTTAAGGTCAATATGCAGGCATGAAACTAGCTACCTGGTCAATCTGCAGCGAGAGAAGTTCATACAGTGCTGGCTCAACGGCAAATGTCTGCACCTTTAAATCTCCCTTTTCTATCACTTCCAAGGGGAGGAGGGGGGGTAACTAATGGTTTAGCACTTGCTTGACAAATATATGCGGAATCTCCGTAGATATCCCCGAATTCCAGAAGCTTCTGGTACTGAGTCGGCTCCCCCGATCTCTGCTTATGCATGGAGCCATGGTATATGACTATTTAATTTTGAAAAATGACAGAATTGTTATTATCTGGTCAAAAAAATGTTAAATGCGATTTGAATGTCAGACAAGCTGTGAGTTATTCGAAAGAAATTCGGGTCACAAACGACTATTTCAAATATTTCGTACCTTAGAACGAAACACGAAGTTGATGTTTGCGCATTTGAAGTCAGCAATTGTGTCTCATATCCAGTTGCGTTAAAAGGGCAGATAAGTATGATATGCGATGTAAAAACGACTAAGATTAAAACGCAATAAGATTGAAATGCCTCTGCATAAAGGAAGTTTCAAGTTCGGAAAACTGTCCTCAAGCAGGTTGTTAATACCTAATTACACGGATTTTTGCCTGCAACAGTGGGAGCTATTTCGATGGGTTGAGTGGGACAATTCGTGTTTTCTTATTCCTCCAAATTTCAGAAACATTTGTCATTTTTTGGTGCCATTAGACGGATCTTTACCTTGCAATAACAGTGATGTAAAAGTTACACTTGTAGCCTCGAGCCAGCGAGTTATTTTATGTTTCAGTTTTTGGCTTCTGAAAAGAACAGGTTTTTGGAGCTACGGCTTTTGGCCTTCCAACAGCAGGTCTACTTCATTACGCTTTATGTAAATTCAAGTGAAACAGCTACCATAATTTTAAGCGTTGTTTTGCTTCCATTGAAACATTATTCAGTATCAAAAGCAAGAGACTGGAGTTCAACTCTCGGCCTGCGCTGCGCACGGTATATAGTTGCGGGCGGCTAACTGCCCTTATCTCTACTGGGTCGGCAGGAGCCATCACGAGGCCGGGAGTCGCAAACACCATCACCAATCCCCGAGGTGCATCGGCGCCTGCGCACCTCACCCGCACCATCTGGCGACGCTCCCGCCGTCCCGGCCGGATCTCAGCAAGGCTAGTCCGGCCGGCTGGCCCAGCTCTCACCAAACACTAGTACAGCCGCGCGCGGATAGATGGCGTCGCCTCACAACCTTGTTCTTGTCGAAGGACGGGAATCTGGTGGAATTCGTTACCAGACCCTGTGGTGTCATATGTGTAGAGAACATTGCGTGGAAAATCTGAGGAAACTGCTGCAACAGTGTGAGTCTTGACATATTCCATTAAGTTGATCGCAATATTTAAGTTGATGAGTTATGTTTTGCAGTGGTCTCCGGTAATTCCATGCAGGGAATTGTATGCCGAGGGTCTTGATGTGTGTGTTTGTGGGTGTGGCTGTGGGTGTGGCTGTGGGTGTGGGTGTGGGTGTGGGTGTGGGTGAGGCTGTGGCTGTGGGTGAGGCTGTGGGTGAGGCTGTGGCTGTGGGTGTGGGTGAGGCTGTGGCTGTGGCTGTGGGTGTGGGTGTGGGTGTGGGTGTGGGTGTGGGTGAGAGAGAGAGAGAGAGAGAGAGAGAGAGAGAGAGAGAGAGAGAGAGAGAGAGAGAGAGAGAGAGAGAGAGAGAGAGAGAGAGAGAGAGAGAGAGAGAGAGAGAGAGAGAGAGAGAGAGAGAGAGAGAGAGAGAGAGAGAGAGAGAGAGAGAGAGAGAGAGAGAGAGAGAGAGAGAGAGAGAGAGAGAGAGAGAGAGAGAGAGAGAGAGAGAGAGAGAGAGAGAGAGAGAGAGAGAGAGAGAGAGAGAGAGAGAGAGAGAGAGAGAGAGAGAGAGAGAGAGAGAGAGAGAGAGAGAGAGAGAGAGAGAGAGAGAGAGAGAGAGAGAGAGAGAGAGAGAGAGAGAGAGAGAGAGAGAGAGAGAGAGAGAGAGAGAGAGAGAGAGAGAGAGAGAGAGAGAGAGAGAGAGAGAGAGAGAGAGAGAGAGAGAGAGATTCGTATTGGTGCCGTGTTGACTCCGTTGTTTTTTGTGCGCGCGCAACAGGGTTTACTGCGTTAGATCGCGTTTTAGGTTGGGACTTCGAAACTGATCTAATTAGGTATACGTTCATCTGAAGTGTGATTAATGTGTTCAGCGGGCATCATACTGTTGATTTGATTTCTTGCAATTGTGCTCGTGCGATACTGTGGGGTGTGCCATCCATTCCGCTGTTTTATGGGGTGATCAAGAGGAATTTGTTTTTGGCCCTCACACCGTCACCGTTGTGGCCATCAATCGAAAGATGTACAGTGTTGGTGTTTGGAATGCGCTTAGAATCGACTGATCTTCACAGCTCCTCTACCGGGTATTTCCCGTGTTTTCTTGGAGTCACAGCACCTGACACATTGGCCTGTCCATGAAATATAGTTACAATCGAATGAATTTCCCGTTCGGTATGTGATGAATGGGAATGCTATCTTGTTGCTGCTAATTATCTCTCCGTTCTTTTTTTAGATGACACTGCCAAAAGTGCAATATTTTAGTGGTTATACCAGGCAATTGCAATTTCAGCTAAAAGCAAACCGAATCCACGTAAGAATATCTAATGGCTCTCCGAAACTCCAAGGGACAAGTAAAAATGGGACTATAGTCGAAACGTGAGATAAGTGTGACGTGCGTTTGAAGCAAATTACAATTGTTGGCGTCTGAACACGTGTCGAGAAGCATTGGCAAATGATCCAAGGTCTGTTCGGTCAGTTCGCTCATATCATCAGTATTGGTAGCGAGTAGGTGGTCCGATATGAACAGGTCGCCCAAATAGATAGCCTCTTTGTTTCATTTGGCCTAATCTTCCGGCCAATCCAGGTCACTGAGGTCCTGTTAAGTGAGTTGCACTGACGTGGCGGGATGCGGCCGGTATGGCTGGTGGTGGCAGACTCCTGTCGATGAGCAAAAAATAAATCAGAAAGGCGTGCGTGGTTAAGACGTACATTTTTTCAAAGGGAATTTCTTCCGCCTTCAAACAAGTACCTTCCGAACGGACAAAACGCTTAAACTGTTTTTACTCACGAGTGCGTTGTCCCCATTCGATCAATATTGGTTTGCTTGAGGGAGAGGGGCAAAAGAGGTTTCGCTTTTGGGGGCCATGGCCGGATTGCCGCCCTCCTGGATTCGCACCTATGTGCCGAGGCGCTGACCTTCATATCGCTTCTCAGCAGTGGTGATTTCTGGAAACCCGACGTACAAAGCGGCGGGCTGGCTTAGGTTAGAGCTGAAACGTGTCCAACTCTGTGGTTTAGATCACTGGCTTAATATTTCATATGTCATGAGTATAGGTAAGTTCTAAGTTTCATGCTCTCGAGACGCCGAATATCAGTCTTGCTTAGTTTAGTTGATTTTATTTGATGCAGCACTGAAGGACCTATTTTCGGATGAAGTCCGTGAGTGAAAACACCATAAAAGTGTACAAAGTAAAAAGTGAGAACAATAGACCTGAACCGACAATTAAAGCCGTCATATAAAAGCATTAACCCTCGCCAAAGTGGGGGTATTTTACACCCTCGCCCTACCGGGACTATGGAACCCCATAGCTGTTTGGAAACTAAGAGAGGTAGAAAGATGCGGTAAATTACAGCGTGTTGCTCGTGACCTGAGCTTTCCGATGATATGCCGTTTTGTACCATTGGTCCATTGGTGATCTTGAGATGTTATATATACCTGATCCTGATCAAGCTGAAATGTCCTGATCAAGTTAAACACAGTCACACCCTGGCGTTGCGCCTTGTTTTGGTAGCCAACCGTCGCAAAGTCGTGTTTTGAGGCGTTGGCAATCCTCTTCACTTATCATAAAATTGACAAAATTACAAAGGGCCAACAATTAGCCTTGGGAACCCAATATAGCCTAGTGAGTTTTGACCTCTTCCAGCACGTGGTCAACGGCATTATCAGTGGAATGGCTTCTAACGCGTTTGACTGCTTTAACATATACCGTTTCATGACAAACTTGGTAATTCTAGGTGACTGACCTTGGATGACCTTGGAAGGTCAGAGGTCAATAAGACGGGCGATATTCATCTAGAAAGTGTCCAAAAGTCTTGCTTGAAGCATAAGCCAACACAAGCAAATTAATAACAAATGATAGAACCATTGGTAAATAAATGTTGAATATGAAAAGGCATTACCGCGCACGGGGTGGCGACCCACTGTGGTCGGAAACGCTGTTGTGGGTGGCCACGGGGCCATTTTTCGGATTTTGGAATTTAGGTGTTTTATCACTACCGATGTGAAGAAAATTGTTCAGTGTTCTGCATGACCACTATTACATCTGTATCAAGCTAATTTGGTTGAAAGATGCACTTTTACTCATCAAAGTAAGACGATGATGAAATCCTGAAGTAAGGTACTCGATGCGTCTGCTAGATCCGAGTTTTTAACTTTGAATAATAAACGTCAAAACTAAGTCAGAATAAATATAATTAGTATCAAAATGTTTCTCATAATGTCAGCTTTAAGATGATTAGCTTTAGGTGTATATTTTGATTTTGATAAAGGTATATACTCTGCGTTTTAATTACCCCTTTCATAAATTCACCTTACAAACTAGTTGCTAACTTTGAATGGACAAACAAAAAAGTTACGTTTCTGCCAATTAGCTTTTTGTGGAAACGTAGATCAAGTAATTCTCCGTCATGGCCTGAAGAGAACTAAGTGCGCAAATGTGCGCAAAATTGTCCACGTGTAAATTGTTCCGGGCCGCCCGCCGCCCGGAGCCGTTCGCCCGCCCGCCCGCCCGCCCGCCACCCGGCGCCTCCGCGGCTCGCCGTGGCCCGCCGGCCACCCGCGAGGTGCGGGGGACACTTATCAGGTGCTTTTCATGTCGCATTGCTCGCCTTTATGCAAATTTTCTTCATTGTGAGCTCGTAGGTTTTCTTGACCTTACCCAGAATCACCCTTGGTCAAG
This sequence comes from Lepas anatifera, assembly GCA_034440635.1. Classification (NCBI taxonomy): domain Eukaryota; kingdom Metazoa; phylum Arthropoda; class Thecostraca; family Lepadidae; genus Lepas; species Lepas anatifera. The sequence goes on along the minus strand of JAOTON010002268.1, from coordinate 1,104,365 downwards.
GTCACCCATGCATAAACCATTTATTTATTTATTTATTTATTTATTCAAGTAAATCGCCAAAGAAAATTATCCATTAACAGGCGAAGTCGATGTAAGTAAAGAAAACATGTACACAGAAGAACACACATTAAAAACGGTAAAAAAAAAAATGTAGTGATGAAAAGATGCACAGATAAAACCGATAAAAACGGTAATAGAAATTAAAAGTGCGAATATATGCAAGAACATGTTCCAAAATCTATAAAGAGTCGTTGAAAAATCTCATTTCCCCGCCGCAGAAATGCATTTAACTCCCTGGTAACGCGAGGGAAGCCGTTATGACGGTGCGACACGACCGCGGCGCTCAGCGAAAAGAAGCAGCGGCGAGTTGATCGGGATGGCACATGCAATGGGAATTTTCAAGCAACCGATGACCTAATTTTGTTCGAAAATAGACCTTAAGAAAGAGCAAGTCGTTTGCAATCTACGAGAAGAAAGCGAAATGACGCCGAAGTGGTAAGAGAGATTCGTAACAAGAAACGCAATGTGTAACATATGATTAGCCAGATGAGAAATTGTCGTACCCGATCAACCGCACCGTGGGGAATGGCAGCACCGACCAGATAACGCTGTTGTATTCTAACAAAGACCTAATGTTGGCGTAGTATGCCGTCAGAAGAGATTTTGGTGAATTAGTCCTTTGAATTTGTCGAAATGTTCGAATCAAAGGCCAGTGCACGGTTGCCCTACTAATTATGCTAGAAATGTTAGCCGAGAAAGTGAGTTTGGTGTCTAAAATTGTGCCAGATCACGAATTTAACAGCTTCAAGAACAGCGTTACGATATGGTATTGTATCGAGCAGGTTCGCGTCTGAGGGTCATCGAACGATGCACTTAGGGATTAGAATGAGACCCCACCTAACGGACCACCCTCAAAGATCAGGTCGTGTTGCAGCAGCAGCCCGTCAGCTGGGGCCGTGATTTTACGGTAAATTTGACATCATCGGCGTACATAAACAGGATGACTCAATTCCAACGGAAGGTCGTTTATGAACAGAGAAAAATCAAAGGACGACCAAAGAACCCTCCGAACACCGAAGTAACTGGCATCCAGTCCGATGCTTTTCCGTTAACGATGACCCGCACGCCTATCGGAGAGATATAGACGAACCAGGAAGAGCAGAAGCCGCAAATGATAGGAATTTTCAATTATGAATGATTAGTTTATGGTCACACTTGAAAGGCGGCCGAATAATCCGTGTATAGGCATCCGTCTGATGGCCCTCCGATATGCTCATATTGCACATGATTCGACATGCTATGATGAGCGGGGTACACTGATAAAAACTACTGACTTGATCTTCCTGCCGTCTGAATATTTGAAATAAACCCATATTATTGTGCGATCATTCATCGTGACCTTTTATGACTTCTGGGGGCATCAGTTTTAACGAGGGTAGCAAATGGTTAGCAGCTCAAAAACTCATTTTACTCAGGGGTTCCAAATGGAAATATGTATTTTGTTTTAGCCCGATTAGACGATTAGTCTGAGAAGAGGCTGGGTATGCCCTTCTTCATGTGGAGGCAGCACATCTGACCAGGTCGCTAGGGGTCGGGTTAGGTCAATTCATTTGCTCAACACGCGCACAGGAGGGGACCTCGGAGGCCTTCTCACCTATGTTTCCGTGGTGGCGTAAGAACAGCTCGTTGAGCCGAAAAACGATATTTGGCCTCATTCGAAAAAAATTGAACGGCGCGTAGATTCGTTAAGAAATTTAAAAAATCGACCGAAAACTTTGCGACGTATAGGCTTTCAAAGTAAGACCTGCATTTTGAGATTGCCACAATCGCGCGGTAGGACCAGTTCGCTTGCATTGGACACCGAGTGGTGACATCATTACGTCATATAACCGGGATAATGTGTCAAGGTCACCTCACATGAAGTTTTAGGTTAAGGTCAAAAGTCGCAGGTCAAGGTCGTATCAGAATTTTTAGTCATTGACCCCAGCGCTTCCGGTCAAATAGCGTTACCCAGTCGGACGTGTATTATGCTATGACTTCATAGTGAAGGTACCTGACTGTAAAAATCAAGGTCGAAGGTCAAGGTCAAAGGTCAATCCTGATTTGCCACCAAACAGTGGCAATAGTGTTAGTCAAATTGTACATTATCGGTAGTATACCATATTGTGACCTCATAGGTCAATGAACTTGGATGACCTTGACCCTCAAATTGTAGCAATGCTTCTTTGCGACCTTCCCTCTATGACCCTGGTATACCTTGAGCTTATTCCTGTCATTTTCCCGCTTAATTACGGTATTTCCCAATAGGTCTCCAGCAAGGCCAACATTTGACGTTTATGACATCATTTGATCTTGAAGATATTGACCTAAGTCAATGAAAATTGGTCATGATGTAGATCACCATAGCCCCCATCCACCCTCCAAATAATTTTTTTTTGCTGTGCCTCTTAGTTTCCGAGATCTCAAAGGGGGCCTACCAGGCCCCCTCCAGTGCGTGTTAGTGCCAGGCCCCTCTCCAGTGTGGGTGTTAAGTGAATCAGCTTAAGTATATTTCTCCCATTACAATTGATTCGGCATGGTCTGCTGAAAATTTGGGGTGAATCGGTTTGGCTGTTTCAGCGCTGTAGCAAAATGAATATGAACAAAAACCTCGGTGGCCATCCGTGAGGCCGTTTCCGACCACTGTGCATCGGGGGCCATCGATGGCTCCCCCTCTCTTAACTCGTAAAATATGGGGGTTAGCGCAAATCTGCAAGGTGCATTAGAAAGCTCGCGTGAATTCAGTAAGAAATTACTTCACATGTTTAAGCGTTCAGCTCAATGGTTTGACCTCCAGAGGTCAAGTTAGGTCACGATAGGCTATTTTCACTCAAATATGCAGTGCTTAGGAAAACTGGGCATAACTCTTATGCCATTAGAGCTATTGAGATCTGGTAAGTATATTTGATAGGAAAATGCCAGACCTTTTTCCGCTATGTGGAACGTAATGACCTCCCCCAGTGGTCTGATCTCCAGAGGTCACCTCGTGACCTAATATGACCTGAGGTCACCTCGTGACCTAATATGACCTGAGGTCACGAAAGGTCAGAGATTGACCTTGCCGTATATCAAATAAAAGCCAGTAACGAGACATACACGATGAAGTTTGATTCAGCGCTCTAGCTTAATTAGGTCAACAGTTATTGTCAAAATGTTGTTTTTGACCTCTGGTGACCTTAGATGACCTTGGAGGAAAGTTAACAAAGGGCAAATATGGCCCCTGGGATCCGTGAAAGAGTGTCCAAGAACGCTTTTCTGAACAAGCTGAGCATTTGCAATAGTTTTTGTGGCTTTTAGATCATAAAACAGCTTTTCCTCATGCTTTTTTCAATGGGAGAGGTCACCTCGTGGCCTGACCTCAGGTCACGAAATCGAAAAATCCCGGATATACACCTTTAAGACCCTGAAGGGGTCATGAAGTGTAGGAAGTTTCAAATTGATCGGATTAGAAATGTAGCTTTTATAGAGCTCAAAAGTTGAAGTTAGGTGACCCTGGTTGACCTCGCCTGGTGACCTGACCTTGTGTGACCCGGGGTAAATATTTTAGGAATGGTGGGAAAATGATAGGGTGAGAGATAGAACCCTCAACCGAGGTGCTGAGTCTCGCTGTTTTTCTGCTATCCCGAAAAAAACCTTAGAGGGGACATCGATGCCCGGTGGGGCGAGGGTTAAAGGTCAGTGACCTTGCTTAATTTGTGACGTGGTTGATGACCTCAAATAACCTTTGCCATCAAGCAGTCTAAGGTATGGCAGCTTGGTAGCTTACTGTATATTTCCATGATTTTACGAAATTAGATCACCCTAGGTCATGACCTCGTGACGATCAGACAGGAAAACTACAAAGATAGCACTGATCAAAGCATAGGGGTCAAAATACAGGTAATTTTCTAATTACACGATCAGGCATATTGACATGACCTCGCCTGGGTCAGATGAGGTCACCTGAGGTAACTCCCGTTGGAAATGCTCAAAAGACCAAGTGTCATCAAGGCAATTGCATTGAGGCTTGGAGCCTGTGTAAGCACCCAGTTCAAGCTGCATTTGTGTTCCAAGATCAAGAGTAGCGAGGAAGACGGCGAAGATATCGTGCAGGCCTTTGAGAATGACTTCATATATCCGTGAACTGAGATGGCCCAGACTTGAAAATTTGTCAAAATGTGTAAAATTGAATTTAATTCACATGTCTGGGAAAGCATTGCTCTACGCCGAACCGTTTGTCTGCCATCAGGAAAAACGATGACGGGGACCAAAATGGACCCCGTTGGGCGAGGGTTAAAACATCATCAATGCTGCAACATTTAACAATTTTAAGGTTGAGTCATTTCAGTTCACATCACCAGTGCAGGTCAAGTGACCTCACCTCCAAAATATAAAAATGAGATAGCATGAGTAAGAACTGGGTCAATCTATCCAATTGAAACTTATAACACATAATGGGCGGAATGGGCCCACTGACTAAGACAAAGCATATTCCTGGATTTCTCATATCGAGAACCTAGGGTCAGGCACGGATCATGACGTCTCCATTGGAAATGCATACGGAAAATGAGAATTGGGCAAAAATGGCTCTATTTATGTAGATACGGCTTAGAATCTCTTCCTATTCTCCAAATCGTTGTATCCTTGGCCCCTTTCCAGGTTAATGTTGTAAGTTTGGAGTTGTGACCTCTGACTGAGATGTCATTTGGGAGTACTTCAGCAGGTTTTCAGACTTGAATCAATAACTTTGCAGGGCATGATTATAAAGCTTTTATTTTGATACTATTGCGTTTATATTGTTATTGCGAGTCGATTGATATGCAAATTGACTATGCTAGATCAGAAAGTGACTTTGACCTGACCTCAGGTTAGGTCATTTTGTGTTTTAACTTAGTATAGTGATACCATACATCATTCGATTCGCCGTAACGGGAGGAAGCGAATTGTGCCAAAAAAGATACTCAACTCGCTACGCTAGAGCCCTGAAACTTCTCTAACATGCAATCTTCTTTGACCTGTCATGACCTTAATATTGACCTGAGCCAAAAAGTGACAGATGTAGTTCCGTAATTAATTGTATGAGCTATCCACCAGCGTTCGTATTTTCTCGCTATCCCACGTAGGAGCCGAGATCCAAGATGGTGTTTGATCCCCCAACCAGGGCGAAGGTGGCTCGGAGGCCCACCCAGGGTATCAACATTTGCAAACAAGTTTTAGAGATAAGGAACTCTCGCAGACAAAGCAGATCTCACGGTGTTCGCCCTAGCGTAAGATGCGTCTAATCATGTCCATTTCCGTAGTGCACGGGGAAGAGCTACCAACGGGAAAGATGAAGAAGAAAAAAATGAATCAATTTTGGGCCTGTGGATGGTTCTGATGAATATGATGTCGTGCTGGAATATTTTCCCCAGATAGAGATGCTAACGTTAGATGCCAAAGAAGGTCTGAATAGTCCAGTGGTTTGGAGACATTGGTAATACGACATCTTGCATAGAGCTAAGTAAGCAATTTGTGTTGAGTGTTGGGAGTTTGTTTTAAATGGTAAACATTTGTATTTCCGATTGTTTTTTAATGTGGTGAAATTTACGGACAGGCGTTAAAGGAGACTGTTGAGACCTCGTGCCGGCGGCACGTGACAATCACGCTGTGTCGTAACCACCTCACCTGCTAAAGGTGCCGAACCGGCAGCAGCTGAACCTTTAATTTTGTACATGCCCCCGGAAAATCTGGGAGGGATGTTTACCTGCGCATCTTCTGCAAGGAACGACATGAGTAACTATTGCCCTCCTTCGCTGGGCAGGGGTAAGGAAACATTAACAGTTAGATACGTTGCAGTGTATGTACATGCTCCGTATTGCTGTCATTATTGTACATGTACTGTGTACATGCTGTCGAGCCGGATTTTGTCCATAATCCCGTCCACGATACGGACTATCACACGTGCCATATTTCAGCTGGGATCAGTCAGAGTAAACTAGTCTGAACCTCGTAGTCCCCAAGCTCTATCGATGTCGAAACTGACGTGTTTGTGACCACGCGGGCCCATTAGGAACGGATGTCGAAAGCGGGGAACTTGTCTTCCCAAGTGACGAGCCATGGGGTACCCCTGGTCGTTGCTGGGTCTAAGTCCTCTTCCAGAAAATATTTCTAGTAGGGTGGGGTGATAATGACGTCAAAATGGCAAAAATTAGACTAGCATTTCACAAACCTGGGTGCTGATTCTTTGGTATATCCGGGAAGGAAAACTCTAATTGACCTAAGCTCTAATATTTATTTAAAACCTTGGCACCTCCGCTTGAAGTTTTTACTTTTTTGTCCTCCAGACCAGTGCAGTTCAGTACACCATCGGGACAAACTGAGGGATGTAACTTTGTAAATGGCACTGGGGATGCAACTTTTGAGAAGGAGCCTTGTTTCGTACACTTAAGAGCACGGGCGTCGCCACGGATTTTCGGGTGGGGGGTGGCGAAGCCAAAGTGGGGGGAGGCAGGACCAGTGGTGAAACCCTTGAAAACCCCTACGTCCGCTTCGGCATTTTCAATGGTATTTTCGGCCAAAAGTGGGGAGCCGGCCCCCCCCCGTTTTCCAAGAAGAGAGGCCCGACCCCCAGGCCCCTGGTGGCGACGCCCCTGTTTAAGAGCCCCAGATCCCATCCTGGGAGTGTCGCTACTCGCATGCTGGGACACAGGGGGCGGGGCGGGAGAGGGAACACTTTTTTAAGGGGGCGGTTCAGATGGCCTACGAGAGAAAACGTGGGAATGCAAGCACATGGTTGGGGGTGCAAAACCTTGCATTTTCTTAACTTATGTACGGCTGTCGTTGCGTTCTTGCAACAAAAAATGCCTTGGTATACTTGGTGTTCACGGAGCGGGAGTGACTTCCGAATAAACAATCTAGCACGAGCCAACGCGCGCACCATTGTTGCGCACGAGACATGAGACCGATAAGACCAACATATTTCCAGAGTCGATCGTCAGTCATTGTTGGAAGCTGGAAAAAGGGAGTGGTGATTTCTCTTTTACGGCCAGTAGGGAAGTGGTGCAAGACGCCCACCCTTAAGGTTAAAGAGGGATTTTTACTAAACGGCTTTCAGTGTTGCTCAAATTTACCATTCAATGCCTTGGTTAATCATTTTTCTTCAAAATTGAAAAGTATCATCTCTTGCAATGCAGTAGGTAAGAAAACTTTTAAAGTTTTGCAAGTCATTGCAAAAGGCGTCTTACACACTGGGGTGGATAGGACGCCCACCCCATGGGCGTTTTACAAACTAATAATAAAATCAATGGGAAAACTGTAGCGAACAATTTTGGTTAAAAAATAACTCCAATGTTTGAGAGGTGCGATGACACTCGGCAAAGCAGCGGAACATTTCACTGTTGTGAACGAACAATATTTTTTTGCTGACAAGAGTTAAATTGAGGAAAACCAGTAGGAAATTGTGACAAAGTATATTGCCCGAATACTGTAACAATTCCTGAGAACATGTACGGAAAAGTCTGAGGTAGCCCATTTCAGAGCTTAAACAAAGTGCCTACAGACACCATGTGTTCGAACTGAAAAAGTAGTATAAGACAGATGCGCATGCTTAAAGTGCATTCACGCTGATATTTAACATACAGGCACTGTGTTTGAGCTTTGAAATAAGCTGCCGTCACTGTGCTGCGTGAAACTGAGCTACCATCACTGGTGTTCGAGCTCTGAAACAAGCTTTCCAGAACTTTGCTCACATGTGACCTGCGTCCTACCGACAGAGGTCACACGTGTGCCACCTGTTTTTATCCGCGTCAGTGCACGGAATGCATGCCCATCTGTCACACTGATTACATTTTATCCATTCTTCGCAGGACAAACGGTAGCACATTCCACAGACGAAACATCGAGCGTCCGCGTTCTGATCGCATCTGGCCACTGCATTCTTGGAAGCGCAGGACTTGCTCGCTGCAGACCATTTTTTACCGTCCATGATCTTTGCACCCTTGCCCTTTCTTTGGATTCATCCTTTGCCTCTTCGCTCTAAGCTCAGCCTTTACGGGGACGAGGTAAGTACCGCGGCATTTTCGGCCTTTCTGCCACGAGACCTTTTTGCGCCTTTGGTGACGCGCATAGTTCTTCGGGTAGGTCTCTTGAACTCATTCCTGAAGTTGATGGCTGATCCAGTCGAGCGTCGTCACCTTCCGTGTTCGGCTTTGACTCTTGGTGGGCGGAAGAGGTTACCTCTTGTCTTAATCCTTCCCGGCTCTTTTACCTCACCACGATGGTGCCGTCTGAGGGTCCGATCTGTAATGTTAAATTCCTACTCATACATGTGTGGATGCGCCTTTTTCAGCTCAGCGAGTGCTTCCTTCGAGGAGTCCACCCCATAACTGCACCGCTGGCTTGTTCGTGGACGTGAAATTTCTGAAAGATAGATACGCAGTGGCGGCGGATAAGGGGCGGGGGAGCAGTTGCCCCCAAAATTATCAGAGGGGCCCCTGGAAAAATTTACCTTGGCTCTTTCTGAATGTTCATGAACGACCTGACTGGGCCCTCAACAGTTCCTCAGTTTTAGGGGCCCTTTGCTGTCGAGGGGTCCCCATCGTCAAGAAGGGCCCACTGGAAAATTATTGCCCTCCATCCGAAAATAACATCCGCCGCCACTGGGTGGGGACAAAGAAGGCATTTGCCCCCAAAGCCCTCCGTTGCCACCCCTTTTCAAAAACAATATGTTTTTCACAACTTTGGGTTCCGCTGCCCACCCCCCCCACCTCCCCAACATACCGGCTGGATCTGACCCTGTCCTGAAATGTGGCTAAAAATGGTCAAATGATTGTACAACTGTCCGTGAAACATTCCAAAATTAATCGACATGTATCTGGTGTAAGACGCTTCTCCTGTGGTGTAAAACGCCGCCCCTGGGCGTCTTAGTAGCCATCTGCATGGGGCGTCTTACCGCCTTCTCATGGTGAAAATAAATGACGCGCTATTTATCAGAGACAATTCCGGCGCATCCGATCAAACGCTATTTTGACGCCAAAAATATCATATTGGTAGGCAGTGGACCTACAGGTGACGAACTGACGGATGTCTTGTAGCATTTTGAAAACTTCAACACAATATCTTATGATAAGAGACACAAAAATAAAGAATTACTCACCGAAACCAGGCGAAACTCCCAACCGCACTCTCGCCTCGTCCCAAAAAAGGACAAGCCGTCTGCTATCCCCCAAGAACATTAAAAATAGCCTGCTGTGCATAGTTTTCAAGCAGAACTGAAAAGGCTTCTTACCGACCCTGGGCGTCTTAGACCACTCTCCCTATCTACGGTAGGAAGTTAATGGGTTAAGTGTACAAAGTTACGCTCCTGACAAACTCTTCATACCGACAATAAGCTTTAGATTCCGACACGTTTTAAAACGAATGATACATAATTTTCAAGGTTAAGCTATTATGAGGTCATTCTGAGCATAACAAATTTTCCATAAGTGGAAATAACGACTTCAAATAAGCTTGATTGACGCTGATTTTCAGATGGGGATCAGGAGTGGGAGGAAGGCCGAGCCGCCACCGCCCAGTAGGGCACCTCCGACTCCGAGTCAGAAGCATCTCAAGTCCAGCAAGCCCGCCACAAGAGCAGGCTGCCCCCGTGGCTAAGAATGAATATTGCCTGGGTGTCGTCTTCCCGTCGATGCACATGTTCCGCCCCGCCAAAAAGCTGCCCACTCTGTCTAGCACGGTTGGGATGCTACGCTACAACAGCAGCCAGAGGCAAACCAGGAAAGGAGTCCGGTCAGATCAGGCTTCTAGGGAGGTGGCAAACATTTTAACCGCGAAGTGGTACCATGGCACGCTTCCCTGTGTCAGCTTCGAGACCCTGGTACACTGACTAGTGAAGCTGTACCAGGAGGTCCTCCTCGGTAGTCGAGACATGAGAAGGACGGACGAAAAAAAACAGGAAGAGCGTGGAGCGATACAAGGAGCTTGTTTCGGAGAAAGATAAGCTCTACGACATCATCGAGGAGGACGAGACAAAGAGGAAGGGGAAGCAGCAGGAGTGGGGGTGAGCATGGGCAAGATGAAGGGAATCTACTTGGTGGACATGAGGAATGACAGGAAGATGGAGTGCTGTGGCTCAGTGGATCCAGTCTGGTACCCGGCGGTCATGAAGAAGAGGCGGCAGAAGGAGGTTGAGGAGAGAAACAGGGAGGGCATGTCTAGGCAGTTTCAATTCAGGCCGCTCTCTGAGATAGAAGATTTTTTTGGATGAAGAGGGGGATATGAAGTTCAGTGAGAGTGGTAGGAGTGGTAACAGTGACGATGAAAATTATGTCATTTCTGAAGAGGTTGAAAAAGAAAGGAACGTAGAAGTTACCGATGATACGAACCAGTCAGGGAAGAACGGGGTTTACAGGGAATGTTGATGACCAAGATGACCCCATGCCCGTCACATACAGGCATGTGAGGCTCAGTGAAAGAAAGGTAAGGGATAAGGGGTAAGGATCTACACAACTCTAGTAAATCGGAGTGGTGAGGGGCTCTTGCCTACTGAATCGGTCAAAGCTGTCGTAGAGGTGGCCAACTCTTGAATTGGCAGGACCTGGGAGGTCCCAGGAGAGGATGCTCAAAGCTCTGACGTGGACACGATGCCCCACGTGAAAAATAGGGAGATGCTGAACATGCTGGAGGCCCAGTCCTTGGACCTACTGGTGGACAGGATGGCGCAGGGCAAAGTGGAAGGGAGAACCCTCACCCACTACACCGACTCAAGTACAAGAAGCAGGAATGTCTCATGGTGCTGCCCGGCGAGCGTATCGAGCGGCAAGTGCTGGACTACGGAATATTCCAGGAGTCCCTTGAGAAATTGACACTGAGAAGAAGAAGAGATGTGATCCCTGCCTGATGCACAATGGTTAGTTATAGGAGTTCAATAAATCTGGAAATATGATCATTTATTTCAGCATTTATTGGCTAGCTGACTACTCTACCAAAGGGGCCAGTTGCATACTAAGCTCAGTTTGCCACAGAACTTTGGTCCAAGGTGCCAGGGTTTTAAAATTAGGTTAGCGAGCTCAAACTTTCACAATGTTTATGTATATATACAAATATTATTTTACCAGGTTTGTGGGAAATTCTAAAAATTATGCGATTATCACCCCACCTTATTCTAGCGATGGGCCTACTTGCGCCATGGATTTTGCGCCGAAATTGAAACCCAAGCCAATTTTGACCGCATTATTTTCCAATGTTTGTTCAATTCTTGAGTTTGGATGTATTATTTGGGGTGGGGCTGCCAAAGCGCTTCCGGAAAGACTATAAAAATTCAGCATAAATTTCTTATCTGGCTAGCATCCGTTTCTATTCAACCCTCGGTAAATCTAGGATACGATGAACTTCTGGACCTCTTCAAAACCCCAAATCTAGCCAAGAGAAGACTTCAATATGACATTACTTTTGAACACAAAACTATAACGGTCCAGATCGATTCCGCCTTTCTGCTTGGTAGCTTCCCGCTTCACATGCCGGCAAGAAGAACACGTACAATGGCAGGCACTTTGCTGAGCGTACCACTGTACATACATAAAGGAGACAGTGAGGCGGGGTGTGTATTGTCGGCTACTCAAAGATTTTAATGATTTTGTGCTCGCCTGCTCATTTGCTGATCCATTTAGATTATCATCAGGTCAATTCAAATCTCAAGTTCGGAAATATGTTAGGCAGTAGGAACCTGGGGATGAGGTGGCTTAGTGGATAGCACCCTTGTCTCCTAAGCCACTGGTCCCGGGTTGAAGTCCCGGCGGAGCCTCTGAATAAGTTGATCTGATCCCCAAAATCCCTTCCAACAGAGTGAGAGTTGGCGATGCCGTATGTTCCTGGCAGTTGGTGCGTCGTTAAACCCCAAAAATTAATATTCAGTAGCCTACCATTCTTTTATTTTATTGTTTTTATTGTTTTATTGTTGCCCCTTACATATGTATTTTTAAATTTTAAGAGTTTTATTTTATACATTTAAACTGTTTTATATTCTACTTACTTTTTGTCTTGACTTGTTTTTTAACATGTGTCTTGTATGTAATCTTAGGGAATCTGATGATGCTATCCCTGACTTGAGCTTTTACTGGGGGCCAGCCCCTGTCGCTCATATGAGATGAATAAATAAATAAATAGATTGATAAGAGCAAGCTGCACAGGATTCGAACAGTTTTGGAATAGGCTAATACCCAGTTTGGGCGCATTCCACGACAAATCAATGAAGGCATGACACTATCATCTCTCAGATTTGCACCAGAATTGGTACCCGAGGATATCTGGTGCGTAGAAACAAGACTTGGAAGTTTTAGCTTTATCAATGGAACGGTTACAAAGCTATGGCCTGAAGAATTTTGGGAGGTCACCAAAAACGTCAATTGCTCTCTGATTGATTTTACAGGGTCAATGTGCAGCAAAATTAACTTATACATCATTGGAATTACAGTGACCTATAGTTTCAGTTTTTGACCCGTATTTTTCATTTTGGGTAATTTATATATTTTAACGTGGTGACCTTAGGTCACCTGACCTGCCGTGACCCCGAGTGCATTAAAGCTACACTTTTGATTGCGGTAAATTTGAGTTCAATCAGTTGTCTTTTGATAAAAAAGTATAACAAAGTATATTTCTATAAGCATGTCCAGTAGGCCTGGATGTTTCAGGTGTTTTGTAAAAACATGCGCTTTCTGCTTTCCAGTACCGGTTTCGTCCGCGCAAAAAACGCATCAAGAGTCAGGCTAATGTAATGCTTGCCAAAAAAGATGCTAGTCTGGATGACTTTTGACCTATTGAGAATATGACATGGACTCGTGATCTCAGATGACCTTTAGTGACCCCGTCGACCTCACATCAATATTTCCGATACTATGACGTGAAAATGACCGTTTGGGCCCAGTATGTTAAAATGAATGCCTAGCACTTACTTTTTCCTTCTCTGATGAACGATCTGCTCGAGGTCAATAAAGGTCATAGCCTAGGGTGCTTCAATATCATTAAGTCATGAAATCATCAATAGTCAGGTACTAAACTGATAAGCCTTTGATAGGTTGTATGCAAAAAGTCATCAAAGGCTAGAAACCACTTCAAAGGGTAAGTAAGGTCACTGATCCGAAATGACCTTCACCAGTGTATGTTGCACACATGGTACAATATGTATTGGCATTTGTTTACAGGCTAATAGACGATGAACATTGCATAGTAGGCCGAAATGAAAGGCTTCATGGAAGTAGCAAAACACATAGGTCCGTACAAAAGACAATCACAAGAGGATGCAGGGCTGAATAATCAGCCTAACGTTCTGGCAATCCAGCCAAATTTCAGAACTAAGGGATATGACAATCAACGGATACTGACTGACCATTCATTGCATATACCACGTAGTTCTAATGCGGTATGCGACCGGAAATCTTCAAAATAAGGGCACGGTGACGGAAATATGCATGTGAGACGTCACTATTTTGTTAGCACCCATGGTAAAATGCGTGTGGGTACAGACATTTTCACTTCGTGCGTTGGCTTTCTAACGCGGACGCATTGCTTATTGAAGATTTTCACACGATGGCCAATGTCAACTGACAGCTCATGTCTGTCAGAATCCTGGCATCCAGGGATGTGGATTTCTATCTCTTTTGGGGTGCCTCGATACCCCCAATGACGTACTGGGCACCCTCAATAGGGATTTGGGCACCCCCACCAAAAGGTGAAGCAAAGTCATTATAAAGTGCGTAAATAGAGGAAATTATCAACAAATACCTGTTCCACAGCGTCACAGTGGCATTCTGCATCTGACGTACAATTTTTTTTATTTTATCAAACAACGGAGAGCCCAAGACATAATGGACAATAAATATCGATGATGTTTCGAATCCCGAATTAGATTTCGTGCCTTTTTACCATCCAACGCGGAGCAAAGCAGCACGGTTTTCCTCTTCTGGTATATTAGCTGGTTTTACTTCGGCAGCGCTCCTTATTAGTCCTCACTCTCTATAACAGAGGTGCAGAAAGTATGCTGGCTGTCACAAACTCAATGCGACATATGCCTCCTCTGTCACACAGAGCTGGAAATAATAATTGTATACTTGAATACTATTTCCAATATGCTGAATGTCCTCTACCTGTCCCTTACTTTTTGCAGCAGACAAGGTTCTAGCACCAAACCATTACAGCATGAAAGTAGTAAGTTTTCATTTATAGATCATGTTTTTGTTTTGGAAGGAAAATTTCCAATTATGGGTCATTTTCCAGTATTGGGGTCATAAATATTATTGGCAACTCTGACTGCAGTTTCCCCCAATGACATGCATTTCCTTTTTGAAGAAGTTTCCATTTTTGAAAGGAGTGTTTCCAATCATGGTACTTTTCCACATGATTAAATGTAGCAATTATCATGAAAATAGTCATTATTGGGAACATACCTATTAATGGGAGCATACATGTACACACAATTGGGAACCCTAACCGCAGCTGGTATTATCGCAGTAGGTGGATCACATCTCGCGGTTCAAAAGATATCAGAAGGTCCACAGTTCATATGTTCTACCGCTCAAAATGTCTAACTTAAAAAAGTCAAACATTCAAAAGGTCCAAAGAGGCGTGCTCAGATGCATGAGAGTGGGGTGCATGATAACGCAGAGCGTGCTAAGGCACCTGAAAATAGGAGGCTATGAGGGTTAGGTTAGGTTAGGTTTAGGTTTAGGTTTAGGTTAGGTTAGGTTAGGTTAGGTTAGGTTAGGTTAGGTTAGGTTAGGTTAGGTCAGGTCAGGTCAGGTCAGGTCAGGTCAGGTCAGGTCAGATCAGGTCAGGTCAGATCAGGTCAGGTGTGTATGCCCTAAGTCCCTATTTCCTAGTCTGGGGATAACAACCCTCTTTGCAGAATCTGAGTGCGCGTCTGGTCTAGGTACCACTTTTCGAAATGTCATAGAAATATCCCGAAATTCTGCAAGAAAATCCCTAGAGATGAAACAGACGGAAGGAGGGGAAGTTTGAGTAGTGTGAAGTGGTACCCAGACCAGAGGTGCACTCAGATTCAGGAACGAGGGGTGATATCCCCAGACTAGGAAATAGGGACCAAGGGCATACACAATTGAACTGACCTGACCTGACCTAAAACCTGACCTGACCTGACCTGACCTGACCCAACTTAACTTAACCTAACCTAACCTAACCTAACCTAACCTAACCTAACCTAACCTAACCTAACCAAACCTAACCTAACCTAACCTAACCTAACACAACCTAACCTAACCTAACCTAACCTAACCTAACCTAACCTAACCTAACCTAACCTAACCTAACCTAACCTAACCTAACCTAACCTAACCTAACCTAGCCTAGCCTAGCCTAGCCTAGCCTAGCCTAACCTAACCTAACATAACCTAACCTAACCTAACCTAACCTAACCTAAACCTAAACCTAACCTAACCTAACCTAACCTAACCCTCATAGCCTCCTATTATCAGGTGCCTTAGCACGCCTCTGCGTTATCATGCACCCCACTCTCATGCATCTGAGCACGCTTCTTTGGACCTTTTGAATGTTTGACTTTTTTAAGTTAGACATTTTGAGCGGTAGAACATATGAACTGTGGACCTTCTGATGTGATCCTTTTGAACCGGGAGATGTGATCCACCTACTGCGATAATACCACCGCAGCTTCCCCCCACTAAACTTCTATCTCACATATCCACAAAAGGGAAAAAAATGTCAATGTCAACATAGTATTTGAATCTACCTAAAATGTGTTGGTAAAGTGGACCTTAGGTAGCATTTTATAAACACATCAAATGCTTAAAATTTGCATCCCACTCACAATCATTACCTGCCTGGTCATTCCTTTTTGCAGTAAAAACTCTGGGGCAACTAGCCTGCATAGATGTAAAATTATGTCTATTGCCCTAATAGGTACAGAGGTATTGGAATTCACATACCAAAGAAAGATCCAGTGTAGTCAAAATCCTGCTTTAACTCCATGCAGTTCAGGTCCTGTGCGTTGCTTACCACCACTGGTAGTAAGCAACACACCCCCAACCAGCGTTTTTTGAAGTCTATTTGTTTCTGAGATTTGCTGTGATTTTCTGAGATAAGAAGGGGGTCTACTCGGCCCCCTCCAGTGCACGTTAGTTCCAGGCCCCTCTCCAGTGTGGGTGTTAACACTTTGTGGAGGACTGCATTAGCACACATTTGCTATCTGTACAATATTGATATGATAATTTGATCATGAAAACTCACCTGAATCACTGTTGTTGCCAGCCTGTTGCTGGCGCCAACTCTCCCAACTTCCTCCAGCTCCAAATCTATCTAACCAATCTAGGGCACAAATAAACTAAGGCACAAGCAGGCTAAGGAATGAAAAACCAAGCTTGATATGGGAAAGCGCATCAGTCATACAATAGCCTACATTCATCTTAGATTAGCCATGGGCAGCAATATTTGTTCTAGCTAGTTTTAGCCTGCAGTTATCTTAAATATACCTAATGCATATGCCCTCAAAATAAGTGGCTTCCCGCCTGTTTAAATTTTTGGCAGGCTCTACATCACATAAACACTTCTAACTTGTCTTGTCGCTGTTGCGCAGTTTAAGTAGAATTACTGCCCAGCTATGTTTATTTTCACACTCACTTAGTACTTTTATTAGTAGCTTTTAGGCGTACTTAATACTAAATTGGAAGAAATAGGGGCCAATAAATTGAAGACACTCAAACTGTAAATATGATTTAACCTGAAAAAATGGACAGAGAAGTACTTAATAAAGTATCTGCGTTATCGTTAATGCCTTAAATATGCCCACAATCGTGTATTTCTTGAAAAAATTGACTGTCACATTTCCGGTATCTAGGCGACAACTTTCTGCAACCTACTAACAACCAGCCCCATTGGGCTGCATGTTAAAATCTGGCAACTGTGACAGCGGTTTGCGGGTTTTCTGCAGCGGGGTCCCTCGTTTTAGTAGAAACTAAACACAGTACCAATATTGTATTACTAATGGTACGCTGTGCAATTGAAGAACAGAGCTGCTAAGCTAAAATATTTCCTACACGCTTCATTCTCTATTTCGAAAATATGGAGTTTGATCTTGAGCCATACAGTCAGGATCGCTATTTTGTCACAATTATGCACTTCAATTTTCGTAAATGTGTCACAAATTCCGGTAGCCGAGTTGGCAAGTTTCTGCACCTCTGCTCTATAACTCGTCCAAAGGTTAACCCTCGCCCCACCGGGGGCATCGATGCCCCCTAAGGTTTTTCCAGGATAGCAGAAAAACGACGAGGCGCAGCACCGCGGTTGAGGGCTCTACCTCTCACTGCATCATTTTCCCATCATCCCTGAAACTTTTTACCCCGGGTCACCCAAGGTCAGGTCACCAGATGAGGTCAACCAAGGTCACCTCACTTCACCTTTAGAGCTCTGTAAGAGCTACATTTCAAAGTCGATCGATTTGAAACTTCCTACACTTCATGACCCCTCCAGGGTCTACAAGGTGTATATCCGGGATTTTTTCGATTTCGTGCCCTGAGGTCAGGTCACGAGGCGACCTCTCCCATTGGAAAAGCATGGGGAAAAGCTATTTCATGATATAAAAGCCACAAAAATGATTGCAAATACTCAGACTGCTCAGAACAACGTTTTTGGACACCCTTTCACGGATCCCAGGGGTCATATTTGCCCTTTGACTTTTAACAAGGTCATCCAAGGTCACCAGAGGTCAAAAACAGTATTTTGACAATAACTTTTGACCTAATTGAGCTAGAGCGGTGAAACAAACACCATCGTGTTTGTCTTGTCACTGGCTTTTATGTGATATACGGCAAGGTCACTTTTTGACCTTTCGTGACCTCAGGTCATATTAGGTCACGAGGTGACCACTGGCGGGAGGTCTTTACATTACACATAGCGGAAAAAGTACTGGCAATTTGCTATCAAATGTACTTTACCAGGCCTCAATAGCTCTAATGACATAAGAGTTATGCCCAGTTTGCTTAATCATTGCATATTTGAGTGAAAATAGCCGATCTTGACCTAATTTGACCTCTGGAGGTCAAACCATTGACCTGAGCACTAAAACATGCGAAGTAATTTCTTACTGAATTCACGCGAGCTTTCTATTGCACTCTGCAGATTTGCGCTAACGCCCATATTTTCGGAGTTAGAGGGGGGCCATCGATGGCCCCCGGTGGGGCGAAGGTGGCGGCGGACCCCCGGTGGGGCGCGGGTTAAGTCTTGGATTTATGAACGTCTCCCTCCTCCTTCCCTCGGTTACCTTTGGATCGGGCCCAAATCCTTTCCACTCATCAGAAACCCATCGCGACCCTCCCGACTTCAGCGGACTCTGCCTCCGGCTAGCCTGTGCTGACTGCCGATGTCCGCCTGTACCGAAGAGCAGCCTCGGATGGGGTGGCAAAAAATCAAGCCAATAGAGAGCAAGGTATGGCTAGAAATGTTTGAAAAACATAATGTTTATACATCTCCTGGTCCATGGTTTAAAGCTTTATCATTTCAATGAAGAAATGCTAATGAAGAATGAAGCTAATTATCAATGCTAATGAAATGCTTCAATGAAAAAAACGTTGGCTTCTAAATCAACCCTTCGTTGTGGGAGTTGCTCGTTCGGGTGGTGGGGTCGGGGTCTCCGTGACAAGTCCCTTGATGACTTTAGTGAGACTCCG
This sequence comes from Lepas anatifera, assembly GCA_034440635.1. Taxonomy (NCBI): domain Eukaryota; kingdom Metazoa; phylum Arthropoda; class Thecostraca; family Lepadidae; genus Lepas; species Lepas anatifera. Next base: position 1,085,682 of record JAOTON010002268.1, on the reverse strand, counting down.
ACTCCAACAGTCGAACTGAGAACAGCATGCACAAAATTTATAAAAATTTGAACAAAAATGTCCGCTGAATTTCTCGCGATACAAGTGAACGCGCCTCCACCAATCAGCGCCCGCCATCGGCCGGCAGCCGCGATTGCCTGCGGGCACAGAGGTTACAGAGGTCACGGTGGGCGTCGCTGACGCCAAGTTCAAGCCTCGGTGGGGAGGGCTCGTGGGCGGATTGTAATACCTACACATGTGGTGTTGAAAATGGTGGTTGTTGTGCCTGGTCAGACTGAGGGAGGGGACCGGTGTAGGAGACATTCTGTGCACGTGGGTGGATACAAGGGTTAGGTGGTACAATGTTTAGTGCCGATAACACTGGAAAACCATGAGAGCGAATTCATTAAATAAGTTTGGTATATGAGTATGCTTGGCGGACAAAATTGCAGGCACCAATTTCGAGTCCATAGTCATTTTCGGTATCAGGGTAGATGGTGCAGCTTTTCAAGGCTTCTTAAAATTGACACTTATTAGTAACACAACACACACGGTGTATGTCACGTACACCAGGGGCGGATCCAGGAATTTTCGCTAGGGGCCGCAGCGCTGGGGGCGCCACTTTCATGGCCAGGGGGCGCCATTTTTAGGCCGGCTGGGGGCGCCAAATTTTATGTTCTTTACCCATTTAAAGTATTTTTGTGAACTGAATCAGTTAACCTGCGCCCCGGTGGGCCTCCGAGTCACCTTCGCCCTGGTGGGGGGTTTGAACACCCCCTCTCGAACTCGTCCCCTATGCAGGATAGCGAAAAAACGCGAACCCTGGTGGATAGCTCATACAAATTCATGAAGACACTACATCAGTCACTTTTTGGCTCAGGTCGACATTGAGGTCATGGCAGGTCAAAGAAGTTGGCATTTTGAGCAAAGTCTAGCGTCTGACAGCGTTGAGTCAGAATAATTTTGTAGACACTGTTCACTCTCTCTCGTCACGACGAATCGAATGATGTATAATATGAGCACTCTAGGTCAAAACACAAATCACCTGACCTCAGGCCAGGTCAAGGTCACATTTTGACTTAGCATAGTCCATATGCCTATCAATCGACTGGCAATAACAATCCAAACGCAATGGTATAAACATAAAAGCTGTATCATCATTTCATGCAAAGTTATTGACCTAAGTCTGAAAACTGCTTAAGTAGCTCGGGATGATCTCTCAGAGGTCACAGGTCAAAAATTGCAACATGAACCTAAAAAAGGGGCCTAAGATACTTCGATTTGGAGAATATGAAGGTATTATCACCTTTATCTACACAAATACAAACCATTTTCTGTTTTCCTCTGTATTTCCAATGGAGAGGTCATGGTCCGTATTTGACCTTATGTCATCGATATGAAAAAATCCCCGAACTTTTTGGAGAACTCGGTGGGGCCATTATGTGTTATAAGTTTCAATTCAAAAGATTCACCCATTTCCTACTTATGCCACCTTCAAAACTTTTTGAGGTAAGGTCACTTGACCTGCACTGATGACCTGACCTGAGATGACCCAAGCAAAATTTTTTGGGGGATTCTTGCGGAATCGATCAAGAATAAGGTGTGTCAAGTACGCCGGCGCTCTGCGTCGCCGTTTTTTTCTTGCCGCCCGAAAAACCAGAGGGGGTGTTGAAACAGCCCCCACTGGGCGATGGTCAAAGAGGTAATTAGTTTCATATTTTCTTTAAAAAAAATGAGGAAAGATCATGGCTTTGAATGTATCTAAAATACATCTCAGGAGTGGTAAAAAGTGAATGTATCTCTTTGGCGTTTGTTTTATTGTGCACTGGAACCCACGGTTAGTAAAGACACTTTGGGACCCGGGGAGACTGCATGGGGACTATTTTCTTCCCAATCAGTGATCAAAATTATCTTCAGAAGCCTTAAACAGTTTGCAGAAGACCAACGAATATTTAGAATAGGCCCGTCTCGTTCAATGAGCCTATGTTTGCCATTGGGGATTAGGTTTCTACAGGACATGTCAGATCAAATCCCGATACACTTTGCTTATATGATGATGATTAGCACACAGGGCCTTAACTAGCCATGAGGGTCTAATAAACCACTAGGTCAGAGCAGTGATCCCAGTTCCGTTCAATCTGAGCTAGCCAGCCACGAAGGAACTATTACTTAAGTTCATGGACCTTGGCTTACTTCAAGACCCCAGTTATTGTAAACCTTTCTAAGGCTATATTCTAATATAATGCCTCCTAAGACTTGACTGAGACAAGCAACTTGCCGTATTCCAATGTGGTATTTTGACCTTCTTCCATGCGTAGCCACGCTCGACGTAGGACAAGCGTACCCGGGATGCACAGGGACCAGTACCGACCTAGTCTACGCAGAATATCAGCATACCGATCTAATGTGCGCACTACGATCACAATGCTGATTTGACCCCACCTGCGCAGTGTGGGTGCAGGCTGGAAATCAGAATAAAATATCGACGTGCGTGCGCCCATTCTTATGTACTCTCTGCATCAGAATACGGCCCCAAGCAAAGGCCCAGTTTAGGGATACTCCACATCAGCGATCAACTCGGAAAAATGTGTTCGTGTCTCCCTCAACGGCATCTACCTGAATTTTTGCAGGAACTATAACTAGCTATAACCAGAGTTTGGCCGTTGGCCTGACTTCGCTGTGCTATGGCAGCCACATAGGACCCTCGACTGACCAAAATGAACTCAAAGTCGTTCACAGTGTACACTTGTACACTTCCCGGCTTTCTCCGGGGTTCGCTAACTGGCAGATTTAGATCCTAATGGATTTAAGGGTCCCAACAGTCCCACTCACAGCAGTCAAAGACCGTCATGGATGGTTACCCGCCTGGATGCAGGGGGCCCAGCGACTTCCCGATTAGACCTCAGGTCACCTCATGACCTTCCACAAGAATATGGCAGGCCCTACTGGGCACGGAAAGACCTGTTGATCCCGGAGTACCCTTTTTATAGACTGTGCGTTCAGTTCCAAATATATATTTACGATACAGAGTCCTCTTATGGTCACCGGGGTACCACCCTGTCCGACAAAAAAAAAACATGCTGGCAAGACATGGCCCTGACTGCGACCGAAAGATCTGTTAGTTACAGAGATCCCTGTTGACCTAAGATTGCCCTATAGATAACGAGGAGACTCCTGGTCCCAAAGGACCTGCTGACCGTAGAGGGCCCTACTTGTCACAGCATCCCCCGCTGGCACAGAGGGCATTCTCGGTGGCAGACAGAAGGCTCTTCTGACTGCATTCGGCCCTGTGTGTGTGTTGGGTTTTTTGGGCGTTTTTAGCATCTTGGCCATTTCACGCCCATTCGGCCCTGCCGACCACGGAATGATGTACTGGTCATGCTTGTCACAGAGGGCCCTCTTAAAAACAGGTGACCCACCTAATTAAAGAGTGTTCTTCTGCCCCTAGGGGACCCTGACGGTCACATATAGGGTGTCGCTTGCCGCAGAGGGTTACGCTTGTAACAGCAAGTCATGCTGGTCCCCGAGGTTGATAGCACCTTTGTCTGCTAAGCCACCGGTCCCGGGTTCAAGTCCCGGCGGAGCCTCTGAATAAGTCGATCTGATCCCCAAAATCCGTTCCAACAGGGTCAGAGTTGGCGACGCCGTATGACCCTGGCAGTTGGTGCGTCGTTAAACCCCAACAATTATTATTATTCCCCGAGGTTTACGGTTGGTCATAGATTGGCGTAGCCCGGCTGCCCTTCGCGCGATCTTTTCCCTTCGGGTGCCTCTAATGCGACTGTGCTAGCCGCCCCACCCCTTTACTACGTTTCTGTTCCTCCCTACTATAGTTTCATCACCCAATCAACTCTCCTTCCCCGATCACCTAGGTATTTTCCAGCTCTATCAACCGGCCGCAAACTCAGCCTATTCAGGGTGATGATGTTAGAGATTGCACCTGACCAACACTGACCGAGCTTATCTATCACTGATCAACAACCGAGAGGGCTGGGTACATGGACGATCCAGGATTTCGATAAGGGGGGAAGCGAAGTCTCCGGGTACGGTCAGACTACCATTTGGGGTCAAACTTTGGTATCATGGATCTTTGTGATGCTAATTTTGCGTATTTGTGATGCCATTTGAAAAAGTGCCGATTAAAAAAACACGTTGCCAAGAAAAGGAAGGATTTCTCAAACTGCCTCCAGTTAAATAAGCAACAATTAAAGAGGGCAACTTCTACCTGGATTACGTTTTGAAGCGGAATTTACGCAGAGACGGCCTTTGGAGATTTTGCGAACCAGTCGTTGCAGTTTACCCTGTCTGCGCAGAGTGGATAGTGATAAATCCATAATATTCTACACAAGGCGAAACTTTTTGCTGTTTACAAACATGTGGGAGAGGACGCAACCAAAATTATGCAGGTGCCTCCTGCCGAGCTCTGAATGTTTTTCTTACACAGATGACGTGGGAATTTCGCATTACTGTCTGGACACAGCCTTTAGCCTTTCATTAGTGGCACTGCGAAGAAAACACCTCGGCAAAATAAGTAAATGATCAAAGTCAACAGCTTATAGGATTATCAATAGATCCGGAATGTTTTTTAAACACATTTAAGGGATATTGGTATATGTGCTCAAAATTTGTTCACAAGAAACATTACTTTTACCAGTCCCCCCTTTTTTACATCGTAGCATGTTTTTGTTGCAAAAGACAACACAACCACATATTGGACGGGCACACGACCATACATCGGATGGGCATGAATGCACCCTGGGAGATCCTGCGTGGTAACGGAGCAAAATGACACCAATCGATACCCAAAGCATACATTTAAAGAACTCGGGGCAATTGTTACCACTCAAAGCTGAGAGCTGTCCATGTGCCATGGTAGTGCCATGTTGCAGTGGGATGCCCTAAGGCTGAAAAAGAGCGGTTAATAGTGAAATTGGAGCACCCGAACACAAAGTAGAAGACATCCGAAGTTGAAGGCGGTACACGTAAAAGTGGGGCGCCCCAAGGCTAAGAAAGAACAGACAATTGTGGAAAATGGGCGCGCAATCGTGCACTAGCGGGCAGTCAAAAGTGGATCAGAGCGATCAATTTTACGGTGGGCCGCTTTAGAGCTAAAAGGGACGGTCAATCATGATATAGGGGTTCTGAACCACAAAGCGGATGGAGGCCAGAGCTGAATGAGGGCAGTCCTTGGTGAAGTGGGGTGCTCTAAAGCTGCACAAGAGCGGCCAGCAGTGGAGAAGGTGCGCGCAATCATACAGAAGAGAGCGGCTAAAAATGGATGAGGGCAGTCCACGTTGCAGTGGGGGCACCCTAGGGCTGAAAAGCGGGTCAATTGTGAAAACGGGGAGCCCAGTCATAAAGTTAAGGGCGCCTGTAGGTAAATTACGGTGGTCCACGTCGCAGAGGTCCGCCAAGCGCTGAAAAGGGGGTGCCCAAACGTGAAATATGGGGTTCCCAACCATAAAATAGAGGGCGTCCGGAGGTGAATGAGGAGTCCACATTGAAGTGAGGCGCCCTAGATCTGCAAAGGACCGGTCAATAGTGGAGAACAGGAGAACAATCATGCAGAAGAGGGCGGCCAAAGGTGGCACGGGTAGTCCATGATGCAGTGGGGTGCTCTAGAGCTGAAAAGGGCGGTCAATCGTGAAATATGGGCGTCTAACCACAAAGAAGAGGGCGTCAAAAAATCGATGAGGGTTGTCCACGTTGAAGTGTGACGCCTATTAGTGACCCGGGGGCATGATATATGCGGGAGTGCTTTGGTATGTAAATGAGTCCAGCGGTGATACAGCATGGCGGCGGCTACCCAGCCACAGAGGGTGCTGTAACCTCACCTCCTGGTTGCAGGATAAAGACCCGCGGCATCACGTCATGGTGCTTGCGGGTGTTTCTAATAACCCAAAATTATTATTTTTCAATGGAGGAACTCGAGTAACGTAAGCAAAACGGTCATTCGATAACAAGGAACAAAATTAAAAAAACTAATCTTTACGCTGGCAAGCCTCTTCCTGTACCCTTTTAAATCCTACCTGTGCCCCTGGCTCGGCATCTCTGCCGTAGCAAGCCCCTTCCCTCGCAAGTGTTGCTACACTTCGCGACCCATTCCTTGAAATACGATTCGCCCCTTTGTTCTGCGACATTAAAGTAAACACCCTCCCGGAAAATTCTCCCCCACACTTTAGAGGCGGGCAAAGGTGCTTTGCACAGAACGCCTTATAAAAAGCCCTTAACTAACTAACTAACTGTTGCAGCATGGGAGTGCCAAAATGCCGGTGGTATCTATAGTCGGGGGAAGTGTGGTAAGTTAGTCAGTTAGTTATTTGGGCTTTCGGGCGAGGGATGGTAATGGTGATAGTGAATCGGGGGACGCTGATACTTCACCGAGGCGATACCGAGACTGGAGTTATGGATACCGGTGGTGCAGGCCAGGGGCGCCTGCAGCACCAATTATGCACCATGGAGGCGCCAGAGGTAAAGAGCGGGTCCAAAAAGCAGGGGTGCCCACAGTGAAGCGTGGGGGCGCCGCGCCGGTGGAGTGCACAGAAGACACCAATGGTGCCCAATGGGGATGCCGGTGGTACATGCAGGGTTTCAGCACATGGGGCGCCCACAGTGACGCGTGGCGGCGCCGTTGAAGTAAAAACGAGACATCAATGCTGCACCATGGAGGCGCCAGTGGTATAGAGCGGATTTTCCGAAGGTGGGGGCGCCCGTAGTGAGGATTGGGGCGCCAATAGTTTATAGCGGGATGCCAAGAAGTGGGAGGGCCCACGATGAGGCTTGGGGGCGCCGGTGGAGTGAAACGAAAGCACCAATGATGCACCATGGGGGCGCCAGTGGCATAGAGCAGATTGTTAGAAGGTGGGGGCGCCCGTAGTGGGGAGTGGGGATCCAGTAGTACATAGCGGGGAGAGAGAGTGGGGGCCCACTGATATAAAACGGGCTGGCAAAAGGTGAAGATCCCCTCAGTGAGGCCTGGGGGCGCCATTTGAGCAAAAAAGGCACCAATGATGTACCACGGGGGCGCCAATGGTGAAGATCGGCTCTAAAAGCAAAGGCGCCCACGGTGAAGCGTGGGGCGCCGGTGAAGTACACAGAAGACACCAATGATGCCCAATGAGGGCGCCGGTGGTACATGAGGGTCTAAAAGGTAGGGCTCCCACAGTGACGCGTGGGGGCGCTGTTGGAGCAAAAACGAGACATCAATGCTGCACCATGGAGGCGGCAGTGTTATAGAGCAGATTTTCCGAAGGTGGTGGCGCCCGTGGTGAGGATTGGGGCGCCAATAGTTTATAGCGGGATGCCAAGAAGTGGGAGAGCCCACGATGAGGCTTGGGGGCGCCGGTGGAGTGAAACGAAGGCACCAATGATGCACCATAGGGGCGCCGGTGGTATATACGGGGTTTCAAAAGATGGGGCGCTTACAGTGACGCGTGGGGGCGGCGTTGGAGATCAATGCTGCACCATGGAGGCGCCAGCGGTATAGAGCGGATTGTTAGAAGGTGGGGGGCCCGTAGTGGGGAGTGGGGATCCAGTGGTACGTAGCGGGGAGACAGAGTGGGGGCTCACTGGTATAAAACGGGCTGGTAAAGGGTGAAGGCCCCCTCAAAGAGGCATGGGGGCGCCATTTGAGCAAAAAGGCACCAATGATGTACCACGGGGGCGTCAATGGTAAAGAGCGGCTCTAAAAAACAGAGGCGCCCATGGTGAAGCGTGGGGGCGCCGGTGGAGTGCACAGAAGACATCAATGCTGCACCATGGAGGCGCCAGTGATATAGAACGGATTTTTAGAAGATGGGGGCGCCCGTAGTGAAGAGAAGGGCGCCGGTAGTATATAGCGGAATGTCAAGAGGTGGAAGAGGCTTGGGGGCGCCGGTGGAGTGAAACGAAGGCACCATTGATGCCCAATGGCGCCGGTGGTGCATGCAGGGTTCCAAAAGATGGGGCGCCCACAATGACGCGTGGGGCGCCGTTGGAGCAAAAACGAGACATCAATGCTGTACCATTGAGGCGCCACTGGTATAGAGCGGATTGTTAGAAGGTGGGGGCGCCCGTAGTGGGGAGTGGGGAGAGAGAGTGGGGGCTCCACTGGTATAAAACGGGCTGGTAAAGGGTGAAGACCACCTCATTGAGGCACGGGGGCGCCATTTGGGCAAAAAGGCACCAATGATGTACCACGGGGGCGCCAATGGTAAAGAGCGGCTCTAAAAAGCAGAGGCGCCCACGGTGAAGCGTGAGGCGCCAGTGAAGTACACAGAAGACACCAATGATGCCCAATGGGGGCGCCGGTTGGACATGAGGGTTCCAAAGGTGGGGCGCCCACAGTGACGCGTGGGGGCGCCGTTGGAGCAAAAACGATACATCAATGCTGCACCATGGAGGCGCCAATGGTACAGACCAGATTTTCCGAAGGTGGGGGCGCTCGTGGTAAGGATTGGGGCGCCAATAGTTTATAGCGGGATGCCAAGAAGTGGGAGAGCCCACGATGAGGCTTGGGAGCGCCGGTGGAGTGAAAGGAAGGCACCAATGATGCCCAATGGGGGCGCCGGTGGTACATTCGGGGTTCCAAAGATGGGGCGCCCACAGTGACGCGTGGGGGCGCCGCTGGAGCAAAAACGAGATATCAATGCTGCACCATGGAGGTGCCAGTGATATGGAGCGGAATTCTAGAAGATAGGGGCGTCCGTAGGGAAGAGTGGGGCGCCGGGAATATATAGTGGGATTTCAAGAGGTGGAAGAGGCTTGGGGGCGTCGGTGGAGTGAAATAAGGGCACCAATGATGCACCATGGGGGCGCCAGTGATGCAGGGCAGGTTGTCAAAATGTGGTATTTGCATGCAGCGGAATTACCAGGGGGCGCCAGTATTTCCGTTTGGCATGCAAATGTGGAGCAAATGGAGGCGGCCCCCGGGGCGCCTTAGTGCCGAGGGGGGCGCCTTACCGGCGAGGGGGCCGCGGCCCCGCGGCCCCCCCTGGATCCGCCCCTGACGTACACGCTTATCTGAATGCAACACTAGAAGTTTAAAATGCTAAAATGACAAATTGAGGCGAACAGATGAGTAGTTCTGATCGTGTAAACAAGGAGGGTCCAAGGCAGAGCACAAGATGCCCGGGGGAATTAACTGATAAGTTTGTATATATTAATGGCATGGACTTCGCTGTATTCCTTTAGCATATGTCATTCCCCTACCGGTTACTACATCCCTTCGATGCCGCCTGCACCCGGCCTCCAGGCAGCCAGAAGCCACTGTGTCCGGCCGTCTAACCGTGACTGTCCGACCTTCTATTTTTGGGCTTATAAAAATCGGTGTGTATGCCATAATACTCCGCTATTAATCTCCCGGGTGACGTTGCCGTTCCAAGTTAGTTATTGTTTATTATTATCATTAGTTGTGAAAAGTTATGTACCGTTGTAAGATCAAGACGTTCAACTCTCAGCATTCGTATTATACCTAATTCGGTGGAATTGAGGCAGTGAGTGACCTCACAAGTAGCGTCAAGCATTGAAAGGGTGAATCCTAGCGAAATAAATTCTTTTGTTGGTAGATATTGATTTTTTCAGGTCAAAATTCCGTGCTGACCGAAATATTACAGCGTACTAGAATTTTGATATGAGGACGGGAGAGGACAATAATGAAACACCTAGTAAAGTGAATTAAATTATTTCGAGAGGTGAGTTTTTTAACGGCTAGTTTTCTTTTGGTATACTCAAATTGTTTAAAATCTACTTGTGAAATCTTTATAGCACAGCACATGTCAGCGGAAACGGTAGCTGAAAGATCTCTAAATCAAGCAGTGGTCGGTTGTTGCGTGGATTTTAATGAGCGGTACCATTCAGCACTGTAAAATTATATCTCTTTGGGGCTGTCCGGGCACCTGGAATGAAATATCGAGCTAATTTTAGGATACAGTGGAAGTTTTATTGTTCATCATTTTTCAGGATTCAAAAGGGCTGTGTGATGGCTAAAACAAAGATAATTTTATGCTATCTCCTTTCATACGGTGGTCATTAAAATTTCCTTCCTCAACTTTGGGCACTTCCAATGATGTTCGCAAATCCACGCCCTGCTGGCATCCACAGGTACAAACTTATGAAGCCCTTGCTTTCCCTTTACCAAAAGCTCTCCTGGAGCTCGGGTGAAACCTCTTTCACCCACCTTGAATTTACGAAAAAAACTTCATGACACTGACAAACTTTTTGTCGAGATGGTCGAACAGGGCCTCCACTTGTAGGACATTGTGTAAGGTAGCTAAGAAATGTTACTCACATGGAATTCCAGAATCAACCTCATGACAGCACACGCTACCAATATTTTTTCGGTTCTTATATTGCGCTACAGAGCCATCACTAAAGTAGTATATGCTCTTGATGTTGGTACCAGCGCGCACCACTGCAGAATGAGTCGTTTTATGAAAGCGTGCACCACGCTCGTGTAACATTGTCCGAGATAAAGCAAAAGCTCAGATGGTATGAAGCACCATGTTCTCTCCAATAAGTCACAAAGAGAGGAAACGTGCACTGAGATGATTCCCAGTAAAAGCCTTGTGGTGCATCCTGAACGCAGAAAGAAAAGTTTTCAGAAAAATTATCTCCCTTTGTCTCTATAAATTCCTTTAAAGGGAATGTGGCACCTTCATAACGTGATTTTAACTGACATAGCTAAGTTGTAAAGCAAGTTGGAAAACCCGGTACTCAATATATCATTTGTCTTGGAACTCGAGATTTCCGTAGAAAAAAGCTAAAACCTACCTGCAATGTACCCCTCATGCAGGGGTGTAATTTTCTATCTCTTTGGGGTGCCTGAGCACCCCCAATCCTAATTCGAGCACCCCCAATCATGTGCTGAGCACCCCCAATACATGTGCCGCCCCTGGCTTATCACCGCTACTCTGAAGAATGTCACCCTATCTCATCACTGCCACCCTGATTCGTGCCGCCCCTCACAAGTTTTTCCCGTCCCGGATTAATTACTTCCACTCTGACTGGTTCCGCCTCTAGCTAATCAATGCCACCTGACTGATCATTGCCCCCTGATTTATGACACCACATCACTGCCGCTCCCGCCCGATCACTGTCGCCAGCAATTAATCACTGCCGCCCCCTCCGGATGGTTACTACCGCCTTTTGTTCATCACTGATCAGCTAGCTTATCACTGACACCCCTGGTTTATCACTGCCGCCCCTGGCTAAACACCCCGGTTCATTTTAACACTCATATACTTGCCCCTCCTGGTAAGTCACTGTCGCCCGCCGAATCATTTTTGCCGCCCCCGGCTGACTGCCGCCCCTCGTTCACCACTGCCGCCCCTCGTTCACCACTGCCGCCCCCTGGCTGATCATTGCCGCCCCTGACTGATAACTGCCGCCCCTTGACTGCTAACTGCCGCCCCTGGCGGATAACTTCCACCCCTGGCAGATCAATGCCGCCCCCTGGCAGACCACTGCCGCCCACTGACTGATAACTGCCGCCCCCTGACTGATCACTACCGCCCCCTGGCTGATCACTGGCGCCCCCTGACTGATAACTGCCGCCCCTTGGCTGATCATTGTCGCGCCCTGACTGATTACTGCCGCCCCTGACTGATCATTGCCGCCCCTGGCGGATAACTGTCGCCTCCCTGGGCCGATCATTGCCGCCCTCTGACTGAAAAACTTCCGGCTCTTGGCTGATAACTGCCGCCCCTGGCTGATCACTGCCGCCCCTTGACTGACAACTGCCGCCCCTTGGATGCTAACTGCCGCCCCTGGCTGACTACTGCCGCCCCCTGGCTGATTATTGCCGCCCCTTGGCTGCTAACTGCCGCCCCTGGCTGACCGCTACCGCCCCCTGGCTAATCATTGCCGCCCCCTGACTGAAAACTATCGGCTCTTGGCTGATAACTGCCGCCCCCTGGCAGATCACTACCGCCCCCTGCCTGATAACTTCCGTCCTTGGCTGATCACTGCCGCCCCTGGCTGATCACTTCCGCCCCCTGGCTGATCATTGCCGCCCCCTGACTGAAAACTGCCGGCCCTTGGCTGATAACTGCCGCCCCTGGCTAATCACTGCCTCCACCGGCGGATGGATAAGTGTCACCCCCTGGCTGATAACTGTTGCCCCTGGATGATAGCTGCCGCCGCTTGACTGATTAATTCTGCCCCTTGGCTGCTAATTGCCGCCCCAGTCTGATCACTGTCGCACCTTGGTTGATAAATGCGGCCCCTGAATGATCACTGCCGCCCCTTGTTGATAACTGCCGCCTCTGACTGATAACTGCCGCCCCTTGGTTGATAACTGCCGCCCCCTGACTGATAACTGCGGCCCCCTGGCTGATAACTGCCGCCCTTGACTGATAACTGCCGCCCCTGGTTCATCACTGCCGTCTCCCGGGCAGTGGCGGATCCAGGGGGGACAAAAAGGCATTTGCCCCCCAAACGGAAAAGCTCGGGGCAAAAGTATGTTTTTGCCACCCCCAAAGTGATCGACCTCCTTTTTTCCCCGACTCCTTTTTCGTTTATAAGCAAGATTTTGGTGCTTCAACTCTCAACTTCAAACAGAACCAGTTATGTTCAGTGTAAATATTGGGCCTTCGACTGGAAAAAAGTATCTCGAGCCCATATTTTCTTCCCGTGACGTTTTTTTTGCTTTTCCCCTCAAATACGCAAAATCCTACCGGTAAGTGATATTGTAGCACAGCTTTCACGGCGTGACGTTTTTTTTGTTTTTCGACTTTTTACTTTGGTTTTCCCCTCCCAAGTCGACCGGCTAGATTCGCCACTGCTCCCGGGGCAGTGAGCATCTTGGGGATATCTGGGCGGTGAACGTTCTGGAGGAGCATCCTTTGTGGATATCACTAACATCATGTTATATCTGAGGAGCGTTAGTTTTAATGTCATATATTCATCCTAGTAGTCTTTCAGGTTTTACATAACGTCGAGTTTCATGTTACCTATAATCTCTGACTTTAGTATACCGTGTGAAATTTTCTGTCATTTTCATTATTTATTTTATATATTATTTGTTCATTCTATTTATTTTTATTGTATTTCATTTCATCTTTTGCGTGTTTTATATAATCTTCTGATACAACTTTCACGACCTGACCTGTTTTACCACCTGACTTGTTAAAATTCGTGCGGAAATGTCCTATTTTCGTATTTTATTAGTGTTAGGGGCGCCGTATGACCCTAGATGTCGGCGCGCTCTACAACCTTAAATATGATGATAGACCGTCTCACGGCTGATCACTGCCGCCCATGGTTTATCACTGCCGCCCTAATTCATGCTGTCTCTGGCTCATCGCTTTTGACCCAAATGCGCGCCGCCCCGACTCATCGCTGCCGCCCCTGGTTCATCACTGCCGCCCCCTGGCTGATCACTGTCTCCCCTGGTTCATAACTGCCGCCTAGATTAATCATTCCTGCCTTGATTCACGCCGCCGCCCCGGGCTGATCAATGCTGTCCCGTTTTTTATTATTAACCCATATATAAGCGGCCTCTGGTTAGACACTTTCTTCCTCCAATCTTCACTGCCGCCCCCGGCTGATCACTGCCGCCCCTGGTTTATCATTGCCGAGGAGACCAGTCCCGCCATGGCCCCGAAAACCGGTCAAACTTAGGCCCTACTGTCCGCACAGTTTCCGCACAGTTTTTTTCACAGTTATCACCCTTCCAGAAAGCAAACAACAGCCCACAATCGTCTAATCGTTATCTGTTTGTCTATTGGAGGAATTCTCCGAGCCGAGTAAATGGTAGACTGCTGCTGCCGTGCTTTTACTCTTTTAGTGCCAGCCTGGGGTGAAATTTGTTATCTCTTTGGGTGTGCGAGCACCCCTAATCACAATGAGAGCACCCCCAATACATTTGTCGCCCCTCGGCTCAGAATTTCTGCTCTGATTCATGCCGCCTCCGTCTTACCACTGTGATCATGCCGCCATGGTTCATCACTGACGCCTCCCACCTATCACGGCCACCGTGATTCTTGCCAACCCTAACTTATTACTGCCGTTCTGATTCAAACAGCACCCCGCTCATATCTGCTGCCAGTGGCTCACCAGTACTATCCCCAGCTTATCACTGCCACCCTGTTTCATGTTGCCCCCAGCTCATCACTATCGCCTCGGCTAATGAATGCCATCCCTGACTTATCACTTCCGCTCTAATTCGTGCCGCCCTAGGGTTCATGACTGCCGCTCCCAGCTCGGGGACGGTGGATTCCATTTTCGGGCGGTTTTACAAGATTTTCGGGAGGGGGCGCCTTCCTTCTCAGGGGAAGGGGGCGCTTCCATCCCCAGGGGGCACCTTTGGCTCCCTAGGGGCGCCCACTCGGGGGGCGGGGGTTGCCAACATCATTTTCCTGCGTTGAGTCGATAAATTGGGTCTATTTGCTCTCCATGGGATGGCTTTGATGAAAGGGAACACCATTCATATTTGAAACTGTTTTTATTTTGCACAGAGGGCCCTTTCTCTTCAGGTAGGCGGTGTTTAGGTCTGATGTTTTCTTGGCCGGCCGGGGGCGCCGCCCAAATCCGGAGGCGCTTCCCCGGACGAAGCCAAAACCGGGAGTGCAAAAATATACTTTTACACGCCCTAATTTTTTTCAGGGTGTGCAATTGCACACCGTGCAATATGGTGCTCCCTGATATGGTGCTCCCTGAGCTGATCTAGACCCCTGCTCTGGTCTGGGGACTAGGAGCTTATGTGGGCCCCGAGCTGATCGATCTGGTCCCCCCTGAGCTAATATAGTGCAAGGCCCTATGAGCCTATCTGCGGCCAATTGAGCTAGTCTCATGATCCCCGCCCCCCCCCATCTTTGGAGCCACTGAGCTAGTCTTGTCCTGGGCCGAGCATGAGCTGCCCTGAGGGGCTCTGATCCACACCAGGGGCCCCCTGAGCTGGTCTTGAATAGACAGAGAATAATAACACAAGGCCAACTCCCATCACCTCGGGGGTCACGGGGCTAGTCTAATCCCAGGGGGCACAACTGGGGGAATGAGGGGCAGCTGCTCTGCAGGACTCTGATCCACACTAGGGGGCCCCTAAGCTGGTCTTGAATAGATGGGGAATAAGGACACAGTGCAAACTCCCTTGTAAAATGGAGCTAACGAGGAATAGGCTTGTGATGCCTAGGCACCCTGGGCTAGATAAATTACTTATTATACTGGTGGATTCTGGGGAGGGGTGATAAAAAGGCATGTGCCCCTGAGCTCAGAGCATAGTCCCCTGAACCAGGATTTCTACTAATTAATTTCAATGAATAAATAATTAGTTTCTCACAATTTTCAGCCCTGTCACATCATCCCCATCCAAACAACCAGCCTGTTTACTTTTTCTTTACTTCAACTGGGACCGATCCTTGAAAATATAGAACTTTTAAACGCCTTAAAAAGGTATCTCCCAAATTATTCCGGGAACAAAAATTGTATTCATCCAATGCCACCATGCTACACCTCCTCCCACGGTCATTGTGGGAGCCGGGGAACTCTGCGTTCAACCAGGGCTCACTCGTCACGACAAAACCAGTGGGTATAACAAATGAATTTTCGACTCTAATATGTCTTATCTTGCACATAGTGACAGATATTACAGGCTCCACTGATTTCTTTGATGTCAAGAACTTGCATGAGTTGGCTGATTTGTCCGTAAATCTATCCCAGAAAGTCGTTTTCTGGATATTTTCATGATATTCCGGTGACACTTTTCTTTTTTCTGGTTTTGATTCAGTCTTCCTTCTCCGTCAATGCTTTATTTCCATTTTTCTTGGACCAAAGGTACCCAAAAGTTGATATGAACTAAGATATAGTAAGTTTTTTAGGTTACGTTAAAGTGCCCTTTCTCTCCCGGGGTGCCCCTCAAAGGTGGTGTGCTCTCCCATGCCAAAGCTCTGGCTGCGCCCCTGATCGTGGAAAGGTTTAAAGCTCAGATTGGATTATTTTAAGACGTATATTTAGCTTTGGGATGTCGCCTAAAAAAGCAAAAACGTTTGGCAAAAGCTGTAGGATACCTGCCCAACATTAAAATAGAATGTTCTTTGTGCTATAAAAAGACGCAAAAAAGCGATGAATAATAGATTTGGTGCAATGAAGGGGTGCCGCCCCCAACGCTGCCGCCCCTATGGGGTGCCGCCCCCACCGGCTGAGCACCCCCAAAGATTTTGGGAAAATTACACCCCTGCCCTCATGTACCCTTAGCAGCAGGCCACAGTTGTCATGGCTGTTGGTGTGACGACATATGCTGAAGTCACGGTGAGCATCAGCCAATCGAAGCCCTTGAAACGTTTCGAGTATGGTAGTGGTTGCCAGATTATAACATCATCCACAGTTAGATATTTATTTCTTTTCCTAGAGGAGTATTCTAAAAATAAAAATATTGAGCTTATTGTACATTTTTCAGAGAAATCATGAGTGGTTTCATTATTTTCGGCTAAAAGTACGCCCAATTACACTAAATTCCATGATTTGAACAAGGTGCCACGTTCCCTTTAACCCGCACCCCGGTGAGTCTCTGAGCCACCTGCCCTGGGGGTGTTTGAACACCCCCTTCGAACACGGCGCCTATGCAGAATAGCGAAAAAGGCGAACGCTAATGGATAGCTCATATTTATTCATGACGAAACTGTATTGGTCACTTTTTGGCTCAGGTCAATATTGAGATCATGACAGGTAAAAAAACGTGGGATTTTGCGTAGAGTTTTTGGGCTCTAGCCTCTGACAGAGTTGAGTTAGAACCATTTTTAGGCACCATTCGCTTCCTCTCCTCACGGCGAATCGAATGATGTATAATATGATCATACTAGGTCAAAACACAAAAATTACCTGACATCAGGTCAGCTCAAGGTCACTTTTTAACCTATTAGAGTCAAGATGCATATCAATCGACTCGCAATAAAAATATGAACGTAATTATATCAAAATATAAACTGTATCATCTTTTCAAGCAAAGTTATTGACCTAAGTCTGAAAACTGCTTACATAGCCCCAGACTCTCAAGACTCAATACTCAAATATATTCGATTGTTGCCCACGGCAGCGAGGGGGCTTTTCACAAAATCACGTTAGGAAGATAAAACAGTAGAAGTTTACTAAAAGGAAAAAAATAATCAAAGATAAGAGACTCATACTCTGGCACACACAAACAACATAACACATAAAAGCATAACACGATGACTAGATATCTAAGTTACATCCGGCGCCAGTGTTAAAAGATATTTTAAGTTGGCCTAAAAAATTAGAGGTGCCAGGTACTAGCTGGAGGCTGTTGAGTGCGCTAACACCGCGGTAACAGAGTCGGCGCCGGCCTGCCTCTGTGCGGATCCGAGGGAGTGTGCGCTGCCCGGCGTTGCGAGTGTCGCGGTTGTGTGTACGATGGGCCGGCTCTCCTATCGTTGTTGCAACACAAGCGGGTCGTCCCGAGCTAACAATCCTCCCAACAGCGCTCACAGAGTAATACGTGATCAGCTGGCGGGCAGAAGGCCATTGCAGAAGCTCCATGACGTCTGATATGTGGTCATATCAACGTCGGCCCTACACCACACGCGCACAGAAATTTGAAATTTTTAATACGCTGCACCTGAGTTGCACCACAGGAACTATACATAGAGATGCAGTAACGAACAATTGAAATGGCTAAAGATTCAACAACTGATTTCAAAGCCGAGGTAGGAATCACATGTCGCGCATGATTTAGAGCCATGAGAATGCCTGTGCACTTTTTGTGATTGAATCAATATGAGACTGATAAGAAAGGTGCCGATCAATAACGATTCCGAGACTTTTAACAACGCGTGAGTCATGAATGATATTTCCACAAAAATTTAGGGTGACCGGAGGCAGACCGCGGAGCTTGGCCTGGGTACCTATCACAACCATCTGCGTCTTCTGAGTGTTGACTTTCATGCAATTACGGCAGAACCAAATGTAGGCAGAACTGAGGGCAGATTCCAAGCGGGTTGTAACCAATTGTAAATCTTGTTTTTTTACCACAAACCATCATACTCGTGTCGTCTGCATAACAGACCGTCGTTACTTCCTCACCCATACAC
The DNA here is from genome assembly GCA_034440635.1 of Lepas anatifera. NCBI lineage: Eukaryota > Metazoa > Arthropoda > Thecostraca > Lepadidae > Lepas > Lepas anatifera. Next base: position 1,067,683 of record JAOTON010002268.1, on the reverse strand, counting down.
AAGCTCAGGTCGTTCGCAAAAGCGTGTAGAAAATACAGCTTAGTGCTCCTCTTGAAAAATACCAGTTTTGATATCCCGTGTTATAGACGAATTTTGACCCCCAGTTCTGCAGACGCAGCTGGTTGGACAGGCACCCCCAACTCGGCAGCTGCCGCCCGCTCCGCGATCAGAACTGGTCACGTTTCCACGCAGCTACACCTGCTGTGTATGGCCCTTAAGGTAGCTGCGGAACCAGGCAGTGTCAATTCCATAGAGAGCCAGTTTTCAAGTAATTTGGTATGTGGAACCACGCCAAAACACTTCGAAAGATCCAAAAGTACTAGAATCGCAATTTCGCCCAGGTCCATGGCCCGCAAAGCTGTATCGGTAATGACATGAAGCGCTGTCTCAGTAGAATGAAGTTTTCTATATCCGTGTTGCGCGTCCGAAAATAAGAAATTGCCTTCCAAGTACTGAGTGAGCTGTTTTTGCACAACACGTTCGACGATTTCAGTTATGGCCGGAAGAATAGAGATTGGGCGGGTATCATCTGGCTCCGCAACTACCCTGCTCTTTGGGATGGGCGTAACTAAGGCATGTTTTCAGGTGCTAGGTACACGGCCACGGCCACTAACAAGACTGGAATTAATAATATCCAACAGCGCGAAGCGTACACTAAAGAAAAACTTTTGCAACATTTCGACACTAATTCCGTCTAAGCCTGTTGATTTTCAGGATCGAATGGTACCTAAAGTGATGCAAAGAGTGTTGATATCAATTGGATGTATTTCAAGAGTTTGTTGAGACCCGATGCAACTGTGTGGTTACTTCAGCCGAAGGAAGGGGTACACTTCGCGCCGTATTGGGTCCTAATGAGGCATAATAATCATTCAGCGCATCAGGTGTGATGTCGGGTATGGAGCACGACTGCTTCTTTTGGCCAACTACAGGCCGCAGGACCCGCCAGAGTCCACGGCGTCCCTGAGCTATCTCCCTACTGTAAAGCCTAATATTGTCGCGGCGGATGGCAGATATACACAGTCGGTTAACACGCGCGTATTCATCTCGGTCGTTTACAGAGAGAGCCGCGCGGCGGCGCTGCAGTAGGTCCCGGGTGCCAGCCGATAATGGAGGCGCTTTATGATCACGGGCGCGCACACGTCGATAAGGAGCAACATTGTCAAGCTCACGGATAAAAATCAATTTAAACTCACACCACTTACCATCGGGAAAAACGGCGTCATGAACGCGGGACCAGTCAGAACTAGACAGTTGCAAATTAAAATCGGTTCGGTCAACTCTACAAGTGCTCGTTTCAACACACGCGATGCGTTTATAGCAGTTGTGCGACTGTCGTTAGCCAGAACAACACGAGTAAAGTCATGAGGAACACCATAATGACATCTTATTACACCTGCGTGACGTACTAAATCAGACCTGTTAGTTGTTAAAATGTCACGCAAGCTTTGCGCCGGTCTGTAGGTTGACCGGGAGCAGTTTGTAACGTGAAAACCATACATGCTAAGCAAGTGTCTAAGTTCTTGACGCTCTTCGCGCGCAGCTTTTAACGAGCACCGGTTAAGGTCTCCTGCAATGACAAAAGTCGAACGTGGGAAACGTACAAACATGGACTGAATTTGCTGCTCTAAATCATCAATGTCCTCGGATATTTGTCGAACATTAGTATTAAGTACTCTATATGCAGACCCAATCACAACTGTGTATCGATTGTCAATATGCACCCTAACCCATACAATTTCTAGATTGGAATTCTGAGCACTTGTCACTGGGTTCGGAATGAATTCACATTTCAAGTTATCGCGCACAAGAATGGCGACTCCACTCTTACCTTTCAGTAGTTTCATGTTGTCCGGTCGATCACGTCGAAACAAACCGTATCCACTAACAGTCAAAAGTCGATCTGGAATGTTTGAAGTTAACCACGTTTCCGAGAGGGCCAGGATGTCAAAGCCGTAAGTCTGGTGGATGTCAGTGCGCAGATCAGGTAACTTAGGTCTGAGTGACTGCATGTTCAGCTGTCAGATGATGAGGGTGTTAGTTCTGCAGTCATCGTGCCGCGCCCAAATGGTCCCACCCCGTCGGCCCCTGCGTCTGGACGCGCCTCTGCCGGCGCGGTGAGGAGGCGACCTCGGTGTTGCAGCGGACAGACGGTCAGCTGGCGAGTCACCCCTGCTGCCATCTAGTGGATGTTCAGGGAAATCGGAATCAACTGTTCTCGGTCCAGCAGACCAAGAGTGCCACGACGGTGGAGGCGCAGGCTGTACAGTGCGCAAAACGAAATGTGGTGCTTGGACGAGAAAAAGTGACACGACAAAGATCTCAGCAGAGCGCAAACCACGGAAGCTAGGCATTTTACTCTCAACCTGTCAATACTGTCACCTTTCCTACAACACCAGGTCCCTGATCACTCGCGAATCTATCGTGCTACCCTTCTCTAGCGTGTTCTGCACTCCTCACTTCACTCAAAAAACTCTTTCGCATCCATCGCGATAGATACACCATACAACAAAATATTCGATTCGCATGTATCTCAGTTTCACTCGGACACTTGAGATTGCCTGAGGTATGGGCGGGAGAGCTGGGCCCAGATGACCTCTCAGAGGTCACAGCTCAAAACTTGCAACATGAACTGGAAAGGGGCCCAGGATACCACGATGTGGAGATAATGAAGGTATTCTCAGGTGTATCTACACAAATACAGCCTAATTTATGGTTTCCCATGTACTTTTAATAGAGAGGTAATGGTCCGTACTTGACGTTGGGTCATGGATATGAAAAATCCCAGAATATATGTTGTAGCAATATATGAGTCACTCATCGTCTGACGACGGTCAAGAACCGAAATGTTGTGGTTACCTCATCCCACGCTTCTTTATATTTACCTTGTCTTAGCTTTTTTGGCCTTTTAGGGTTTAGACGTTCTAGTTTCTGAACTTTTGTTTTTTTGTTTTTTAGGCTGTCATCGTCTGATGGTTTCAGATTTTAGCTCTTTTGGCCTTTTTGCCGACAGATGGGTTTTAAGTCTTTTAGCGCTTTTACTGTCTACTGAGTGACGTCACGCGACTAGCAATTCCAACTTGGAATGTTTCAGAGAACGCAGCCCACGTCTTCTCCCAGAGTTTCACTCGGTGCCAATAGCTTATATTCTGCGATGGGGCTAGAATAGAATGCCACTGGCGCCGGTAATGTGCGTTAGGAAAGAAACAAGTGCGTGTGTAGGAACGTTTCAGCTTCAAGCCCACTTAGAAGTAGACATTGATCCGTTCTCAGGCTTAGATGCCAAGCCGGGAAACTTGACCTTCGAAACCTGGCTGCAAGGGCGTCGTCACTGAATTTTAGTTGGGGAGGAGGACAAAGATAGGAATGGAAATCCACACCTCCCTTTTCATATGTTAAGTCGACCAGACAGGTTAGGTTAAGTCCTTTTCCTATCAATCAGATCGATCAATGAATCAGAGTTCTAATATTCTGGAAATGGGAAAACGTGTTTGTCCTTATTGTTAAATACGACCTGTTTTTGGTGATTTAAGTGCAATAATTTATTTGCGAAATTGAGTGGAAAGGACTTGTCGAGAGCCGGGGAGGGGAAGGGACAGCACCCAAGTCCAACTGCCAGCGGCGATATGCTTGCAGATTTACCTTCTCTGGTGCCGATTGACCAATTATGGCTGAGTTGGTGTGCCAGGAAAACATAAGGAAAAAACTAAAATACATCTTGCAACGTTCGTGCAGTTGCAAGCCGTTCATGACGGAGAAATTAATGTGCTGTGAGTTACCGCCTAGAAACATTTTGCGTGAATCTCGTAGTATAATTACCTGTTACTAGAAATATACACCGACCCCTGAATTTCTCTCGTTCAAGCGAGCAGAACCAACAAGAGATTCGGTCATATATCCCTTTTGTAGCTATGAAGTATGCACATGCTTGGGAGAACAGAATTGGTGCGAGTGCACTATACTCCCTGCTTCTCCAACGTTCTCAGCGCGTTCCCTTCCTGGGGTATGGATTATCTATCCATTCATCAATATCTAGCACTATACATTCATATGTATGTTAACACGCGCATTGACGGGGGGGGGCGGGTACCCGCACCCCTCGGGTTTTTCGGAGATAGGAGAAAAACGGCGGCACGTAGCGCCGCCGTACTTGGCATACCTTTTTCCTCATCATTTTACAACTTCTTTGAAAATTTTAAGGTTGGGTCATCTCAGGTCAGGTCACCAGTACAGGTCAAGTGACCTGACCTCAAGAAATGTTTAAGATAACATAAGTCGGAGCACGGTAAACTTATCCGATTGGAACTCATCTCAAATATGGCTCCACCGAGTTCTCTAAAATATGTTCCGGTATTTTTTATATCGATGACCTAAGGTCAGGTACGAGGCATGACCTCTCCATTGGAAATACATGGGAAAATGGTTTTTACTGTATAACTCAGCAACGGATAGTGATAGAGCGTTTATTTTAGCTGCATTAGACTCGCCTTGCCTCTGCGGTTCTTATGATATGCATTTTATATAATTTGACCCAGACTTGACCTCAGGTCAGGGCAAATCCTTGATTTGACCTAGCAAGGTCAAATTATATATCATTCGATTCGGCTTGCTGCGAAGATTCAGAGGGTTCAAGTCGTTTTGCTCTATCTTTATTTGTTCATATGTAATGACCGAAAAACTTAATTTACATGTTATCTCTATTACAGCATGTTTTGACCTATCGTGACCTTAAATGTGACCTGACAAAAAATGGTTCAAATATTTTCGATAGAGAAGTGGATGGGCTACCCAACACCGTTTACCGTTTTCCGCTACCTACCATGGTTCTCGAGATCTTAGGGGGGCGGGTACCCGCCCCCTCGTCAAAGCGAAGGTGGCTCAGACCCTCGTCAATGCGCGTGTTAACACATGGTTTGTGCTGTGACACAAAATCAGTGCAGATCATCGCAGAAAAATAAACAGCATACATTGTGACTTTTGGTATAATGCCACATGAGCAGAACACATCACTCACACCATTAACGCTGGTCTCCTGATACCGTATATTTATACCGGACTTCGTTAAGTATTTTTGGACTTGTTTTGGCTGCTGCTATGGTAAGCAGCCACTGCATATTATTTTAGCACTTTTCTTTTATAGAAGCAAAATGACGCAGGGAATTTTGGGTGAAGACGTCGACGCTACCGGAGATGAGCCAATATTAGTGATTTTATTTTAACTTTTCACAAGGTCAACGGCATAGTGCAACCTCTGGGAGTGCAAATGTTACCACACTGCCAGCGAATGTCGAAAATGGTCAAATATGCAAGCATACCATGGATAAAATACTTACGAGCTTATGATTATCTATTGTGACACTGTTGAATTATCCTCCGCGTATTTAGCCGATTTTAGACTTATTAGTAATTAACACGCGATCTGGAGGGGCCTCAAAATCCCTCCGCCCACCTATTTTTCCAAGGTTGCCGGAGAGCTGCTCGTAGCCGAGAAAACGATGCATGACCACACTTGAGAGAAATTAACGGCGTATCAATTGGGGAAAGAATTTTGAAAATGGTCAAATTTGTTTTGACTTATAGGCTTTCAAAGTCAGACCTCCATTTTTAAATCACCACAATCTTGCGGTCAGACCAATTCACTTGCATTGGAGGCCGAGTGGTGACGTGATAACGTCATATAACCGGGATTATATGTCAAGGTCACCTCACATAAAGGTCAAGGTCACAGGTCAAGGTCATATCAGCACTTTCAAGGTCATTGAGTCCAGTGCTTCCGGTCAAATGACGTACCCGGTGTGACCTGTATTATGCTATGACGTCATAGTTAAGGTACCTTAATGTAAATTTTAAGGTCAAAGGTTAAAGGTCATTGTTAAAAGTAGATCCTCATTTCCCGCCCAACAATGACAATAGTGTTAGTTAAAGTGTATATTATCGGTAGTATACCATACTGTGACCTCAAAGTCAATGACCTTGAATGACCTTAACCCAAAATTATAGGAAAGCTTCTTTGCGACCTTCCCTGTATAACTCTGGTTAGCCTTTAGCGTAATCCCGTCTTTTATCCGCATAATAACGACATTTCGCAATAGGTCCCCAGCATGGCCAATATTTGACCTTTATGACCTTGTTTGATCATATTGTTCTTATTGAAGATAAAGATGACAATTCACAGCACACCTATATCTCTGGCGATATAGGGGTCACTGTAATAAAAGATCTTACATGGGCCCTAATTTGTGCGTGGCTGCACCTGAACGGATCGGTGTGGGGGCGCGCAGTCATGAGTGCATTGAAGTTGCTGGGCGGTCGACAAAACAGTCCATGCTGCACCGTATTTATCCGAGCATGCGGAACATGAAATAAGGTGCCGGTCATAGCTTGACCTAGGTAAATGACAGTTTAATATGGTGTAGATCACCATAGACCCCATCCACCCTCCAAACGGCGTTTTTATACGCCTCTTAGTTTTCGAAATCTCACGGGAGCCTACCAGGCTCTTCTCCAGTGCGCATCAGTGCCAGTCTCCTCTCCTGTGCGCGTGTTGAGAATATCTGTAGTGCTTGACATGTGGAAAATGCGAGAGGCTATAACGAAAATACATGGTGTTCAGAATGCCTTAGAGTGAGTCAGTGGTCAGGACAAGCTCCATTGGGAAACGTAGATTTCAATCGGAGGCAGCCGGTGTTATTTTGCTAAATTCTCTGTCGATTCGTTTTCAATCTCCCAGTTAACAACGAGCGCGAATCCGAGGTTTCGATTTCCGAGGCGTTAGTTTCCTAGCCCGCTTTGCCGAACCCGCTGGGTCTAGTACGTATGTACTCGTACCTATTCAGTGCGTACATATATCGCCCTTGAAGCCCATTCACACCTGTTTGGCCGGATAGACACTGCGACCGAATTTGCCAATATAGATGCCAACAGACAATCTCCACACGTGTCTGCTACATTATCGACCGACAGAAACATTGGGAGATTCTACCAGGTATGAATAGACCATTGTACTGTGAGCCAGCACTTGAGCCGGATTCAGATGTGGCTTTCAATCTTCGAAGATGCTCCCTGTCCTATCAGGGAAGCTTTTTTATTTTTAGGGGTTCTCGCGCACCCCGAAGAATTCAATTCTACACACCTGGGAATAAGCATCACACCAACTCGACCTAGCCAGAGAAACTGCTGCGTCGGGTATCAAAATATGGAATTGGCGGGGCGCGGATTTACATATATTTATTGCTGCCCGGACACCCTCAATGAAACGAGGAAGTAGTGTTAAAATGTCTAATAAATTGCTATGTATTTCATTGGCATAACTTGAGGATAGCTGTATCGAGTTCAACACACCCGTTGGAAGGCTAAAAACAGTATGCTTTATTATCACCCTTTGATATGGTGATTATCGACATTGTTTCAAATTTGAACACTTCGAATCATTTTTAGAATTGATGCTCCAGGCAAATGGGAATTTACTGGCGGCGCCAGTGAAGACGTTATTTAGAGCATCGCAAACCAAGCACACAGTTTAGTCTGGGTGGGCCGATCTCGTCAGTCAAGACACCGCTTACGCAACGCGAATGTCAGCTGAAACGGGGTTTGTTCAAATAATAATTCCAACAGTCGGCAAGTATGGACTATGGAGCGATTTTTGCGGACTGAACACATACGATGGCAGACCATTCCATTTTTCACAGTAGCAGTGAATCGGGGAGAAATAACCAAACATGTATGTGGCATTAGCATAATGGTGGTTCTCAGCGCTCTAGATGATCCACTATCGCGGGGATCATCTTATAACTCCGATATTTAAGGGTGTCAGCGCATGTATTCTGACACCAAAAGCGTCACTTGGTGTTCTTGGTGCACCTTTATCACATGATTTTAACTGAGATAGCCAAGTTGTAAAGTATGCCGTAAAACCCAGAGCTCAATACACCATTTGTCTTGAAACTCAAAATTTTCGTAGAGAAAGGCTAAAAACCTGCCTGAAATGTAGGGAGGACCAGGGCAAAGCGGACAGCGGTGTGTGTGTTGGTGTTTTAGGGCACTTCGGCTGCCAGGGCCATATAGCGCGCCTAACAGGTGAGATTAGTCAAATATCAGATCCAACTTTGTTGTCGGGTGTCATCCTACCTACGAATAGTTGTCCATAGCTCAGACTTGGGCTCTGCCGCCCACTCAAACCCTATTTGGGCTGTAAATGATGTGGAAACCTATCTCAGTCAAGTATAGTAAAAGACGGTTGAAATCTGTTGTTGAGTGGTTACCGAGGATCTCCGGCATCGATATTCCAGGTAGGAATCGGCAACGCACTTGGTGGAGCCCTGCGCAAACATTTTTTGTTGGGGTTTTTGGGCGCAGCGACAGCTGGGTCATATGGCGCCCATAACATTAAATGAAGTACTGTGAGGGCTGCAACAGGTCAGGTGCTAATAAAAAGGAGGTTTATACCTAAAAAGTACTAACCCTGTGGTGTTACCATTTGTGTGTGTCTGCTACATAAATGAAGTGAGAAAAAACTACGAGGGTGAATAAATGACATTGCATGCGATACTCTTTAAAAAAGCTGATATTGTTGCCACATCGACTGACGGCGACTCACCAATAAGGGACCCGAGTGAAAAATCTGCTGGGAAGAGAGCCCTCCTCTCAATCTCAAAGTCCCGGCAGTCAGTGAGAACATGCTTAACCCGCACGGGGGAGAGGCCCCCAAGGTTTCGGGTAGCAGAAAAACGACAGGCGCAGCACCCGGTTGAGGGCTCACCTCTCACTGCATCATTTTCCCATCATCCCTGAAATTTTTACCCCGGGTCACCCAAGGTCAGGCACCAGACGAGGTCAACCAAGGTCACCTCACTTCACCTTTAGAGCTCGTAAGAGCACATTTCAAAGTCGATCGATTTGAAACTTCCACACTTCATGACCCCTCCAGGGTCACAAGGTGTATATCCGGGATTTTTCGATTTCGTGCTCTGAGGTCAGGTCACGAGGCGACCTCTCCCATTGGAAAAGCATGGGGAAAAGCTATTTCATGATATAAAAGCCACAAAAATGATTGCAAATACCAGACTGCTCAGAACAACGTTTTTGACACCCTTTCACGGATCCCAGGGGTCATATTTGCCCTTGACTTTCCAAGGTCATCCAAGGTCACCAGAGGTCAAAAACAGTATTTGACAATAACTTTGACCTAATTGAGCTAGAGCGGTGAAACAAATACCATCGTGTTTGTCGTGTCACTGGCTTTCATTTGATATACGGCAAGGTCACTTTGACCTTTCGTGACCTCAGGTCATATTAGGTCACGAGGTGACCTCTGGCGGTCAAACCACTGGCGGGAGGTCTTACGTTCCACATAGCGGAAAAAGTACTGGCAATTTGCTATCAAATGTACTTTACCAGGCCTCAATAGCTCTAATGACATAAGAGTTATGCCCAGTTGGCTTAAGCATTGCATATTTGGTGAAAATAGCCGATCTTGACCTAATTTGACCTCTGGAGGTCAAACCATTGACCTGAGCACTAAAACAGCGAAGTAATTTCTTACTGAATTCACGCGAGCTTTCATTGCACTTTGCAGATTTGCGCTAACGCCCATATTTTCGGAGATAGAGGGGGCCATCGATGGCCCCCGGTGGGGCGAAGGTGGCGCCGGACCCCCGGTGGGGCGCGGGTTAACAGAGAGGTGTTCCCCACATCGCGGGCACTCCGGTGGCTCCTCTCCTCTCAGAAGGAACGAGTGAGTGGAGTGTGTGTGTCCTATACGCAATCTGGCTAAAACAACCTCGTCCGTTCTGCACCTGGCATTGTTCGATGACCACGCGCCGATCCTGGGCTTCATAAGGCGCAATTTGGAGCCCTTGGGATCATTGTCCCATCTCCGTTGCCAAGACTCAAATGCATACTGCCTGATGACAGGGAAACAGACAAGTAAGGCACTTTTATTCCTGACGGCACGATACCCCGTGACGCATCCTTCGCCGCAGTGTCACATTGCTCATTGCCAGGCACTCCCACGTGGCTGGGCACCCATGCCAGTCTTAATTGTTTTTGTTGGCAGTGTGCTCTGTGCATCTTATTCCGAATAAGTTCCAGAATATATGACGATGAGGGGTGAAAATCAAATGATGTTAGTGCTTGCAAAGACGACGGTGAGTCAGTAAATACAACGTATTTGCGTCTCCTCGACCGTAACACCTGGTCTAAAACTCGGAAGATAGCGTAAAGTTCAGCGGTAAAAACTGATGCTGTCACAGGAAGTGTATAACGTTTTTCAATTCCATCACTTACATACGCACATCCGACACCGCTCTCCGTCTTAGATCCGTCTGTATAATAGATCTCAAAACCTGAATACATGTCATTTACGTGTTCCCAGAAAATCTGCCGGACCGCAACAGGCGGCAGATTCTTGGTCTTAACAAGCAAACTGGTGTCCACCTGAGGCTCTGGGAGAGTCCATGGTTCTAATAAGGGATTCTGGAAAGTCTCAAGCTGTTCACAGTCAACTCTTGCTTCCCTCAGCCACGCTCCAATTCTGAGACCAGGGTGTCTGTTTCGGGATAGATTTTCTTCCGAGTGTCTGATGTCATCAGAGAATAGCTTACTGTATGTTGGATGGTTTGGAGACTGTTTTATTTTTTAGAGCGTATTTCATCGCAAGGACACGACGTCGCAAGTCTAACGGCATCTCGTTTGCCTCGACGAGTATGCTGGCGGTAGGCGATGTGCGGAATGCACCGATGATAATTCGAATGGCATGGTGATGTATGGTATTTAGCATAGATTTTGCTGTCTCCGTGGCTGAATCGTATACCATGCAGCCATATTCAATTTTTGATCGGATTAGTGATCAGTACAACATCAAAAGTGTTTTTCCGTCTGCGCCATACTTTAACTTAGTTATAACCTTCAGAATGTTCAGATCCTTGAAGCACCTTTCCCTTACAACCTTAAAGTGGTTTATATAAGTCAACTTGGAGTCAAAAGTCAGGCCCAGGAACCGTGCATGTGCGACTACCTGGATTCTTTCTCCATACATAGTTAATGTGGGATCATCACACGGACTGCGTCTGCGGCAAAAATGTATACATTTCGTTTTTGTCGTTGAGAATTGTAGACCATTTTTGGAGCTCCACCGCTGCAACTTTGTGAGTCCGAGCTGTAGCTGCCTTTCTGCAGCGGCTGTGGACGACGCCGTTACCCACATGCTGAAATCGTCTACGAATAGAGCTGTGTTGATATTACGTGGTAGGTTATGTGATATGTCGTTGATTGCGATAGCGAACATGGTCACAGAGATCACGCTACCTTGGGCCGCTCCGTTTCCTTGCGCTCGCTGCTCTGACTGCACGCTACCTATCCTGAGTCTAAACCGACGGCTTCGCAAGAAATTTGAGAGAAACCAGCCCATATGACCCCGTATGCCCAATCCGAACACCTTTTTCAGGATGCTATGCATCCATACCGAATCATAGGCCTGCTTTACGTCGTGGAAAATAGCTATTGTGTGTTGTTTTTCAGAGAAGCCTTTACAGATATCAGCATCGAGAGAAAGAAGATGGTCGACAGTACTTCTGCCTCGGCGAAAACCACACTGGACGTTCAAAAGCAGTTGATTGGTCTCCAAGAACCACACGAGCCTAGTATTAACCATTCTTTCAAGCAGCTTACACACACAGGAGGTGAGAGATATCGGGCGGAAGTCATCAGGAGACACTCCTGGCTTTCCTGACTTGAGGATTGGTATTATGGTGACCTCGCGCCACTGGTCTGGAAAGTCATCCTGCGTCCATATATAGTTAAATATGTCAAGCAGTGATACAAGAGAGCAGTCAGGGGCGTGCCGCAACATGTCGTAGGTAATTGTGTCAGGTCCCGGAGATACGTTTTTTGTATTGTTTAGTGCAGCCCGGAGTTCACGCATTGAAAAGGAATGTTGTATGCAGCCGAACAGTCGTTACCAAAATTAATCGGTGTTCTCTCTTCTCGCTCCCGAAAGCGAACAAACTCGAGATCCTGGGACTCCCTGCTACATCTTGCCTCGAATGCTGCAGCCATACGGTCAGCCACTGCCTGTGGATTGCTAATTTTGACGCCGTTTTCCTCTAATACTGTGGCAGGTGTTGTTTGATGCTTTCCTTGTATACTTTGAATAAGAGACCAGACCTGTGTAGATGGAGTAAAACGGTTGATTGTATTGACATATGCCACCCACCATCTCCTTTTAGAGTTAACAACTATACGTCGCGCCAACGCTCTCGCGCACCTAAACGTTATTATGTTAGGCGTCGTTGTGTGTCTTTTAAGTACTCTGTAAGCCCGTTTCCTTTCTAAAATCGCTTGTCGGCATTCATGGTTCCACCAGGGGACAGGAGTTCGTTTGGGTTTGCCGGAAGTCATTGAGATAAAACGTTTGGCTGCTGAAAGAATTATGTCATTAAAATGCTTTACTGTTGTCGTTGCCGAGCCCACAGCACTTACATCTAAGGGGCCGCATGCGCCCCGGAAGCCCTCCCAGTCAGCCCTTCGGAGGTTCCACCGGGATGGCAGAACCAGCGGTTTAGCCGACCGGGCTGACCGGATGTTTATTGGAAAGTGGTCACTCCCATGGAGGTCTTCAAGGGTGCACCAGCTGAGCTGGGTAAAGAGTGAAGGTGAGCAGACAGAGAGGTCTATAGCCGAGAGCGAGCCAGAGGGCAGGGTAAAGTGAGTGGGACGACCAGTGTTCAGCAGGCAGAGAGAAGTTGAGATGGAGGAAACTTTCCACTGTTCGGCCTCGGGGACACGAGCGGTCCGAGGACGCTCCCCATGATGGGTTGTGAGCATTAAAGTCGCCCAATAGAACAAAAGGGGTTGGCAGTTGGTCAACAAGAGCATTAAGACTATGCAGATCATTGTTGCCACCAGGAGGGAGGTAAATAGAACAAACTGTGATTTTCACAAATCCTAAATCTACCCGGGCGGCCACTGCCTGCAGAACCGTGTTCAAGCGAACAGGGAAGCACGGGGTGCAGTGGTGGACTGCCACCATAACACCACCGTAGGCAATGGTGCTACTGAAAACGTCCTTTCTGAACGTCTGGAACTGTCGCAGGTTAAAAAGGCTTCCAGGCGACAGTTTTGTCTCTTGAAGGCAAAGCACACTAGGATTATACTGTGATATAATGTGTTGCAGGTCAGAAAGATTCGCGCGAATACCACGGCAGTTCCACTGAACAATAGTCATTTAAATAAAGGGAAACGGGCTTAGTGAGTAAAAGAAGGGACTTAGCCTAACCCTTCCAAGGGAGACCAGAGCCCCGATATGGACCGGAAGGACCCTTGGCTGGTGCCGCGAGGGTCCCACCAAGCCGGTTACGTACCGGACCGCGGCCTCGTCCGCTTTCTAGCGAGGTACCGCGGGCTCGCGAGGTCTGGGGGTGGTAGGGAGGGCTCCCTGCCGGTCGTTTAACTGGGGACCTACCCCGCGAAGCAGCTTCAAAGTTCTTCCTGACCACTGCCACCGTCGACGAAGGAGTCTGGACGATAGGTGTTGGTGGTGGCTCAGTCTCTGATCGGGCCTGTGGCGGCGGCATTGCTGCAGTTGGGGGCGCTGATTCAGCGCCACAAACGGGTGGTTTGATGGGAGGCCGCATGCGGCGCCTCCCCGCGGGGGAGGGCTTGCCTCCTCGTCCGACGACTGTCTAGCCGTCTGACCCTTCAGGGTCGGGGTGAGCTAAGGCTGAACCCTGCTCACACTCTGCCCCAGCGCTAGGCGTTGGGGGTGGGGGCTGGGGGGCGGGGGCGGTCCCGCACAGCCCCGCTCCTCCATCAGTGGGGACGAAACCCCGCCTTCCAGCCTCGGTAGGAGCCAAAGGCGAAGAGATGGAAAGGAGAGCGTTGTTGCGCACCCGCCCCCCGTCCGTCAGAGAGGGGGCCGCGAAGGAGGTGCCGCCTCCGGCTCAGGTGCCGGGGCGGCGGTCTGGCGTGTGAACACCAGCCCCATCTTCCCCGCCAGGCGGACAAAGTCGGCCACGGTTAGGGAACGGATGACCTCCTCCGCGGTCATCCTTGGGGGGTTTGGTATGCCTGTAGAGGTTACCTGGGCGTAACTCTTCCGCGGGTGGGACGCCTCGTATGCTTCCCGGGCCTCGCGAAAACTGATATGTTGTGTGGTCTTGATTGACAGTATTTCTTTCTCCCTCAGGAGCTCTGGGCATGAGCGGTCTGCTACCTGGTGTGAGCCTCCGCAGTTAGCACACTTCAGTGTTTCGGCATCACACTCAGCGGTGCTGTGGTGTGCGGATGAACATTTTCTACAAATACGCTTGCCTTTGCAGGATCGAGCAGTGTGGCCATATTTTTGGCACACGAAACATCGCATGGGGCTTGGCACGAAAGGCCTCACCCCGACCCGTGAGTATCCCACAAATATGTGCTTCGGTAATTCATCTGTGTCAAAGGTAAGTATCAAAGTGTCTGTGTCTAGCATTATTTCTCCACTTTTCCTTCGAATCCTATGCACCTCTACAACTCCGAAGTCCTCAAGTCCTTCCACGATCTCTTCCTCAGACAGTCCTCTAAGCTCCTGACTACTGACCACGCCCTTCCTAAAGTTCTTTGTTCTGTGTGCCTCTACCGAGATTGTGATTTTACAGGTCTTTTTGGTTCCGCCTTCCTTCCTACTAAATGATAGTTCAGAGACTAAGAGTGCACGCTCAGCATCCTTTGTGTGCGCAAATTCTACCTCCAAAGACCCGTCGCGTGGTTTTTAACATCTTTCTATTTTCCCTAGATTATCAAGTGCCTCCTTTCGTTTGAAGGGTGATATGCCAGCGATGTGTCCAGACCTCGCATTACTAGGACACGAGAACAGGACGGTTGAGAGATGGTTTTACGCGAACTAGGTGTCAGTGTTCGCGCAGTCCCTTCCCCTCTAGGGGGCTGGGAGATGTCAGCCTCCTGCTGGAGGTGGTTAGAGGGGTTTGTGGAGTTTGAAGAGTCCATAGGAAGAGCATAAGGTTCCACCAGCCACGTGCGCCCCCTTCCGACGAGGGTGCTACAAGGCGAGACGACGCACGGGCAGCCTATACGGGGAGGGGGAACGACGCCGTTACAGAGGGGGAGAGAGACTCACCAAACCCCCCCTGCCCCGACGACGGTCCCCCCCTTGCACCTAGCCTGGACGACCCCGGGCGGGGCGCGGACATCCCTCCCTCCCCGGGTGAAGTCGGGACCTCACCAAAGGAGGGAGGGACAGCTGAGCCCCACCAAAGGCCGGCAGACTTTTACAATGCTGCTACTCTTGCCGATGCCCTCAAGAGTTCCCAGCCCTTGCGGAAATCCAGACCAAAGTAGAGTGTTGCTAGAGGCACACGAACCAAAACAGCGCCTACCTCAGCTCAGCTACCAGGACTCCTTCATCCCGGGGTACGGGTCGGTGCGCAGGACAGCGGGGCAAAGCGGAAAAAGCTGAATAACTCTCTGCAAAGTGCTGCAATCTGCCGTAAATGTGTGTCATACTAGCGTTACTTAGCCACGCATCCCCTGCATCTTCGTCAGCTGTCTCCTCTTTTTGCTTCCAGCGCGGTGGAGAAAGGTAGGGTTTTTAGGCTGTTAGCTGGCTTTTGTGCTACGCTTCGTGGTCTCTTAAAAACCCCATCCGATAAACACGGATTTTGTTTTATTGGACTGCTGGAAACCAGTACGGGTCCCTTAATTGTTTAGAAAAAAACCTCGCCTCGATTTGTCACTCTTGTGATGACTGATCTCCCATTGTCTTAGACTGTGTTGCATGGGGCAAGGTGAACCGGGGCAAAGTGGAATCCGTCTACTTTGCCCCATGAATGGAAAGAGGGATGTAGTGCAGATAAATAATAGATTGTGACCATAGCGCAAAGGCCTACACCCTGTGGAAACGGGGGGGGACAGGAGGGCCACTGGTCCCCCACATTTCTGTAATGGGACCCGCAATGGATGCAAAATATCAAAAACTGTAATAGAAAATAAGAAACCCAAACGGGCCCAAAAGCTTGTCTGGAAAACTTCTAAGCTGACCTGGGTGCCTGAGCTGATTTAAGGTCCTATGAGACAATCTCGAGGGGCCGCTGAACTGACCTCTGATGCCCTATAAGCTAATCTGGTGCCTCTTTAGCTGAACTGAGGGCTAGTTTGAAACCTCTAAATCGTTCTAGGGTATCTAAGCTGAGCTGAGAGCCGTAAACTTGAATGGGCCCTTGAGCAGGTCAAAGGCCTCATATCAGCCGAAATTGGGGCCTCTGAGCTGGGGTGTTCCCCAAGGCCAATCTGACCCCTGAGCTAATCTGGGGCCCCTGCGCTGAACCTAGGGGCGGGCTTAGCTGGTCTGGACCCTCTGCGCAGTTATAGGGCCCCAAGCTGGGGGCCATGAGCTTGAATTGGCCCTCCTGAGCTGTTCAAGGTTTAGCTCCAGGGGGCCTCCCTTTATAATGAGCTGGCTGAGGAGCTGAGTGTTTTACCGGTTCCGCTTTTTTGTCATGCCCTTAAAAACTATATGATAGCAGAGCGGGATCAGGTGCGCTGAGCGAGTGGTGTTTGTGTAGTATGCTTCGTCTTTTTAACGATGTTTTTATATAACCCTGTTTACATGATTTTAATGTCGTGTGTGTGTCTCCTTCTTACCATTCCAACTGACGTGGGGTCGTAGTAGCCATGGATGATCGTGGAAGACTCTGAATAAAGTCTTTGTCTTTGTTAACTCGCGCCCCACCGGGGGTCCGGTGCCACCTTCGCCCCACCGGGGGGGCCATCGATGGCCCCCCTCTAACTCCGAAAATATGCGCGTTAGCGCAAATCTGCAAAGTGCAATAGAAAGCTCGCGTGAATTCAGTAAGAAATTACTTCGCATGTTTTAGTGCTCAGGGCAATGGTTTGACCTCCAGAGGTCAAATTAGGTCAAGATCGGCTATTTTCACTCAAATATGCAATGATTAAGCAAACTGGTCATAACTCTTACGTCATTAGAGCTATTGAGGCCTGGTAAAGTTCATTTGATAGGAAATTGCCAGTACTTTTTCCGTTATGTGGAACGTAAGGACCTCCCGCCAGTGGTTTGACCTCCAGAGGTCACCTCGTGACCTAATATGACCTGAGGTCACGAAGGGTTACAAAGTGACCTTGCTGTATATCAAATGAAAGCCAGTGACAAGACAAACACGATGGTGTTTGTTTCATTGCTCTAGCTTAATTAGGTCAAAAGTTATTGTCAAAATACTGTTTTTGACCTCTGGTGACCTTGGATGACCTTGGAAAAGTCAAAGGGTAAATATGACCCCTGGGATCCGTGAAAGGGTGTCCAAAAACGTTGTTCTGAGCAGTCTGAGTATTTGCAATCATTTTTGTGGCTTTTATATCATGAAACAGCTTTTCCCTATGCTTTTCCAATGGGAGAGGTCGCCTCGTGACCTGACCTCAGGGCACGAAATCGAAAAATCCCGGATATACACCATGTAGACCCTGAAGGGGTCATGAAGTGTAGGAAGTTTCAGATTGATCGACTTTGAAATGTAGCTCTTACAGAGCTTTAAAGTTGAAGTGAGGTGACCTTGGTTGACCTCGTCTGGTGACCTGACCTTGGGTGACCCGGGGTAAAAAATTTCAGGGATGATGGGAAAATGATGCAGTGAGAGGTAGAGCCCTCAACCGCGGTGCTGCGCCTCTTCGTTTTTCTGCTATCCCGGAAAAAACCTTAGGGGGGCCATCGATGGCCCCCGGTGGGGTGAGGGTTAAGCCGACCTGGACCCCTGAGCTGATCCAGGCCCCTAAGCTAGTCTGGTCATCTGAGTTCATGTAGCTGGGGCCCCTGTGCTGAGATGGAGGCTCCTGAAGTGGTCTGGGGGCTCCCTGAAATACTTGAGAGTCACTGAACTGAAGGCTTTGAGCTTAACACGCGCATTGACGGGGGTCTGAGCCACCTTCGCATTGACGGGGGGCGGGTACCCGCCTCCCCTAAGATCTCGAGAACCACGGTAGGTAGCGAAAAACGGTAAACGGAATTGGGCTGCCCATCTACTTCTCCATCGAAAACATTTGAACCATTTTTTGTCAGTTCAAATTTAAGGTCACGAGAGGTCAAAACATGCCGTCATAGGGATAACATGTAAATTCAGTTTTTCGGCCATTACATCTGAACAAGTAAAGATAGAGCAAAACGACTTAAACTATCTGAATCCTGTCAGCAAGCCGAATCGAATGATATATAATTTGACCCTGCTAGGTCAAATCAAGGATTTGACCTGACCTGAGGTCAGGTCAGGGTCAAATTATATCAAATGCATATCATTAGAACTGCAAAGCCCACGCGAGTCTAATGCAGCAAAAATAAATGCTCTATCGCCATCCGTTACTGAGTTATTCCGTAAAAAATCATTTTTACCATGTATTTCCAATGGAGAGGTCATGCCTCGCACCTGGCCTTAGGTCATTGATATCCAAAATACCGGAACATATTTTAGAGAACTCGGTGGGGCCATTATGTGATATGAGTTTCAATCAGATAAGCTCACCCTGATCCGACTTATCCTATCTTAAACTTTTTTTGAGGTCGGGTCACTTGACCTGTACTGGTGACCTGACCTGAGATGACCTAACCTTAAAATTTTCACAGAAGTTGTAAAAATGATGAGGAAAAGGCATGCCATGTACGGCGGCGCTACGCGCCGCCGTTTTTCTGTTATCTCCGAAAAACCCGAGGGGCGGGTACCCGCCCCCGTCAATGAGCGTGTTAAATGGGTCCTTTGAGTTGTTCTGATCCTTCAACAGCCGACCTGGGCCCCTGAGCTAAGCTGGGCCCTATGCTAATCTTGAACTCCCTGTGCTGAACTGGGCAGCCCCTGGGCTGGTCTGGGCCCCTTGTACAGTTATAGGGCCCCTGAGCTGAGCTGGGGACCATGAGCTTAACACGCGCATTGACGGGGGGGCGGGTACCCGCCCCCCTCGGGTTTTTCGGAGATAGTAGAAAAACGGCGGCGCGTAGCGCCGCCGTACTTGGTATACCTTTTCCCTCATCATTTTTACAACTTCTGTGAAAATTTTAAGGTTAGGTCATCTCAGGTCAGGTCACCAGTACAGGTCAAGTGACCCGACCTCAAAAAAGTTCAAGATAGCATAAGTCGGAGCAGGGTGAACTTATCCGATTGAAACTCATATCACATAATGGCCCCACCGAGTTCTCTAACATATGTTCCGGTATTTTTTATATCGATGACCTAAGGTCAGGTACGAGGCATGACCTCTCCATTGGAAATACATGGGAAAAATGGTTTTTACGGAATAACTCAGTAACGGATGGTGATAGAGCATTTATTTTAGCTGCATTAGACTCGCCTGGGCTTTGCGGTTCTAATGATATGCATTTTATATAATTTGACCCTGACCTGACCTCAGGTCAGGTCAAATCCTTGATTTGACCTAGCAAGGTCAAATTATATATCATTTGATTCGGCTTGCTAAGAGGATTCATATAGTTCAAGTCGTTTTGCTCTATCTTTACTTGTTCAGATGTAATGCCCGAAAAACTGAATTTTACATGTTATCCCTATGACGGGCATGTTTTGACCTCTCGTGACCTTAAATGTGACCTGACAAAAAATGGTTCAAATGTTTTCGATGGAGAAGTGGATGGGCAGCCCAACGCCGTTTACCGTTTTTCGCTACCTACCGTGGTTCTCGAGATCTTAGGGGGCGGGTACCCGCCCCCCCGTCAATGCGAAGGTGGCTCAGACCCCCGTCAATGCGCGTGTTAAATGGGACCATAGAGATGTTCTGAGACCCGATATGCACCGAACTTTGGGCGCCCCTAAATTGAGCTAGGACCCTAACCTAGTTGAATAGCTGGTCCATAAGCGGAGAAAGTCCCAGAGGGGGAAGCCACCACAGGTGGAGAAAGCAGGCACCCTGAGGACCAGCAAGGGGTTGATGCAGAAGACAAGGAGTAAAGTACCAAGAATGGACACCAACGATCCAAGGGCTGGTCCGAGCCAGAGAGGCGAACCGAGACGTTAGTTCTTCTAAACTGATGACAATGTAAATGAGAAGTGTCTATTGTACAGAGACTTACGCTAAATCCAAAAAAGGGGATAGCTGGTCACGCTGCGCAATATGTCCTAAGTGGGTACACGATACATATGAGAGGGAGGGGGTTGTTGCAGAGGATATCGTTTTCATGTGTGGCACGTATCAGTAGTGGGCGCCTTGGCTAGTGAATGGTGAGGAAGCCTTGGCGATCATCGTGAATACAGAAATGTATGCGTGTTTTGTTCGACTGTTTTGTGGGTTTGATAGACCAGACCGAAATTTTACACAGCAATTGACATTACGCTATCTGCAGACGTGGCAGCCAGCATGTGCCTTATGTATTATACGACTGACATCAAAAGCAAACGACAGCAATCTTTTGACCTCCGCAAAATTATCTTTGCCATCGCTTAAAACGTCTACGCAAACCCGAATATTTCCACCCGGATAAGATCAACGCAAGTATTCCTTCTCAGCTCACGACTACTGTAACATGCGACTTTGTTTATTAAAGTCGTCGGTCTTCTGGTGCTGGAAGCTACTTAACCGTCCATATTGGGCACAGCAGCATACCACAGAGGCCTATCGCAAAGAATTTTTACCATCAGATAGGAACATTTAATGCTAGAGTGTTTGGAAACTGAGTAGCGGGGAGGGGATAGCAATATTGCCACACCGCAGAAGCTATCATATTAAATAAGTTGATCTAAGCATTTATGTACAATTATAGATTAAAATTATATCAAACTGAAAAATATACATGCCAAATATCTTGCAAATAAAGAATCGCGGTAAAATAAGCCTGTCCACTTTGCCCCGTGCTTGGGGCAAAGTGGTCAAAATAACTTCGGTTTACTTTTTTGTTTCCTGTGCAGATGTCTTGTATTTTTTGCCTTTTTTGTCCCCTCTATTGTCTTCAGAATTGAACATGGAATACAATCATGGTACCTTTCATAAAAAATTGGGATTACAAGTTCTTCAAAATTGAGCAAATATCACTAGGGTGACCGCTTTGCCCTGGGCTCCCCTACCATTCATGTGCCCTTAGCAGCAGGCCACAGTTGACAGCTGTTGGTGTGACGACATGGGCTCATAGGCGGATCCAGGATTGACGATCGGAGGGGGCACCTTCCCGGGGGCGCCATCCGGACCAGGGGGGCGCCACTTATGACCGGTAAAACCTATCAGGTGGGCGCCAAATCCTATCGGTGAGCGCCGACTTTCGTATCCGGGGGGTGGGAAGCGACATTTCAGGGGGGCGCCATCGACCTTTCAGGGGGCGCCGAGGGTCGATCGGGGGGGCACGTGCCCCCCTTGCCCCCCTGGATCTGCCTATGCATAGGCTGATGTCACGGTGAGTATCAGCCAATCGAAAGCCTTAAAGCCTGTTGAATATGGTAGTGGTTGCCAAATCATGACATCATTCACAGGCATATCTTTATTTCTCTCCCTAGAGGAGCATTTTATAAATCAAAATATTGAGCTTATTGTACATTTTTCAAAGAAATCATGGGCACTTCCATGATTTTCGGCTAAAAGTATCCTTAAGTACAATAAATTCTAGGATTCGACCAAGGTGCAACATTCGCCTTAATTACATAGGTAATAGTAACCAGCGCCAGGAATTTGGAGCCGAACTGGTCAGGGACGGGCAGCTTGGGCTGATCCAGATTTGGTCAAATTTCACACCACGGAACCTTGACCAGCCACTCTCACCAGGGTCATTGAGTCCGCTGCTGACCTCTCACCAATATAATGGCTGGCAGACTGCGGAGCAGGGACCGGGCCCAAAGGTCGACATCAGTGTTAGCGCCTGGGCTACGTCAAAATGACCAGAAATGGCTGACCGACTGTAAACAGCCACACAATACTGCCAAATACGTCTATGCGTGTACCTCTTCTTTCTAGTGCTTAAAGCACAGAGGTATGTTGAATAAGTTGCTTCGCGTCACGGGTATGCATGCGACGGCAATGAACACGCGCTGACATTGTATTTTCATATATCATATAATATTTTCCTGGCAATAAAGCCATGAACTTCAGATAACAGAAATATGTTTTTGTTTTCGATAGTTAGGGACAATCTTGGTGAACGAGAAGCTTGAATATTTTCAAAACTGGGAAGTGCGAACGAGGCCTTCAGTAAAGCTTTCTGTGGCTATCATGTGCCTAGCTACGTCATTCTGTGCATTGGTTAGCCATTCCCCTCTTGCAGCGCACCTTAAGCCTTTTTTAGAGGCTCAATAGTCTGCATTACAGCAGCAAAAGAAGAGCTAGTGCACTGTTTCGTGGTGAGAAGCAGAGAAATCATTTTTGAAGTTCACCCGTTTTAGTTTGAATTAAAATGGGCAAGCATTTAGCACTCAGTGGGTATTTAGTACACTGGAAATTGGGCAGGGTCGGCTTGTAAAATCACGTTAGCATGCATTCTTCAAGGCCGTCCCTCCCCGCGGCTCTATTAAGAACATCAGGTCTGGCTTGAGGACCTTTTCTGCTCTTCACCCGGATGATTTGTGAACTCTCCAGCCTCGGGATGTGATTGAGCTTGGACAAACATTTCAGTCACGTTTGAAACTCCATAAACATACTGATTCTGGGCTTTTCTAAGGCCGCCGGGCGAAGCTCAGATTGTTGCCGTATTCGGTGCATCGAATTTTTTATCAATAGAGCAAAAAGGCAAAATCACTGAGAAAGGGCAGAAGGGGGAGTCACTAACCCGTCCCAGAGACAGGTCTGAATTGTAACGGACCGGGTACAGGAGGAGGGATTTTTAGCCCCCCTCCCCTCATCTTCTAACTCGAGAACACCAAACCTATTTCTCCATCCAACGTGTAATCGATAGGCCCATCCTAAACGACCCAAAAAATAATTTTTTAAATTATTCTAGGACATCAGTGACATAATACTCAGGTAAGTATATAAAATAGCCATACCTTAGGTTTACCCTACACGGTTTAAATAGCTGAGGTTGGATTATATTTTAATTACCTGGGATGAGAGTGAATGGAGATCCATACTTTTACGGAGCTTGTGATGAAATATTTGCACAAAAGATGTCATAATATAAATATTGATGCAGATTTGATGAAAAATTGACAATAATGTTCACTTATGCGAGTCAAACTGCCTAAACTTAGTCACAATTGGATTTCCAAGGACAACATAAGCCAATTTGTTTACACCAAGTATCGTTGATGACGTCACACAAAGTTAACATGGGTGTGGAGACAATTAATCAGACACTATGTCTACCTAGCAAACCTTTTGGAATGTCGCCCTCTGTTGCCTAAAATTGAATAAAAAGATGAGAAAATGTAGTTTTTTCAAGAGCCTTAACTTTAGCACGTCGCTATGCCGGAAAGGGGTAAACCTGGCTTTAAAGTGCGAAGCAATCATTTCTGGACGGATACAGAAACTTGCGTTTCTTTAAAGGGAATGTGGCACCTTGGTCGAATCCTGGAATTTAGTGCAATTAGGCGTACTTTTAGCCAAAAATAATAAAAGCACTCATTATTTCTCTGAAAAATGTACAATAAGCTCAATATTTTGATTTTTAAAATACTCCTCTAGGAAAAGAAATAATTATCAGCCTGTGGATGATGTCATGATCTGGCAACCACTACCATACTTGAAACGCTTCAAGGGCTTCAATTGGCTGATGCTCATCGTAACGTCAGCATATGTCGTCACACCAACAGCCATGACAACTGTGGCCTGCTGCTGGGGGGTACAAGAGGGGTACATTGCAGGTAGGTTTTAGCTTTTTTCTACGGACATCTCGAGTTCCAAGACAAATGATATATTGAGTGGGTACCGGGTTTTCCGAATTGCTTTACAACTTGGCTATCTCAGTTAAAATCACATTATGAAGGTGCCACCTTCCCTTTAAAGCACGAAGCAACCACTTCTGGACAGTTACATACATACCTACAGGTTTCGTTTCTTTGACTATGAAGGCCAAGGAGATATACTTATAAGCGTGAAAGGGGCTAGAAAAGCATCCTGTACCAGGCACGGAATCAGAAAACCGTCTGGTTCAGGGAATTATTTCCCAGTTTCATCAGTTTCCTGGATATCTGCTGTTCCAAGGAGAGTAGGGAACACAAATGTTCCATGGTGCAGGAAAGCGCTGCCTCTGTCGGTTTTCAGAGTGAGTCAGCTTTAGGCGAGTTGAGGTATACACGTTGAAATGGGTGGAGGGCAAGGGGCCTGGCTGCCTCACTTTTCAACTACAAATTTCCTTATTTCTGCCAAACTTGGA
The DNA here is from genome assembly GCA_034440635.1 of Lepas anatifera. Taxonomy (NCBI): domain Eukaryota; kingdom Metazoa; phylum Arthropoda; class Thecostraca; family Lepadidae; genus Lepas; species Lepas anatifera. The sequence continues at coordinate 1,043,397 of JAOTON010002268.1, read as the reverse complement.
AGAAATGACAAAATTTTATAACCAGCCCGTGCGGAGGGCAGCAATGAGTCCTAATCTTATGTAGTTTTTGTTTCTTGGTGGGCAGTTTCTCGTCAACAACTGGTTGAAGATTAACCCTTGCCCCGGTGGCGGGTACGAGCCACCTTCGCCCTGGTGGGGGGGGCTAAAAAGACCCCCCCACGATCTCAAAAACTAAGAGAGCTAGAAAAAAGCGCAAAACGGCAATCGAAAGCTCTTCGAAAATGATATCGAAAATATTTTGGTGATTTTTCTTGTCAGGTCAATATCAAGGTCACCAGAGGTCAAAATAGGTCAAAATCGCTAATATGAGGTGTACTAAGAAAACCTCCTATATCTCAGAAACTATGATAGCTAGAAACATTTTCTAACACCATTCGAAAGCTCTTGAGATGTGTTGAGGATCCATTTGACAGAACGATACAGGTAAAGGAACACACTGACAAGTTGGATATTAAATATATATATATTCAAAAGCAAGCACACGGACGCGTTTCGTAACTTCTTTAGCGTGTGTTACCCCATTTGTTCCGTGTATTAGCAAACACACGCTGAAGAAGTTACGAAACGCGTCCGTGTGCTTGCTTTTGAATATATATATATATTTAATATCCAACTTGTCAGTGTGTTCCTTTACCTGTATCTTGAGATGTGCTTTCATTGCAGTGGCATTCATTTTCGTGTCAGGTCAAAGCCTAGGGAGCTACAGGTCACTAAATATTGGGCATATTCTTGGGAATGTCCATAGCCACCCATGCATAAGGGCGTTTACTTTTTCGCTAATAGCTTCCAAACCAAACAAGATACAGCCATAGTTTATGCACTATTGCAATCCTCTCGTCAATACGAATCGAATGATATATGATATTGCTATGCCAGGTCAAATTTAAGAATTTGACCTGACCCAAGTCAACGGTCTGACCCAACTCGACCTGGTATAGTCATGATGTATATCATTTGACTTCCAGTGACTATACAAACACTTTGGTGACAAAATAAAAGCTCTATCCTAGTTTATTCAAAATTTATAGAGAAAAACACCAAAAATGCTTACTTGACCTAAGGTGACCTTTTAAAGGTCACAAGTCAAAAATTTTGGTATCAGCTTCAGAAATGGGCTAAGAGCAAGTCGCAACCGATGTTTGAAGTTGATTCCATCCATACTTACTGAGAAAAGCTCATTTCGTGATTTTCCCCATGTATTTACAATGAGGAGGTCATGCTCTGCACATGACCTTAGGTCACCAATATCAAAAATCCCGGAACAAATGTTGTAGCTCCTGGTTGGCCCAAGATGTGGTATGAGTTTCAACTTGATCGATTAACCCTTCTTTTAGTTATGCCGTCCTAAGTATTTTTTGAGGTGAGGTCACTTCACCTGACCTGGTGACCTGACCTGATATGACCTTGAGCCAAAATTTTCAGGAAAGATGTAAAAATGATGAAGGAACAGCTAGACCAAGTTTGGCGGCGCTGCGCGCCGCCGTTTTTTGGTCACTTTGAAATAACCCGAGGGGGTCTAAAAGACCCCCCACCCGGGCGAAGGTTAACTGGCCTCTTCACTTTTTGCGAATGGCCACGCTTATGAGTCGAACAAATGATTTAGTCCCACAGCGCTTACAACAGTCGATTGTCAATCGAATGATTTCCTACTTGGCCGTTGGGTTGGCTGAGGTGTCTGATATGGCGTGCTGGACTTTACGCTGTGGCCGGCTCCGGAGTTGGTGGGAATACGGGGACGGTACCAGCAGTATCCGCCCGCGGCCGGGCTGAGCTGTCCGCTGGTGTTTCCGAGACTGCCCGTCAGCAGTGGCGGCCCGACGCCGCCGCACTCAGACCTGGGACCGTGCCGCAGGCGGTGTCCTCGAAAGCGTGCTGGCGTGCCGAACGGCCGGGGAGGAGGAGCAGTCGCTGATCGGAAGTCGGTCGGAGGGTGTTCTGCTGCTGGTATCTGCGTGGGCTGTGGTTGGGCGGGTGCACCAACACCGTCACCATGTCCAGCTTCACCATGGTGGAGCTGTTGTCGAAGAAGTCGCGTGGCGAGCCGCTGGCAGCCGAGGAGATCGAGTTCTTCGTCAGCCAGGTGGCCCGGCAGGAAATCGACCAGGTACAGCTGGGTAAGTATAGTCTTCTGACAAGAAAATACCGCATTTATACGGAAATTAAACACGGCCCCTTTTTGTTGTCTGCGATTCAACGGAATTTTTTTTAGCCGTCGTATTATTTCCTCTCAAATGACGCAATGGTGAGTCCTACAGTTTCTCCACGAAGTAGTCATCTACTTGGACAATGTGTGCCTTTTCATTGATATTTACTATGCTATGTAATCACTACCTCAAGGAGATTGGAGGATAAAAACGTATAATTATGTCATCAGCATTTTTATACTCGGTGAAGTAATAAATATTCAACAGTAGGGTGATGGTCCTGACACAATTCAACTTATGTCCACACGGTGTTTTAAGAAATTCGCCTGTTGGATTGTGTGCTGTTTATAACACCTACTTTTATGGGACCGTATTTGATCTGCGGTTCACTTACTAACCAACGCGGTAAGAAAGATGTGTCCTTGTCTGCCCCCAGTAAGATGGTCCTTGTTGATATGGTTAGTAAAAGCCAGCATCTGTGTCTGCTGGAATATCCCCTCAGCCCAACATACCTCTTGCATGCTACGTTGGTTATGTGATATGGAGTGGTCAGTCGCGGGGAATCCCTTGACGTGCCAAGTGAACTGCCGTTCCCTTCCTGTGACGTCAGATTTGGGAGCTCAGGGCCCAGAAGCCCCGGATGAGGTGTCGATGCATGCGACGGATGGGATTTCGCTCTATAGTACCCCCAATTCTGCACGAGAGAGCGAAAAACATGACGAGTAGCAGATGGCATGTGAGAAATGATTGCAAAGTATATGGATCACTATTCCTCAAGTCAATTGTTGAGATCATGGCAGCCTTAACCCGCGCCCCACCGGGGTCCGGCGCCACCTTCGCCCCACGGGGGGCCATCGATGGCCCCCCCTCTAACTCCGAAAATATGGGCGTTAGCGCAAATCTGCAAAGTGCAATAGAAAGCTCGCGTGAATTCAGTAAGAAATTACTTCGCATGTTTTAGTGCTCAGGTCAATGGTTTGACCAGAGGTGCAGAAAGTATGCTGGCTGTCACAAACTCAATGCGACGTATGCCTCTTCTGTCACACAGAGCTGGAAATAATAATTGTATACTTAAATACTATTTCCAATATGCTGAATGTCCTCTACCTGTCCCTTACTTTTTGTAGCAGACAAGGTTCTAGCACCAAACCATTACAGCATGAAAGCAGTAAACTGAGTTTTCATTAATAGATCATGTTTTTATTTTTGGAAGGAAAATTTCCAATTATGGGTCATTTTTTCCAGTATTGGGGTCATAACTATTATTGGCAACTCTGACCACAGTTTCCCCCAATGACATGCATTTCCCTTTTTTGAAGAAGTTTCCATTTTTGGAAGGAGTGTTTCCAATTATGGTATTTTTCCACATGATTAACACGCGCATTGACGGGGGGCGGGTACCCGCCCCCCTCGGGTTTTTCGGAAATAGTAGAAAAACGGCGGCGCGTAGCGCCGCCGTACTTGGTATACCTTTTCCCTCATCATTTTTACAACTTCTGTGAAAATTTTAAGGTTAGGTCATCTCAGGTCAGGTCACCAGTACAGGTCAAGTGACCCGACCTCAAAAAAAGTTTAAGATAGCATAAGTCGGAGCAGGGTGAACTTATCCGATTGAAACTCATATCACATAATGGCCCCACCGAGTTCTCTAAAATATGTTTCGGTATTTTTGATATTGATGACCTAAGGTCAGGTACGAGGCATGACCTCTCCATTGGAAATACATGGGAAAAATATTTTTTACGGAATAACTCAGTAACGGGTGGTGATAGAGCATTTATTTTAGCTGCATTAGACTTGCCTGGGCTTTGCAGTTCTAATGATATGCATTTTATATAATTTGACCCTGACCTGACCTCAGGTCAGGTCAAATCCTTGATTTGACCTAGCAAGGATATATCATTCGATTCGGCTTGCTAAGAGGATTCATATAGTTCAAGTCGTTTTGCTCTATCTTTACTTGTTCAGATGTAATGGCCGAAAAACTGAATTTACATGTTATCCCTATTACGGGCATGTTTTGACCTCTCGTGACCTTAAATGTGACCTGACAAAAAAATGGTTCAAATGTTTTCGATGGAGAAGTGGATGGGCAGCCCAGCGCCGTTTACCGTTTTTCGCTACCTACCGTGGTCTCGAGATCTTAGGAGAGGCGGGTACTCGCCCCCCGTCAATGCGAAGGTGGCTCAGACCCCCGTCAATGCGCGTGTTAAATGTAGCAATTATGATGAAAATAGTTATTATTGGGAACATACCTATCTACTAATGGGAGCGTACATGTACACACAATTGAGAACCCTAACCACAGCTTCCCCCCTCACTAAACTTCTATCTCACATAGCAACAAAAGGAACAAAAATGTCAATGTCAACATAGTATTTGGATCTACCAAAAATGTGTTGGTAAAGTGCTTAAAATTTGCATCCCACTCACGATCATCACCTGCCTGGTCATTCCTTCTTGCAGTAAAAACTCTGAGGCATCTAGCCTGCATAGATGTAAAATTATGTCTATTGGCCTAATAGGTTATACAGAGGTATTGGAATTCACATACCAAAGAAGGATCCAGTGTAGTCAAAATCCTGCTTTAACTCCATGCAGTTCAGGTCCTGTGCGTTGCTTACCACCACTGGTAGTAAGCAACCAGTGACGGATCCAGGGGGGGCCTAGGGGGCCCGGGTCCCCCCCCCTTAGCTCCGAAGCGCCCCAGTAAAGCTCAGCTCATATCGGGCGCCGAAGGCGCCCGATATGAGCGGCGCGCCTGTACCCATTTCGTGCGCCAATGTGGTAGATACCACTTATTCCACTTGAATGAACACATACTCCTTAAAACCATGGCAAAGCGCCCCTGTTCAAACACTAGACGCCTTTACTGGTCTTTTGCGCCCCAGTAAAATGTTGAAGATGAAATTTAGAAAGCTAACAAAAGCGCCCCGGGAAAGAAAAGGTGCCACTAGATAGCAAGATTGCGCCATGGGGAACTAATGCACCCCTGAGTAGCCTAGGCGCCCCCTGGATGAAGCGCCCCTGGGTAGCCTAGGCGCCCCCTGGATGAAGTGCCCTACGGATACCATATGCGCCCTTGGCTAGGAAAGGCGCCTCTGGGCAGCAAAGGCAAATCTTGGTAACATAGGTGAACTGGACAGCATAAGCGCCCCTTAGATAGAAATAGGCGCTTTAGGAAAATGAAATGCTCACCTTCGGTAGAAAAAGGCGCCCTTTGATAGCCTAGGCGCCCACTGGAAAAAGCGCCCTACGGATGTCATTTGTCATATGCACCCATGGATAGCAAAGGCGCCCCTGGACAGCAAAGGCGCCCCTGGGTAGCAAAGGCCCCCCTAGGAAGGCACCCTTCGATAGAAACCCGCCTTTGGATAGCCTAGGCGCCCCCTGGATGAAGCGAACTACGGATATCATATGCGCCCTTGGCTAGGAAAGGCGCCCCTGGGCAGCAAAGGCAAATCTTGGTAACATAGGTACCCCGGACAGCTTAAGCGCCCCTTAGATAGAAGTAGGCGCTTTAGGAACATAAAATGCTCACCTTGGGTAGAAAAAGGCGCCCTTTGATAGCCTAGGCGCCCACTGGAAAAAGCGCCCTAAGGATGTCATATGCACCCTTGGATAGCAAAGGCGCCCCTGGACAGCAAAGACAACCCTGGATAACACAAGTGCTGTGGACAGCAAAGGCGCCCCTAGGACGGCAGCCCTTCGATAGAAAAGCCGCCCTTGTATAGCCTAGGCGCCCCCTGGATGAAGCGCCCTACGGATATCATATGCGAGGCTATAACTGAAGGCTTAGTGCTCCATCGCTGCAACCGGGTGCCTTTTTCAGTATGTGCGCCCCGTTTCCGAGAACGCTGTCCTCACCAACCAGCAGTCCTCCCCGCTCAGCAGATGAGCGCCTCTTTCTGATAACTAGGCACTTTATTTCATTGTTCGAGCGCCTTATTTCAGAATTCTTATTCTCCATCTATTTGGGCTCCTCCTGGATTGCAGGTGCGCCCCCTCAAGTGGAAAGGCGCACCTGGATAGAAAAGTGCGTCCCATGTTTGCAAAGGCGCTCCAAGATAGCATATGTTCCCCTTAGATGGAAATAGGCACTCCAGGAAAGTAAAATGCTCCCTTTGGGTAGCAAAGGTGCCCCCTTAACAGCGAAGGCAGCCCTAGATAACAAAAGTTCTCTGGACAGCATAGGTGCCCTTGGATAAACTGGTGCCCGGAAGAGAAAAATAGCGCCTCACCGGAGATAAAAAGCACCCCAGGATAGCTTAGGGGCATGTATTTCAATCATGTCTGTAATTGAAAAATACACCCAGACAGCATATGCGCCCCTGGATAGAAAGACACCCCTGGGCAGTAACGGCACCCCTGGAAAGCAATAGTGCGCCCCTGTGGAGAAAAAAACCGCTTCCTGAATAACCTAGGCACCGCCCCCGAAATATCAGATGCCCGTGGATAGAACAGACTGCCTTGAATAAAACAGCGGCCCTGGGTAGTAAAGGCGCCCTTTGATAGCATAAGCGTTCCTTAGCAACAATATGGGCGCTACATGAGCTCAAGCTTCACGTGCACCTAAGCCCAATAATAGAGCAATCAATCGATGCCGAAGCACTCCTTAAAGCATGGGCGCCAAATTTCCTTAGAAGTAAAGGCGCCTCTGGGTAGCAAAGGCGACCCTCGACAGTGGTGTAGGTATTCCTGAATAACAGCAGCGTCCCTTGATAAGAATAGGCCCAAGATGGCACAGGTACCCTGTTGATAGGAAAAGCGCCCCTGAATATCAGAGGTACCCTCTGAATGAGGTGCCCATGGAGAGCATAAGGGCGCCCTATGCATAGCAAATTGCAAGCGCCCCTTGCATAGGGTAGGCGCCACTGGGTAGTATAGGTTACCTTGAATAAAAATACGCCCCTCAATACCAAGGTGAACCTGGATAAGAAAAAGCTCCCCTTGGGCACTGGGTATCAAAGGCACCCCCGGAACAGCAAAGATGCCCCTGGATAGCTAGGTTGCGTCCATTGGGGAGCGAAGGCGCCCCTGGGTGGCACAGGTGCCTCATCGAAGCAAAGGCCCCCCCCAGAGAGCATAGGTGTCCCTGATGAGCACAGGTACTCCTGGACAGCCCCTAAATGACGTTGCATAATGTTACGATTCCTATTATGACGTATGCTATTATATCAAAGTAAAGGTTATTCAGTAATTAGATCAAGGTTACAGGTCAATTTTAAAAGTCACTGGCCTTGACAATCAAGGCTTGATCAAAGGTCATTGGTAAGCTTGGGCACAGCGCTAGTTATAGCGTAAATTAGGCATAATATGTTGGGTTGTGCCGTAATAGGTCAATGACTTTGAAGGACCTTGACCCCAAAAATTGCAGACATTGTTTAGAGCCTTCCCTTTGGGCCTCAGCCCTGTTCTAGAGTATTCGCGCCCCCGTTCCGGCCCTTTGGGGGGTGCTTGAACACCCCCTCGAGGTCTCCCAGTGGCACGAAAAAACGTCGGCGTGAAGCGACACAGTACTTGTCACACCTTATCATTGATCAATTCCGCAACTTTCCCTCAAAATTTAAGGTTGCGTCATCTCAGGTCAGGTCACCAGTGCAGGTCAAGTGACCTCACCCCAAAAAATGTTTAAGTTGGCTTAGGTAAGAAAAGGGTGAATCTATCGAATTCAAACTTGTACCATACAATGGGCCCAAAAAGTACTAATACATTTATTGCGGGATTTTTCCCATCGATGACCTAGGGACAGGTAGGAATCATGACCTCTCCATTGAAAATGCATGGGGTAAAACGGAAATTTGCCGAAAAAATTGCTCTATGTCTGCAGACGCCGCTTGGAATACCTTCAGATTCCCCAAATCATGGTATCCTAGGCCTCTTTATCGGTTCATGCTGCAATTTTAGACATGTTACCTCTGAGAGTTCATCTGGGGCTTCCTAAGCAGGTTTTAAGACTTGGGTTAATTGCTTTGCAGGAAATATTGATAAAACCCGTATTTTGATACCATTTTTATTGCTATTGTGAATTGATTCATATGCATACTGACTATGCTAGGCTAGATGGTGACCTTGACCTAGCCTTAGGTCAGGTCATTTTTATGTTTTGACCTAGTATAGTCATATTATGCATTATTTGATGATTCGCCGTAACGAGAGGAAGCGAAGTGTGCCTAAAAATGATTCTAGCTCAACTCTGGCAGATGCTAGAGTATATACACAGAGACATGTTGTAAGCTTTGTCTCTGGGGAGGGGCCCTAGCGCTGATCGCAGGAAAAATCCCCAATGGCCCCCAGGGGCCCTCAGGGAGTCAGGAAATCTGGCGTGGGTGGAATCCGGTAGGAGGGATTTTGGGTCTCCAAAATCAGCTGAGGGGCCCGTGCCAGTTAAGGGGGCCCCAGATAAGGGCCCCCGACGAGCTCATTTGACCTCAGCGCCAACACAGGATTCTCAAGACCAGCGTGGGGTGCCTACCTATTTAAACGGTTTCTAAATAAGCTCAGGGACCCAAAACTAACCCAGGGGTCCAATTTTCAACTCATGGGGCCCAGACACTCTGAGGGGAACCTGCGGAAGCTCAGAAGGCCCATAAAACTAATAGGGCCAGACTAGCTGGGTGCCTCGACGAACTAGGGGCCCAGATACGCACAACGGGCCCCAAACAAGCTGAAGGGATCTATATCAGTTAAACGAAAACAATACCAACCCAGGGGACCCTGACCAGCTTAAGGGACACTAATCCAGCTTGGGGCTCAGAGCTCAGAGCTCCAGATTTTAGCTCAGAGGGCCCAGGACCGGTTGAGGGGCCCTATATCAATAAAAGGGCCCCAAAAAGCTTAATAGGCTTCAGCGGCGACATATAGGTTTCACGTTCAGTGTGAGAGCCTGGTTAACTAAAGCGGTCCCAGATCAGCTGAGGGGACTCGATATAAACTCATCGAAGTCACCGAAAACTCAGGGGCCCAGGCCCGCAGAGGTTCTGCGGTCTATGAGGCTCAGGTTAGCGTCAATCGGGTATTTCAGTATTGAGCCGTTAGCCAGGACAACTGTGGTAAGTGGAGGTGGTGGATACGACACCTCAGTTTTTACCATGACCGAATATAACTGTATTATTTGCTCATCGTTCTTCAGTTAGTGTCAGTGGGTGCTTTCAGCATTTTCTACCACGGTGCCAGTCGTTAGCTGGCCCGAAATATGCTTGATGGTAAACGTGAACATGTCCTCACTAAGAGGAAGCTTTCATGAAAATAAGCATTTACAAATCCTTTTTTAAACGCGTTCTTCATTGACACTGGCCGCCTTTTGGGTGGTAAATTGGCAAGTGGCGGATCCAAGGGGGGGAAGGCATTCCCCCAAACGAAAAAGCTCGGGGCAAAACTGCGTTTTCGCCCCCAAAGCGATCGACCTCCTTTTTCCCCTACTCCTTCTTAGTTTATAAGCAAGATTTTGGTGTTCCAACTCTCAACTTCAAACAGAACATAAGTTGATAAGATGTTCCCTGGCCTGTCCCCTCGAATCCGGAAATGTAAAAAACACTGAAGACTATATATTCGGGCACAGCCCTTCATCAGAATCATGGAGTAAATATCAATAATTCTCAGTTATAGTATAGCCAGACCTCCATAGTATAGCAAGTCATAGTATAGCCAGCCTTGGATAGGAAGAAGTATCTCGAGCCTATATTTTTCACCCCGTGAAGTTTTTTTGGCTTTTCGCCTCAAATACCCAAAATTCTTCGGGCAAGCGATATTGGTAGCGCAGCTTTTTACTGTGTGACGTTTTTTTTTTGCTTTTCGACTTTGGTTTGCCCCTCCCAAACCGACCGGCTAGATCCGCCACTGAAATTGGCGCCCCTCAGGTTCGGCGCCCCCCAGGTTCGGCGCCCTCCGAGCCTGCCCCCCCCTTAACGAAATCCTAGATCCGTCACTGTAAGCAACAAACCCCCAACCAGCGTTTTTCGAAGTCTATTTCTTTCTGAGATTTGCTGTGATTTTCTGAGATAAGAAGGGGGTCTACTCGGCCCCCTCCAGTGCACGTTAGTGCCAGGCCCCTCTATCTTAGATTAGCCATGGGCAGCAATATTTATTCTAGCTAGTTTTAGCCTGCACTTATCTCAAATATACCTAATAAATATGCCCTCAAAATAAGTGGCTTCCCGCCTGTTTAAATTTTTGGCAAGCTCTACATCACATAAACATTTCTAACTTGTCTTGTCGCTGTTGCGCAGTTTAAGTAGAATTGCTGCCCAGCTATGTTTATTTTTTCACTCACTTAGTACTTTTATTAGTAGCTTTTAGGCGTACTTAATACTAAATTCGAAGAAATAGGGACCGCTAAATCGAAGAGACTCAAACTGTAAATCTGATTTAACGTGAAAAAATGGACAGAGAAGTACTTGATCAAGTATCTGCGTTATCGTTAATGCCTTAAATATGCCCACAATCGTGTATTTCTCGAAAAAATTGACTGTCACATTTCGGGTATCTACGCGCAAACTTTCTGCAAACTACTAAAATTCGGCACCATTGGGCTGCATGTTAAAATATGGCAACTGTGACAGCGGTTTGCGGGTTTTCTGCAGCGGGGTCCCTTAGTTTTAGTAGACCTCGTTTTAGTACAAACTGAACACAGTACCAATATTGTATCACTAATGGTACCCTGTGCAATTGAATAACAGAGCTGCTAAGTTAAAATATTTCCTACACGTTTCATTCTCTATTTCGAAAATATGTGGTTTGATTTTGAGCCATACAGTCAGGATCGCTATTTTGTCACAATTATGCACCTCAATTTTCGTAAATGTGTCACAAACTCCGGTAGCCGAGTTGGCAAGTTTCTGCACCTCTGGGTTTGACCTCCAGAGGTCAAATTAGGTCAAGATCGGCTATTTTCACTCAAATATGCAATGATTAAGCAAACTGGGCATAACTCTTATGTCATTAGAGCTATTGAGGCCTGGTAAAGTACATTTGATAGCAAATTGCCTGTACTTTTTCCGCTATCTGGAACGTAAAGACCTCCCGCCAGTGGTTTGACCGCCAGAGGTCACCTCGTGACCTAATATGACCTGAGGTCACAAAAGGTCAAAAAGTGACCTTGCCGTATATCAAATGAAAGCCAGTGACAAGGCAAACACGATGGTGTTTGTTTCACCGCTCTAACTCAATTAGGTCAAAAGTTATTGTCAAAATACTGTTTTTGACCTCCGGTGACCTTGGATGACCTTGGAAAAGTCAAAGGGCAAATATGACCCCTGGGATCCGTGAAAGGGTGTCCAAAAACGTTGTTCTGAGCAGTCTGAGTATTTGCAATCATTTTTGTGGCTTTTATATCATGAAATAGCTTTTCCCCATGCTTTTCCAATGGGAGAGGTCGCCTCGTGACCTGACCTCAGGGCACGAAATCGAAAAATCCCGGATATACACCTTGTAGACCCTGGAGGGGTCATGAAGTGTAGGAAGTTTCAAATCGATCGACTTTGAAATGTAGCTCTTACAGAGCTCTAAAGTGAAGTGAGGTGACCTTGGTTGACCTCGTCTGGTGACCTGACCTTGGGTGACCCGGGGTAAAAAATTTCAGGGATGATGGGAAAATGATGCAGTGAGAGGTAGAACCCTCAACCGCGGTGCTGCGCCTCTTCGTTTTTCTGCTATCCCGGAAAAACCTTAGGGGGGCCATCGATGGCCCCCCGGTGGGGCGAGGGTTAACACGCGCATTGACGGGGGACGGGTACTCGCACCCTCAGGTTTTTTTGGGCCAGAATACAAACGGCGGCGCGTAGCGCCACCGTACTTGGCATACCTTTTTCCTTATCATTTTTACAACCTTTGACAAAATTTTAAGGCTAGGTCATCTCAGGTCAGGTCACCAGTACAGTTCAAGTGACCTGACCTCAAAATGGTAAGATAGCATAAGTCGGAACAGAGTGAACTTACCCGATTGAAACTCATATCACATAATGTGCCTACCGAGTTCTCCAAATTTTTTTCCGGTATTTTTATATCAATGACCTAAGGTCAGGTACAAGCCATGACCTCTCCATTGGAAATACATAGGAAAATTGTTTTAGCTGAATAACTTAGTAATGAATGGTGATAGAGCGTTTATTTTAACGGCATTATGTTTGACTGGTCTTTGCAGTTCTAATGATATGCATTTTACCTACTTTGACCTTGACCTGACCTCAGGCTAGGTCAAATCCAATATTTGAGCCAGCAAGGTCATATTATGTATCATGCAATTTGGCTTTATACAAGGATTCCAATGGTCTAAATTGTTTTGCTCTATGTTTACTTGTTCAGATGAGATCACCAAAAACCTTCACTCACATGCTATCCCAATGATGGCATGTCTTGACCTCTAGTGACCTTAAATGTGAACTGACAAAAATGGTCTACATATTTTCGATAGAAAAGTGGATGGGCTACCCAACGCAGGTTACCGTTTTCCGCTATCTAGCCTGGTTCTTGAGATCTTAGGGGGACGGGTACCCGCCCCCCCCGTCAAAGCGAAGGTGGCTCAGACCCTCGTCAATGCACGTGTTAAAGAGTTTATAGGTTGCGGAAATGTTTTTACTCTAGCCACTCATTGGGTTGAATTGGGGCTTAATATCTGACATGTCACGTTCATCGTGCTCCCAACCTTTGCCCCGGTGTAGGGGGTGTTTTGAACACCCGCCCTCGGATTTTTGTTGGTGGCACGAAAAACGGCGGCGCTTCGCGCCACCGTTCAACAATGTATAAACAGTATATTTTGCTGAACTTTGACGTTACCAATCAACCACAAAACAGTTTATGTTTTTGGTGATCTCACAAAATGCCTCGGGCCATACATCCGGAACCGTTCCACCGATCAAGGTAAAACTTTCAAATCTTGTTTCATAAGCACCAGATATCCCCTGGTACCAATTTTGGTGCAAATCCGAGAGATGACAATGTCATTTTTCATTTTCCTTGGTCGTGTTGAGGTGGCCCCTAAAGTCTACCATCTGAGAGCAGTCAATATGTATTGCGTCATTGTCCATCCGGCGCTGCGCCTCTGTCTCTGTCATATGCGATGTCACTGTCCGTCAGGTATGATTCACTATCAGTCAGGTGCGCTATCACTGTCAGTCAGGTGCGATGTTACTGCTTCAGGTGCGATACCACAATCTGTCAGGTGTCATGACACTCAGTAAGACGCTATGAAACTACCAGCCAGGTGCGATGTCACTCTCTTTCAGATGTAATGCCACTGTCAGGTGCTGTGTGGCTATCAATCAAGTGTGAAGTATTTCCTGTTCAGACGCGATATCACTATCAGTCACGTGCATGTGGCACTGCCAGCCACGTGCAATGCCACTGCCAGTCAGGTGCGATGTCACTCTCCTTCAGATGCGATATCAGTCGGTCAGCTGCGATGTCACTCTCCTTCAGATGCGATATCACTGTCGAGTACGATGTCTCTATCCACCAGGTGGGATACCACTGTCAGTCATGTGCGATGTCACCCTCCTTCAGATGCGATACCAGTCGGTCAGGTGCGATGTCACTCTCCTTCAAGCGCGATACCAATGTCAGTCAGGTGCGATGTCGCTGTGCACCAGGTGCGATGCTGATGGCGATCTACCTCCGCGGCATGACGCCGCCGGAGGTGACTCACTTGACGCACGCCATGGCCTTCTCTGGCCGCGTGCTCTCCTGGCCGGAGGACTGGCTGGTGGTGGATAAGCACAGCACCGGAGGCGTCGGAGACAAGGTGTCGCTGCCGCTGGCGCCGGCGCTGGCCGCTTGCGGCTTCAAGGTGCCGATGGTCTCAGGAAGAGGCCTCGGACACACTGGCGGTACACTCGACAAACTGGAGTCCATACCAGGTAGGAAAACTGGGATGCGGTAATGGGTTTTCTTCGAGTAATCTGCAGTACTGTTAGACTTGAGAATACAATCCTAACACGCTTAGCTTTTCATGATAGGGAAATTTGCCGGGAGCTAGTTTTTTGTCGAAAGAAAATAGCCCATTGTCTTCTATTCTTTTGACTATACACTGATCTAACGGTTATAGAAAGATAATCAGTGTATACTGTAGCCCCAGAGAAAATCTTCCGTGCGACAAGCCCCGGCGGTGATGATGAAGTCCGGCTGGGTGGCCCTCAGGGTTCAGCGTGAGTCTGTCTGCGGAGCGCATGCTCGCCTGTCTGGAGAGCGTGGGCTGCTGTATCGTGGGACAAACAGAGGACCTGGCGCCCGCCGACCGGGTCATGTACGCCGCACGTGACGTCACACACACCGTGTCCTCTACGCCGCTCATCACTTGTCAGTATTCACCGCTCGCCATGCCGTCCGGACTGTGCCAGTCAATGTAATGATGCCAAAATTAACCCTCTCCCCACGGGGGGCCATCGATGGCCCCCCTAAGGTTTTTTCCGGAATAACAGAAAAACGAAGGGGCGCAGCACCGCGGTTGAGGGCTCTACCTCTCACTGCATCATTTTCCCACCATCCCTGAAATTTTTTACCCCGGGTCACCCAAGGTCAGGTCACCAGACGAGGTCAACCAAGGTCACCTCACTTCAACTTTAGAGCTTTGTAAGAGCTACATTTCTAAGTCGATCGATTTGAAACTTCCTACACTTTATGGCCCGTCCAGGGTCTACAAGGTGTATAACCGGGATTTTTCGATTTCGTGCCCTGAGGTCATGTCACGAGGTGACCTCTCCCATTGAAAAAGCATGGGAAAAGCTGTCTTATGATCTAAAAGTCACAAAAGCGATTAAAAATGCTCAGCTTGATCATAAAAGCGTTCTTGGACACCCTTTCACGGATTCCAGGGGCCATATTTGCCTTTTGATTTCTCCAAGGTCAACCAAGGTCACCAGGGGTCAAAAACAGTATTTTAACAATAACTTTTGACCCAATTAGACTAGAGCGCTGAAACAAACACGATCGTGTTTGTCTTGTCACTGGCCTTCATTTGATATACGGCAAGGTCACTTTCTGACCTTTCGTGACCTCAGGTCATCTTAGGTCACGAGGTGACCTCTGGAGGTCAAACCACTGGCGGGAGGTCTTTACGTTTCACATAGCGGAAAAAGGACTGACAATTTCCTATCCAATGTACTTTACCAGACCTCAATAGCTCTAATGGCATAAGAGTTATGCCCAGTTTGCTAAGCATTGCATATTTGAGTGAAAATAGCTGATGTTGACCTAATTTGACCTCTGGAGGTCAAACCATTGACCTGAGCACTAAAAAATGTGAAGTAATTTCTTACTGAATTCACGCGAGTTTTCTATTGCACTTTGCATCTTTCGCTAACGCCCATGCTTTCGGAGTTAGAGAGGGGGCCATCGATGGCCCCCCGGTGGGGCGAAGGTGGCGCTGGACCCCCGGTGGGGCGCGGGTTAACGTTGGTTTCTCTTTTGTGTCCTCAGTAGGGTATCTTTCCTAAGTTTACGTTCACGTTTCACCGCAACGTCGTTGCTGCCGATGCATCTCGATGTTTGTTCCAAGTACCCTTTAAGGCTGCATTATCACTTTACGAGCGATTATGTACTGCCTATCATCTGTTGCAATCGCGCCCACCGTCCTAATCCCAGCGCCCGATAACACCGCCCTAACCCAAACACTCGATAGCGACGCCCCGGTCCCAGCTCCCTGTAACCCCGCCTCCCCCGGCAGCATCCATCATCAGCAAGAAGGCGGCGGAGGGTCTGCGCGCGCTGGTGCTGGACGTCAAGTTCGGCTCGGGAGCCTCGATCTCCGACCGTGCCGAGGCACGGAACCTGGCCCAGATGCTGGTCAGTCCGCATGCCGTAACGGTATTAAACTCATCAACCTACATTTTTATCTTCGGGTATGAAGGGTCAGCGATATATGAACGGAATATACGAATTGTATACACCCTTTTCGTCTTTGTTGCGTAGAAAGAAAACTCGTAACGCTTTTCTTTTAGAGCTACCTGTTAGAGCACACGAATAACTTATAAATTCAAATTTGAATACATTTGCTATTTCGTGGACGTCTTGTTCAGAAGCATATGCGGAAGCGTAGAAAAACTGACCATCAAATAAATCCTTGTGTAATTGTTCTTGTTCTGCAAGTGACGTCACCACGCGCTCGTGCCATTTGCCACCAGGTGGACACGTCGAGCGGGGTGGGCGTCAGCACCGCAGCCCTGCTGACCAGCATGGAGTCACCGCTGGGCCAGGCCGTGGGTAACGCGCTAGAGGTAGCCGAGGCCGTCCAGTGTCTCCGTGGACAGGGCCCCGCGGACCTGACGGAGCTGGTGGTGGCCCTGGGTGGTCGGCTGCTGACGCTGGCCGGGCAGGGCCCGCCTGAGCAGGGCCGCCATCGGCTGGCTGCCTGCCTACAGAACGGCTCGGCGTTAGCCACGTTCGAGAGGATGCTGGTGGCGCAGGGTGTGGAGGAGGCAGTGGCGGCCAAGCTGTGTCATGGTGACACGTGGGGCGTGCTGGCGCCGGCGGAGACTGAGGAGCCGCTGCCGGCGGGTGAAGCAGGTGAGCGTGCCATCACGGCCGGGGCGCGGATGACTCCACTGCCCCAGACGGATGTGTACTGAGGTTATGCGGGAGGTTCTGGACCTGGCTGCTCTTTGGGGTTCTCGACTGGTGGTCGAAAATTGTTTGCCTTTCCCAGAAACGTCACCTCACACAACAGTTCTGCCTTCACAGAAACTTGTAGGTTTCCCTGGTTGGAAAATGAGGGTGAAGGCAGTCGTGCAGAAACACCCAGCAGTGAACCTAAAGTAGAGCACTTAGAGGCCAGCACTAGAAACCTTCAGCTCCATATTTGACACAAAACATAGGTTCTCCTTATAGACACACAATGACTGGTGCTTACCGATCATTGTTGAAGACAAAACATCAAACACAAAGCAAGCCTTTGTCGCACCTGTTTTCTTCTCGATTGGAGTTCCTCTCTCAGACCAGGTCGGTCAATCCTCCAAATTAGTTCCTTGTCGTCCCAGTCAGTTCCAGCGCAATTTTCGATACCACCGATGAAACTGAGTTTTAACCGGAATGGGCAGAAATACACTTGCCCCACACGCCGAAACCTCTGCATACATGTCTGAGACCGGGTTAATGTTGCGGCAGGGTTGTGTGAGACCTCTCCATACTCGTCTGCGACGGCGCGTGTTCTCGCGGCAGGTTGTCAGACCTCTCCACACTGCTCGGAGACCGAGCGTGTTCTCGCGGCAGTTTGTGTGAGACCTCTGCACACTTGTCTGAGACGGCGCGTGCTCTCGCGGCAGGTTGTGTGAGACCTCTGCACACTTGTCTGAGACGGCGCGTGCTCTCGCGGCAGGTTGTGTGAGACCTCTGCACACTTGTCTGAGACGGCGTGTGTTCTCGCAGCAGGTTGTGTGAGACCTCTGCACACTCGTCTGAGACGGCGTGTGTTCTCGCGGCAGTTTGTGTGAGACCTCTGCACACTTGTCTGAGACGGCGCGTGCTCTCGCGGCAGGTTGTGTGAGACCTCTCCATACTCGTCTGAGACGGCGCGTGCTCTTGCGGCAGGGTACGTGGTCGCCGTGGACGCGCTGACGGTGGCACACGTGTGCGGCGCACTGGGCGCCGGCCGCCGCCGCGTGGCCGACCAGATCGACCACAGGGTAGGCGTCACATTCACCGTCCGACTTGGAGATCACGTAGAGGCGGGACAAACCTGGGTCAAGGTGAGTGTGCACTGAAGCTCATCTGGAGTGTTTTACTCGGTTGTATGGAAGCCAAGTCAGCTTGAAGAATAGTAACAGTCATCGGCGATAGAATAATAATTGTTGAGGATTAATGACGCACGGACTACCGTCGTTATATGGCCTCACCAAACATCGCCCTGTTGGGACGGATTTGGGGAATCGGATCAACTTATTTAGAGGTTCTGCCGGGGCTTGAACACAGCGCCTGTGGCTCAGGAGACGTGGATGCCACCCATTAAACCACCCATCCCCCATTGTCCGGCTGAGACATGCGTTGTGTGGAAAGGGCTGTGGATCTCGCGGGCTAGCGCGGTCTCAGGCGTGTACTGTGTGCATTTGGCTGCGGTGTGTTCTGTATAACCTGGGTTGTGCTCTGGCCCGACCTGAGGTCTGGACTGAGACGTATACGGGGTCGGCAGGTGCACCACTGCGGCACGCTGACCGAGGACGGCCGGCGGCAGCTGCAGGGGGCGCTGAAGCTCAGTCCGCAGCCGGTCACGGTGCCGCCGCGAATCGCCGACCTGGTGACGGCGTCCCCACACCACTGAATGATGGTCCGGCACCACACCACTGAATGACGGCCCGGCACCATACCACTGACGGTCCGACATCATAGCACTAACTAGCACACTGACGGTCCGGCACCTTAAAATCGGTAATGGCCCGCAACACAACGCTAATGTTTTTGATGGCTTAGGGTAGCAGCACCAGGCCGGATACCAGCCTGTCACCACAGTGACAGGACTGGTAACAGCTTCAGTGTTGGAGGTCGTCACCTGCACGGAAGCTCCAGGGCTGGTGGTGGGCTCCAGTGCAGTAGCTCCTGAGATGGTGACAACCCAGCTCCACGCATTCGGACCTGGTGACGGCTTGGCACCCCGTGAGATAACGCCCCTCGGTAAGGCCACCAGAGGTGCCGGGTGTTGAGGTCTGAGTCGTAGTGGATGGTGTGTTTCGCGACACATTTGTAATCCGATTGTTTTCAGGGATAGTGGCCTTAGCCAGCTTGTGCGTCGGTTGGTCCCAGCAGTGGGCCGTGGCTTCGACGACAAACACTGCCGCGGTAACAGGCGTGCTCGTATTTTTAAGACCAGAAATAAACAATTCGAGACTTCCCTGTGTGTGTGATATGGGTGCAAAAACAGGGATATAATTTTGAGAACGCGGAGATCGACCCTTATCGGAGACAGGTCTAGCTTTGACGATGTTCAAAGCAGGTGCACCCTAGAGAGGCAGTGAGTGAATTTGTGATGAAATGTCTCCGTGCAACCTGCCATATTATGTTGTTCATCCAGGGGTCATCATCCGCCATAATTATATTTGTACTACTCGTATAAAATGGTGAAACGTTGATCTTTCAAACACTATCCACCTCCATGACCTGCTATATCACCAGGATAAAACCGACGTCTTGTTCCTTCTTTTGCCACTGGATGTTTCCATATATACATATTCAAATACGTATTCCAGCGATAATAATCTGCACGGCCATATTTAACACGCACATTGACGGGGGGCGGGTACCCGCCCCATTCGGGTTTTTCGAAGATAGCATAAAAACAGCGGCGCGTAGCGCCGCCGTACTTGGTGTAAATTTTCTTATCATCATTTTTACAACTTTTGTCAAAATTTTAAGGTCAGGACATCTCAGGTCAGGTCACAAGTACAGGTCAAGTGAGCCGACCTCAAACAAAGTTTAAGATAGCATAAGTCGGGACAGGGTGAACTTATCCGATTGAAACTTATATCACATAATGGGCCTACCGAGTTCTCTAAAACTTGTTCCGGTATTTTTTTATATCGATGACCTAAGGTCAGGTACGAGCCATGACCTCTCCGTTGGAAATACATGGGAAAATGGTTTTAACTTATTAACTTGGTAACGGATGGTGATGGAGCCTTTATTTTAGGTGCATTAGATTTGCCTTGTCTCTGCAGTTCTAATGATATGCATTTTATCTAATTTGACCCTGACCTGACCTCAGGTCAGGTCAAATCCTTGATTTTACCTAGCAAGGTCATATTATATATCATTCGATTCGGCTTGCTGCGAGGATTCATATCGTTCCAGTTGTTTTGCTCTATCTTCCCTTGTTCAGATGAAATGACCAAAAATCTTCATTTACATGTTATCCCTATAAAGGCATGTTTTGACCTCTAGTGACCTTAAATGTGACCTGACAAAAAATGGTTCAAATATTTTCGATGGAGAAGTGGATAGGCTACCCAACACCGTTTACCGTTTTTTGCTACCTAGCGTGGTTCTCGAGATCTTAGGGGGGGTACCTACCACCCCCCGTCAAAGCGAAGGTGGCTCAGACCCCCGTCAATGCGCGTGTTAAGATTCGAAGTTCAAAGCATCTTTTACCAGCGAACCTTACGAACACCAAAACAGATATGCATCGAAGTGGCTTGAAGAGTAAAGCCTTGGTTATCGTGATCACTTTTCAAAAGGTTGCCAATTGAGATGACCTAAAAATCCAAACCACGCCCAGCTATAGCAGCAATAGACGGCACACTTCATGACTGCTGATGATCCCAGCATCTAACTGTGACTTGAAGCTGAGCACGGCCAGTCCGCTCAACAACCCCCCACATCCGGGTGCCACTAAGCAGAACTAGGGTATCGCAGCGGTGAGTATCATGTAACCGTGTTATTGCAACACACATTTCAAATCCACTTGCCATCTGCAACCCAGAGTATGTATTTGATGAGATTACATGTAAACATATTTTCACACACAGTTCTCAATAACGGGACACCAGTGGAGACGGCAACGTGGAGTCCCCGCGAACCGCCAGCGTACCCACCGCTTCACAGATGACTCCAGCCGGCCACCAACGGCGTATATCAACACTACTCAGGACCCCATACACACAACTCCAGCTGTAAATAATGTCAACAGCACACAAGGCGGCCTGCACTGGCCGAGGTGGGCGTGCTGGTACATCAGCAGGCCGTCTGTATCCGACAGAACCCAGACTGCCCATGTGCGCAGGCCACGGCGGCGGGCCCTGTTATCGCCGGGGGTGGTTCCACGCGCCGCTGCCGGCCGGGGCCTCGCGCTACAGCTGACGCCGGCGTTCACCACGTGCCTGGTACTGTGACACCAGGCTGCCCAGACTAGGTTACTCACTCCCCGATAGTAGGTTACCTCACTGGTTTACGCGAGGAAATGATGCACGACAGGCGGCCTTCGAGCATGTGAGACAGCGAAACAAACACAAACCGTGCACAGCACAGCTTCCGGCCACAACGCTGTCGATAAATCCAACGAATAAAAATGCATCATTTGATCTATATGTGTAAATTCTCGCATTCATAGTGTCCATTTCTCATTCACCCTCAACACTCACATCTAGATAAGCACATTATTATCATAACCGACAAAATAATTCATTTATATACAAAACAAACTCAGAATAACTAACATATACTAATGAAAGAGAAGTATTGTATCGCTAAACCATACGAAACACGAAACTGCATCCTATTTTTCATTCGACCACATTTGCAATACACCATAAGCAGTGGTGGGAACTTCGATAACTTTCATCGGTAACGAGTATCGAAGTCATTATCGATGATCCCGGTTTCTCAATTTGCGATAATCTATCATCCAAAACACCCAATTAAAGGTCGCTGTTTTTGGAAAATCAACAATATTTTAAGCTTATTATGAATTATTTCTCTCCCATGAGACGTCAAATTCAACACACCTCGAAAACGTGTATTGTATAAAAATCAGGCACGTCTTAGACTCACATTCTTCTTCCGCTACCCTCAACAAATGGTCGCGGAAGAAGCGCGAACCTTGTCTTCTGTTGGCTTTTATTCCCACGCCTTCATAATGTGAGAAGGTAATATTCAGCAGGTGTCAAGAAATTTTAACTTTCTATAAGCTAAGCCTACATCCACAATCCCGTGGATGCTCTGACGGGGGTGCCAGGTGCAACACCCATTCCGAAGCAGGGTTCAGCAACCTCTTCCAAAGAGAGTAGAGATCCTTGACTAAACAGAACAAAGTGGGGAGAGCCACGGCAAGGCCTTCGGCGTGTTGGTTAGCCTTTTCCAGCTGAGCTCGTAGTTTTCAGACGAGCGCGAGCCCACAGCCCATACCATGCAACACAGGTCATGGAGGACGTCTCGTGTTTGCCTAGCGAGATGTAATGAGCCAGGAGCAAGAGACTCTTTCCTACGCTTGATGTATATCTTTGTCTCGTTTGAGTGTATTTTGTTTACGCTGTATGTATACAGCTACCGCATTATATATATATATATATATATATACAATTTGTTTTCCATGTCATTCTGACTAAATCACTGCGTTGTACTGATATATTCTAGAAAAGACCGTTGAAAATAACTTAATAGCTCAAGTCGAACCTATAATTATTATATACCAAGTTTAACTAAAAAACATAATTTATATAATATAATTAATTATTAATAGCTCATCGAACCTATTTTGTGTTCCCAATTTAACTCGTAAAATAGACAGCATTCTCACTCTATCAACGTAGCTAGTGAAATCATCGATCTATTGTTATTGAATCCACATTCCACATTAAAATGCGTGCCAGTGTATATGTAGCAGTGTTTGGCGGAGAGGCTCTGACACCGAGCGGGGACGGAGGACATAATTTGATAGAGGCTGAAGCTGGTGAAGCGTTACAGTGAAGCCACATGTGTCCGTGTTGAGTTTCAGGCATACATGCTGCTGCGCGACTGCCTTGGTTAGGATGGCGCCATTTCCAAGGCGGTCTTGTGATCCCGGTCGCTGCGAAGCATGATGCATGAGCGGAGAAGCTTGTGCAACCGTTGTTCGCTGAAAATAGTGGTGAAAGTGGAATTGCGGCATATGCTATTGGTAGGTGATAAACTGTCTAGACAGCGACTAAATTTCTTAGAGAAGGACCTGTTCTCAGAGCTTGGCTTGGCGCTTCCTAGGTGGAATACCATCTTCCTGGGACCAACATATTTTTATGCCAGCGTTATGGGTGTCTATTGGTCGTATAGGAACTAACGTTTCTCAACTTCCCTAGTGACTGCCAGTCTTAGAGGCGTGTAATGTCGCTGTAAATTTAAGGCACCATGTCAGTGCCATTTTCAGCGCCATACAGGTGTTCCGTGCTCAAGCCTTTTGAAGGTGGAATTTTAATATATTATTTTTGGCCGATCTTCACTATGTTACCACTTGACAGCTTCTCAGCTGAGCCAAAGGCCTTGGCTGAGCCCTGGCCCCGAATCCGACTCGGGTTCAACTTTGGCGACGCCCGGTAAGCCGTGGTCTGCTGAATATGAAATATATCAAAAGGTTATCGAGCTATCGCCATCTAAGTCGGAGTGAAATTATCGAGTACCCACCACTGGCCATGATACTACTACATTTCCATCCCATACAGAACAGCATGTGAGGCTCGGACACTGTACAGACAGTCCAAAATGGGCCACAACTAGGACTCTGACCTTGCGAAGTATGCCTCCGCCCAGCGTTCCTTCGTCTGATCGAAAACAGCGCTCTGACAGCGACAGCGGCAGACCCGGATTCCAGCAGGACTGGTCTCCCCACGGGTCAAGGGGGGAGGAGTTTAGGCCGAAGCCAGGGATGCAGCTCAGATACTGTAAGCATACGCCTGATGTTCTACATGTCCAGTGAATTGTGTGTATTGGGGTTGATGGGGCGCTTTCAGCATCTAGGCTATATCGCGCCCACATGTTCAGTGAATTACATAGGCCGAATGGCACGGCCATTTCTGTACCAGGAGTTGTAGCATCTACGTAGATATAGTCTGCGCTGAACTGCTGGGACTAAACGGAATTAGATAGGTTCCCATACATCAATGTATACCCGGACTCTGAGGTTTATTTTCAGGGGATACACAATTTTCAATATCTCATGAAATAAAAAATAATTTTTTTCGAAATATCAGCGACGACAACCATGAAGTGTGATGCTTAAAATGCGTACACAATTGCACCGTCCACGTAACTTAATTCGGAGGAGAAGTGCCATAGCTTTGCTTGTAGTTAATCGTAAATGTAAGCCCGATCAAATGCAGAATATCATACAGTAATAAACCAGCCCAATCCAATGCATGACGCATCGTAATAAATAAGCGGCCAGTGCTCCTTCCCACCGTAGCCACAGTTTCAGCGTTGAGACCACCGTGCAATTTTGCCGGTGTGTTCAGCTGGCTATCAACATTGCAGCTGGCGCTACCAAAAAACTACTTCTGGCGACCCTGAACAGCACCAAATCACTGAATGCAAGAGCCGTCGGCACATCTGCGCCTCTCCTGGTATGGTTCCCAGGCCAGCTACAGTAGACCAGCCCAAACTCGGCCCGACCTGACAACGATCGCAGGCAGGGCGGACGACACTAGTTGAGCATGGTGCGTCTGACGTAGATGTTGTTCCGCTGTTCCTGCACCTGCCGCTTCCACCGGTCCTGGCGCGTGCCCACGCGGTTCAGAACGCTGCCCTGCTCATACAAAGGCTGCGCCATCCGGCCGCTCAGCTCGTCCTGTCAACAAGCAGAGAGGCAGCCGCTCAGTCCCACTGTCCGCACACGCATACTCGCCAATGGAATGGCTCATACACCTCCCCCGTCGTCTGCACACATACTGAAGTGGCATGTTTCAGTCCCGTTAACAACAACACACATAAGACAGTTGAAAAGCTGTGCTTTCCGGTCTGTACGCCCGCTGTTGGCAATAACGTGGCTCTTTGTCTGTGCACCCTTATAACAAACCAGTTCCTGCTTGTTGTGTCGGAAACAAAAATGCAGTGTCGAACTAGGCTCTCTCACAACAGATGCCGAGATAGAACTGACGGTTCAATCCGAGACAGGCTCCTTGACCAAGAGCCCTGGCACTTCCAAAGAACGTACAACACATCGAAGAAGGGGCGATTGTGATAATGATGATTATGCTATATAAAATTAACCGGCAATCGCTCATAATATAATGTAATTGGAAACGCCAAAGAGTATGTTAATATTTTGACGACGTGTCTTCTTCAGAAAGAAGTTTTGAATTTGAAAGTCATTGGTAGCAATTATTTTTAAATTCAATTTGAGTTTCGGGCGAACAGCATACAGGTACACGTGAAAACAATTTTTAACATCTTGCAAAGGATACAGTGTGATGACCTAACTACATATTTGTTACTTAAGCAATGACATCTAAAAACTACATGCTACAGAAACAACACACACAAATAAGTACAGTCTGCAACAAATCTATGGATGTAACAGTGAGTAAAACAATTTTCAGCGATGGATGTGTGGTGGTGTGGGTGAGTGTTTATGCGTGGTGGTTTGGTCTTAAGTGGTATAAGTGTATGTGTAGGGTACTGGTTGTAGGAGGCGTCACGAGGAGAATTGCTTATTTATGTGTGGTCTACGGTTTCGGATTTCTATTGATTCTTTAATTTTGCATTCTGCCGAGTCTTTACAAACATGAATAATTTTTATTGAGAAGTATTTGTCTGTGATGCGTGCAGTGGGGTGATGTAATATGGTGTGGTCTCCTAGATACTTACCCTTTTCTTTTCTCCTAGCGTGTCATAAATGTTCCCTGAAGCGAGTACGAATTTGGCGAGTTGTTTCACTCATATAAAATATGTTGCAAAGTAGGCATGTGATAAGGTATACTGTATTTTTGATGTGGTACCTCCCCTGTAACCCGGCGTCGCATGTGCTGCATGATTTCCCGTGTCCTTTAGGGCATGGTGGTGGGTTTAGTGATGATCTTATGAGGATGTTTGAGAGTGTTTCGCCGCTCTTCCACGCTATCGTAATGTCTAGGTCTGTGGATTTGGCTGCAGTGGTGATCTTGTGGATGAGCTGCTCATCAATGTATGGGAGAGAGATGTAAGTTGTGTTCCTGTTCTTGTTCTTGGGAGGTGGTTGACGTGGCTTATATTTGGCAGAGTTTTTTATGTTTTGATGAGTTTGGCTGGGTATCCGTTCGACATAAATAGTTTCATGATTTTTTCTAGGCCACGGCTTTTTGCAGGTAGGTCTGACCCTAGCCGGATGGTTCTAAGTGACTGTGAGTGTATAACTGATCTTTTAGTTTGCATAGGATGAGTGGAAGTGAAGTGTAGAATTATCGGTGCGGCCATGGGTTTTATATAGAGTTCTGTGGTGTACTTTCCAGAGGGATGTACGGTCAGGAGGGTGTCTAGAAATGGAATCTGTTGATGTTGAGAGTGGTCTGACCTATCTATGCTGAACTTGAGAGCCGGGTGAAAATCATTGATGAAAGTGAAATATGGTGTTAGGGTCTCTGAGCCATGTGCCCATATTCAAAAGATATCATCCATATACCTTAGGTAAATGAAAGGTTGCAATTCACTGGCTGATAGGATCAGGGATTCAATGGTGTTCATGTAAGGATTGCCAATGGGGGTGCTATACGGCTGCCCATTGCTATGCCCTTAGTTTTTTAAATTTCTTCCCCAAATTTGACGTAATTGTTGTTAAGACAATGTTTTAAAAGAGACTCTAAGTCAGGAATAGTAAGACCAAATAAGTTGATTTTAGTCGCGAGGGTACGAATCATTTCAATCGTCAAGCTGATGACCTCTGCCGTGGGTATGTTACCATATAGATTATTAACATCCATAGTGAAGGCTATTGTGCCGGCTGGGAAGTTGTATGGAAACTTTAACTTGATTCTGTCCAAATAGTCGTAGGTGTTTGTAAGGTGAGCCGGGACAAACACTAATAGCTGCGTGATAATACGCTCGAGGACCCATGACAACTTGTCCAAGGGATCCCCACAGGCCGATACGATGGGTCGAAGTGGGTTGTTAGGCTTATGAGTTTTGGGTAAGCCGTAAAGCTCGGCTGTCCTCGACTCTGTGGAATTGATGGATTGTATAACCTTATCCGGGAGCCTGTTTTTCATTGTGGTTTTTACCATGCTTGCAGTAGTTTTTTCAAGCTTTTTCGTGGGGTTAGTGCTAATACGCTGATAGTCTCCTAAAATCGCCTGTGCTTTCTGAATGTAATCTTCCTTATTCATTATTACTAAGCCTTTATATTTATCTGAGCGCTTTATCACTATTGTTTCATCTTTTTCAGTAGTTTGACCATCTGGATATCATTTGTGGTGTGGTTAGGTGGTCTTTTGCTCTTATGGTGCTTGTAAAGGCTCATCACTTTTTGCTTGAAAGTCTGCAGTGCGGCAGGAAAGTCTGACTCGGCAGAATGCAAAATTAAAGGAGTCAAAAGAAATCCGAAACCGTAGACCACACATAAATAAGCAATTATCCTCGTGGCGCCTCCTACAACCAGTATCCTACGCATACACTTATACCACTTAAGACCAAACCACCACGCATAAACACTCACCATACCACCACACATCCATCGCTGAAAATTGTTTTACTCACTGTTACATCTATAGATTTGTTGCGGACTGTACTTATTTGTGTGTGTGTAGTTTCTGTAGCACGTAGTTTTTAGATGCCATTGCTTAAGTAACAAATAGGTAGTTAGGTCATCACACTGTATCCTTCGCAGGGCCCCATTGTTTTCACGTGTACCTGTATGCTGTTCGCCCAAAACTCAAATTGAATTTAAAAATCATTGCTATCAATGGCTTTCAAATTCAAAACTTTTTACTGAAGAAGACACGTCGTCGAAATATAAATATACTCTTTGGCGTTTTCAATTACATTATATTATGAGCGATTGCCGGTTAATTTTATATAGCATAGTCATCATGACTATCACGCTCGAAACAGCACTTCAAAACTCTTAAAGACTATGATAATGGAAGTACGGCTCTTGAACAATCCGTTGGTATCAAGGAAATATAGGAAATTATGAATAACTATGCACTTTTTTTTACGGAGAGACAAGCACAAACACACCCACCCCCCACCCACGAGCAACCAGGAATTAACCAAATTAACTCCCACAAACCGGGACGGCCGCCCCCAGGTCACCCCCACGTCAGCCAGCCACCCGTCGTAACGAGCCCGGGCTCCAGGGAACCGACCCAAGCCGACAGCCCCACGCACAAGCGGCCGCCCAACCCACCACCCCGGGCGCACTGCAAAAATACAAATATTTTTTGGAGTATTTGTCACAGAACAGTCACGCTGAACGCACATACATTTCCTTTTGTGATTTGCCTTAAAAATATCACTGTCAAAAAATGCTAGTCATAGCATTACAGCAAATGGAAAGTGATGTTTTATGTTTAGCACAGGGCCCAAAACGTAGAAAACACTGTCTTGCATCCGACGATATTGCATAGAACTACACCTGCAACGTTTATATTGTTTTCAAAAGCTTTCTGTCTAGCCACATCACTTCTTGGATCTCCCGCCAGCACACTAAACCTCCCTTGCTTAAGTAATCCTTCCGACACGTTTAGTAAATCCCAATCTGAGTTTTCACTGCAGACATCAAATGTTGCGTTTAATTCTTTAAATCGTTCGTCATGGATAGCTCAACCATTTTTGATTTGGTAGCAGAAATCGCAAGTGGGCTGCAAATAGTCGGAACACAATTAACCTGAACGACTACAAAATAATCATCCTGATATTACGAAATACATAGTATTTGAAAAGTCAGACCAATCCCAAGCTGCTAACTTCCTCACTACGTAGCGCTACAGCCACCTAAGTCGAGGCGGGCACGGTTGCAGAGGTGGCGCTGGCGTTGCCTCACCTCGTCGTTGGTCTGCTCCTGGTACGAAGCCGTCTCGCCGCGCTTATTCAGGATCGGGTCCAGACAGCTCAAGAACGTCATATAGATCACCAGCACGGAGATGATGCAGATGATCAGGATCACTACCACCTGGTGAGCACGCCACAGTCGCAACACTACTCCTGCAGCGCAGGGGTGTCCCGAGTTTGAGTCCCTTTTACACGGACGCATCTTCCAAGTATTGGCAATCATATCAACAGAGGTGGGTAACAGACAGGTAGTATCAAAAGAGGTAGTATGGCGCCTGATCGATACTAAATTGTTGAAACCGCTACCGCTGCCTCCGCTACACTGAAGAGCTGAAACTACTAATCACAGACTTTTTCATTTTGCTGAGGATTTCTGATCCAGGTCAACGTGGAATTCTTAAAGGGAAACTTGACTGACTGTTCAGGTCACTGCAAAAAATATCGCAAGGAGGAACTAAAAAATCATACTCTTATGATGATAATGAGGTAAAATTTCCCGTAAGCGCTCCCCATGCTCATCTAGTGCTAATGGTATTTGTTCCCCCCCTCCACTAAGCCCGTTCCTCATGACATTAGAACAATTATAGCTCCACCATGTTTATCCAATCGCGCCTGATTCATACATGCAAGAAAAATGTCCCCCATGCGATGTCCGTCTGCGATAGCTACATCACTTTTCGCAATTGTCGTGAACTATGAGCCCAGGTGTTTTCACAGCGAAACGGCACGCCGTAATTCCGTCAATCCCGCGAGAGGAGGGCAGGGCACAATGAAGCTGACAGATATCAAGGCAGACGAGCGAGGATAGGGCCTGATGACTGGGTAGTGTGCAAAAAGGCAGGGACTTGACACATAAGAGGTATTTCAGGTCGGATTAGGGAGGGAAAGGTACACGAAGCCGACGGTACGACATAGAAGAGGAATTTCAGGAAAGACAGCAGAGCAGAGCAGATGGGGGGGGGTGAATTGACAAACGAAGACATGGACACGGTAAATGAGAGATTCAAGAGCAGACGATAAAGGGCAGGATTTGCGAAGCCGAAAACATGACATATGAGATTTTAAAGTAAACGAAAAAGAACAAGGCCTATGAACAAAGAGGCGCGGAGCCCGAAGGCTAGGGCAGGGCAAATGAGGGGTACATGAGGGCAGGCGAGAGGGCACGGTAAGCTGCAGAGGCAAGGGCATGGTATATGATGGTTATTTCAGGACTGACGAAGGTGCGGACAGGGCAGACGAGAGGGATATTACAGCAGTCGAGGACACGGCATAAGAGAGGGATTTCAGGGTAGAAAACAAAGGACAAGGAAGATCAATGGGATGAACGGACAGAAAACGACAGAGAAGAACAGGGAGAGGGTACGGTAGGCGAGAAGAAGAGCAGGGCATTTAGGCAGCCGAGAGACACTATAGTACATATGAGGAGAGCAGGCAGGCGTTCCCTGTGCCCGTTTGAAGACAATCTTAGATTTATCCCATGGGCTCAGTCAAGCTTTGGTGTGAACCGACCCTGTCAGACACAAATTTCGCTGCATTGTGGCAGATTTATTTTTCAGCCACATCCGCAGTGAAGGGCTTCGGGGTTTCATTAAAGGGGGCTAAAAAATATTTCTTTAAGGTTGAAAAGGCCAGGCTACCACTACCAGCGCTACTTGTTCAAAGTCGCGACACTGCTACCCGCTACTCCGTCATGGCTAATTTGTATTTTAAAGCGCCAATAAAGCACCAGCCAAAATTTACTCATTATCCTTTCAAGATAATTTCAAGGAAATCTACTGCCTATCAGAATTTTTAAAATCAGCTGTATTATTGTGAAATATGCAAAAAAACATACGACAAGAAATGATTCCAATATTTATTTATTGAAGGAGAAAACCATTTATTTCAACCTCCATTTCTGGGGGGAGGCTCCTTAATAACCTGTCGGTAGCAAAGCGGTTTCGAATTATGCTGAGTTGAGTCGAACAATTATACACCTAGCATTCACAAACACGGCATTGTGACGCCCTCGAAAAACGCGCAGAACACACTTTCCCACCTTGATAGTGGTTGTGTTTCGACTCTCGAACTTGCACTCGCAGAGAGGGCAGAACTCGCTTCCCTTGGAGAAGTTGGCGGGTAGCTCGGGCAGGATGACGTTGTCGCAGTTGCTGCAACAACGTCACAACACGTCATAACCAAACCCTAAACAGAACTGGGCAGCATACCCTGGTGAAGGAAACAACGGAATTTAACTTCTCATAGGGAGAAATTTAGCCTCGCCAAAACCGGAAACTTTTCGGATATTGCCTTTTTATTTTCTATAAAACCTCCTATTACTATTAAAAATTGATTCCAGTCCTGCCGAAATACAATTTTCCCCTGAAAGGAGGGTTAGGTACCGCCCACTATCCTCACTAGCAATTCCCTTGCTGTTTCACAATGAATTATATTTCAGAGCAGAAGCATCTTCCTGCAAAGAACTGACCATAGATTGGGAACGACGTTGGCGATGTATAGCTTCCTGTCGGATGACGAGCCGTTCACGACGTTGGGGTTCGGGCACACGCACTTACACCGAACGTCCTCATACAAGGCCTGTGGGAGGAACAGCATCAGTGTTGTGACTGGATCCAAACATAGTGATACTCAGTCTCATGCATTTTGCAAGCAATGTGCACAGAAATAAGAAATTTTGTATATCATCTTTGTAAAGAAGAGTGCACAAAGAATCAGTAACATCTCAAGATAGAATATTCTTATGTTTTAGGGCTGTCTGGAAAAGTATATGACACCTCCAGATGTCTACATATATGTACATAAAAATATTATCTATGTAAGATCATGCTTTTATGAACATAATATTCTCACCTGCACCCCATGAGAAGCAAGAGTGATAAAGGCAAGTAGCCAGAAAGTGGGAATCACAGCAGACTGCATGACTGCAAATGGTTTCTTTGGATCAACTGGGGAAAAGCATTAAATTAAGTCAGATTCAACTAAAAGCTAGCTGTCATGTTATTTTATGTAACATAGGTACTTCGAAATTCTAATGCCAAACTGCATCTTTTGACAAAGAGCAATCGGAAAAGGGTGTGATTGAAAGAAGGACAGCACATATTAACAGTACATCGACTAATTGGCACCATGCTTGCACTTGGGAATAAGTGGGAAGCAAAACTGCAGCGTTAACAATGCATGGGACCAGGTCGCTGATGTAGCATTGTTAGAGCAAACATCCTATCTCCAATAAAAGCATAACACCTTAGCTGCACTTCTCTGGTAAGTGGTACAAGGCATATAATGCAGATACTGTGACTGCCAGATACAGATAGTGACTGTCAAGTAGAAGGCAACAGTAAACAAAACAATAAACAGTGACTGTCAAGTAGAAGGCAACAGTAAACAAAACAATAAACAGAGAGACAAGTATGGAAAAGTCAAAAGGCAAAAAAGTGAAACAAAAAAAAACAAAATAAACTTGAGTAAAACAAAAAAACGAGAAGCAAGAAATAAAAGCAGTGTAGGATGAGCTCAAGACCTGTTTTGCGCCTCCTCAAACCTCCATGACCCTCATTGACCCTCCTCCAACCTTCTCTCGCATCTTTCTCTCCCTCCTCTAAACCCCTATAAACTCATCTCAAGCCTCCTCAACCTTTATCCCCAAAGGGAGTGTCCCACTTTTACAAAGGGTCTACAACTGAGATAGTGATTTTGTACAGGGTGTTAAGGGAAACACTATTGGCATATTTAATTTCACCCAAAGCTCTCTGAATATGATATCTGCCAGCTTTAAACCTTAAAGTAATGGGGTTTATTGCCTTATTTCAAACCCTGAAAGAATGCTTTCATATGATTGCAGTAATCTGATTGGTTGTATACCCTAAGCCCTGCCCACTATCTGAAAATATGCTAGCGAGTGAACCAGCATGCACATGCCTGTTGACTGAAAACTTTGGGTGAGTACTGAGTAGTTGTCCTTTGCAGAGCATCACTGGGCAGAAAGGAGCCTGATGGCAGCAGCCTACATCACATTCTCCCTCAACTGTACTTTCCAAAAACAAATATCAATTATGTTTTTTCACAATCCAACTCTGAAATTATTTGTTTAGATCAGGCATATGTATAATCTATCCACCTATATATATATATATATATATATATATATATATATATATAGTGCTCACAAATAAAATTTACCGTCAGATATCACAATACTAGATATTTGTTTTTAGCATATGAAGTGGGGAAAATTTTTTCCATTTTCAGATCTCCTTTATTCTTAAACCATTCTTTGAGGAATATCTACAAAGTGGTCCATTCCCTTTAACTAGTTAACTAGGGTAACCCTTTAACCAATTTATGAGGAACTAGGTGCCAGTCTGCAAAGTATGGCAGCAGGCCAGACAAGTTGCACCAGGCATCCAAAATTATTGCACCACCAACCTAAAAAAATTCACACCAATCTGCCATATACCAGGGAGAAAAACATACACATTCCTACCCATACGATGCAAAGCTACCTCTCTTATTAGTTAGTTAAGGATTTTTATAAGACCCCCTGTGTCTATATAACTATTCAGCCATTATTTTTTTGGTTTTCAGCTTCACCTTCCTCACACAAGTTTTGCAAATTTGCACCAGGTTGATAAAATTCGGACCACTTGCTCCTGTTTCCTATGGCACTCACACCAACGAGATCTTGTCGAAAATTCCATACTTTGCATGACTACTAATTTGTCAACTAAATAAAACATTTACCATCAGAAAAAGTTTTAGGTGGTTCTGATACTTTTATTGGAAGTTATTAAGACCAACATGTTTGAAATAGGTGAGATAGCATGGAAGGCTTTGATTAAATTTAATCACATCACATCTTAATAAATATTCAGACACCATAAATCATCACTTAAAAACATGCAAAATTGGTGTCCAATAATTTCCAATCCATTCTAAGCAATGCATACTCAATTTTTGGAGAATCATTATTTCCTAAGCAATTAATACAACACGGTCATTAGACATTTGTCAAAGAGCTGAAAAATCAAACAGATAATTATAAAAAATGTGTCAGGGCTAAAATGACTAACGGGCACTCAATTGCAGAAAATTTAGATAAAAATAAAGAAAATGTAGCCCCTGATACGAAGCGAATTTTCCAAGCAATTTGTATCATTTGTCCCTTTCACCGTCAGCACAGGAAGCACAACCACAGCCGATCACTTATTACAATTCCGTAATAAGTAATAACACACAAACTAAAGATCAGATGCGTAAAGGTATGCCTTAGTTGCGCACAAATAGCAAATCTGGCAAATCTAAAATTAAACCAGTCTAGGACATACTGGATCTGCAAAAGGACATACTATTTTCAAA
The DNA here is from genome assembly GCA_034440635.1 of Lepas anatifera. Taxonomy (NCBI): domain Eukaryota; kingdom Metazoa; phylum Arthropoda; class Thecostraca; family Lepadidae; genus Lepas; species Lepas anatifera. Next base: position 1,009,480 of record JAOTON010002268.1, on the reverse strand, counting down.
TAAAACGTTATGATTCAAATGAAGACTTGACTTGTCTATGATATTCTTCTTTAGTTTAATTAATTTAAGAAATAATTAAAAATATATTGTTTTAGACAAGAGTTAAACAATTTACTGTGAGGTGCTACTAGGTGCTTGGTAGGAAACTTGAACCAACCGGACCAACCTTGCCTTGCCGCCTGCCTACCCCGCCCCTCACCCCTATGCGCCGGCCGGTGCCCACTCTATGGCCTTGCCGCCGCGCCGCCCAGCTGACCGACCGGCCGTCGCCTCCGGACAGGCTCGACCTTGGACTCGACCGCGAAGCGGACGCTTGGGTCACCTGGAAACATATTTTTTATAATATGTGAAAAAGTATTATCACCTGGAATATTTTTTGCTCTACAGACCTAGTGTAAACATCTTTTTCTAAAATTTCTCCAGCGTTGGGGAGGGGGCAAAAGATAGTTTGCCCCCCCTCCAGCGCTTTGGGGAGGCCATGGCCGGAATAGCCCTCCCCACCTGCGTCCGCCAATGTACTGTGTTGGAAAAACTTCCGTGTTTATTTTCTGGACCAAGTGAACGAAGTGGTGGAAAGACGCAACTTCAACACGAGATTCCTCAGCGCGGCTGGTACCACGAAGCGACGCCCGTAAACGATGAGGTCGTCGTCGACGGTAAGGTGCACGTGGACGTTCCAGTATGGTCTCATCTCAGCAGGTAGGTCAGCTTTCCGGCTGGGAAAGCTGGAGATGATGGTGTCACGAGGAAGCTGATTGATGCTGTCCTCTTTTGCGGCTGCACAGACTTTGTCGATGTGGAGATCGTCGTCAGCGACGACTGGCAGTATCAATGTTGGAGAAAAGTCTTCCGTGTCTGGTGTGTCCACCTCGCCACCCTCCCCGCGACGGCGACGGGACTCCGAGAGAGGGCGTCGGCAGCGACGTGCTGTGCGCCCTTACACCAGTGCGCGGTAAATGCGTCCAGCTCACCCAGCTTGAACTTCAAGCGCTGCAGGCGAGGGTTCTCCAGCTCGTCCAGCATCTTCGAGTTGAGGATAGGCACGAGAGGTTAGTGATCGACGAACAGGTCGAGGTGGGCCAGGCCTGAGAGGAACAGGCGGCACTTGAAGAACGCCCACGTAACTGCGGTGAGTTCCAACTCCAGAGTGGCGTAACGGGATTCCGTGTCCGTGATAAAGTGGAAGCCGGCTTGCACGAGTCTGCACGTGCTGTCGTCCTGCTTCTGCTCCAGCAGGAACCCGAGGCCGTGAAGGCGACTGGCGTCGGTTGAGAGGCGTGTTGGCAGACCGGGGTCGTAGAAGGCAAGCGTCTGTACTGAGGACAGTGCCTCCCTTGCCTTCAGGAAGGCCTCCTGATGAGTCTCGTTCCAGCAGAACTCGCGCTTGACACTGAGGAGAGGCCGCAGGGACTGCAGGTGACTAGCGACGGCCTCAGAGAAAGGTGCGGCCTGGTTCACCAGGCCGAAGAAGCCACGCAGACCACTGATGTCTGTCGGTGCAGGGTACTGTCTGATGGCGTCCCTGCGGCCTCTCCTCAGCGTCAAGCGCGAGTTCTGCTGGAAGGAGACTCATCAGGAGGCCTTCCTGAAGGCAAGGGAGTCACTGTCCTCAGTACAGACGCTTGCCTTCTACGACCCCGGTCTGCCAAAACGCCTCTCAACCGACGCCAGTCGCCTTTACGGCCTCGGGTTCCTGCTGGAGCAGAAGCAGGACGACGGCACGTGGAGACTCGTGCAGGCCGGCTCCCGCTTTATCTCGGATACGGAATCCCGTTACGCCGCTGGGGAGTTGGAACTCGCCGCAGTTGCGTGGGCGTTCTTCAAGTGCCGCCTGTTCCTCTCAGGCCTGGCCCACTTCGACCTGTTTGTCGATCACCAACCTCTCCTGCCCATCCTCAACTCAAAGATGCTGGACGAGCTGAAGAACCCTCGCCTGCAGCGCTTGAAGTTCAAGCTGGGTGAGCTGGGCGCATTTACCGCGCACTGGTGTAAGGGCGCACAGCACGTCCCTGCCGACACCCTGTCTCGGAGTCCCGTCGCCGTCGCGGGGGAGGGTGACGAGGTGGACGCACCAGACACGGAAGACTTCTCTCCAACATCAATACTGGCAGTCGACGCTGACGACGATCTCCACATCGACAAAGTGAGTTTCTTTCGTTTTTGTTTTGTTTTGTGTTCCTTGGGTTCCGTCTTGTCGTCAATCATTCGAATGCATTATCTCAATACTGATCATCAGTTTCGTTTAAGTTCATATTTCACGTACTCTAGTAATAAGTCTTGGTAAATATATAACCACGTTGTATTAACATTATTTACACTATCAGAAAGTACAAACCTTATCTCATCAATACTACTTCTAGTCAGTGCCAAATAGTATAAGAACATGTCGATCATTATACCGCAAAAAAGAACTGTTTTCCTACCATCCTATCCGTTACACAACCATGATTATGTGGATGAATATTTACAATGATAATGAAGGATGATAAAACCTACGCCCTTACATGACGGAAGTGAAGTAGCAGAAGAACCGCGATAGCACATGTGAAGTAAATTGTCCGAGAGCTCCGGCGCGACCCCCCTTGCTTACTGCAGCACCGTTATATATCTTTCTCCACTTGGCCATCGTACAAGTCGGTCACCGCCTCTGCCGCTCCGGGACAGTCGTTTCACGTGGAAAGCGCGGTACCGACTCGGCCTACGATAAGTGTTCATGTAAAAAGCGGCTGGAAAATGACAGTGGAAAGAATGGCCGCGTGCGCGGAGGGAACGAGCGAGAAAGCATAGCTGTTGATTTCGCGGCGCTTGAACACTCCGTCCGTCCAATTTCTATCATATCATCCTAGCACAACATCCTCACGCACCTACCCAGCACAAAATTCTAACACACACCGACTCAGCACAAAATTCTAACAAAAGTCCGTGCAGCTGCAAAAGAGGACAGCACCTATCAGCTTCTTCGTGATGCCATCATCTCCAGCTTTCCCAGCCGGAAAGCTGACCTACCTGCTGAGCTGAGACCATACTGGAACGTCCACGTGCACCTTACCGTCGACGACGATCTCATCATTTACGGGCGTCGCCTCGTGGTACCAGCCGCGCTGAGGAAACAAGTCCTTCAGCAGCTTCACAGCAGTCATCTCGTCAAAGAGAAGACTAAGCAACGAGCTCGCCAAGTCTGGTACAGGCCGGGCATCGACAACGACATCGAAAACGTTGTGCGACGATGCACACCCTGTCAACGAGACCTCCCGTCTCTGCCTCAGGAGACGTTGCTTCACCGACCCGCCCCGTCCAGGCCTTTCGAGGAAGTTTCTTTGGACTTCGGAGACTATGGAGGCCACAAGTTTCTCATCTCAGTCGACCACGACTCAGGTTGGCAGTGCGTCACCGACAAGGGATGACATGCAACCGCTAGAGAGCTTGTAAAGAGCGTCCGCGACCTCTTCTGCATGGCCGGCGTCTTCAGCACAGTGTGGACGGACGGCGGACCTCAGTTCACATCAAAAGAGTTCTCAGACTTCCAGCGAAGATGGGGAGTCAGGCACTGCACCTCATCGCCAGAATACCCTCAGTCAAACGGGAGAGCTGAGGCAGCAGTGAAGTCCACCAAAACGCTCATCCGCCACTGCTAGAACCCTCAGGGCAGACAGCTGGACCAAGAGCTCTGGGTACAGGGTATCCTGCAGCACCGCAACACTCCAGGTGCGAGTGGTCGCAGCCCTGCCGAGATCCTCTACGGCCGGCCTGTGAAGGACCTCGTACCAGCTCACATGCGCAACTTTGCAGTAGAGTGGCAGACGTCCGCTGACGCAGCAGACGTGCTGCCGTCCGCCGCCAGGAGCGTGCAGAGGCCCACTACAACTCCCGCGCCACTGGCCTACCAGTCCTGCAAGTCGGCACCAGGGTCGCCGTACAAAACCAAGCGACCAAGCGCTGGGATCGTTTCGGCGAAATAGTGGACATCAGCAGGAATCGTCGCTATTTCATCAAGATGCCCAGTGGCCGCATCCTCAGCCGCAACCGCCGACACCTACGTAGGCGTTTCGGTCACGCCGCTCCGGACGACCTGCTGGCACCAGAGCAGGGCACCAGCCTGCCATGCCCGACACCTCCGATGCGTCCTGTGAGGAAACCTGATGCAGTGCCAACTGACGTTGCCACCAGGGCGACATCTGGTGCCTCCATGACGTCCCCTACTCCGGTGACACTGGTTGGAGCTGCCACTTCCCCGCGTGCGGCCTGCAACGCAGGCCGCTAAATGTTCATCTCATTTAGAAATACTAAATTGAAATACGCATCTGTAGGCGTTATTCAAGACATATTTATCACTGAGATCACGCAAGGTCAAATCAAGGTCATTGAATGTCAAAAAAGTCATAAAAGGTCTAACCCCATGAAAGTGATCCTCGAAGGTTGGAAGAAAATACAATGGGTCAGATAATGAACAAATGCTGCAAAAGAACGGTGAGAGACAGGAGCATTCACGTGAAAACGGGTACAGGCGCCCAAAGGATCCCAACATGCCTCCACTCTTGAGGTCATAACTTCGTGACCTTGAAGGGTAGGAACAATTTTTCTCGCACAATGTGCACAATGAATGCTCCAGAGGCTACGCAACATTTCAAGACTTTTACTTCAGAAGCTTGTTTTCAATTCTTCAAAAACCTGCGGGGGGAGGTGGGGGGGGGGGGTGTAATGGGCCCTTTTGGGGAGGTTGTGCATGTACCAGAATGACGACAGGCCGTGGCGGAAGTCCTCTAACCTCTGAGCAGCCAGGTGTTGGGAGATTGTACCCCCAGGCGCCCAGCGTATCCTTTTTTCCATCAACCGGACGGGGTCAGTTAACGTACACATGTTTTTTTCTCTTCCCCTTTTTGGGTTTCCTTCCAATTTTCTAAAATACGATGCGTTGGTGTACCTCGGCTGTTGACGAGGAATGCCTGAATAGATTGCACCAATATCGAGTAAAGACCTGGATTGTAATGGGCGAGGATGAAAATACGTCACCCATATTTGAGGACCTCATATGTCTCAGATTTCTAACCCATTTTTGTACTTCAATGTGTAGGGTGCCCTCGGTCGATTTTCTTAATGTTTAAGTGCGAGAGTCAGACCCGGTCTCTTAGGTATTAATGGTCGCGGGCCCCGGTGCCCAACTAAGAGCGAGGAGTGAGGACCTGGCTAGCTCAGAGAGAGGTGAAGACGGAGCTGACGGCCGGAGACATAGCCGCCAGCGCCGCAGGCGCGCCGGCACTGAGGACCGACGAGCCGCATTGTGATGATGGCGCGATTGAGTGGCCGCCCTACGCGGGAAACCACCAACCCGCGCCGAACACCGGATTCCCTGCTTGATACCACCAGCTAGTCCCTCAGAGTAAAGGGAAAATGAGGAACAACGTTCTGTTAGCCGTACCCTTGTGTACAGCGTGTCTGTGGGCAACGGTGGGTGGGTCCATTTTGGGGTGACGCCGAATGGCGTCTTTCCCGCATTAGATGCTTGCCTCTCAATCAGCCGAGACGTAGATTGGGTTCTGGGACGTCCGTGCCCAGCAAAGGCAGTCGATCTGATTCCGGAAGCAAGTGCCCTGAGTAGTCAAGTATTGGGGGGGGGTAAGTCCGGAGGCGGCGCCCAGAGAAGAACCCAAGGATGGGTGAGATTTGCGCCCGGAGGTGATAGAGTAGTTTGCCCAGAATCCGTAAGGCGCGAGGCGCAGGAGGGCCAGGGCACTTGACGGAAGGGATCAATCGAGCTCAATGACCACCCTTGCTGAACATGTCGACAGCTTAGAACCCAGTCAATGATCTCATCGCGCATGATACATTGCGCTTATTGGAGGGATGGGCAAAATTGGCTGATTAGTGACGGGCGCTCGAATCCCCCACCATCTTTTTTTAAATTGTCTGGCTTAAACAGGGGGGGTGGTGGTGATTGTAATTTTGTGCGTTATTTTTGGACTTACCGGTATGCAGTGTTTTCTAGTCAGTTGAGCAACATTGGAGGGAGGGCTAGTCAAAACGGGAGGGCCTCGTGTTTCTTTCTAGCAGATTTCAAGGGGGACATCTGACCTTTTTTGTAAATAATTTTTGACCGTTCTGTTTTTATGACTCAAGTGACCAGGGTAGCTTTAAGGACCAATGGGTTTTTTCACGAGAAAAACTGCTCAAATGCTTAGAACGCACTATAGCCGGCCGAAAAATTAAAAGAGATGTGCTGACATTGCAGAGGGGGTGAAAGCGAACAAATTTAGCCACCCACGCGGAGGCATGACCCACTCACCTATATGATGACTCGAATTGACCCGCCTCATAGAGAGCAAGCTGTACTTAACATCGCCGGGACAGCCTCTGCTTTCAAATAAATATTTATGTGTTGTGTGGGCTCCTTTTAAAAAGAAAGGGCCCATTACAGGTGCAACAACCCGCCTGTACGTGCAAGGGTTAACACACCCTATGGCGTTGAATAGTAATAGATGGGTTAAAAATTCCACGGCTCCCCCTTAAATTCGGACGTTCCGCCGTCACTGGCATTAATTATACCGTGGTTTACGACGCCACAGCTCCATAGTGGCACCTAGTGTCATGTTTCGGAAGTAAAAAGTAGGATATCTTGCGCGAAAGCCATATTTGTATTATTTTACCTAAAAAGAATTGCCAGATGTAAAAATCCTATCACACGAATTTATAAATTTCACTATACTGCGGGTCAAGGTCACCGTTCAAAAAAATAGGTCACGAGGTCATGACGTCAAATTTGCATAAATATAAAAATCGAAGATAGCCAAATTGAAATCTGCTAAATGGTGAACAAAAACGTATTATATCATTATGATTATTAAAAAAATAACCGAACTATAGGCTTTCAAAACAAGGCCTACATGGTGACCCCCGAAAATGCCGGAGACTGTCTTCCCAAATTTTCAAATCATTTTTTGACACCATGGTTAGATTCTGCACCGTTGAAACCCCCTTAGCACCAATTTTGGAGAGAACAAATAGAAGGGTTTTATTTTAGGATATTTTTGGTCGATTTATGGTGGAATGACCCAGGTAAAAACATAAAATATATAAATAAAAATAGAAAACCACATTTTCAAATCACACCCTAGGTCGGCGAGTAAATAACATCAAAATCGACGCTCCTTAGATACGATAAAATACTGGATATCTCAACGGTCGGAAACTCTCCCAGAAGAGACTCCAAGGAGGGTGAACCTCCCAAGTTTCTAACCGGTTCAATCTCATAATCGCGGCAGTCAACAAGAACATGCTTCACACTCAGTGAGTCGCCACAGCGCGGACAGAGCGGCGGATCCTCTCTAGTCAAGCGGAAAGAGTGCGTAGCGTGGGTGTGGCCAATCCGCAACCTCGACAAAACAACTTCCTCTTTTCTGGATCCAGCACTGCTAGAAGGCCATTTCCCTACTTTGGGTTTCACACTTCTCAACTTTGCTCCCCTGGGATCCTCGTCCCATCGTCACTGCCAGCTACGCATTACAAACTTCTTAACAGGAGCATACAGGTCAAAGAATGGAATATGAAGGCCAGAGGGAACATCACGTTCTACTGCAGCCTTTGCAGCTTAATCGGCCCGTTCATTGCCGCTGATGCCACAATGGCTTGGGATCCACACAATCTTGACATTTTTCCCTTTTCCTTTAGACCGTGCAGCTTCTGTCTAATGAGAACCAAGAGAAAGGATGACGATGCGTTATAAAAATAAAGCGACTTCAAAGCCTGTAGAGAGGGCAGTGAATCAGTAAAAACGACAAACTGTCTCGCCCTCGACCTGGAAACCTGGTCCAAACAACGAAAAATCGCAAACAGCTCAGAGGTAAAAACAGATGCCTCGCACGGCAAGCTAAAACCCCTCTCGATACCTTCACCAACAAATGCACAACCCGTGCCACTGTCACTTTTCGAGCCATCGGTGTAAAGCGAACGTGATTTCCGAAAAATTCAGAGGAAATATCCATAAATAGCTGGCGCATCGCTTCTGGAGGCCTATGTTTGCATTGTTCGAGTAAGTTCGTATTTGTGTTCACTTCCCACACAATCCACGGTTCAACAGAAAATACGTCATAAGATTCAACAAGGTCTGTATCAATGCCAGCCTCTGTCAGCCAAGCCCGGACCCTTACCCCCGGATGGCGGGCTGAAGAACGCGAGCCATTATCGATTCGGCGGAGCTGGGCGTCACCAAAAAAGGTTTGATATGTGGCGTGTTGTGCTGACTGTTTAATTCTTATTGCATAACGCATAGCGATCCTTCTTCGGCGGGTTTCAAGCGGCATTTCATCAGCGTCAACCAGCATACTGATTACTGGAGATGTACGAAACGCCCCAGTAATTATTCCTATCGCTTGGTGGTGAACAACATCGAGCATCTATTTGGCGGACTGAGAAGCAGCTTCATAGACAACACACCCGTATTCAATCTTTGAGCGGACGAGTGTCCTACATAACATGATAAACATTTTTCTGTCAGCGCCACACCTCATTTTCGTCAACACCTTGAAAATATTCAATGAATAGAAACACTGCTTACGCAGTTCTTTTATATGCGGCACATATGTCAGCTTTTTGTCCAGCGTTATCAAAAGGAATCTGGTTTCACCTACAACTTCAGTCTGATTACCGTAGATAAGGAGTGTTGGGTCTTCACAATCGCTGCGTCTGTTACAAAAATGTATACATTTGGTTTTGGTACTTAAGAAATTCAGACCGTTGCGTGAGCTCCACTGCTGCAGGCGGTCGAGGCCGAGTTGGAGCCGCCTCTGCGCAGCAGCAGTAGTGGATGCCATCACCCACATCGTAAAATCATCAACAAAAAGCGCGTGCTTTATACCGGTCGGGAGATCGTCTGCAATATCATTAATCATGACTGCAAAGAGAGCTATGGAGCTCACAGAACCTTGCGCTATGCCGTTCTGTTGTTCATACCGGTTCGACAAAGAAGAGTTTACACGAAACCGAAAATACCTATTTTTCAAAAAGTTTGAAAGAAACCAACCCATGTGTCCTCGAAAGCCAAGTCCGAAAGGCTTCTGTAGAATACCATGCCCCCATGTATAATCGTAGGCACGCTCCACGTCAAAGAACACAGCGATAGTGTGGGCCTTCCGTAAAAACCCCTCCCGCACAGAAGCATCAAGCCGCACAAGGTGGTCGACTGTGGAGTGGCCCTGGTGGAAACCACACTGACTGGTACAAAGCAGCTGACTTGACTCTAAGTACCACACCAGACGCGTGTTTACCATTTTTTCGAACAATTTGCCTACACACGAAGTTAACGAGATTGGACGAAAATCGTTAGGGGACAGGCCAGACTTGCCAGGCTTCAGAATAGGCATAATATGTGCTTCACGCCATTGGTCCGGAAAATCATTATTTCTCCACATATTATTAAACATATTCAACAACGATACGAGAAATGAGTCTGGTGAGAGAGCATGGTGTTTGAAATGTTGTCCGGGCCGGGTGACGCCGGTCTGATCTTAGAAAGAGCAGCTCTGAGTTCGGGCATAGAAAAAGGCTTATTATACGTGGCAATATTGCTTTGGCCAAAGTCGACGGGCTTTCGTTCGGCCACTTCCCTTATTTGTGAGAAAGCAGTGTTTTCCATAGTGCCATTGCAGCGCTCAAAATATGACTTCGCCATACACTCGGCCACCTCCTGGGGGTCTGCTATTTTAGTCCCGTTCACATCCAGCACAGGTGCGGTCGGAGGACAGCTCTTTCCCTGCATACTCCTAATACGCATCCACACTTGTGTCGAAGGCGTAGAAGGATTTACACAACATACATAAGACACCCACCACCTCCTCTTTGCATCAAGGACCACGCGACGTGCAAATGCTCGAGCGCGTTTAAAATTTACGTGATTCGCCGCCGTGGAATGTCTGTTAAAGACACGAAAGCCCGTTTCCTTTTAAAATCGCGGTTTTACATTCGTGGGGCCACCAAGGCACCCGGACGTGCTTTGGCTGACCACGTGTCATAGGTATAAAATGTTTCGCGGCAGTGAAGATCATCTTGTTAAAATTCGCAATAGCTTGGGTAGCAGAGGGCTCCGGGGAGGCTCCACCGCGCCGCACGCAGCCCCAAAGCCCGACCAATCCGCACGCCCGTGATGCCACCGGGTCCGGCGAGGTCCCACCACGTGCGGACCGGCCGGGGATAAAAGGATGGGGAAATGGTCGCTTCCGTGGGGATCGTCAAGGGCGTTCCATTAGAACTGGGTGGAAAGAGACAGAGAGCAAACTGAAAGATCAATAGAGGAAAGGGAGCCAGAAGGCAGAGTAATGTGGGTAGAGTGACCTGAGTTGAGGAGACAGAGGGAGTTAAGGTGAAGGAAGCGCTCAGCCGTGCGGCCTCTGGGGCACGCACGGCCGGTAGGTCCCCCCAAGCTGGGTTATGAGCGTTAAAATCCCCACGAAAAAGAAAGGGAGTAGGCAATTGGTCAACTAAGTAGGGGAAAGTGGGGGGTCACGGACACCGTAACGATGGTGTAAGTCTGCGATGACTTAATGAGCTTTTTTCGTTCCTATTTTGGCTGTAAAGGTACTTCAGACATTGATCTATCACTGTGCAAGCAGCTATGTGTCTGTTATCATCATATTAACCCCGCCCCACCGGGGGATCGATAGCCCCTAAGGTTTTCGGGATAGCAGAAAAAGACGGGGCGCAGCACCCGGTTGAGGGCTCTACCTCTCACTGCATCATTTTCCCATCATCCTTGAAATTTTTACCCCGGGTCACCCAAGGTCAGGTCACCAGACGAGGTCAACCAAGGTCACCTCACTTCACCTTTAGAGCTCTGTAAGAGCTACATTTCAAAGTCGATCAATTTGAAACTTCCTACACTTCATAACCCCTCTAGGGTCTACAAGGTGTATACCCGGGATTTTCGATTTCGTGCCCTGAGGTCAGGTCACGAGGCGATCTCTCCCATTGGAAAAGCATGGGGAAAAGTTGTTTCATGATATAAAAGCCACAAAAATGATTGCAAATACTCAGACTGCTCAGAACAACGTTTTGGACACCCTTTCACGGATCCCAGGGGTCATATTTGCCCTTTGACTTTTCCAAGGTCATCCAAGGTCACCAGAGGTCAAAAACAGTATTTTGACAATAACTTTTGCCTAATTAAGCTAGAGCGGTGAAACAAACACCACCGTGTTTGTCTTGTCACTGGCTTTCATTTGATATACGCAGCAAGGTCACTTTTGACCTTTCGTGACCTCAGGTCATATTAGGTCACGAGGTGACCTCTGGAGGTCAAACCACCGGCGGGAGGTCTTTACGTTCCACATAGCAGAAAAAGTACTGGCAATTTGCTATCAAATGTACTTTACCAGGCCTCAATAGCTCTAATGACATAAGAGTTATGCCCAGTTTGCTAATCATTGCATATTTGAGTGAAAATAGCCGATCTTGACCTAATTTGACCTCTGAGGTCAAACCATTGACCTGAGTACTAATACATGCGAGGTAATTTCTTACTGAATTCACGCGAGCTTTCTATTGCACTTGCAGATTTGCGCTAACGCCCATATTTTCGGAGTTAGAGGGGCCATCGATGGCCCCGTGGGGCGAAGGTGGCGCCGGACCCCGGTGGGGCGCGGGTTAAAACTAGCGTTAAGTTTAGAAAAAGTAGCACAAGTCCATTTCGCCCCACCTAATGGGGTAACATGGTCACCCCATGGGGAAAGATGGACAAGATGAACAAATTGAACGAACCAGGCCTTGAATATTTCCATCTGCATCCACCCACTAGGCGACTGTCGTCCACCGCGGAAAGGGCACATTTTCCTACTTTTTCCGTCAAAGGGGGTCATGCCTTATTTTGCATGTTTAATGACGGAGGATTAAAGTATCAAGGGCTGTCATAACACTGTAAAAAGGTTGATCTAGGATCGCCGATCAGGGGGCGGGGCACCTTACCGGGGGGCACCATCCGGGCCAGGGGCGGGCGCGCACCCAGGGGGGGCAGCGGGCCCGGGCCCCCAAACGCTTTGGCTCCAAAGTGCCGCCCCCATCCATGTGGGGCACCGAAGGCGCTCATCGAGGGTAACGATGAGCCTTCACCTGACTTTTAGAGGTAGTGCTACGCTGACTGCCGCCCCTGCACCCAACATGCCGCCCCCTACACTGACTTACTGAATTCACTGCCCCTGCACCCAACACGCCGCCCCTAAAAAAATTACACTAGGTCTGTGGAGCAAACAATTCACCGCTCTCACCAGGATGCGAAAATTGGCCGCCCTTTGGGTGAGTGAACAAGTGCGTCCCCCGAGGAAAAATGCCACCCCCTCTACCGACCTGCTGCCTCCTCTCGTCAGCCGCCCCCCCCAATAAAAATCATGGGTGCGCACCTACCAGAGGGTGCCACTTTTGGAACGCAAAACTTATCAGGTGGGCGCCAAATCCTCTACTTAGGCCTAAGAGTGCCCCTCCCCGCTCCTGAGGGGAGGGGTTGGAAGTGACACTTTAGGGGGCCCATCAATCTCTCAGGGGGGCACCGTGGCCATTTCAGGAGGCGTTGAAGGTCGAGGGGTACACCTGCACCTGGATGACCCCCAAATGTAGTTTTATGTTCTCCAGCATTTCGGGCCCTGTGTCCCCACCCTCCAAACCATCAGCCAGATCTGCCTCCGCTCAGGTGTATCGCTGAACCCCAAAACCCTTGATAAATTTATTTATTTAAGCTTATATTATATAAAATCAAATATACTCTTGTGCGGGGTAACATAGACACCATGTCCATCTTGCCCCACGCGAGGTGTCCGTCTTACCCCACTTTGCTCTTCCTAAACAAACTTGGACATGAATCAGACGCCATTGCGATTACGCAGTGAGCGACTGCGGTGAACAAAATGTAACATCTTGAAGAGCCACATTATGTAATATCAATAAAGTATCTATAAATACATCCATACGAATACCTTACGAATTCGATTGTGAAAAAAACACATGAGTTGCAATTTTTACTTTTATGAAAATTGTATAAAACCTAGAGAGCTCACCGGACCCAACGTTGCTCTGCGACCGACGCGCGCTAAAAGGAAGCCTATTACACGCTTTTCCTCGTCGTGGCGCTGTCAGTTCGTCCCAAACAGGGGGTGTCCGTCTTACCCACGGTGTCCGTGACCCCACACTTTCCCCTAATTATAATCCTTTAAATTTAGATTGTCACCCGGTGGGAGATAAAGTGAACAAACTGTCAATTTAGTAAAACCAAGGTCTACCCGGGCGGCTACCGCCTACAGCACCGTCATTAAAGGAACATGGTAACAAATAGCTGCATGGTGCACTGCAACCACAACCCCTCCGGATGCTATCGTATTACTACAAATATATTTTCTAAAACTCTGATAATTTCGAATATCAAAGGCAGCTCCAGGAGACAACTTTGTCTCCTGGAGGCATAAAACGGAAGGGGTGTGATCAGATAAAATCTGCTGCAGGTCAATAAAATTAGCACGAAGGCCTCGACAGTTCCACTGTGAAAAGGTCATTTGAGATAAGGAAACGGGCTCGTTAAAAAAGTGGACGACTTGAACTGACAGGTAACTGACCTTACCCTTCCACGGTGGTCCGGAATATGGGCCTCTGGCTGGTCCCACGTTGGAACTGCCGAGCCTGTTGCGGACCGGTCCGCGGCCTCGTCCGCTTTCGGTTGAGTTACCGCGAGCACGTGAGGTCTGGAACTAACCGAGAGGGCTTCCGGCCGGTCGCTTCGTCGGAGACCTACTCCGCGGCACGTCCTCAAAATTTTTGCGCATTGCTGCGACAGTGGACGATGAGTTCTGGGTGGGAGGTTGTGTGTGCAGCGTCTCAACCTCTGGTATGTATGGCGGCTGCAGCGCTGAGTCGGCGCCGCCGTCAGGTGGGATGACAGGGGACCGCGGGCGGCGGCCCCCGCACGAGAGGCTCTGCCCCTCGTCCATCCACCATCCACCCCTCTGAATCCGGCGGGGGTCCGCCGGGAGACGCACCAGGCGCTGGTGCAGTCATCAGCGCCAGGAGCCGGCCGGTGCCTAGGGTCGGGGACAGACCCTCTTCCCTCCTCTTCGGCGGGAGCCGAAGGAGGAGAGGTAGAAGCGGAGGCGATGATCCGCTCCCGCCCCTACTGAGGGGGCGCGCGGAGGAGGTGCCGCCGTCGGCTCAGGAGCCGGGGCGGCGGGCTGGCGTGAAAACACCAGCCCCATCCTCCCTGCCAGGCGGACGAAATCCGCCACGGTTAGGGAGCGGATGACCTCCTCCGCGGTCATCCTTAGGGGCCCGCTACACCCACGGTCACTGTCTGGGCATAACCCTTTTTGGGATGGGAGGCCTCATAAGACTCCCGAGCCTCACGGAAGCTGATTTTTGTTGTCTGGATGGATATTATTTCTTTTTCACGGATATACTCCGGACATAAACAGTCAGTTACCTCGTGGCAGCCATTACAATTTGCACATTTCAAGGCTTGAGCGTCGCAGTCAGTGGTGCTATGGATGTCTGATGCGCACTTTCCACACACCCGCTTGCCCTTGCAGGTGCGGGCAGTATGACCATACTTCTCGCACAAAAAGCACCGCATAGGTGACGGCACGTAAGGCCCGACGCCAACCCGCGAGTAGCCCACATAGATATGATCAGGCAGTTCTGTTGTCAAATGTTAGAATGACCGTGTCAGTGTCCAACATCTCCTCTCCGTTCCTCTTCCGAATCCTCCGAACCTCCCCCACTCCAACTTCCTCTAAGCCTTCAACCATCTCATCCTCCAAAGTCCTCTAAGCTCTTGGCTACTGACTACTCCTTTCCTAAAGTTCTTAGTACGATGGGCCTCTACCGAAATGGCGATTTTGTACGTCTTTTTGAAACCAGATTGCTTCCTTGTGAACTTAAGCTCCGACACAGGAAGTGCTCGCTCTGCGTCCTCTGCCTTTGCGAATTCGACCTCTAATGCTCCATCGCGTAACTTCTCGCATCTAACAACCCTTCCAAGGTGGTCGAGGGCCTCCTTACGCTTCAAAGGCGACAAGGCCGCCAGAGAGGAGTCCAGTCCCCGCATAACCAAAACACGAGGACACGAGGGCTGAATGATCGGTTTTTGCGAACCAGGTGTCGGTGTTCGCTCGGTCCCTTCCCCTCTAGGGGGCTGGGAGGTATTAACCTCCTGAGGAGGGTTAAAAGAGGGATTTGTGACGTTAGAAGTGTCCATGGGTAAGTGATAAATTTCGACCAACAACGTGCGTCCCCCTTCCGACGAGGGTGCTACCAGGCGAGACGACGCACGGGCTGGTTATACGAGGGGAGACGCCGCCGTCACAGAGGGGGAGAGAGACTCACCAAACCCCCTGCCCCTACGACGGTCCTTGCACCTAGCCTAGACGACTCCGGGCGGGGCACGGATACCCCTCCCTCCCTGGGTGAAGTCGGTACCTCACCTAAGGAGGGAGAGAAAGCCGATCCCCACCAAAGACCGACAGACCTTTACAATTCTGCTACTCTTGTCGATGCCTTCAAGAGTTCCCCGTCCTTGCGAAAATCCAGACCAAAGTAGAGTGTTGCTAGAGGCACACGAACCAACACAGCGCATACCTCAGCTCAGCTACCAAGACTCCTTCATCCCGGGGTACCGGTCGGTGCGCAGCTCACCTTAAAAAGACAGGCGCCCCCACACGGCCTCATCGGAGCAGGCGACTACCACCTGCTCGTCACAACTGACTCCCGGCTAGTCCGAGAGAAATGAGCCCCGGACCGCAGGGCCGGCGATTAGAAGGATCCAATCGTCGGCCACATGAGCCGGAGGCCCACACGCACCCAGACCATCCAGGAATCACAGGCCCGTGCGGGGACAACCATGACGCTGGGGAATAGATGGATAACAGGGAATTTATGAATTGGAAAAGGAAGCGGATCGGTCTGCGCTGTCTAGCCCAGCCGCGTGCCGCACGCGACCGAGATGTCCACGCTCAAGACGAGCAAGAGTGCACTTATCCCCGCCACCCACGGAGACACGCCGGGCCAGACATCGCAGACAGTGGATAGGAGGGGTATTGAGGAGTGGACAGAAAGGATACGGTTGGAAAGGCATGGACAGACAAGGAAATAAGGAAGGAAGAGGAAAAGGAACACGGAGTTGGTGGGATTTGAAGTTAGGAGGGCTAAGAAAGTATGAAGATGGCAGTCTCGATTTGGCCCATCACCCGAAGGCGGGGGGCGAGACCCACCCTGCCAACTGGGGTCGCGGGTGTCGTCACATCCCGTACCCAATTATCCATGGGCCGGACAAGTCAGCAGGGGCAGACAGGTCCAGCAGATGAAAATCGGTCCCCTGCGGGGCCCAACCCCAACCCCAACCACCAACAACCAACCAACACGCTTCGGTTCGGGCGTTTTGTTTTATTTTAGCGAATTTCTAGATTTTATGCCAGGAAGGCTATTTGAAGATCCTGCAGACCACCTTTGGGACAGACTTATCTGGAGGGATAACCTAATCACCTTTACAGTGCTTCACAAACACGAAAAGGTGATGGACACTTCAAATTACACCAACTTGTGCTTTATTTTTTATAATTTCTAGTCCCAAAGCATGAGTGCATGCACTCATGCTTTGGGGCTAGAAATGATAACAATCCGCGGATCCAGGATCGCCGACCGGGGGGACATGATCAAGGGGCGCCATCCGACCAAGGGGCGCCAATTTTGGGCGGAAAACTCCAACAGCAGGCGCCAGGGGCGCTGAAACTCGCATCCTAGGAAGGGGGAGATGGGAATTAAAATTTCGGGGGCTGCCATCGACTCTTTCGGGGGTGCCGAGGGTCGATCGAGGATAACAAACCTCCCCCTGGATCCGCCTATGACCAAGGAAAATCATGAAAAATGTAGTTTTTTCCGAAATATTCTGAAACTGTGTGAAATGTCACCGGTTTGGAAGGAAGGCATGTCCGGATTTCCTCCCCTGGATCCGCCCCTGCAGGTAATTGTGATAAATGGAAAGAAAAAGATGGTGGCTCAATTCTCTTACGTCAAAACCAGGTGTTTGTGGACACTTTCATTAGCCACCGGTGGTCTCAAAATTTACTGTTATCTAAAATGTAAAGCCAATGCAGGAGTGGTGGAACTAAGCCACTATCCCCTAATGCCATTCTCTACGTCTATGGGCTTTACACATGATTCAAACGAGCGGAACATGAAACTTTTCTTTCTTTTCCCGAACTATAGAACCATAACAAGCAGGCATGTTTTGTATTACGGCGAGAATGATACAAAATGTCCTTCAAACCAGTGTACGCGGTAAAAGATTCATCGTACGCAAAAAATTGTCCGGTCGCAGGTACAAGCCAGATGTGACCCATGGCTAATATCGACAAACACATGCGACCATAGTCCTGAAATTATTTTCACACAAGGTGGAGTGAGACCTAAATCTCAAAAGAGGTCAAAATCAACCTCTATTATCAAATGCTCAGAACATATTCTCATGCATTTTCAGGCAAAGTTTAAACAGGTAGTATGCACTACATTTTCTCCAGGACCTGTCATCCCCTGGTTATCAAATACAAATGCATGTCTACTTCTCGATTCGATTTTCAACTGAGGCCAAAATGGCCTGCTGGTGAGGCCGAAAGAAATCAGAAAAACGTACGTTTTCCACTTAGAGTTTTGACTTTCCCGACACTGCATGCGACCGCACAGGCAGCAAGTTACGCAGCAATAGTGAAGAAAAAAGTCAGGTCATCGCATCCACTGTTACGACGGAGAAAAGTGGATGTCGTATCCCTCAGAGCTCCTTCAGAGCAATACACACCTAGAATATTGCAATAGATCTTGAAACAAATTTTTGTATCCGAGTAACATTACCTCGCATTCTTCAGTCCGACCCTGAACATGCTAGATTTCTTAGGGCAAATCATTTTTTTATATTTCCCCACACGATCACAAAAACGATGAACGTAAACAGGGAAGTAATCGACTTTCTATGCCACACTTATCGCGGCGATGGAAAGTAAGACATCGTAGAATATGAAACCACGACCAATACTTTCGACCAACGGCATTAATAAAGAATTGAGAAAATGTCACAAGAAGGCAAGGATCAATCCAGCATACCACACGCAGTGACATCAGTTTCGTAATTCTCAATGACATTGTGATCAAGGTCGTCAAAAGCACTGCACAATGGAAGTTACACAAATTCAAGACGATGAGGATTGTGTCATTATCAAAAAACCCATACCCGCTCTTACATACGCACGCGAGACAATAGTGGACTATGCAGTCAACGGGAAAAACCATATTAGTGAAAAGTGACACCAAAGAACTGACTTCTTACAGAACTTGCGAAAATCTTTAGTCCAAATCTTCCCCTAGATTGCTCCATTGTCACCAAGACACACCAGATTCACACCCAATTCCTTCAAACCCTCAAACGCTCAAATCATGTCCGAAAGCAAGTCCCGGCTATACTAGTTGTCAGCCGTAGTGTAATGCCGAGTATGTGATGATCCACGTCACCAGAAACCCTGCAAACGACGTCATCAGTCCTTCTTTCACTAGTTCCCCGACGCCTCCGAAATCGTCCTCGTCGACAGCTTGGAAGCTCTGGAAGTACACGTATACTACGACAGTGCTCAGGAGAAAGAAGAGTGCTAGGCCCAAAAAGCCTTGCAGCGGTACCACTCCCCAGACAAGGCCGATGATGACACCGAGGATCTGACGCAGCCAGTAAATCACGTCCAGAAACTCATCCTTGTCCGTCCATAGACTTTGCTTCGATAAAGCCTTTGCAAATGTTTTAGAAACAGAAAGCTCTTCGGGTGGTGTTTCCGTTTTAGATTTCATTGCGTGTTGGATGTGCTCCTGAAAAGGACGATTGAATTCAGCCGCGTCGCTTTTCAACAATTACGATGCGTAGGAATTCACCGTAAATTCGATATGAAAATTGATGAACACAATAATTAAGTTTGTTTAGGCAATACCATTGTTAGAGATCTGTGGGGTTGCGGGGTCAGAACCCCCTGGATTCTATAGACCTTGCATAGCGTCTGTATTGTCATGCCAGCGTTAACCCATCCAGGACGCCCCCCTCCCCCTCCTCCCCTAGGCCGAGAAGAGATCTCCGGCTTTGGACAATACCCATTAAAGGGAATGTGGCACCTTGGTCAAATCCTGGAATTTAGAGTAATTAGGCGTACTTTTAGCCGAAAATAATGAAACCACTCATGATTTCTCTGAAAATGTACAATAAGCTCAATATTTTGATTTTTAAAATACTCCTCTAGGAAAAGAAATAAATATCTGCCTGTGCATGATGTCATGATCTGGCAACCACTACCATACTCGAAAAGCTTCAAGGGCTTCGATTGACTGATCGAACTACCATACTCATCGTGACGTCAGCATATGTCGTAAAACCAACAGCCATGACAACTGTGGCCTGCTGCTAGGGGTGCATGAGGGGTACATTGCAGGTAGGTTTTAGCTTTTTTCTACGGAAATCTCGAGTTCCAAGACAAATGATATATTGAGTACCGGCTTTTCCGACTTGCTTTACAACTTGGCTATCTCAGTTAAAATCACGCTATGAAGGTACCACCTTCCCTTTAAAGTTGAATTACTGGTACCAGGCACCTAAAATATTCGATTGTGTTTCTGGACTGGAGTGATTGTTTCTGAGTCGCCCCGGTAGCACAGTTGGTAGGGCGTTGTACTCCGGCCCGCTGCTCAGGAACATGCAGTGATAGCGAAATTCAGTGAAATTCAGTACAATATTGCAATTCTTCTGGTCTGCTCATAAAACCTAAGTGGCAAAGTCCATGCTGCAGCCAGGGAGATATCAATATCCAGTTTGTACCATGCTAAGGACTTGGCCATATGTGTCCACAGTGTGCAAAGTATGGCACTTTCGACGAAATGTCGTCGGTGCGAGGGCACTTCCGAGACAGGAGCGAGTGGTGCGAGTTGTACTGCTTTGGTGCGAATATGCAACACTGCTGCGAGGGAGATGATATTAAAAACCAACGAAATCATGTGGAAAGAGAGAAAACTGACAACAAAATAAACAACTGCAAGCAAAGCTTTAACCTATCAATTATGGCAATAGACAAGATATCCTTGGATTTTTTTACTAGAACTTTGTATAAGGAGAAAAAAGTTTAGTATACATTAACTCCGGCAAAAAAAACACAAACACAAAACAAAACAGATTGCATTTTTCAATGCTGCTACAATAGCTGGCCGGTTGAACCTGAACGGGTAAGTAAGGAGCAGTGGAGCTGAAAAACAGCAAGGAGAGGTGGTAAGGCGATGACATTCAGGACATGGGGGATGGATGAATGGTTATGAAGACACAGGATGTGGATGAGAGAGATAGCATTGCACTGTGTACAGATGGGTGCATTTTTCTCCCTGGTATATTGTGGATTGGTGCAAATTTTAGGTGACTGGCGGTGTGAATTTGTGCGAGAATTAAAGATAGCTGGTGCAACTTGTCTGGCCTGCTGCCATTCTTAGCAGACTGGATGTGCCCATAAAAATTGTGAAGTATAAGAACTTTGATAACGATGCAATCAACTCTTACTTCTGAAATCTGTAAACTAAGTTTAAAGAAGAGTGACCGAAAACACTTGCCTATAAAACCCTGGATTTCGTTTCAAATTCTGCGTTGTATTAATAGAAAAGAGCATCTGTACCACAAATATCTTAAATATCGAAGTAAATGTGATGGAATAGCCTACAAATCATATAAAAATGTGCTCACTAGTACCATAAGAACGGCTCATAAACTCTACTTTCAGCGAAAACTAGAAGAAAATTAATCGAACCCGACTAAATTATGGGACACACTCCTCACATTAACACGAAAAAACAAATTTAAAGATGAACATCCGCAAACATGTTTTCTTCAAAATGATTTCCTATCGAACCCCATCCAAATTCCAAATCAATTTAATGAATACTTTTCCACAGTAGCCTCTAAACTAGACAATGATCTGCTCCAATCCACTTCAGATCCTCTAAATTACCTTGAGGGTTGTCAATTTCCACGCTTTCAATTTATTAATGTTACCTGTGATGCGTTAAGAAAAGTCATTCTGTCTCTAAAAAATACAGGAGCTGCAGGTGATAAAATCAGCACCAAAATTATCAAACTCATAGCACCGGTAATTCTGCCTCATCTGACTCATCTATTTAATATCTCTCTTGCCGATGGTGTGTTTCCACTTGAATTCAAAACGGCATTGGTAGTGCCCATCCATAAAACCGGCGATCGTTCGAATTTCTCTAACTACAAGCCAATTTTTCGAAAAAGTCGTTAACAGTCAAATCATAGACCACCTTAACCACGAAAACGTAATCTCTGATCACCAATTTTGATTTCGCCAGAATCATAGTACCTATATTGGTACCGTATGTTTATTATTAGACACATATCGCGATTGGCAGCACACAACGGAACGGAAGTGAGGGAGAACCCCACGTTGAAGGGAGGCGGAACGTGTACGATGCCGGTCGGGTGGAGCTTCGGCTAATCGAGCGCAAACGTGACTCAGCGGAGAAAACGTACGTCCGAAACCCACCAAGATTAAGATTTTTGACTGCGCCACACACCCAGCCAGCAGAGAGAGCACCCCCGGGACAGACCCGAACACGCGTGCGGTCGCTGACGACTGAAGAAAAGCGGTATGAAATAGGAGTGGGCAAGGTGAAGTGCGATTTAGCTAGTGGAAGCGGGCCGCGTCCGTGACCGCCCGTTCAGCGCGAGGCCTCTTAAACAGTTACGCCCAGGAGGGCACGGACGCGGACCCGAGCGTGTATGTGAGTGGGCAGACTGGTGAAGGGCGTGACGCTAACATAAATAGTGTAGGTGATCAAAACGCGTGAGTGAAGCTCAGACCAGGACGTGTGAATGCGTGCGAAGGAGCGCGGTGCTGACATAAATTGTGCAGATGACCAAGATGAGTGACAGACCAAGAGTAAGGGTGGGATGGACAATGGTGGACGCGATGCACCAAGTCAGCAACGTGGGAGAACTACCTCTTGGGTCACCAAAAATACCGCTTCCGACACGGAGCTTGGGACACCTTAACATCATAGAATGTAGTGCACGAGAGATACAATGGGCCCAAAGAAGGACCTCAAGCGGAAGTGCCAGCATCGGCCACATCACACCCACATCACATCACACATCACACCCATCACAACCAACAAACACATCGCTCGTTGGAAACTTCGGTCCCTGTTCGACCCACGCGACCACCGCCCCCGGCCCGCCACCGTCCCCGGGGACGAGCCGACCGACCACCACTCGACAACGGAACCCGGGATCCTGCACCAGTCCCCACGCGATGATCCCGTCTGTGCGCCGGCCCGCTCCCAACCCCACTAGACCACGGAGTCCGGTCGCACAGAGTCGAGCTGCCTGTCAGCTCCGCCACCGATCAGTCAGACCGAAGTCCCCGTGTGCGCAATCGGGACACATGTCTGCCGCTCATGTCCGCCAGGTGATCACTGCCATGTACGCCGGATGGTCACCGTCATATCCGCCAGATATGCCACTTGCCCTTCTATATGAACATATCCCCTCTGCTCTCGTTTCCAAAAAGTTTGTGCTGCTATCTATCTAGACCTTGCCAAAGCCTTTGATACTGTAAATCACCACATTCTACTAAAAAAACTTTAAATGTATGGATTTCATGATTTCGCTCTTAGATTCTTTGAATCATATCTCTCTAACCGCACCCAGCAAGTGAAGTATAATGGAACAACCTCAACAAGTAAAAAACCTATCACTCGTGGTGTACCTCAAGGCAGCGTTTTGGGCCCCCTTCTGGTTTTGTTATATGTAAATGATATTCATAAAAGCACTCAAATTCCAAATTTTCTTATGTTTGCAGATGACACGGCTCTTCTTTTACTGCTAACAATATTGATGAACTGCAGGCTAAAATCAATGCAGGGCTCCCGCATGTTACCTCCTGGCTCCAAAGTAATCGAATATCACTCAACAGCAAAGAAAAACTACTTACCAAATGTTTTCGAACTACCCTACCCATTATGCAAATCTCTCAATTGTTACAAGCGGCACAAACATTGAACGCAAAACTCACACTAAATACCGAGGCATAGTAATTGATGAGGATCTGAAGTGGACAACCTAAATTCATAACGTAGAAAACACAATCTCTAGAAACATCGGAATAATCCGTAGGTCCTGACACATTCTTAAATCTAAGCATATATTACTACTCTACAACGCTTTAATATTACCTTTTCTGAATTACGGATTACAGGTTTGGGGAACACGTTCCAATATAAGCTCAACAAGCTGTTTTTGCTACAAAAAAGAATGGTTCGTCTAATTGATCATGCGGAAAGATTGGCCCATACTGCTCCTCTTTTCAAAAAGTATAGAATTCTGAAATTGAACGATATTATCGAATTTTCTAATACAAATGTAATGCATAACTATCTTTCTAACACATTACCACATGCACTTGCAAGTCTACTAAGTATGCCGCCTCAAAACCAACACAATCGAAATCTATGGCAAAATGCTCATTTTCAACTACATTTTGCGGCCACTATGTACCGAAAATTTTCCCTTTTCGTATCAGCACCAAGAACATGGAACAGAGTGGTGTCCCCCAAAATTCGAAATATTGCAAACATTTCAAGAAGCAAACCGTTCCTCAAAAAGGCTATTAAGAAACGCTACATAGACAACTACTGAACCAGAGATGCATCGACCTGTAACATAAAAACCACTATTTAGCTCAAATGAACTTAGTCATTCGCCCCTTGAACATTTAATTGACTTTTTGGGAAAACGTAAGACGTATAAGTATATTGCCTGTTTGAAATACCGATTGAAACATATAGTTCAGAGCTAAGACTTGCACTGCAACCTGCATTTATCTAGAGCTAAGATACTACAAAATAACTGAGGCGCACTCGTCACCTGATTCGGGCGGAGCTCATGGCGTCAAGACAGGGCAACCTCTGTCACCCCTCTGTCCTCTCTAGCTTTCCTATCTAACTTGCACTAAATTTTTCACTCTCCCTGCTCGCCTATCGCCATCGCGCATAACTACTACTTTCCTTCCCTTGCCATATCGCTAACCGCCTTCGTCTTTGACAGGTTTGAGAGTCAGGTGCGCCGGATCCCGACTAGCCCTGCTCGGGGTGCCCAGCCAGGCTACGTCCTTGCGAGGTTGCCCCTGCCTGGAGGTGCGCCCGGTGGTTGCCCTCGGCTGGGCGGCCGGGGTGGCGCTGGCTGCTGCCGTGGGCAGTCGCTGACTGATGATGGCGAGGCGTTCGGCTCGGTGTGTGCACCGGCCGCGCTGCCTGTCTTTGTCGGCCTGCCGCCCTGCCAGCGCGGGCCTCAGCCTCGCTCGTAGTGTTGCGAGGGCGAGCGCGAGGTGGCGCTAATGTCGCGGGCGGCTGCTTGGATGGCGCTGGTGGCGTAGGTGGCTGTCCCGGGGTGGCACTGATATCGAGGTCGGCTGTCCCGATTTGGCACTGGTTTCGGGGGCGGCTGTGCTGGTGTGGCGCTCGTGTCGGGCGCGGCCGTGTCGGTCTGGCGGCGGTGGCACACAGGATGATGGCTCGTGCATCTTTTTAACGCTGTTTGATTCCGCGTTTTTTGCGGTGTGTCGTGACACTTTTAACTATTTCATTCTGCCGTTGGCTTTTAACGTCGAGCTGTGCCGCGCCGATGACCCCGACGTTATCTAGGGGCCTGCGCCAGGGGTATCATGGTTGCGCGTGCTGATGTGTGCATGCTTTTTGTCTTGCTTAGTGAGATATACCATGTATGTAAGTACGATGTCCACTGAAACAAATAGGGTGAAACCTGCTAATTCCAGTGATGTATCATTCTAAACAGAACATTCTACTTTAGTGACCTACATGTTTTTCAATAGCCATTTTCAACATCTATCCAGTCTTAACTCACTTAATGATGAGTTTCCCTGCTTGGCAGGATTGTCAAGAAGGCTTTTGGGAGCATTGAGGAAACCAGGATAACATAAGATACTCCATGTCATAAGCAGAATGCTCAGACCAGAAATATATGTATGTACATTCACTTACAAATGATTGGCAGGGATGGATTGTACACATGCTTTATGTCTCTCACACATGTGTCAGCATCATTGAAGACCACATGCTCTCTGGGTCCTGATGGGGTTCCCTCCAGGATCCTTCATGATGTAGGTAGTGGATTCCATGTGTGTGCCCTGGCACCTATAAAAAGATAGTGAATAGTGATTCGCCCCGTGCAGGTGCGAGCTTAGCCTCAAGATATTTCTGATTATATCAGATTATACATGATAGGAAGAGCATTCCAGACAGTAGCCCAAAAGATACTAAATGACCACTTCCATATGTCTGTATGCACACAGGCATGTTGAATTCTCAGAGGGCCTTAGGTACAAATAACATGTGTACACACCAGTGTCTGAAGTATGGCACTTCCAACAAGATGTTGTCAGTGCAAGTGCTCTTGGAAACAGAAGCGAATGGTGCAAATTTTATTAACTTGGTGCAAATTTCTGAGACTGGTGTGTGAGGCAATACTGAAAACCAAACAAATAATGGATAAATGGTTATAAAGATGCAGGAGGGGGCCTTATAATACTAATTACCTAACAACTAAAAACTAATAAACTAATCAACTAATTATGTGGGTAGGGATGGGTGCTTTCTTCAGTAATGGTGAAGCAGATGTCACAGGAACATGCAAGATTGTCACCTTGGGGAATGTTTTCAAAATATCCCCAGATTCCAAGGAAAATCCCCAGAGGCCAGCTCAGACCGCTGCAGGGAATTTAGCAGGGGACGCACCCTTGTGATCAGTGGCGTGCTCAGACAGCTAGACAGTGGGAGTTTTTGCACAGAGGTTAGGTTTAGGTTAGGTTAAGTAAGGGGATATGCCTTCAAGCTGTTTGACTATGCCCATGATCCCTTTTTCCTAGTCTGGGGATATCATCCATCTTTCCAGAGTCTAAGTGCACCTCTGGGCACCACACTTCACTGCTCAAACCTTCCCTCCTTTCATCTGTTTTGCCTCTGGAGATTTTCTTTCAGAATGTGTGGATATTTTGAAATTATTTCCCAACGGTAATATGAGGACGCTTTTGAAAACATTTTCCAAGGTGACAATCTGGCATGTTCCTGTGACATCTGCTTCACCAATACCCTTTAACCTCCTTAGAATGCCTTTTCCCTCCAGCATTCCATCCATCCATACACATATGTTTTCAGTACGCACATTGGGGATGGTCCACACCCTCTTGCGAAAACCCGAGAGCTTTTGGTGCCAGGTGCTTTGTCAGAAATTACCCAAGACAAGGATTGAAACATGTCAGTCATAATTGTGATAACCAACAACAAGGCAATGACAGCACATTCATTACATTTCTTTACATCATTTATCTTGGGTATTTCTCAAGGCCAGTAGGTATTTTCTGAAAAAAATGTCTGGCACCAAAAGCTCTCAGATTTTCACAAGAGGGCCTGGACCATCCCATTGACATTGCACACACCACACACATTAAAACCAGGGCCTACAATGCTGCTCAGTGGGTTGGCGGCCACATCAGTATACCCCCGGGGGCAGGGCCCCCACATCTTCCATTGTAAAAATATTTCCAGGAGGAAAAAATACACAGTATTTCAATTGTTTCAATCAAAGTTTCAATTTGTTTCAATATATTAATTTAATTCTACAGTTCGATTGCTTATTTCAAACGCCCAGCCGGTCTGAAGAAATCCCTAGGCACATCAGGGTAAAGGCACATAACACATGTGAACACATGGGTACTGCTAGGGGAGACGTCTCAGCTTTGCCAGATATAGACATTGGGTTTTGTGTGGAGCCAAAAATTCCCAAGATTTCTAAATTTCCCCAGATTCCCGGGATCTCCCCATGAGAAGCTTGGGCGAGGGATTCTTGGTATGGGCGCATGGGCGTCGAAAGCGGGGGGGGGACGCGTCCCCCCTGTTGGCCTGCCAGGGGGGGACATCCCCCAGAATTTCTGGGTCGATGGTCATTAATGTTGTCAGGTACCGAATATGCTCAAAATTCGCCTCCCCGGTCACTAGCAGCCCGGGTCTGTCCCCCCTGCGAAAATTCCGTGGCGGTGCCCCTGCATGGGCGTATCCAGGGAAGTAGACTCAGGCCATGGGCAGATCCAGGGAAGGGTAGAAGACGGGACCCAACAAAATTAAGCATGTGTCATAGGCGGATACAGGAAGAAGAATGTTAGGGCGCACTACGGAGCAGGGCATTCCTGGCGCAGGCGTATCTAGAGAAGGAGATTTAGGCCATAAGCGGATC
The DNA here is from genome assembly GCA_034440635.1 of Lepas anatifera. Taxonomy (NCBI): domain Eukaryota; kingdom Metazoa; phylum Arthropoda; class Thecostraca; family Lepadidae; genus Lepas; species Lepas anatifera. The sequence continues at coordinate 982,143 of JAOTON010002268.1, read as the reverse complement.
CAGGGGAGGGAATTCCCTCCTCTGGATCCGCTTATGACCTAAATTCGCCTCCCCGGTTAATTAGGGACCTACCTAATTAATTAGGTGGGTCCCTGTAAAACAATGCATTCCGGTCACAGGCGGATTCAGAAGAGTCACCGTGCTCTACAGAGCAAGGGATTTCTGGCATAGGCACACCCAGGCTAGGGGATTTAGGCCATGGGCGGATCCAGGGGAGGAAATTAGGTGGATCCCTATAAAATAAAGCATTCCAGTCACAGGCGGATTCAGGAAAGTTGCAGTGCTCTACAGAGCAAGGGATTCCTGGCATAGGCACATCCAGGCTAGGGGATTTAGGCCATGGGTGGATCCAGGAGAGATATTTAGGTGGGTCCCTGTAATACAAAGCATTCCAGTCATAGGCGGATTCAGCAGAGTTGCAGTGCTCTACAGAGCAAGGGATTCCTGGCATAGGCGCATCTAAGGTAGAGGATTTAGGCCATGGGCGGATCCAGGGGACGGATTTAGGTGGGTCCCTGTAAAACAAAGCATTCCTGTCATAGGTGGATTCAGGAGAGTGCCAGTGCCCTACAGAGCAAGGGATTCCTGGAATAGGTCCTAACAACCATGGTCCTATCCTAACCTGGCATCCAGGTTAGGGGATTTAGGCCAAGGGCGGATCAAGGGAAGGAGACGGGACCCTGTAAAACTAAGTACACTCGTCATAGGCGGATTCAGGAGGGTTGCAGTGAACTACAGAGCAGGAAATTCCTGGCATCAGCGGATCTAGAGAAGGGGATATAGGCCATGGGCGGATCCAGGAAGGGGAAGAAGAGCAGACCCTATAAAGCAAAGCATACAGGTCATAGGTGGATTCAGGATGGTTTCAGTGCACTATAGAGTAAGGAATTCCTGGCATATGCGCTTCCAGGGTAGGGATTTAGGCTATGGGCGGATCCAGGAAAGTGGAAGAAGAGGGACCCTGTAAAACAAAGTATACGTGTCAGGCGGGTTCAGGAGTGATAATGGTTAAGTGCACTACAGGGCAGGGGATTCCTGGCATAGGGGATCTAGAGATTAAAGTGCACTACAGGGCAGGGGATTCCTGGCATAGGGGATCTAGAGATAGGGATTTAGGCCATGGCTGGATCCAGGGAAGGGGAAGTAGGCGGGACACTGTAAAATAAAGAATACGAGTCACAGGCAGCTACAGGAGGGTTGCAGTGCACTACAGGGTAAGGGATTCCTGGCATAGGCGCATCCAGGGAGGGGATTTAGGCCATGGGCGGATCGTTTTTACCGTGTCCCGTCTGCTTCTATTCCCTGGATTCGCCTATGGCCTAAAATCTTTCCTCTGGACCTGCCCATGCCAGGAATCCCGTGCTCTGTGGTGCACCGTAGCAGTTTCCCCTGAATCTGCCCATGACTCGTATACTTGGTTTTACAGTATCCCGTCTGTTTCTCTTTCCTGGATTCGCCCCTGGCCTAGATCCCCTTCCCTGGATGCGCCTATGCCAGGACTTCCTTGCTCTGTAATGCACCGCAACGCTCATGAATACGCCTATGAAACAAATGCCTTATATTTTTGGGTACCCTCTACTTAGTGGCGGCGGATGCTCTTTTCGGATGGGGGGCAGGAATTTTTCCAGGGGGCCCCCTTGACGATGGGGCCCCCTCGGCAGCAAGGGCCCCCTAAAAACTGCGATGGATTGGTTGGGATTGCTGCCTGAGGTCAGAGGCATAAGCGCAGGGGCGGATCCAGGGGGCTGAGGGGGCTTCAGCCTCACTTTGTTCCATTTTCGCAATTTTTCGCCCTATTCCCCCTTTTTCGCCATTTTTCAAAGCTCAGCGACTCCCCCAGCAAAATCCTGGTTCCGCTTCTGCATAAGCGTCACAAATGGTAAAAGTTGTATTTGGCCCAGTACAAAAATGGCTATTCCTCCCTGTTGTTTAGTTGGCCCGTGTAAAAAAATGGTTTTGCCTTCCCATTCGATTTTCCACACGATCTCGGATTCCAGGCTGGAATATGTTTCCTGTAGTGCAGCAAAATAAGCAGCGTATTTAACATGTAGATGTCTAAATATGGATCTGCGTTTTATAGGTTCAGGTAAGCCTCGGATATTGGACGTCAAAGCTTTAAGCTCCAGCGTCACGTTAGGAGTGTAGCAAAATTATAATAACGGTACAACAACGGCCTTCCGAGGCAAATAGTTCTTCTTTTAAAAAGTGAATGCTGTTTGTTCGTATGCATCTACATCATAAAACATGGTAGGTAACACGAATTATTATATACGTTTTTTTGGAAAATTCCGTCTCCTGCAGAATGAGAACTGGGGGCGCTTTGATGCTGTCGTCTATATCGGCACCGAAAAAACGCTGATGACAGGCATACTGACTTGAGCACACATAAGACCAAGCTCGGGGCCCTGAGACACAGCTCGGGGGGCTCCTAGCTTGAGCTTGGGGGCTCCTAGAGATCAAGCTCAAAGGCCACCGAGCCCCCCAAGCTCACGGCCCCTGAGACCAAGTTTGGGGGCCTCTGAAACAAAGCTTGGAGGCCCTTGAAACCAAGCTCAAGGCCACCTTAGACCAATCTCGGAGGCTGCCTGAGACCAAATTCGGAGCCCTGAGACACAGCTCGGGGGCCCCCTGCGACCAAGCTTGTGGGGCTCCTAGAGATCAAGCTCGAATGCCTCCGAGTCCAAGCTCAGGGGGTCCTGAGGCCAAGCTCGGGGGCCTCTGAGACCAAGCTTGGCGGCCTCTGACACCAAGCTTGGAGGCCCCTGAAACCAAGCTAAAGGTCCCTTAAGACCATTCTCGGGGGCCCCTTAGACCAATCTGGGAAGCCCCCTTATACCAATATTGGAGGGCCCTGAGACCAATCTCGGAACCCCCATGAGGTTACGTTCGGGAGCCCCCTGAGACTAAGCTTGGAGGGCCCCTGAGACCAAACTCGGGGGGGCCTTAGACAAGCTCCGGAGCCCCTTAGACAATCTCGGGGCCCTGAGACCGAGCTCGGAGAGCTCCCTTAAGGCTAAGCTTGGGTGCCCTGAGACCAGCCTTGGGGGCCCCTTAGACTAAGCTTGGGGGTCCCTGAGACGAAATTCGGGGGGCGAGGAACAGCTCGGGGCCCCTGAGACAAAGTGGGGGCCCTGATACCAGGCTCGGGGACCTTTAGACCAAGATATGGCCCCCTGAGACCAGTCTCGGGGGCCCTTTAGGCTAATCTTGGGGCCCCTAAAGGCCAAGCTAGAGGGTCCCGAGCCCAAGCTAGAGGGGCCCCGAGCCCAAGCTAGAGGGGCCCCGAGCCCAAGTTCAGGGCCCCTGAGATAAAGCTCGGACACTGTCCAAATCGAGAAACTGTTGAGGGCTCAGTCAGGTCATTCATGAACTTTCAGAAAAGAACCAAGCTAAAATTGCGTTTTTTACAGGAGGCCCCCTCTGATAATTTGGGGGGGTGGCAACTGCCCCCCCTTGCCCCCTTTATCCGCCGCCACTGCCTCTACTTCCCTACCATGGATCCGCCCATGGCCTAAATCCCCTTCTCTGGATCCGCCTATACCAGGAATTTATTGCTCTATAGTGCACCGCAACCACCCTGAATCTGCCTATGACACGTCTGCTTCTTTACATGGTCCTGCCTTCTTTCCCTTCCCTGGATCCGCCCATGGCCTAAATCCCCTTCTCTGGATCTGCCTATGCCAGGAATTCATTCCTTAATCCGCCTATGCCACGTATGCTTCCTTTACAGGGTCCTGTCTTCTTCCCTGGATCTGCCTATGGCCTAAATCCCCTTCTCTGGATTCGCCTATGCCAGGAATTCAATCCTCAATCCGCCTATGACACGTATGCTTTCTTTACAGGGTCCTGTCTTCTTACCCTTTCCTGGATCCTCCTATGGCCTAATTCCCCCTGCTCTGGATCCGCCTATTCCAGGAATGCATTCCTTAATCCGCCTATGACACGTATGTTTTCTTTATAGGGTCCTGTCTTTTCCCCTTCCCTGGATCCGCCTACGGCCTAAATCCCCTTCTCTGGATTCGCACCTATGCCAGGAATTCAATATTTAATCCGCCCATGACACGTATGCTTTCTTTACAGGGTCTTATCTTCTTCCCCTTCCCTGGATCCGCCTATGGCCTAAATCCCCTTCTCTGGATCCGCCTATGCCAGGAATTCATTCCTTAATCCGCCTATGACACGTATGCTTTCTTTACAGGGTTCTGTCTTCTTCCCCTTTCCTGGATCCGCCCATGGCTTTAATCCCCCTTCTCTGGATCCGCCTATGCCAGGAAATCATTCCTTAATCCGCCTATGACACGTATGTTTTCTTTACAGGGTCCTGTCTTTTTCCCTTTCCTGGATCCGCCCATGGCCTTAATCCCCCTTCTCTGGATCCGCCTATGCCAGGAATTCATTCCTTAATCCGCCTATGACACGTAAGTTTTCTTTACAGGGTCCTGTATTTTTCCCCCTTCCCTGGATCCGCCCATGGCCTTAATCCCCTTCCCTGGATCCGCCTATGGCCTAAATCCCCTTCTCTGGATCCGCCTATGCCAGGAGTTCATTCCTTAATCCGCCTATGACACGTATGCTTTCTTTACAGGGTTCTGTCTTCTTCCCCTTCCCTGGATCCGCCCATGGCCTTAATCCCCTTCCCTGGATACGCCTATGCCAGGAATCCCTTGCATGAAGTGCACCTTCACTGTTTCTCTTACCTGAATCCGCCTATGAAACGCATGCCTATTTCGTCGGATCCCATCTACTTCCCTTCCCTGGATCCGCCCATGGCCTAAATCCCCTTCCCTGGATACGCCTATGCCAGGAATTCTTTGCTCTGTAGTGCACCTGAACTTCCCCCTCTTGAATCCGCCTATGGGCCGAAATCCCTTCCCTACAATTAAATTTGAAAAATATTGCACAATATTGATCCTAATATTGCCGAAATATTGAAATGTTAGCCACTAAAATATTTTAGCAATATTGTTCCAAAATATTGGATCGATATTTATACAAATATTGCCCAACATTCTAATATCGATATAATATGATACCAATATTGATCAATATTGAGACCATTATTGTGCAATATTGAGACCAATATGATACAATATGAGAATTCCCTGAATTCCCTTTCTCAGGGGAAAACCTGGGAAACTGGGGAAATTTCTGGGTCTTGGGAATTTTCTCTTCCAGTGATGAACCCCACGTTTCTATCTGGCAAAGCTGAGACGTCTGCCCTAGTTATACCAACACATGTAGGTACTCGAAAAATGAAACCAGGGTAATAGAGGACTATAGAGGAATATAATAGAGGAATAGAGGATAGAGGAATGAAACAGGCTCTTATCTCTGGCCTCGCCTTAAACATTTAAAGTGGTGGAACAGACTGCAAAATACATTTCAAATATCTCAAAAACTACTTATCATCAATATTTAGCATTACTTCTTCTCCGGGTTCTTACAGATACTTACAGACTTCCTCTCAACACAACCAAACCAAGGCAATAGAGTAAAAACCACCAACGTCAAGGCGGATCCAGGGGGCAAGGAGGGGCACGTGCCCCCCCCGATCGACCCTCGGCGCCCCCTGAAAGGTCGATGGCGCCCCTGAAAGGTCGATGGCGCCCCCTGAAATGTCGCTTCCCACCCCCCAGGATGCGAAAGTCGGCGCCCACCGATAGGATTTGGCGCCCACCTGATAGCTTTTGCCGGTCATAAGTGGCGCCCCCTGGTCCGGATGGCGCCCCCCGGTCCGGATGGCGCCCCCCCCCGGGAAGGCGCCCCCGGGAAGGTGCCCCCCGATCGGCAATCCTGGATCCGCCTATGCCAACAGTGCCAACAACCACCATTAACAACAATCACCACCGCTAACAATCCTCTAATCAAAGATACCTTTAGTTAAAGGTACGTTCAAGAGGGATTCCTCTACGCCCATAGCCCTGTTCCAGCTGTCAGCACAGTTTTGTCAGCAGGATCTCCAGCCTCTCCGCCAGAAAAGTAACATCAGCGCCATAATCGCCTCTTGTTTGTGCTAAGCAAAAGGAACTCAAACCTTTACACCATTAAAAAATATTAGACTGCCACTTCGTGCACTTACTATTTTTCATCAGCGCAAACAGCAGGCCGTCAGCCCGTAAAACCTCTAGAACTAGTTCCCGGGGAGAGGCTACAGTCCTGTGACGTAGGCGCAACGCGGCCCGCTGATTGGTGCTGACAAAACTCTGCTGACAGCTGGAACAGGGCTCATGTTACGCCACACGAGCGTAGAGAAATTCCTTCACCATAAGGAGCCCTGTTCCAGCTGTCAGCACAGTTTTGTCAGCACCAATCAGCGGGCCGCGTTGCGCCTACGTCACAGGATTGTAGCCTCTCCCCGGGAACTAGTTCTAGAGGTTTTACGGGCTGATGGCCTGCTGTTTGCGCTGATGAAAAATAGTAAGTGCACGAAGCGGCAGCCTAATATTTTTTAATGGAATTAAGGATTAAGTTCCCTTTGCTTAGCACAAACAAGAGGCGATTATGGCACTGATGTTACTTTTCTGGAGGAGAGGTTAGAGGTGCTGCTGACAAAACTGTGCTGACAGGTCGAACAGGGCTCCTGTTCCAGCTGTCAGCACAGTTTTGTCAGCAGGACCTCTAACCTCTCCTCCAGAAAAGTAACATCAGCGCCATAATCACCTTCACCTTGAGATTGTCGGAGTTTGGAGGCCGACTACGGCCTGCGGGTTCCGTTCTTGGCAAGCTCGTGATCTTCGTGCGTGTCTCAGTCTTGGTCAGGTACAGTGTACCTGATATCGGCCCAGTGCGTGTCTAATCTACTCTTGAATTCTGACAGGGATTGTGCACCAACAACTGAAGCAGGGAGCCCGTTCCAGTCATTAACAGCTCGACAACCAAGAGCACTGCGTCGAACCCTCGAAACAGCGTCGGGTTTAACGAGCTTCCAAGCATGACCCCGAGTACGTGTGTTTGGGTCGAGGCGAAAAAACTGGACCGGATCTTGGTCTACGCCAACGTGCAGTAGTTGAAATATTTTCAACATGTCTCCGCGACGACGCCTGTAGTACAGGGACGGTAGTCTCAGATTGCACAATCTATCTGTATACTGTGTCTGCCGTAGAGTGGGAATCATTCGTGTAGCACGCCTCTGAACGCGCTCAATCAACTTCTGATCCGCTCTGTTGAATGGGCCCCACACGACATTCCCGTACTCGACGAGAGGACGAACCAGTGCCTTGTATAGTCGAGGGAGAGTGGTCTGGTCCAGGTTGGCAAAGGACCTCCTAATGACTGCCAGCAATCGAGTAGCCTTGGAAACGGCGTTTGCTGCCTGCTGACGGAACTTCAGATCCGAGTCTATCACGATACCAAGGTCCTTTTCCTCGTGAGTGCTAGACAGGAGGGCACCACCCAGCGTATATACATGTCTGCTGCTGTTGTTGCCAATGTGTAACACAGAGAATTTGTTCCCATTAAACGGCAGCTGCCACATGACAGACCATCGGAGAAGCGAGTCAATATCCCCCTGCAATGATTCTCGTGCCTTCGGGTTGTTCGCCTGGGTGTAGAGCTTGGTATCGTCAGCGAAGATCTTAACAGTCGATTTCACATGGTCCGGAAGGTCGTTAATGTACACTAAGAATAGAACGGGCCCCAGAACCGACCCCTGCGGAACGCCACTTCGAACCGGGAGCCAGTCTGACACCGAAGCACCAACCACCACTCGCTGTAATCTGCCAGTCAGAAAAGCTCGGATCCAGTTGAGAACTTTTCCCCGCACCCCATACGCATGTAGTTTGTGGAGAAGACGGGCGTGAGGCACCGAGTCGAAGGCCTTTCGAAAATCCATGTAGACTGTGTCGATTGTGTGTCTAGCCTCCATCAATCTGCTCCAATCATCCAACACCTCCATTAGTTGCGTGTCACATGAGCGCTTGGGTCTGAAGCCATGTTGTTCACGCGAGAGCAAATTGTGCCTGGTAAGGTGCCCGAGGAGCTCATCACGTATGATGGATTCCATCACCTTACACGGGATGGCAGTCAGGCTAACTGGGCGGTAATTTCCAGGACTGTGCTTGTCCCCCTTTTTGTAAATCGGGACGATTGATCCCAGCTTCCAGTCCTCCGGAAGTTCACCACTGTCAAGAGAGCTCCTGAAGAGCTTGGCCAATGGGAGGGCCAACGTGTCTCTGGATTCGTATAGAATCCGTGCGTGCATGAGATCAGGCCCAGGTGAGGAGTTCTTTTCAGGTTCGTGAGCTTGAGTGCTACCACCTGAGGCAGAATCTCTAGATCGTCCAGGAATGGTCCAGTGCATCGAATACCGAAAGGAGGGATCCAGCTGGTATCCTCCACTGTAAACCCACTAGTGAAGCAATAATTCAAAATCCTAGCTTTCTCCTCATCAGAGGCCTCCAGATCACCGTTTGGGTTACGCAAGTCTTCAACTTTCCCTTTCGTTTTCAGGCGGCTGTTGACATACCTCCAAAAGGCTTTGGGATTTGTTCTGGCGTTCTGTGCAAGTTGGTACTCGTGATTTCTCTGGAGCTGGCGGGTAAGCTTACGAAGCTTTGCCGCGCACAACGCAAAACGCCCGTGATCAATGATGTCCCCAGTGCGTCGATAAATTCTCCACAGCTGGTTTTTCCTGTCCTTGAGCCTGAGAGCTGCACTGGTCATATATAAATTATTTCTATTAGTCCTAGGCCTCACTTCCGGGACGCATACTGCGATGATGCCTTTGAGAGTGTTCATGAAGAGTTGGTATAAACTATCCGCATTAAGCTCCGGCGAGCCCCAGTCTGATTCCGAAATCATCTGATTTAGGGGGAGAAGTCAGCACGGCCGAAGTTTAACCTATGCCCACAACTCTCTCTGACAGATAAGTAACACCGAAGGCGGAATCTAATTGATACGTGATCGATCCTACCTAAGCCTGAGCGAAGCTCCAGGTTTGTCAGCATCCCCTCTTCGTTGGTAAATACAAGGTCTAAAATATTTTCCGCCTCGCCCACTCTGACTCTGGTGGCCTCCCGGATGTGCTGGAACAAGAAAAAGTCATGCATCAGATCGAGAAGCAAGTGGGATGGGTGTCCAGTGGCCGCTCGAGAAAACTCTCCAACCCAATCTATCTGGGGGAAGTTAAAATCCCCAGCCAGCAGAAGGTGGGAAGGTTTGAGATTGTCAATTAGACCTAGCAGACTCCTGAGCTGAACCATGCTCTGGTGCCCGTCAGAACTAGGGCTGCGGTATACACAACATATCATGAGGTAATCCTGCCTGTGCAACTGGATCCTAACCAGTAGATGCTCCCTGAATGATACGTGAGGGAGCGAGACTAGCGCTGCCCTGATATTTGAGCGGATATAAATTGCAACACCTCGCTCACCGCTTCCACCCAGGTTGGCCTTATCTGGATCAAAGCTTGTGTATACTTCGTAATTTGGCAATGCTAGTAACGCACTTGAGATAGGTGCTCGTTGGGCTTTCGGAATCACCTCAGTCAACATAATCACATCCAGTTCGTTTCCTGCTATTTCCATGCACAGGTCGTCGCGCTTATTCAGGAACTGGTCACAGTTTGTGTAGTACACTTTCATGTCATGAACAGTGTGGACCCGGTTGTCAAACTCTCCCTGGTGGTTGCCGATCCCCGGCCCCCGTAGCCTCCAGGGGGCGTCCGCGGTCGCCCGAGGCATCAGCTGAGGCTGCCCGCGTGTTAAGAAGCGGTGGCGTTGCGGGATCCCCAGAACAGATCTGAGCAGCCCCATCGGAGGATAAGTTGGCATGCATGCTCCCGAGGGAGTCGGCTGTGGGATTCCCAGAAGAGGGCCGAGAGACTCCAGTGGGAACTGAACGTTCGCCCGTTCGCACGTTCGCACGTGGCGCAACAGGGGTACCCCCAGTTGGGACCCCAACAACCCCAACATCTGCCCCATCCAGAGCGAGCACCCCAGACCCGACCGCCGCAGGCTCCAGGCCCCCGCGAGGTTGAGAAGAGGCAATAGCACCCCCACTGACTGAGATAACCTTGCCCCTCCTGATTACTAAATTAGACTCACCGTTGTCCCTACGCTGCTTGAGCTCCTCTCTCAGCCGTTTTTGTACCTTGTAACGTGCACGTGTCACTGTTCATATGCACGTATATTATCCGAGTCGCCCAGTACACTCCAAGACACCTTAGAACACTCAGCTCTGGTACCTGCCCAACGTTCACTGCCTGTCGTCCGCGTCCCGCGCCGCCGTCCCACCTGCGACGCTGAGGTTGCCATGGCAACCGCATACGTCACGGCCAGGGCCGTGACATACGCCACATCTCCCTTTCCCCAATCTGTCTTTATCGTACAACCGCTTAATTTAGCGTACACAAGAAGCATCGAATCGTTCTAACATCACGACAATTACAAACACCTACAGGCAACAGCGGGGTGAGCTGACGAAACAAAGACTGTCAACACGTCGCACAAACTGAACTATCTTACATAGTCACGCAGATGTGCAGGGGGTCGAGAGGGCCGGGTTGAACGACGGAGTAAAAGACCAAGTCCTGAAGGGTCCCCACCCATTGATGGTTCACCTGAAGCATGGGGTATGTGGGTCTCATTCGGGGAAGGTGGAAGGGTCGGCCCGCTCGGCTGTGGCCCCTCTATACGTTCTGGATCAGATAGAGGGAGGGGCTCAGGGGAGTTGGGGTGGGAGAGGTAGTTCGACCGCTGCTGCTGGTCTACTACTCTGGCACTTTCTCCGGTTGCTAGCAGATGGCGCCGATTTCGCCTATAGACAGCATTAGAGACTCGAACTAGGTAGGAGCGGTCAGCCACCGGACTTAGACAGATCCCAGGTGTCCAGGTAGACTGTCCGGGCAAACGCATGCGAATCGTTTCGCCCTCCAAGAGTGGCCGCAGGGGGGTGGTACCTCGGTCATAGTACCTTTGCTGGGAAGCCTTGCGGCGATGCAAAGTCTCTCGCAGTGGCACTGCTGCGGGAGAAGGGGCCAACGTGGCACGTGCTGTCGAGAGAAAAGTTCGGCAGGCCCGTCCAAACATCATCTGCGCCGGGGAGAGACCAATTGATTCGCGAGGTGCGTTGCGCCACAGGAGTAGTGCCCAGAGCGGATTTTCGCCTGACGCCAGTGCCTTACGCCATTGAGCCTTAACAGTCCGAACCGTGTTTTCGGCTTTACCGTTTGATTGAGGATAGGTAGGGCTGGAGGTGCGATGATCAATGTCTAGGTGTTTGGTAAACTCAGAGAACTCTGCGCTGGAGTACTGAGGCCCGTTATCGCTAATGAGAACCTCGGGAATGCCAAAGCGGGCAAAGTGGGCCGACAAAGCCCGGATCACCTGAGCTGTGGAACTACTTGGCAAACGATCAACCTCCACATAGTTGCTATAATAGTCCACTAGCACAGAATATACCACACCGTCTAGTTCAAAGAGATCCGTGGCAACTTTCTGCCACGCCCGATCGGGTAGCTCATGGGGGCCAGAGGCTCTCTGACCTGGGCGGGACGAAATGACAAGCACACGGGGCATTTCAAGATAAGCTCCCGAAGATCGGATCCCATTCCCAGCCAGAAAACACACCCCCTGGCTAGACGAAGAATAGAAGCCAATCCAATGTGAGAGCGATGCAGTTGAGAGAGCACCTCTCGCTGCTGACTTTGCGGGACAACCAAGCTCCTGGACTTGAATATTAATCCATCCTGGCAAGTGAGCTCGTCCCTGAGATGGAAGTATCCACGTATCATTTGAGGCACTGCGTCTCGTTCAGTGGGCCAACCCGATTGAATCTGAGTCAAAAGCAGGGCGAGAGAAGGATCATTGGCCGTCGCAGTGCGAATAGAACTCAACCGACTCGGCGATATCGCGACACCCTGACTCATGTCCACCTTCTGCAACTTGGCGGCGAACACATCTTGTGGGAGTGGGAGTGAAGCACGGCTGAGAGTGTCAGCAACACACAACTGACTACCTGGCTTATACACTATGGTATACGTATACCTTTGAAGTTGGAGGAACATACGTTGCAAACGAAGAGGGGCATCGCCGAGCGGTTTGGACTGGATAGCGACAAGCGGCTATGGTCCGAAATAACCGTAACAGGCCGAGCGTAGACCAACTGGTCCAGCCTGTGCATTGCGAAGGTTATGGCTAAGAGTTCTTTCTCAATTTGCGAGTAAGATCGTTCAGCCTGAGTGAGAGCCCTGGAGCAAAACACAACGGGATGACCCTCTTGCAAGAGACCGGCCCCCAGGCCGGACATGGAGGCATCGCACTGAACAGTAGCCTCCAGACGGGGGTCATAAAAACGCAGGACTGGAGCCGAAGTCAGTAGGCTCTTCACGCGATCAAACGCCTGCTGGCAGGCTGGACTCCAAAACCAATCGATCGTTTTATGAGTCAGCAATCGCAAAGGGGCAAGTATCTCCGAGATGTTGGGTACAAAACGAGAGAGATAGCCCACCATGCCAAGAAATCTCTTTAGCTCTGGCACTGATGTGGGAACCTGGAGCTCTGTGATGGCCTGCACTCTGGCTGGATCGGGCTGCAAACCCTGTGCACTCAGAATGTGTCCCATCCACTTCACTGACGGGACCTTGAACTTGAATTTATCTGGATTGAGCCTCAGATTACGCTCCTTGGCACGTGCCAAGAAAGCAGTGAGATTCGAGTCGTGCTCACACTCCGACGAACCAAATATGACGAAATCGTCTGCGATGACCTCCACCCCACGAAGGCCAGCTACTAGCTCGTGCATGGTCCGCTGCCACAGTTCAGGTGCCGACTTGATGCCATAGGGCAAGACCTCCCATCGATACCTGCCGAAAGGGGTGTGGAAGGAACACAGATCAGCTGACTGATCCGAAAGCCCGATTTGTCAGAATGCTTGGCTGGCATCGACCACAGAAAAGGTTTTGGCACCACTCAGTCTGGTCGTTACTTCATCCAGGGTTGGGGTTGGATAGTGCTCCCGCTGCACGGCCTCATTCAATGTTTTTGGATCGAGGCAAAGACGAATATCCCCAGAAGGATTATCGACAATCACTAAGTTCGATACCCAGGGAGTAGGCCTGGTTACTGGTGTGACCAAACCGGCGGCCACCAAATCATCCAATTTGCTCTTTAGTCTATCGCGGATATGGACGCGCACCCGCCTAGGGGCTCCACTTTGGGAGCGATTTTGGGATCGGTCACAATATTGTGATTTGCCATAACCCGGCCAGGGGTTTTAACATCGAAAACATCGCTAAAGTCTTTCATCACCCCCGCCTTAGTCAGTCCTCCAGAGCTTCCCCCAGCACCTGGCAGCACTTTGGGCATGTAGTCCAACGGGTCAACATCATGGACTGAAATAAATTCAAGATCCACAGAGGTTTGGAAGCTAAGTATGGGCAGAACATCCTGATCCAAGACACGGCATGAGATCACTTCAGTCCTACCCGATGTGGGATTAATGAGCCGGAGTCGGGCCCGTCCCACAGTTTTTACGAGGGATCCATCGTACAGGCGAATGGCAGAAATACAAGGTTTGACATGCTGACGGTTTTAATCCCCGGTGATACGCTCATATTCTGTCAACGATATGACGTTACATTCCGATCCAGAATCCACCAAAAACCGCACGGACTCACCCGACGTAGCATTCAGCGTTTTTAACACGCGGCACTCCAAGCGTGATCCTGTAGCAGCAAACACCGCCTCCTCTGAGTTCAAACCCACGTCTTCTGGGTCCGAATCTTCCGCAGAGCCATCTGGAGCTTCCAATGCAAAACCTACTGGGGCTTCCACACCCATAACAGTATAGACCGCCTCCTCTTGATCTGAATCGTCAGCAGAAGTCACATGTTCACCACCAACGGCTGCCACTGCGCCGCTGCCAGCTGCCGAGCGACGCCGATCAGTGCCGCGGATGTCGCCGCCGGGCCTGGCGCCGCCTCTGCTGCCGGTAGCGGAGCCGGGAACACCGCGGCCGCCACTGACCCCGCCGCCAGGGGCGCGACCCCGAAAACCGCGGCTGCCACAGACTCCCTCGGCAGTACCACCAGTACCGGGATTTCGTACAAAACCGCTGTCACTGGCTTCACAGCAGGCAGAAAAATGGTTACGCCCGCCACAGGCGTGGCACGCGCGACCCCAGGCGGGGCATAGAGACCGTCGAAGCTGGTCACGGTGGGATGCCTCTTCCGATAAAGCCAAAGCTACGGCATCCTTGAGCGTGAGGGCTGTCTCTCGGAGAAGGGCTCGCTGTGTCGCCCGATCTGACACGCCCATGACCAGTCTGTCGCGAAGCATGGCGTCCGGGTCGGGAAAATCACACTTTGACACGAGCGACCTGAGAGCCGCCAGGTATGCTGAAATAGTCTCCCCGTACCTTGCGCCCTGTTATAAAAGTGATACCGCTCCAGTACTCCAGGCAACTGAGCGTAAGTGATACGCTCAGTTGCCTGAGCGCCGCGCCCGAGTGTGGCTGCGTTGCCGGCGCTTCGTCCTTCACCCGTAACCTCAATTGCCGTGTGCGTGGAGTGAAGAGTGAGAGAGTGTTCTGGTGCAAGTGAGTGAAAGAGTGAACTAATCTTCAACCTTGGTGAAGCCTTTAACACCCGCACTGGAGGGGGGTCTGGCACTAACGTGCACTGGAGGGGGCCTACCAGGCCCCCTAAGATCTCGGAAACTAAGAGGGTTAGAAAAACGCTACTTGGTAGGTGGGTGGGGGCTAACGTGATCTACACGATGATCAATTTTCATTGACCTAGGTCAATATCTTCAAGGTCAAACGAGGTCATAAATGTCAAATATTGGCCATGCTGGGGATCGATTGGTAAATGCTGTGATTCTGCGGGAAAATGACGGGAATAAGCTAAAGGCGGATAAGGTTCATAGAGAAGAGGTCTCAAAGAGGCTTCCCCACAACTTTTGGGTCAAGGTCATTCAAGGTCATTGACCTTTAAGGTCACCATATGGTATACTACTTATCATTTACACTTTGACTAACACTGTAGCCACTGTTTGGCGGGAAATGAGGATTGACCTTTCCCAATGACCTTTGACCTTGACCTTTGTATTGGGGTACCCTACCGATGACGTCATAGCATAATATATGTCATACCGAGTAACGTCATTTGGCCGGACGCACTATGGTCAGTGACCTTGAAAGTGCAGATATGACCTTGACCTGTGACCTTTGACCTTGACCTTGACTTTCATGTGAAGTGACCTTGACATATAGTCCCGCTTATATGACGTTATGACGTCACCACTCGGTCTTCAATGCAAGCTAACTGGTCCGACCGCGCGTTTACGGCGATCTCAAAATGCAGGTCTGACTTTAAATGCCTATAAGTCAAAAAATTTTCGGCCGATTTTCAAAAAGTCTTCATCAATCGACGCGCTATTAAATTCTGTTAAATGTGGCCACGTGTCGTTATTCGGCTACAAGCGGTTCTCCGTCCACCTCGGAAAAACAGGTGGGGGGCCTCCGAGGCCCCCTCCAGTGCGCGTGTTAACCCGCGCCCCACCGGGGGTCCGGCGCCACCTTCGCCCCACCGGGGGGCCATCGATGGCCCCCCTCTAACTCCGAAAATATGGGCGTTAGCGCAAATCTGCAAAGTGCAATAGAAAGCTCGCGTGAATTCAGTAAGAAATTACTTCGCATGTTTTAGTGCTCAGGTCAATGGTTTGACCTCCAGAGGTCAAATTAGGTCAAGATCGGCTATTTTCACTCAAATATGCAATGATTAAGCAAACTGGGCATAACTCTTATGTCATTAGAGCTATTGAGGCCTGGTAAAGTACATTTGATAGCAAATTGCCAGTACTTTTCCCGCCATGTGGAACGTAAAGACCTCCCGCCAGTGGTTTGACCGCCAGAGGTCACCTCGTGACCTAATATGACCTGAGGTCACGAAAGGTCAAAAAGTGGCCTTGCCGTATATCAAATGAAAGCCAGCGACACGACAAACACGATGGTGCTTGTTTCACCGCTCTAGCTCAATTAGGTCAAAAGTTATTGTCAAAATACTGTTTTTGACCTCTGGTGACCTTGGATGACCTTGGAAAAGTCAAAGGGCAAATATGACCCCTGGGATCCGTGAAAGGGTGTCCAAAAACGTTGTTCTGAGCAGTCTGAGTATTTGCAATCATTTTTGTGGCTTTTATATCATGAAATAGCTTTTCCCCATGCTTTTCCAATGGGAGAGGTCGCCTCGTGACCTGACCTCAGGGCACGAAATCGAAAAATCCCGGATATACACCTTGTAGACCCTAGAGGGGTCATGAAGTGTAGGAAGTTTCAAATCGATCGACTTTGAAATGTAGCTCTTACAGAGCTCTAAAGGTGAAGTGAGGTGACCTTGGTTGACCTCGTCTGGTCACCTGACCTTGGGTGACCCGGGGTAAAAATTTCAGGGATGATGGGAAAATGATGTAGTGAGAGGTAGAGCCCTCAACCGCGGTGCTGCGCCTCGTCGTTTTTCTGCTATCCCGGAAAAACCTTAGGGGCCATCGATGGCCCCCCGGTGGGGCGAGGGTTAAACCCGTACCAACATGCACCGGGACATTGCCAAGTGTCTGTTGATTTTAGCTTTCGCTAAACTTTTTTCTGCCGTTGTGCAACCCAGTGAGCCAGAGTGGGATCCTTTTCGTACGGGACCTCGTCACCGTGTACCCAAGCTTGTCATCCATCCATCAGGCTCAGAGTCATCTCATCACACACGTAGACAGTCACAAAACCCACCTGCCAGATCAACCGATCCGCGTGACCTTGACCAACCGGACCAGGGGCGGGCCACCACCCAGCCAGCCGACCCAAGCAGCGGTCGCGTGCCACGCACACGCCGCGGCAGGCGCGGGGTCAGGGCCAAGAGAAGGGGCTGCAGAGGTGGTCAGACCTGGAGACCAGGCCACCCGCGTGGGAATTCGCTTCTACTTACCTCATTGAACATCCAGTCGCTTCTACCCAAGATTCAATTTCTTCACCACGAGTTGACCAACACTGGCGTCGACATTGCCTCCATCGCTGAAACCTGGCTTAAGCCGCGCGTGCCTAATCGCATGATCACCGTTCCCGGCTACCAGCTGGTGAGAGAGGACAGAAGTGATGGCCGGGGTTACGGGGGTGTTGCGTTACTGGTGCGCGACGGTTTTGATGTTCAAAAGATTCCCCCACCTCTTCAGGTCAACACCACCTCTAAGCTGGAGACTTTGTGGATCCGAATTAGCACTGGCCACAATCGCAGTGTTGTGTTGTGCTCAGCCTACCGACCGCCTTCTAACACCATCAATCAGCTGACGGCCGACCTCGACCACCTAGAGGTGCAAATTCTGGAGATCTTAGCTCGGCACCAAGGACTGGCAATCATTTCTGGGGACTTGAACTGTGTTTTCGAAACATTCACGGGAATAGTCCGGGCGCCCAACTTAACCGTGTTTTTGTTACATTTGGAATGCATCAATTTATCACTTCGGGCACGTACCGGCGGACTGGGTCCATCATCGATGTGATCGCATCAAATGAATTTGGCTCTGTTATCCGTGCCGGCGTCAACACATGTCATTTTAGTCCGCATGATTTTACTCGTGCGCTCATCCATGTTAAGAAACACCGTCCCCAGCCTCTTTTTGCCTATGGTCGACGATGGGGCGCGATAGATATGGATGTGTTCTGCCATGATCTGTCTAGTGTCAATTGGATGCCAGTTTTCGGAACGGATGATGTGCTCTGGCAAACGAACTTTTTCATTCAACACTTGCTAGCGTTGCTAGATATTCATGCGCCACTTAGGCACTTCAAAGTACGAAACCCCAACCCTCCACCCGTGTCTGACACACGTCCATGAAGTTAGCGACGGATTCGCATTCGGATTCAGCGACGGATTCGCCCGAAATGGCGTCTCCTGCGATTTCGCTCAAATTCACACTATAGACTCCCCGTGCCCTCAGCAACTAACCCCTAAAGTGATTTTCTGTCACATTCACCCGTTCACCCGCTAGAGGTGAAAAAGTGAAATTCACCCGAAACGGCTTCTCCTGCGATTTCGCTCAAATTCACACCATAGGCTCCCCGTGCCCTCAGCAACTCACCCCTAAAGTGATTTTCTGTCACATTCACCCATTCACCCGCTAGAGGTGAAAAAGTGAAATTCACCCGAAACGGCGTCTCCTGCGATTTCGCTCAAATTCACACCATGGGCTCCCCGTGCCCTCAGCAACTCACCCCTAAAGTGATTTTCTGTCACATTCACCCGTTCACCCGCTAGAGGTGAAAAAGTGAAATTCACCTGAAACGGCGTCTCCTGCGATTTCGCTCAAATTCACACCATAGGCTGCCCGTGCCCTCAGCAACTCTCCCCTAAAGTGATTTTCTGTCACATTCACCCGTTCACCCGCTAGAGGTGAAAAAGTGAAATTCACCCGAAACGGCGTCTCCTGCGATTTCGCTCAAATTCACACCATAGGCTGCCCGTGCCCTCAGCAACTCTCCCCTAAAGTGATTTTCTGTCACATTCACCCGTTCACCCGCTAGAGGTGAAAAAGTGAAATTCACCCGAAACGGCGTCTCCTGCGATTTCGCTCAAATTCACACCATAGGCTCCCCGTGCCCTCAGCAACTCACCCCTAAAGTGATTTTCTGTCACATTCACCCGTTCACCCGCTAGAGGTGAAAAAGTGAAATTCACCCGAAACGGCGTCTGCTGCGATTTCGCTCAAATTCACACCATAGGCTCCCCGTGCCCTCAGCAACTCACCCCTAAAGTGACTTTCTGTCACATTCACATGTTCACCCGCTAGAGGTGAAAAAGTGAAATTCACCCGAAACGGCGTCTCCTGCGATTTCGCTCAAATTCACACCATAGGCTCCCCTTGCCCTCAGTAACTCACACCTAAAGTGATTTTTCGTCACACTCACCCGTTCACTCGCTAGAGGTGAAAAAGTGAAATTCACCCAAAGTGGCGTCTCCTACGATTTCACTCAAATTCACACCATTGGCTCCCCGTGCACTCAGAAACTCACCCCTAAAGTGATTTTCCGTCACACTCACCCGTTCACCCGCTAGAGGTGAAAAGGTGAAGTTCTCCCTAACCGGCGTCTTAAGCGTCGGATTCAGCGACGGATTCGCCCGAGATGGCGTCTCCTCCGATTTCGCTCAAATTCACACCATTGGCTCCCCGTGCCCTCAGCAACTCACAGCTAAAGTGATTTTCCGTCACAATCTCGTTCACCAAATGGCAAAAACAAGGAATCCTGACTATTTTTTGTTCCAGCATATTGCACGGACGGTCAAAGGAATATTTCAAAACAAATGTTTTTCATTAGGCCAGAAGCCCAGGCTGGAATCCGCTTCTAACGAGCCAAAAGGCATTGGCACAGCTTAGCCACCATGTTTCTGCCCGGTTTCGAACAGTGCCACGGCACCAAACAAATAAGACTACTTAACTAGACGAGGAGAGGTGGTTTTGGCCACCACACAAACGAGATCACTTGACCAGACAAAGATCTTGACCAGAAACGCTCTTCACATCCGTGAGGAACAGGCGAGGCGGCAGTCGACTGATGGTTACAGGTAATGCTCGAGCCAGCGGATCTAAGCGTCCTCGACTTTACAGTACATTCATCACAGTAAGATAAAAGTTTACCAAAATGACTAAATATGTCTTCTCACTTATCACAAAAAATCTATAAACACATGACCCAGTCCGGACAATATCACAAAATGCCTATATTACAATAGAATAGCATTCCTTACTTCGACCCTCTCATCCTCAGTAGGGCAGAGCGAGAAGAGGCTATCTGGATTTTAACGAAAACCACAAAGGCATTCTGAAGCACAGGACGACACAACGCACTTATAAGTCAGGCCCAGTTTGAGGCTTCCAAAAAAAAAAACACTCAGTACCATCATCTATTACACTGGCCAACAAAATTTAACTGCTGTCGTGGATCCAATATGAAATAGTCTGTTTCTTAGGTAATTTGTGGCGCTGAACAAGAATCTGGCAGCAGGAATGCCGTATCAGATCAGAATTTTGAGATACAGTATGTCTGTGTCTTGTCTTTGGGCAAGCCAACTCGACATCAGTGACATTGATAGTGCAAAAAACAAGATGTCTAGGAAAATGAGCGTTTGGGTGTTTGTGGAGGCTAGGGTATTCTACCTTACACCCGATTTGCATAGACCTAGGTCAATATATTCACGGTAAAACGAGCCCATATAGGTTAAATTCTGTCTGTGCAGGGTAGCCATTGGAAAATGCCGTGATTATGCGATGAAAAGCGGATATGGAGAGAAAGCGACCTAAAGTAACGGCAGAAAGGTCTGAGGCAATGTTCTCTGAAACTTTGAGGGCAAGGTGGTTCAAGGTCATTGACCTTTGACGTCAGAATATTACATTTTGCCTATAACGTGTACTGCAACTAACACTATGGCAACCGTAGGGCGGAAAATGAGGTTTGACCTTGACCCATGAACTTTGTCTTGAACCTGCAACCTTGAGCTCAAGATTGAGTGACCTAGCGTATGACGTCATAGCATGATATACGTCATATTAGGCGGCGTCATCCGACCAAAGGCACTAGGGACTATGACCTTGAAATGGTGGTATAACCTTGACCTGTGAATTTTTGCTTAGACTCGACTTTCAAGGGAGGTGACTCTGACATAAAATCCTCATCATATAATGTTGCGACGTCACCTCTCGGTCTACAAAACCGGCGAGCTTGTGCGACCGAGCGCAAACCTTGTTCAATGTACAATCTTCATGCAAATACAATAAATAAACATTTTATCTTCGATTCTAAGCCTTTTTTTAAACAAATGGATATTTAATCATACAATTTCCCATGTTAAATGACGCCGCTTTCGGTGAATTTCACTTTTTCACCTCTAGCGGGTGAACGGGTGAGTGTGACGGAAAACCACTTTAGGTGTGAGTTGCTGAGGGCCAGGGGGCCTATGGTGTGAATTTGAGCGAAATCACAGGAGACGCCGTTTCGGGTGAATTTCACTTTTTCACCTCTAGCGGGTGAACGGATGAATGTGACGGAAAATCACTTTAGGGGTGAGTTTCTGAGGGCACGGGGAGCCTATGGCGTGAATTTGAGCGAAATCGCAGGAGACGCCGTTTCGGGTGAATTTCGCTTTTTCACCTCTAGCGGGTGAACCGGTGAGTGTGACGGAAAATCACTTTAGCTTTGATTTGCTAAGAGCAAGGGGAGAGTATGGTGTGAATTTGAGCGAAATCGCAGGAGACGCCACTTTGGGTGAATTTCACTTTTTCACCTCTAGCGGGTGAACAGGTGAATGTGACAGAAAGTCACTTTAGGGGTGAGTTGCTGAGGGCACGGGGAGCCTATGGTGTGAATTTGAGCGAAATCGCAGGAGACGCCGTTTCGGGTGAATTTCACTTTTTCACCTCTAGCGGGTGAACGGGTGAATGTGACGGAAAATAACTTTAGGTGTGAGTTTCTGAGGGCACGGGGAGCCTATGGCGTGAATTTGAGCGAAATCGTAGGAGACGCCATTTCGAGTGAATTTCGCTTTTTCACCTCTAGCGGGGAACGGGTGAGTGTGACGGAAAACCACTTTAGGTGTGAGTTGCTGAGGGCAAGGGGGGCCTATGGTGTGAATTTGAGCGAAATCACAGGAGACGCCGTTTCGGGTGAATTTCACTTTTTCACCTCTAGCGGGTGAACGGATGAATGTGACGGAAAATCACTTTAGGGGTGAGTTTCTGAGGGCACGGGGAGCCTATGGCGTGAATTTGAGCGAAATCGCAGGAGACGCCGTTTCGGGTGAATTTCGCTTTTTCACCTCTAGCGGGTGAACGGGTGAGTGTGACGGAAAATCACTTTAGGTGTGAGTTGCTGAGGGCAAGGGGAGCCTATGGTGTGAATTTGAGCGAAATCGCAGGAGACGCCGTTTCGGGTGAATTTCGCTTTTTCACCTCTAGCGGGTGAACGGGTGAGCGTGACGGAAAATCACTTTAGGTGTGAGTTGCTGAGGGCAAGGGGAGCCTATGGTGTGAATTTGGGCGAAATCGCAGGAGACGCCGTTTCGGGTGAATTTCACTTTTTCACCTCTAGCGGGTGAACCGGTGAGTGTGACGGAAAATCACTTTAGCTTTGATTTGCTAAGAGCAAGGGGAGAGTATGGTGTGAATTTGAGCGAAATCGCAGGAGACGCCACTTTGGGTGAATTTCACTTTTTCACCTCTAGCGGGTGAACAGGTGAATGTGACAGAAAGTCACTTTAGGGGTGAGTTGCTGAGGGCACGGGGAGCCTATGGTGTGAATTTGAGCGAAATCGCAGGAGATGCCGTTTCGGGTGAATTTCACTTTTTCACCTCTAGCGGGTGAACGGGTGAATGTGACAGAAAATCACTTTAGGGGTGAGTTTCTGAGGGCACGGGGAGCCAATGGTGTGAATTTGAGCGAAATCGGAAGAGACGCCGTTTTGGGTGAATTTCACTTTTTCACCTCTAGCGGGTGAACGGGTGAATGTGACGGAAAATAACTTAAGGTGTGAGTTTCTGAGAGCACGCGGGGCCTATGGCGTGAATTTGAGCGAAATCGCAGGAGACGCCGTTTCGGGTGAATTTCACTTTTTCACCTCTAGCGGCTGAACCGGTGAGTGTGACGGAAAATCACTTTAGCTTTGATTTGCTAACAGCAAGGGGAGCCTATGGTGTGAATTTGAGCGAAATCGCAGGAGTCGCCGTTTCGGGTGAATTTCACTTTTTCACCTCTAGCGGGTGAACGGGTGAATGTGACAAAAAATCACTTTAGGGGTGAGTTGCTGAGGTCACGGGGAGCGTATGGTGTAAATTTGAGCGAAATCGCAGGAGACGCCGTTTCGGGTTAATTTCACTTTTTCACCTCTAGCGGGTGAACGGGTGAATGTGACAGAAAATCACTTTAGGGGTTAGTTGCTGAGGGCACGGGGAGCCTATGGTGTGAATTTGAGCGAAATCGCAGGAGACGCCATTTCGGGCGAATCCGTCGCTGAATCCGAATGCGAATCCGTCGCTAACTTCATGGACGTGTCTGACACCACCAAACAGCTGCTGATGTACCGGCGTGCCGCCCGTGCTCGGGGAGACGATGCTGCCTACCGTGACCTGAACCGCCGCGCTAACGCTGCTATCCTGCGCGACACACGTGATAGCATTGCAAGGAGGATTACGGAGGCTGGCCAGGGCTCAATGTACCGCTGTATTCGCTCTGTTATCAACAGCGGGAAAGGTAACAACTGTAAGGTACCGGACATCGAACCTGATACCCTTAATACCTTCTTCTCTGAGATCGGCTTGAACACTGCGGCCGCAGTCAATGCGTCCAGACTTAGCAATACTCGCTTTTCCGATGTGCCGATCAGGCTCCCACGTGTTGTAGTCGATAGATTTTCCGTGCAGCCTGTCACTATCGATGAATTATATTTTACTGTCAAAAGTGTCAATGCAAGCAAGTCCTGTGACTCCGATGGCATTTCCATGCATTTTTTCAAACGTTGTTTCGAACCTGTATCTCATGTTCTGCTGTGTATCATTAACACCAGTTTAGTCACCGGCATCGTCCCAAAACCCTGGAAACTCTCTGTCATACAACCCATTTATAAAGCAGCGGGTGCACTTACCGACCCCTCCTCTTTTCGGCCGATATCTCTCGTTCCCTGCATTGCCAAAATTGTTGAACGCATCGTTCACGGACAGCTCTATTCGTACTTCACCAGTCGCCACCTCTTCTCTGAATGCCAACATGGATTTCGGCTCAACCATTCTACTGAAACAGCACTAGTTGAAGTAACAGATACAATTTTGAAATCCATGGATAACGGTGAAGTCTCCCTTTTGGTACTTTTGGATCTCAGCAAATGTTTTGACGTTATTGATCACTCAAAATTGATAGAAAAATTAGAGCTTTATGGCATTGACTCCAAATGGTTCCGAAGTTATCTTTCCGATCATTACCAGTACGTCCGTATGACCGCTAAAACACCTCACATCAGTTCAAACCATCGTAGCAGGCCCGGCCATTCAGCTCATGTCGGATACAAAAATTCTAAAGCCGCAAAAAATCCTATAGGCGTATATCAAGGTACTTGTTTAGGCCCCCTTCTCTACTCCATCTTCTCCAATGACCTCAATCTGTATGTAAACACTAGCGTCAAAATTGGACAGTATGCCGATGATACCCAGCTCATCATTTCCGAAAAAAAACACACCCTTCAGAACATGATTCGAGAAATGGAAGGCGCGCTGACCACACTCCATAATTGGTTCACTCAAAATTCGATGAAGCTAAATTCAGCAAAAACCCAACTTTTGGTCTTAGGAACTCGGCAAGTTCTTCGCGATCTTCCCCCAGTAACTCTGTCCGTGAACGGTGCAACAGTAACCGAAAGTCAAAGAGTAAAGAATTTAGGCCTATTTGTGGACAAAACTCTTTCATTCGAAAACCACATTGACCAGATGGTTGGTAAGTGCACCGGCCTGCTCATCGGACTACACCATGTCCGGCACCGTCTACCCACTGGTACTATCAAACCACTCGTCAACAGTCTGATTTTGTCCGTGCTGCGGTACTGCATAAGCGTGTACGGTAGCTGTACTGCTCAGCGTTTGCATAGAGTGCAGAAGGTTATAAACTTTGGCGCTCGTGTGGTTACCGGACGTAGAAAACGAGAACACATCAGCGACGCCGTGCGAGATCTGGGATGGCTGCCTGCACGTGAGCTCGGCACATACCACTCTCTGTGTCTGCTCAAGCGAGTGATGGTAACGGGCGAGCCAGCTTACCTGAAGCGTCAGCTCGTGACTAGGCGTGAATTCAGAAACCGCACTACTCGCTAAGACGGAGATTTATGCCTCCCACGCCTAAGAACTGAAACTGGGAGGAGAGCTTTTATGCACCGTGCTGCAGCAGCATTCAACGGACTGCCACCGGCGATCCGGGATGGCTCCCTCTCCAGCTTCAAACGACGCTTAAAAAAGCATCTGCTCGGTTGATGAGTGTACCCGATTTTGACTTGACTTTTCTTGACTTGACTTGTACCCAATTTTGACTGTCGCGTGTCTGTCCCATCCAACCCCATTTTTTGACCTGGGCTCATTAATAGCCATTGATATGGATGAGCACCGTGATGTTGAAATAAATCAATAAATAAATACAATGTTTTTCCTTGGGTTGCAATATTCCGTAAACTTCTGCAGAAGTGCAGTCAGGCCGTCACCCTCAGTCCACGCGAAATGTGACGCCACCTCCTGGGCCTGGACACCAGCATAATTAAAAAATGTACCAACTTGCACTTCGAGAGGCTTCATCGACAATTCTTTTGCTGCAGCGTAATATCGCCAATCTCTGTGCCAACGCTCCCACTCCACCGCCATGTTCGAGGCAGAGAAATCTAGTTCGGATGGCGCTCGAAGATTGGCCATGGTTCGTCCTCCTTCTGACACCTTCTGACACCATGTAACGTGCACGTGTCACTCTGTTCATATGCACGTATATTATCCGAGTCGCCCAGTACACTCCAAGACACTTTAGAACACTCAGCTCTCGTACCTGCCCAACGTTCACTGCCTGTCGTCCGCGTCCCGCGCCGCCGTCCCACCTGCGACGCTGAGGTTGCCATGGCAACCGCCTACGTCACGGCCAGGGCCGTGACATACGCCACATACCTGTCGCTCGCCGAAAGTCAGATCTGGTGTGATAAACACTCGGCTCCACCTGGGAGAGGACCTCAGCTGGGACGCAAGCCCCAAAATCTCATGCTTGGCCTCCTCATTCTCAAGAGTGATCACAAGAAGCCTAGCCTTACCAGGTACGGTTTTTCCTGCCCTGAAAGACCTGGTGGGCTTGCAGCTCAGCCTGAATGATTCCTTAATCACATCCGCGAACAGTCTCATATCTGCTGAGGAGCGCTCAAGAAGAGTGTCACCTGGCTGCTCAGGAAGGTTGTGGATTACTGCATTCCGTGCACGTCTGCTCCTGTCCAAGAACCCATGGAAAACTTGGGAGATGTTCTGGGCATCTTTCATGGATATGTCTGCTTTAGTGCCCTTTGAACTAGCGAGCTTTTCTTCCACCTGATGCACCAGTTTGTCACAAGAGCCCTTCACTACGTCTGCAAATGTAAGCTTCTGGTTCTGGTTTTCACGAATGCAGCGCTGCATGAGCAGTGAATTCTCGTGGGCAGCTGCCTCCTGCTCTTTCATGGAGGCTGCCACCAGACGCATATGTGCATGTAGAGCACTCTCTAACTTTCCCACTCTCTGTGCAAGATCTCTATCATCAGCTTCTCTGCTCTCCAAGACTGAGTCAGTCTGCACACACACATCAGTCACTGCTGAAGCACACTGGGCCCCCAAGTGTGTCAAGGATATGTTGCCGGGTTCGTGATCACCTCCATAATCGCCTCTTGTTTGTGCTAAGCAAAGGGAAATCAAACCTTTACACCATTAAAAAATATTAGACTGCCATTTCGTGCACTTACTATTTTTAATCCGCGCAAACAGCACGCCGTCAGCCCGTAAAACCTCTAGAACTAGTTCCCGGGGAGAGGCTACAGTCCTGTGACGTAGGCGCAACGCGGCCCGCTGATTGGTGCTGACCAAACACTGCTGACAGCTAGAACAGGGCTCATGTGTTAAACTGCTGCTAATGGCACTTCCTGCATACAAATTTGTGAGAATACGTGGTAATCAAATTTATCCCAAATGCAATGAATAAACGTTTTATTTTTTATCATGGTCCTTTTTTGCAAGATTTTGGTTATTCGACTAGTTAGTTAGTTAGTTAGTTAGTTAAGGGCTTTTTATAAGGCGTTCTGTGCAAAGCACCTTTGCCAGCCTCTAAAGTGTGGGGGGAGAATTTTCCGGGAGGGGTGTTTACTTTAATGTCGCAGAACAAAGGGACGAATCTTATTTCAAGGAATGGGTCGCGAAGTGTAGCAACACTTGCGAGGGAAGGGGGATTTCTACGGCAGAGATGCCGAGCCTGGGGCACAGGTAGGATTTAAAAGGGTACGTGAAGAGGCTTGCCAGCGTAAAGATTTTTTTTTGTTCCTTGTTATCGAATGACCGTTTTGCCTACGTTACTCGAGTTCCTCCATTGAAAAAGAATAATTTTGGGTTATTAGAAACACCCGCAAGCACCATGACGTGATGCCGCGGGTCTTTATCCTGCAACCAGGAGGTGAGTTTACAGCACCCTCGCTGGCTGGGTAGCCGCCGCATAGAGGAAGAGAGAAGGGTAATAGAACAGATAGAGTGTTAGGGAGGGGTGTGAGTTGGTTAGTTGTTAGTCTTAGATGTGGTTAGTATAGTTAGTAGTCCTTAAGTTAGGGTTAGTTGGTTAGCAAACATGAACGGATGGTTAGATAGGGTTAGTTGGTTAGTTGAACTTCTTTTTTTGGTGGGAGCTATTCTGAGTCTACCATACCTTAGGACCAGACAGTTAAAGGGAGATACGCGAAAAAATTATTTTTGTGGTTTCTTGCTCTTTGAAAAATCCTGATAATGAAACTATCAATTATTTTTGCATCTTCGGTAAAATTTTGGGAGGCCACTTGCTTATTATCGAAATAGGTTAACAGTTTCAATAAAATGCCCATCACTTACCCATGCCCAAACCCATCACTTACTTTTCGAAAACTATTTATAAATAGACCTGCGGTCATTTGGCGTAGATGTATTGATGAATGCCAATGATCACACCATCTGAAAGACAGGCAACAGGTAAGTAAACATGTGAAACAAATTAGGATACAGGTAATGTGAGAGCTCTGGATTACTCTATCCCCTCCCGAGACATTGAAATATCAAAGTCTGATGTCTGGATTCAGTGACACACAACTATGACGATATAACCGGAACAAGCAAGTGGCATCTCTTATCCGGCAGCAAAGGTAATACAGTTAGTAGAGAACGGCAAGTGGCCACATGCAAAGTAACTGCAGCCTGACGGCGCAGGTTAACGAGAGTTGGCCAACTTGGCAGTGAAATGCATCACAATGCAGACAACATATCATGATAGATCAGAGTGCAATCAGGTGAGCACGTAGTTCTCCGCAAGGAAAGGTGGCAGGCGGGATAGCCGCAGAGGGCGTGGGCGGGGTGTAGTGGGGTGATGCCCCGACTGAGTGGTTTGTGTTTTATGAGGTGTCGTCGGCGGGGGGCTCGCGGCACATCTTGTGTTGGCTGGTGGACTCTGAGGAGCGGCGTGCAGAGTGGCGGGTGAAGGAGGTGTAGGGGTGGCGTCCACTGTCGGCGGCGACGATGCAGGCGAATGAGGAGTACGCGGGCTCGACGGTGGGCCCGCGGGTACAAGGCCGATTGTAGCTGGTGGGCAGGGTGGTGCGGCGGCTGTTCGAGCGGCTGAGAGAAGTTTATTTCTGGCATCACATGACAGTGGCAGTCCTGGCGATGCGGCCAGTGGAGGAAGTGTAGGGCGAGGCATGAACGGAATGTATTTCCGTAGGTGGCGCCGGTTGCGGAGAGTTACGCGACCCGAGCCGTCGACGCGTATGACATACTGGTCGAATTGGCGCACCTCGATAACGATGCCCGTCTTGTCCCACTTGGTGGGATGCGGTCCCACCAGGTTCTGAAGGCGGACGCAGTCACCGGTAGCGAGAGGAGGCAGTACCTGGGTGTGCTCGGAGAGGCGTTCGTGTGTGCGCATGTGCCGGTTCCTGAGAGCCTCCTCGCGGTTGGCCAGCGTTTCCCGCCATGTGCTATGCGGTCGATACCGCCCTGGATGTATAGGTATGAAGTCGCGTATCGGACGTCCGAAGAGCACTTGTGCTGGAGAGAGGCGGGTGTCGCGATCCGGGGTGTTGCGATACTGCAACATGGCGCGCTGGAAGAGGTCAGTGTTCAGTCCGCCAGTGGCGAGCGTGTTGTCGCAGAGAAGGCGCTTCACGGTTTTGACCGCAATCCCGGCCCGACAGTTCCCATGAGGATGTGCGACGGAGGAGAGGCGGTGTCGAACGCCCCAGTTGCGGAGGAATGTCTCAGTCGCTGTGGCGGTGAACTCTGGTCCACCGTCGGAGGTGAGTTCCTCGCTGATCCCGTACGTGACGAAAGTTCTGCGCAGAGCGGAGATGAGGCCATTCGATCCATTTGAGGATTCTTCAACGATGGGCCAGTTGCTGTAGCGGTCAACGACAACCAGGTAGTGGTGTCCGCCGTGACAGAAGTAATCCGCGCATATGCTCTGGAATGGATATGCCGGCAAGACGGGCGGTGTAGGAGGAGCACTCGGCTGGGATGGCGAGTTGCGGTTACATGTGTCGCACCGGGACCGGGTGTCTGAGATGGCTTGTGACATGCTCGGCCACAAGAAGGAGCTCGCTGCTCGAGAGTCCATCATCGATACGCCTTGGTGGGCTGCGTGGAGTGCCTGGAGGACGCGACTGCGAAGGGTAGGAGGGATCACCACTCGGTCTTTGTAGAGAACAACGCCGTCGTACTCGCTGAGGTGGTCGCGGTATCTGTGGTATGGTCGTATCGTGACCGGCACGTCCGCAGGTGTCTCTGGGAAGCCGTGGTTGATGAGATCAATCAGCCGAAGCATATCAGGGTCGCTGGTGGTCACCGTAAGCACTTCGTCCCAGGTTATGAACTTGATGAGGTCAGTGGTGGCGGAAGCACTCAGTTGCGTACATGATGTGATGTCGATGGCCTCGCACGTCCGGACGATGGCGAGAGCATCGATGATAGGCCAGATGCGACGTGTGCGTGGGGAGTTTGGGGAGGTGGACGTGATCTTGGATGGAGTGTCGTCAGGGAGGTCGGGTGCCTCTGCTGCCCCAACTGGGTGACGAGAGACGGCGTCGGCCGCAGTGTTCCGTACGCCAGGAACGTGGACGACACTAAACCTGAAGCGGAGGCTCTTCTCTTTAAGGTTCCGAAGCCGCGGGTTAGGTATCTCATCTAGGGCGCAGTCACCAAGAACCTTCAGCAGAGGTCGGTGATCCACAGCTACGATTAAGTCGGAGCAGCCGAGAGTGAAATGGCGGGTTTTGTGGAGAGCATCTACGACAGCCAATGCCTCACCCTCTATTGGTGCGTAACGAGATTCGGCACCGTGGGTGAATCGGCTCCCAACAAGCACTATACGCCAACCGGAGTGGCAGCAGAACGGTCGGGTGCCGGCGCACTGACAGTGCTTCTGTAGGAGCCAGTAGCCGAGCCCTTCCTGAGACCAGTCGGTAGCCAGGCACGTAAGTCGGGTCTTGTCAAAGATTTCGACGCCTTCCTTGATTTGGGCGATGATGACCTTCTTCGACGTCTGAAAGAGAGCGTCCAGTTGATCAGTCCACGCGAAGGGTTGGCCTGGTTTGAGAAGGTCACGGTACGGCTGCATGTGATCCGCTGATGCGAACGAGTACGACACCTGGTTGAGCAGACCGAGCCAACTGCGTACATCGGTCAGGTTCCGAGGAGTGGGGAAACCTTCGATCGCCTGCAGCATCCGCGGACAAGGCCGCACGGTGGTGGGTGTGATTTGGAACCCAGCAAACTCGACAACGTCGTTCGCGAAGCAGAATTTAGATGGGTTCTGTGTGATGCCATGTCGGCCGCAGCGGTCGAGCCATTCGGCGGCTTGGTGAAACGACTCCTTGATGCTGTCTGCCCAAAGAATGGTGTCGTCAACGCATTTGGCTTTGCGTGGAATGTCGGCGACGAGGGCGTCGAAGCGCCGGCTATACCTGTCTCCTGACGCCATGTAGCCTTGGGGAGCGACGCAATACCGGTAGCGGCCCCAAGGCGTTATGAAAGTGGTCAGGTGACGGTCATTGGGATGGAGAGGAACAGCATGGTAACCATTCCACGCATCACACACGGTTTTCTTAGTGTTCCGTGGGACTGCCCTGGCCTGATGGAATGGTGATTGCGTGTGGTGGGTCTCACGGGTAGCGTGGAGGTTCAGAGCTTGGAGGTCGACCGTCCGTCGGGGCTTACCGTTCGTCTTGGGGTTGATCACCATCCGGTGACACCAAGTCACAGGTGTACCGATAGGGACTTCTTCGATGACTCCTAGGCGACAATCCTGGTTCGAGCCGGCCTTAACATCATCCTGCCAATGGATGGGAACAGGGATGGGCGTATGATGAGCTACTGGCGTGGCTTCAGAATCTATCATCAATCGGAGGGGTGGACCTTCCCTGGCAGGTAGGGTCTGATGTGTGCACACGTTGAAGGTGCTGGAGGCGTAGTAGTCGAGGAGCCAGGCCTCTAGCTTTGCTCGATTTTCCTCGGTAGGAGGATATGATAGTGCAGTGGGGCGCGGTGGCGGCAGCTGACGGCGTGGGCAGTCACACTCAGCTGTGATGCAGGAGGCTGGTGGACCAGTGCATTTTGACGTGCCCGCAGATGCCGTGATCGGGGCTGCCTCGGACAGGGAGACGGCCTCAGACGAGGAGTGTGTTCCAATCTTCGGGAAGTCGGCCTGTATGATGCCAAGGGCTGTGCAGGCTCCACGAGAAAGGAAGAACTTGTTAGTGGTATCAGTGAAGTACACCACTTGTCTCGTCTCCAGGCCACCAGGTCCCCGGGTGTCTGAGAGGCGGAGTGGGAGTGCCCCGATGATATGGATGGGTTCATTGTTGACCGCGGCCATCTTCAGCTGAACTGGTGCGAGGTGGCGGGTGTCAAGCCCCAGATGTCGCAGTAGCGAGGTGCCTGCAAGACAAGACTGACAGCCTGTGTCTGCGATAGCGTACACTAGTGGGGACGGGGTGGGTCGACGCAGGGTAGTTGTTAGGCCCAAGGCCCGTGAGTCACAAGGGAGATGCGAGACGAACACAGCGACAGTGGGTTGTGGCGCGGAGGGTCCCCTCTCCCAGGTATCACAAAGAGAATCATAGAGGTGATGCTCCATCAAAAGCGTTCCTGAATGCACGGGGTCAGGGCTGTCAGAGCGCGCACTAACATTGCACAGGGTATCGAACACCGTGGAAGCGCTCGGTTCTGCAATTTCAGTGTGCCCTGCTGGATGGTCAAACTCAGGTGAGCGATTCGAACATGCCGCAGCGACACTGCGAGAAGTGACAGGTAGCCGTGCTTTGCTCGATCTGCACACACTTTCGTGATGGTTCATTTTTCCGCACTTCGCACACTGGTGGCCGTACGCACTGCACTTAGACACACGGCTGGCTCTGTCTAGAGGGTGGTTCTTGGTGCCGCAGAAGTTGCAGGGTGGGGAAGTTGATGCTGCACTGCCGCCAGTGGATCCAGTGTACTGTCGATCTCGATAGGCGTCACGCTGTTGGCGGCGAAAGCTGCTGACAGCACTGACGTTGGTAGGTACGGCTGAGCCCAGGGCAGGTGCCAGGCGCTGAGCGGACTGTTTTCCGCTCTCTCGAGACTCTATAAATCGTAGAGTACCCTCAAGTGAAGCAGTTTGATCCTTCTCCGATAGGATGGAGAGCTTAATGTCGGGATCATACACGCCCCGGATAAGACCGTCTCGGATCATTTCGTCGCTGTAGTCTACGGTTCTTGGGTCAGGGCAAGTGCAAGTCGTAGTATACTGGCATGCTAGTGCGATGCCTTTAAGGCGGGCACAAAACGCACGGGCCGGCTCGTCTCGATTTTGTCTACAATTTTGCAGTTCCTCACGCGCAACCAAGACGTTTTCTGCGCGGACGGCCAAGTCTTTAACACGCGCATTGACGGGGGTCTGAGCCACCTTCGCATTGACGGGGGGCGGGTACCCGCCCCCCTAAGATCTCGAGAACCACGGTAGGTAGCGAAAAACGGTAAAGGGCGTTGGGCTGCCCATCCACTTCTCCATCGAAAACATTTGGACCATTTTTTTGTCAGGTCACATTTAAGGTCACGAGAGGTCAAAACATGCCCGTCATAGGGATAACATGTAAAATTCAGTTTTTCGGGCATTACATCTGAACAAGTAAAGATAGAGCAAAACGACTTGAACTATATGAATCCTCTTAGCAAGCCGAATCGAATGATATATAATTTGACCTTGCTAGGTCAAATCAAGGATTTGACCTGACCTGAGGTCAGGTCAGGGTCAAATTATATAAAATGCATATCATTAGAACCGCAAAGCCCAGGCGAGTCTAATGCAGCTAAAATAAATGCTCTATCACCATCCGTTACTGAGTTATTCCGTAAAAACCATTTTTCCCATGTATTTCCAATGGAGAGGTCATGCGTCGTACTTGACCTTAAGTCATCGATATCAAAAATACCGGAACATATTTTAGAGAACTCGGTGGGGCCATTATGTGATATGAGTTTCAATCGGATAAGTTCACCCTGCTCCGACTTATGCTATCTTAAACTTTTTTTGAGATCGGGTCACTTGACCTGTACTGGTGACCTGACCTGAGATGACCTAACCTTAAAATTTTCACAGAAGTTGTAAAAATGATGAGGGAAAAGGTATACCAAGTACGGCGGCGCTACGCGCCGCCGTTTTTCTACTATCTCCGAAAAACCCGAGGGGGGGCGGGTACCCGCCCCCCGTCAATGCGCGTGTTAATTCTCGCGATGACTGTGTCTTCTGTCTCAGTGGAAAGGTCTCCGAACAGTCGGGCGAGATCACGCCTGAGCGGATCCTCGCAGCAGTCTAGCAGTTGGTATATTATGTCAGGTCCTGTGATGTGGGTTGCTGCCTTGTAGGTTGCCCAGCGCTGTAAAAAATAAGACCACTCCTCGGTGGTTCCACCACAGGCAATGGTGGGCCGTTTTATTTTGTCCACCTGGGCAGTGGCACCGACAGGTGGCTGGTGCACAGCCCGCTCGTGCATCTGTAGCAGGGCGATGATGGCAGGCCGGTCTGCCTCTTGGAGGCTCCGTTGACAAGTAGGATAAGGACAGCTGATTGAGATTGGCTCTTGTAAGGACATTGTTAACCCTTGCCCCGGTGGCGGGTACGAGCCACCTTCGCCATGGTGGGGGGGCTAAAAAAGACCCCCCCACGATCTCAAAAACTAAGAGAGCTAGAAAAAAGCGCAAAACGGCAATCGAAAGCTCTTCGAAAATGATATCGAAAATACTTCGGTCATTTTTCTTGTCAGGTCAATATCAAGGTCACCAGAGGTCAAAATAGGTCAAAATCGCTAATATGAGGTGTACTAACAAAACCTCCTATATCTCAGAAACTATGATAGCTAGAAACATTTTTCTAACACCATTCGAAAGCTCTTGAGATGCGCTTTCATTACAGTGGCATTCATTTTCGTGTCAGGTCAAAGCCTAGGGAGCTACAGGTCACTAAATATTGAGCATATTCTTGGGAATGTCCATAGCCAACCATGCATAAGGGCGTTTACTTTTTCGCTAATAGCTTCCAAACCAAACAAGATACAGCCATAGTTTATGCACCATTGCAATCCTCTCGTCAATACGAATCGAATGATATATGATATTGCTATGCCAGGTCAAATTTAAGAATTTGACCTGACCCGGGTCAACGGTCTGACCCAACTTGACCTGGTATAGTCATGATGTATATCATTTGACTTCCAGTGACTATACAAACACTTTGGTGACAAAATAATAGCTCTATCTTAGTTTATTCAAAATTTATAGAGAAAAACACAAAAATGCTTATTTGACCTAAGGTGACCTTTTAAAGGTCACAAGTCAAAAATTTTGGTATCAGCTTCAGAAATGGGCTAAGAGCAAGTCGCAACCGATGTTTGAAGTTGATTCCATCCATACTTACTGAGAAAACCTCATTTCGTGATTTTCCCCATGCATTGTCAATGGGGAGGTCATGCTCTGCACATGACCTTAGGTCACCAATATCAAAAATCCCGGAACAAATGTTGTAGCTCCTGGTGAGCCCAAGATGTGGTATGAGTTTCATCTTGATCGATTAACCCTTCTTTTAGTTATGCCGTCCTAAGTATTTTTTGAGGTGAGGTCACTTCACCTGACCTGGTGACCTGACCTGATATGACCTTGAGCCAAAATTTTCAGGAAAGATGTAAAAATGATGAAGGAACAGCTAGAGCAAGTTTGGCGGCGCTGCGCGCCGCCGTTTTTTGTTCACTTCGGAAAAACCCGAGGGGGGTCTAAAAAGACCCCCCCACCCGGGCGAAGGTTAAGTCTTGTATGTGAATGGTGTGATCATAAATAGACCTGCGGTCATTTGGCGTAGATGTATTGATGAATGCCAATGATCACACCATCTGAAAGACAGGCAATAGGTAAGTAAACATGTGAAACAAATTAGGATGCAGCATAGGCGGATCCAGGATTGCCGATCGGGGGGCACCTTCCCGGGGGGCGCCATCCGGACCGGGGGGGCGCCATCCGGACCAGGGGGCGCCACTTATGACCGGCAAAAGCTATCAGGTGGGCGCCAAATCCTATCGGTGGGCGCCGACTTTCGCATCCTGGGGGGGGTGGGAAGCGACATTTCAGGGGGCGCCATCGACTTTTCAGGGGGCGCCGAGGGTCGATCGGGGGGGCACGTGCCCCCTTGCCCCCCTGGATCCGCCTATGGGATGCAGGTAATGTGAGAGCTCTGGATTACTCTAATTTAAAGTTAAAAAGTAATGTTTTTTTATAATACAAATGTCTGTTCTCCTGTATTTGTATTTGAATTAATTTTAAAAAACTTTTAAAAACTACAAAATGAATTAGTTTGCCCTAAAAATGGAAAAACATAATTACTCAAGTCTTCAGCGGTTTCGTACCTCCAGTCTTGAGTCATTTTCTGCTTCGGCCCCAGATTGACAAAACTTTTGCGTCAGATAGGTCGCGTGACCCAAGGCCTTTGAGAGGAGGTACAGTCATTAGGGCATATGACCGATTTCGATGACGTCATTAGTGAACACATTGAAAAGTTCCACCTGAAGACAATAGAAATTGGCTGTTTTTACTCCTTATTTAGAGGTCTATACACGCAATTTACAGTAACAGCTTATACATCACATGAAAGCTTATTGAATTTTCTCTTGAGCGTTTATTTACCAATTAGTCGTCAAATGCCTCCTTAGCCCCCTAAAAGTAGGATCAAAAACTTGCCTCCAGGAAGGTTAACTTCGGCCGTATACCTTGCGGTCGCGATAGTGTAGTGGATAACACGGCTGTCTTTCACGCGGTAGACTAGAGTTCGAATCTCACTAGGGACATAAATCTGTTTGTTTGTTCTTGCCCATTTCGATGTATTCTTCAGTATCAAAAGAGTTTTATTGATAATAATATCCTAACACAGGCTCAATAAAAACTATTTTTTTAGGATAGGCAGTGGCGGATCTAGGACGTTATTTGGGGAGGGCTATGGGCGAGGTGGGAGCGGATTTTTCTTTTGCATCGCAGACCTAGTGTAAACTTTTTGTACGGGGCAACACTTTTCACTCGAAAGGCGGATGATCATTTCATCCCTGGGGAGGGAGGGGGCAAAACAGTATCCAGCCCGACGGTGTGGGCGGGGGAGGGGGGGTCAACAGAGCCTAAATTACTGAAAACATGTTTTTTTAATCTATGGGCAAAGGGGAAACAGCAAGTTGGAGGGGGAAAATATATATTTCCCTCCCCTGGATCCGCCCCTGAGTGGGAACGGTGAATGATTTGCTTTGCAGACCTAGTGTAACCTATTTTCGAGGGGCGGCACGTTACGTTTGGGAGGGGTGGGGGGGCAGGCTGCCTCCCTAAGGTGCGCTACTGGCGAAAGGGTTGAAACCTCCCCAGCTGTTACTGACCTACTGACCGAGGGGATTCGCCCCTCTCGCGCCCCAGCTAACTCAGCTTCGTCAAAAAAGGAAAAATTGAATAACTTTGCATTTTATTAAACACTGGGTGGTCAGTAGACTCTCTGGCTGCACTGGCCCTTCAGCTGAGGGGAAGTCAAAGTCAAGTTCAATGATATTTACTGCAAAGCTTATCAATATGCGCTTACAGGCGTTTGCAATTAGCTGGTTGTACTTCGCCTTTTCCCAATCGCGATTTTAAATGTGAAAAGGCATAGGAAAGTAAACTGAATTACTACGCCACCCCTTCCCTTCCCGAAGTGTCCACGTAAGTGAGGTAAATTAACGCAGTAGAGTTGAATGAGTTTGCTGAGCTCAACTCATCAGTATGCAAGCAGGCTGTGATAACGCGTGATTGGATGAAAATACGGTTCCTAGGAAAAGGCAAGGGGGATGGAGTTTTCAAAGGTAAAGTAAGTGGCGTAGCCAGAAAGGGCGCTATGAGGTCTGTCCTGCAAAACGATTGCTTATCGCCTTAATCGAATACTGGCTACGCCACTGAGCAGAGAGTGGCATGCACACTCCATCCCGGTTGCATCAAGTACCAGTGAGGGATTCGAACCCACGTGAGCAATGCCATACTCTCTAGGAAAGAAGAGGCATGTGAGGAGAAGGCAAATAAATGAAAAGGAATTGGAGGACGAACATAGGAGTCGTGGGATGAATGAAAATTTAACCATGTTCCTATAACTGAATTTGACCACATTTTTAACGAAAAATTGGATCTATGAAATGTATACCAAATAAGCAAATGCATACGCCAGAAAACCTTATCCGGATACTAGCCTTCGTATCGCAATAGTCATACCGTGCACTGAAAATCATGGTCAGAGAACAAGAGATAGTATTATCAACATCATCCTGTTTTTTTCATTTCCTTTTTACGTAACAACTGGTCAACAGAAACAAAAATAACAAAAAGACTGCAAAAAAATCAGCATGGCAAAACGGAACTATAAAATTAGTTAGACAAAATTTCAGAAGCAAGAAGCACAAATAATCAATCAACGCAAAACAAATGAACGCAAATGTTATTGGATGAGAACAATTTAGTTGTTGCTAAACGGTATAGTAAACAAAAACAAATCATCAAAGAAGGAAACAAAATAAAAGAAAATACAAAGCAAAAACAACACTTTTCACCCAAAAGGCGGATGATCATCGCATCCGAAACGGTAATCCCATCCACCAGTAATCCCATCGTACAGTCTCCAGCTCCAACAGTGTCCAGCTATGAATTTACTATAAGCACCACAACATTCGGTGGGGGACTTAGGCCCCCTGGTCCTCCTTGTATACACCACTGGGTACGGCTATATTGATAACCCAAAAAATCTATTATCTTCACACAGAAGGGATGGACAGTGACAATTCAGTGCAATTGTTCTGGGACATACAGAACATGCAAACTTTTGGTTCTTCCAAATATATTGACCAGAAACAGTTCTGGCAAATTGCTTAATGAAAGAGGAATACAAATTCAGATTCTGAATAAAGATTACAATCCAGAGCATGATGAAACAAAGGTTCAGTACATCTGGATGAGTGGTATTTTCTTCATAAAATATATGTGTTAAACAATTAATAATTCACATCTCATTTGAGGCTGATAGGTAGGCAGAATCATCAATTATGCTTCTGCATGAGTGATCAGCATCTCAGATTCTTGGCTGAGATGTTCAAACTAAGACAAAATAGCTCAGATGTTTTCCACTGTGCATGCACAGTCTCTCTGGCCTGCCACCTAGCGGGAAGACTAGCCTACTTTGCATGCATAGTGGAAGCAATCTGAGCTATTTGGTCTCAGTTAGAACATCCTAGCTCAGAATCTGAGTTGCCAATAACCCCCCTTGCTGTACATGCACCAAAAGTCTGCATCCCCTCTACAAAATTCCAACACTGAACCTTATTTAATTTAGACAGTTCGAATATTCTGTATTCCCATCCCCCTTCTGACTCCAACTTTTGGGAGCCCCTGCATTAATACATCAGAGGTAGTATTGATACCAGTTAACCACACCAGCTTTAAATACCACTCATTGAGTCAAAGTTATTTACTAACCTTTCTGTCAGCACCTGGTCAACCAGCTGGTGGTCTGATCTTCTCTGGTTCCGTGCACACCTCTCAGAAGCAGGCGCACATACACTCCTGAAAAGCAATGGATCAATTTTTTATATGCTTTGAATGCAAACAAAAAGCTTGGTCTTTCAAAGCATTTCAGCATTTTTAAAGCTTTTGATGGGGCAGAAATAATTACTTGGGGCAGCTTTTTCCCCTTTTTGGAGTCAGTGAGGAAAACTTGAAAAAGCACTGACCCCAATAGCCACAAAGATACCCCAAAATAAGGCTAAAGAAGCAACTAGTACCATTTCTAAGTGGAGTTTGTAGAGTTCACCACGACAAATTTTGCCCTAGTGAAGAAAAAAGTCTGCCTAATTGAGGCAGGATTTGAGCGCCCACCACCTCCCTCAACAAGAAGTAAGAACCCAAGCACATTCTGAATACTAGGGAACAGAGTTTCAATGTACATGGAAAATCTCAATAATTTTCCATGTAGTTGAGTTTCTCACCTGGACAAACGAGCTGGAAGGTGCAAGGATGGCAAGACACCTGGCTTTAGACAAGGCTTGGCTTTAAATCCCATGGCCATTTTGCACACATATGAGGTGTCCAGGTCAGTTTCCGAAAAGTGCAGGGAGCAAATGCACGCATATTTCACGTTAAATATATCCTCACTTGCACACCTGTGTCTCCACTCCTCACACTGCTCTATGTCTTTGGTTGGAAACGAAAAATAGGATAAGTTCGCACATTCTGGTTTTCTTGGGCACGAGGAGCACCCAGCAACAGCACAAATAACCATGGTTTAGTTCATAGTATTTCCATCACAATAATCATAAGGCAAAAGAGACACTGGGAAAATAGAATTAAAAGAACAAGCACCACATTCTTGATCACACTGGCTCAACTATCTTGTAATCAAATATCTCAACTATCCGGATTGTTTTCTGGTACTTGAATTGTTGCGCTTCTATTAGGCGCCGCAATAGCCGCAGATGCGCAGATCCCGCGCAGAGGCGTGACGTCAACAGTGATCAAGATGGCGCCGGGTGACACACAGGGAGATAGGCAATGACATACCCCTGGCGTGACCCTGGTTTGAGAATTCCTAGGCTTCTGATTGGTTAATTGTGATTTTTTAAGCCCTATATTTATGTTTCAAAAGAGTTTTGGAATGTTGTTTTTCTAAAGTAATTTTTTTCTGTAGTAGTCCAAAGTTCTACATCACTGTTTAGGATATATATTACCTAATCCTTAGAGAAATTGATAGCCTTAGCCGTGTGTATGTCATATACATCCATATATACATATATACATCATATACATACATACATATATACATACATACATATACATATATACATATATACATCCATATATACATTATATGTCATATACATATAAGTAAAGGTATCTTGATATACATCCATATGAGGTGTGCCGGTAAAGTCGTCTAGAAATGTTGACTTTGAGAGCAATTTTAAGGCATTTGCAGGCCGAATTCGCATAAATGAGAATAGGACTTCCGAAACAACTTTTTGTAACCTTTTGATATAGCCAATAATTTTTTTTGCGTATCTCCCCGTAATATTCTGAGATGCTTGAAGAGACAAGCCTCTCGTGAAGGCATATTGCAGCATGTGGCAGCATGTTGGAATTGGAGGCAAAACCGGCGCAATAATGTTGAAGGAAAACATTTTTATTTGTGTGTGGCGCATGTGTATTTTGGGGAATACCTACCAAGAGCCCGGTTGTCCGGGCTGTCTTCTGACCAGAGACAAGGCCATGGCTACTAATAATTAGAAATAGCGAGAAGCGTCTGTGGTGGTTTAATCTATTTGGGTATTGTATTGCAAATATTGTGGTAGGATCTCATCTCTGAATATTTGCTTTAATGCTTGAAAATTAATAGTTTGCGCACCAGGTAGCATGCCTGAGGATCACAATAAAACTGGAGAAACCGCTCAGTACAACTATGGCAGACAGTTTCTTTGGATTTGATACAGCTCAGCTGGTAAATATTTGAAGTGGATGATCACTGCATTTTTAAGTCTGTGTCTTTTTGATCGTTTTTTGTATCCATTGTACATTCAGTGTCAGACAGCTGTTATTATGATAATTCAGAAACTTGTAGAGGCTCCACCAGGAATGAGAATGTGAAAGATTGCTGTGTTCTTTTTTCTATTTCATACTGACTTCTTGCAATAAAATTACCAATGTTGTGGATTGTGTTCTGAAACAGTGCAAATGTATTGTCACACACTGCTTGTAAGTTTGCAAATGAATATGATGTTTGGCATTGCAGGTCTGAAAGGGGTTGGATGACAATGGTAATATCAATCAGGCAGATTGGGGCATGACCAGAGAAATGGTGGGATACATCTCACCTGGGGGCTGAGACTTTTTGTACCAACACAGGCAGTCACCTGGGTTCCATGCACAATGCTGATCAGGATCTCACAAGGGATATGGATGCATTTACAATATGGAAAGAGTTTTTGGCGATGGTGACCAAGTTTCAATCCGCTTCTCGTCCAGCCATATCCAGCCAGGTCTGGCAGTGCATGGCAGAGTGATAGTTAAGACTTCCCTTACCCTGCAGAGGTAGAGGAGAATAGTCTGCAGAGTGTAAAGCTTTCTTTGTCATTAAACAAAATTAAGCAAAATGAAATGGTAAATAACTGTTAACAAATATGTTCATTACCCAATGTTTATTCAACATAACTTTTATTCTTTAATCAAAATTCTATATTTGGTGAAGGGAAAGAGAAAGGAGTGAAAGGGGTCTTCAACAGTGTGCTAGAGATGGAGACAAAATTGAAACTGAAGACTCTTCTATCCATTAGAGCTTTATGTGTATTTTAGCTAAAGTGTCATGGAAATTGCTGTCCCTGTTTCCTGATCCTCAGCTCTATCTGTATTGGCCCATTGTGCATGGAAACCAGGCTAGGGTCAATGATATGGCTGGTTCTGACCAGTCTGCAGAATTTGAGAGGCTTCTTGATGTTGTGTTTGGAGCAGCCTGCAACCAAATCCTGCCCCAATGGGGGTATAAATTTGGTTGCTGGGGCAGACTTTTCTTTCCACCCAGGGCAGAAATTTTAGTTTTGTATTGTAGGAAGGCCATTAAAAAACAATAATTGCCATTATTTTCTCTTTTTTTCATTCTGGTGTTTATATGTCCGCCCCAGAGTGTCAGCTCTGCCACAAGTGTCAGTTTCTATCCCAAGGCTTCCTTACCTGACCAAAGATGGAAAAATCTGCTCAAAACTGGTAGTTCTGCCCTGAGGCTGCCCCCACTAGATCTCATTGAAACCTACCATCTTCTGCAGACTGAGCTGCTGATGATTGGTTACCACTTTTCCAACAGCTGATTGTTGAAGAGCATCACCATGCAACAGTCTAAATCATATGATTATTGTCTTAATGATAAACTTACATATTTATATTATGAAATGGGTAAAAACGTTTTGGCAGGTACCTATCCCGCTTATGACTGCAATCCCATGTTGGTTATTGGCTAGCATGCACTGCCATGAAAATTTATAACAACTGGATCAATTGTCTCTCCACACTAGCTGCCTCCTGCACCATCTTCTTATACTCAAACCTACACATATTGCCGAAGCATTGTTTCTGATTATATACATGATACCAGACATTGATAGTATGCGATATCATAATCATACATTCAATATAGTTTTTCAACGGAACCTTAGCCTGGCTGTAAAAGGGTACTTAATAACTTACACTTCAAAAGACATTTTCTAGCTTTGTAGGCATGACTAACAGGGAGTACTCTGTTTTCTTTCCTCTTGGTATGCTCACTGTGCTCAGAACCTTGCACTGGCATGCTGCTGTTGTCTCTGTTTCAGCTGGAGGACGAGCTGGAGGTACCAGAAGCTGGCCGTGATTATGACGACCGCTTCAACAGCGAGACATTCGGCGCTGATGCAGGTCAGAGGAAGCTAGGAAGCTCTTTGCGGATGCCCACTGTGCAGTCATGTGATTTGAAAACCATTTCCAGAGCTGACATGGTTAACAGATCAGTGCCATCTGGCCCCAAATTTGTCTCCCGGACAGTGCAGGTTTTGAGTAGACTAGGGGCTTGTGTAGTTACTGGTATGTCATTCTGTGGGGATCTACGACTGTTAACGATCTGCCTAACATGTGGCATAAGAGTTCAACGGTCGTCACCGCGGTGAGACTACTGAGGAGCTCGGGAACTCAACTTTGTGCACAGTGGACACCAGGCTTCGAACCAGCGAGTTTTTGCGTAGGAGGTGCATAGTTCTTATCTGCGCAACGATTAGGGGCATAGCGAAGGGGGCTGGGGCAGGGATATTTCGGGGGCGCTCTGGCTTGAAGTGACTTTTGAGGATTCGGTTGAGTGATATTTTGATTTGCTGAACTAGTTTGATTATGACAGTGGCTGCCTTCGCTGCTCAACTCTTTTTATTTAATTGCTCGCCGGCATCTTTTGGTTCTAGAGGGGCCCTTTCTGCGTCATCGTAAGGGCCTTTTCCGGTGCCGCTTCCCGTCTCGAGTGAAATCCTGACTACACCGTTGTCTTGCTCAGCTCGTGCAGTTTATGTCCTGTTTTTGCAAGAAGTTTTGAATGTGACTTGTTTATCTGACAGTTCGTTAGATTAGTCATTTAACATAAAAATCAGAACTAGCCATCAGCTATCATTATCC
Organism: Lepas anatifera; assembly: GCA_034440635.1. Lineage (NCBI taxonomy): Eukaryota > Metazoa > Arthropoda > Thecostraca > Lepadidae > Lepas > Lepas anatifera. Next base: position 938,668 of record JAOTON010002268.1, on the reverse strand, counting down.
ATCATTTACAAGAAGCCTGAGATCAGACCAGGTCACATTTTTGTGACTAGTTCTTTTGACTGGAATGGATGGCTTAGTTTCAGTTCAAGGAACGCTGAGAATGAGTTTAGGTCGTAACGAATTGAGAAATTTGAAAGTGAAGGCTAAATACATTTGATTTGTGAGATCGCCTTAACTTTTTAATCGCTCATCTTAAATAGTTACAGCAATATAATGGTAACGTAGTTAGGCCCTCACTTACGCATTTCTCAACTCTGAGAATATGTTTGTCTTATATTTTCAAAAATATCAAAGGTGAAGTCAGGATCAGGCAATGCCTCATCATGCAGGCCACTGCCACTGTGATGCAGCTGCTAATGGTGTCACTGTTCGGCGGGCTTGACTAGCTTTTAGACACATGTACAGGTGTATTGGCATGCAGTAAGGCATGACCTCACTTCTTGTTGATGGAAGTCCTCCTGTTTTTCCGGATGCGAGAAATTTAGAAACGCTCGACGTTTGGTATTGTCTGGTAGTGTAATTAAGAATGTGCTGGCTCGTCCTCGGATGTCCAAATTTATGTCTATATAGCAATACATAAAAATTTACCGGGTCAGGAATAACAAAATATTAAAAAACAATTCCGTTCCTGTTCCAAACACTTTTATTCATATTGTGGTTTGGTGTGGTTAGCCGAGCTCAGCAATGGTCAGGTTCAATTTCCATAACTCAATGAAATAATGGGTCAAATCACTTCACAATCCTAATGACCTCAAACCGTGTGGGGATCTTCGTGGGCCATTTCTTCTCAAATGAATTTGCAATCCAAGAAATAGGCCGTCTGCAGTCTTTCGAAATTCCTAGTACGACGTCTAGCTTGAGAGAAAGTCTGTTGGAAAGCTGTCTTTCCAGGCAGTTGCGTTGTGTGTCGGCGCAGCGGTAGGATAGGCCTGTCGTATCGTTACCTGCCTCCGCCCGGCTGACTGCTGCGTGTCGTACAGACGAGTGGGAGGAGGAGGACCATGAGAAGATCGCGGCTCAGCTGGAGCGGGAGCGGTCGGCCATCCATGCCGTCAGCAACGGTCACGCACTGCCCAACGACGCCGAAATGGAGCGCTTTAACTCCGAGCTGATGGCCGTCATTGACGAGCCTTGCGTGGATGAATGTATGGATGAATGGATCCGCGCCTGTCATCCGCCGCCCGCCGGCGTCCCCATCCCGCGGCCCCTGCAGGTGAGGTGTCCACTGCTCACGTACTCTCCCTCTCCTGGTCAGCTGCGTTCTCTTCCCCCCCCGACTGCAGTAGGACAGAGGTCATCACTCTCCCATTCAGGCCAGATGTGTTCCCTTTCCCAGCCCAAGTGCTGTTCATGTCGTAGATACGAAAACGAGCGATAATCCTACTTTCCAATTCGAGATAGAATGGGCCTCCATCTCCGCACTCGTTGTAGGTCGAGTATGTCTCCATGCTCCAGTTACTCTGGAACCGAGCTCTGCCGTTTCATGAAACGCTTAGCAATTTTATGAATATTTGATACACTCATAACTACGTTTTTTTCCTGTCCTGCTAATCTTAATCCCTTAAGTTGTCCGTTTGTATTCACTGATATTTTAGGAATATGTGAATTTATTTACTCGCATTGGGGATAAGGGTTTGATATGAGTTTGGGCGATCAGAAGGACGTTTTCAAATTGATGTCAGAGACGTACTCACTGCGATGTTTTGAGTATGATATCTACAAGTTTCAATGCGGATTACATTGGCTTGAAGTTGTTCCATTGCTTATGTTTTTCATTTTTACTATTCTTCACATGTATTTTTTACCGATAACCCAGAAAGTGTGTTCGGTAGGTCTTAATTAAAACATTCTTTTCAAGGGCTCCACTGGGCCGGACGCGTCATTAGTTGGTTTTCCATCATAGGAATTGAACCCCGATAATTTTTTATATCAGATCCGCTGGTGGGAAAATTAACTGACCAAGCCAGTTGCTACCCGAAAAGTTTATTTAGCTCTCGTAGGCCTGCGTATGTATAAAGATGAATAAACAGCAATGTTTTGGTCGTTCACATTGTGTTCGGGTGCTGGTCCGGTCTAGGCCGGTATTTGATGGCGGACGTCAGTGGTTGTGTGCTGAGCCGTGTCCACGACTGTGCCGTCGGTAGCAGCTCTCGCGGACCCGCTCGCCTCCGGTCTCCTCCCTGCTGGAGTCCGACATCAGCGGCTCGCCATCCACCAACTCCATCTGGTCCACCACGCCCACCCGGCAGCCGCCGCCGCCGCCGCCAGCGGCTGCTGCCGCGCCCTTCCAGGATCCCGCCATCATGTCGGCGGGCCCGGCCCGCCTGCCGCCGCCGCCGCCGGCCGGCCGTATCCGCACCGTCGAGGAGCTAGAGCAGGACCTGCTGTCGCGCTCGCCGGCGCGGTCCGGCCCGCCGCCCGGCTTCGGAGGAGGCGGGCCGCCGCCGCCGCCTCCTCCGGCCCAGGTGGACCTGAGCCGGCCGCCGCCCATGCGACTCCCGCCGCCCACGGCCGGGGTGGGCAGGCCAGCGCCGTTCCGTCTGCCCAACACCCAGCTGCCGCCGCCCAGTGTCACCTCCATGCTGCCTCCGCAGCTCATGCACAAAGGTGGGGTGACTGTGCCGGCTGTCTGCGGTGTGCATGTCTTGTGTCTTGTGCAAATATGAGGGAGAGATTCCAGCGTGCACTTTTGTGGTGATTTGATATCATGTTTGGAAACGGTTTCGCTTGAAAATGTACATTTTGTCTGTTTCTGGTGGCTATGTTTGTTTTCTCCGATTGAGCATGACTTTCACCGCCACCGATGACATACATTTCAAGTGCACGGCTACTGAGTTCTCTCCGGCGCTACTGAACTAACGCCTCTGCCCGTGCAGACCGGGGTGGCCGCAGCGGGCCCAGGCCAGCCTTCCCGATGGGCCGCGGACCGGGCCACCTTCAGCAGCAGCAGCACCACCATCAGCAGCAGCAGCGGTACCAGCAGGACCGACGCAGACAGGACCCGTGCGCCGGCCTCATGACGCAGCGCGAGCGCCAGTGGCTGCTTAACATTCAGCGCATGCAGGTCAAGGGCAACAGCGACTACTACTTCAGGGTAAGCAGTGCAACTGAGTGGCTGTTGCTGATGACAGTTGTAGGGGACCGGTTGCTTGATGCACGTGCTTTCAAGCTGTTAAGGTATACAGGGCTTGCACCTGGGTGATATCACTTATTAAGTGCACCATACATATTCGAATAATCTTAACCCATTAACGCCAGCGGGTCATTTTTGTGCTCTGACTTTGACAGGCTGCAGAATCGGTACCAGTGAAGTGATCTTCATGTTTATGATATGGATGTGTGTTTCAGAGCGTGGACAAGCTGGAAAAACATGGAAAATTCTAGGTTCTTATGGGACGATTTTGGTGGAACTTATTTTGGCGAGGTTTTGGTCAGCGTGAGATTGCTCTGCAAATTTTGTTTCTCGCAATAACATATGGAAAGCTGAAAAGGGTTTGCATGATTGACATTAAGCCAAGACCACTAGGAGTCAGATGGTGAAGAAGCAGTAAGATTTTCTTGAACGGCTTTGCCATGAGACATCGTCAAATATGAAGCGGACAAAATGACCCGCTGGGCGTTGCAGACATCTGCGGACCGCTGAAAATGAGAAAAGGATGTGTCCTGTCCTCCCGTCTGATGGGTTAGGTGGATAATGTTACCTAAAGGGAAGGGAGGCATTGTGGGTCCTGCGAATGCAGGGTTGCCAGTTTAGATATTTTTCATCAAATCTGAAGATTTTTAGTGCAATGTCGATACCTTTAGAAACCTTGAAGTTCATGAAATGCTTCCTAACGTTTTCTGGGTCTGTCTTATTTTGGGAATGATGATCACATACTTTTAACGGAAACATGCAAGATGGTACTAGTATTTTTAAGGCGTTATTAAATACAATTTTCATGGGTTTTGAAAACTTACCGAAATTTTAGCACTGACTTCACTGTTAAGCTAGCAGAGCCTTGTCTTTTCCCCTTGACGGATTGTATGTAGTAGATAGAGGATAGGGAACAGTAGCGGATTAAGGACTTCATTGGGTGGTGGGGGGTTAGGGGTCTCGAGCCTCCCCGCCATTGCCTCGGAACAGCCCCCAGTAATGCATTTACTATAGGTACACTGCCATTTCGGTGGGTGGGGGAGACTTGAGCCTTCCTAGCCCCCTTGTGTCAACTACTGATTGAAAGCCAATGACCAGCTGACAAAATGAGTTGGAAATTATCGCGGCCGCCACGCTGGTTTGTTTTGACAAGATGGTGCAGTGTCAAACGTCCGGAGCAGTATAAATGGGTGAAAGCATGGGAAGTTCTAGAACTTCTGTCTAAAACGCAACTAGCACTATTGTGGCTTGGTTCTAGTCAAGTGAAACTACCATGAGTGAACACCCCGGGTGTTAGGAGGAAGGGTCAAGACCTGCCTGGATTTTTGGTCTCCCACAGACTTTGTCTAGGGCTTGGATTGCAGTACCAGCGTTAAACCATCCAGAACCCCTCCTGGATCGAGAAGAAATCTCCAGCCATGGAGACATAAATATATCGAAAGCATCGTTGTTAACAATGCCACAGATCAAATGTTTTGCAGGAAAAGAAGCAAAAGAAGTTGTTTTAAGTGCGCAAGATAGCGGAGCGGATCAGGTGCATATCATGATCACGCCATCACAAAATATATAAGTCATGAGGATGAGAAAATGATGAGCTGACTAGCGTTACAATGACCAATGGCGTGCCTGGAAATGTGGAGGTTCACATTGATGCAACTAGGGAGCGCGCTACTTGCTCCAAAGAAAAGTTGGAAAGATGGAAATGGACCCGTTTGGAGGTTTGGAGATTAATCAAGCAAATGTGCACCGCGTGGGGGAGATAACGGATTGACTTTTCAAAACTTTTCATCTGCATGCTGAATATTACGATTACTCGTTGAAAGCTCAGTGAGCATCAGTCACAAAGTCTGGGAGGCGGAGGAGGAAGGGGCTAGAGACAAAAGAAACGGTTTCCCAGAACCTTTGATGTTCAAAAATATTCTTAAAGTACAATGGTGTTCACAATTTTAAATCATCAGTCTAGGCTAACCACTATTGTATACTATTTGCAAATATGCAGTTAGTGTTGTCTTTAATTAAACCTTAAGAGCATAAAACTGTCTAAACATTTTCTACGGCCAATATACAAGAGGAAATAAAAACACTTCACAAAACTGCAGTAAAAGCGATGCGCATTGGGCCGCTGAGTGCGGTGACTGCGCCGCCCGGCAGCCGGCCGCGCAGTGCCAGCCGATGTCCCAAACGCCCAGCGGGTCATTTTTGTCCGGTGGCATTTCTCAGAATCTAAAAGTGGTATCGATTTAAAACTTTCGGAACATCTTATTGGGCATATTCTAAACATAGCAAAACATTTGTTTCGCCAATTTGACAGCTGAAGTAGGTGCGGGCGTTAATGGGTTAACGTATTATTAATAGTTATTGTGTATGAAGTACTCATCCCAAGCCACATCGAATATTAACGCAGGTTTTGCATTTATTTTCCTGCTTGCCAATTGTGTTTTTCATTAGATAAGAATATAAGATGGAATAACCAATTGGGTAGTAGTAGTCTGTAGTGGCACAATCTTTGTGTTCATTCACATCGGACGATAATGTGTGATGGTGTTTGTTAGTGACAATCAATATCGACGATGTTAAATGCACAAAGTAGCACCTGCTCATTCGACTGTCTTATTTCACATCTGCAACACCCGACTTGTCCCAAACTTTTTCTGTAGCGCCTGGCCTGTTCAACCTCACCTCCTCAGCACATGACCTGTCACACCTCACCTCCGCAGCACCTGACCTGTCCCACCTCACCTCCGCAGCACCTGACCTGTCCCACCTCACCTCCGCAGCACCAGACCTGTCTCACCTCACCTCCGGGGCACCTGACCTGTCCCACCTCACCTCCGAGCCACCTGACCTGTCCCACCTCACCTCCGAGGCACCTGACCTGTCCCACCTCACCTCCGTAGCACCTGACCTGTCCCACCTCACCTCCGAGGCACCTGACCTGTCCCACCTCACCTCCGAGGCACCTAACCTGTCCCACCTCACCTCCGAGGCACCTGACCTGTCTCACCTCACCTCCGAGGCACCTGACCTGTCCCACCTCACCTCCGCAGCACCTGACCTGTCCCACCTCACCTCCGAGGCACCTGACCTATCCCACCTCACCTCCGTAGCACCTGACCTGTCCAACCTCACCTCCCAGCACCTGACCTGTCCAACCTCACCTCCGCAGCACCTGACCTGTCCCACCTCACCTCCGAGGCACCTGACCTGTCCCACCTCGCCTCCGAGGCACCTGACCTGTCTCACCTCACGTGCGAGGCACCTGACCTGTCCCACATTACCTGCGAGGCACCTGACCTGTCCCACCTCACCTCTGCAGCACCTGACCTGTCCCATCTCACCTCCGCAGCACCTGACCTGTCACACCATACCTGCGAGGCACCTGACCTGTCCCACCTCACCTCCGCAACACCTGGCCTGTCTCACCTCACCTGCGAGGCACATGACCTGTCCCACCTCACCTCTGCAGCACCTGACCTGCCCCATCTCACCTCCGCAGCACCTGACCTGTCATACCTCACCTCCGCAGCACCTGACCTGTCACACCTCACCTCCGAGGCACCTGACCTGTCCCACCTCACCTCCGAGGCACCTGACCTGTCCCACCTCACCTCCGCAGCACCTGACCTGTCACACCTCACCTCCGCAGCACCTGACCTGTCCCACCTCATCTCTGCAGCACCTAACCTGCCCCATCTCGCCTCCGCAGCACCTGACCTGTCACACCTCACCTCCGTAGCACCTGACCTGTCCCACCTCACCTCCGAGGCACCTGACCTGTCCCACCTCACCTCTGCAGCACCTAACCTGTCGCAACTCACCTCCGTAGCACCTGACCTGTTCCACCTCACCTCCACAGCACTTGACCTGTCACACCTCACCTCCGCAACATCTAACCTGCCCCATCTCACCTCCGCAGCACCTGACCTGTCCCACCTCACCTCCGAGGCACTTGACCTGTCCCACCTCAGCTCCGCAGTACATATTCAGTCCCATCGTACCGCTGCCACACAGGATGTGCCTTGCCTTGACACCCCCGCCTAACCTGTCGTGTCATTTGTCGCCAGCACCTAAACTGGAGGAAGCTGAGCCAGAGCCGACGTGACTCGCGCGGCGGCGGGGACCGGCAGAAGGAGAGAGACGATAAGCACACCGACCATCGCAACTACAAGCCGCCCGAGATGGAGAACTCGCTCGGAAAGCTACAGGTCAGGCACCGTGCTGCTTGTTTGGAATATAATCAAGTGTTGCTAAGGGTTCGGCCATAAGTTACCTAGCCCGTGTCTTGTTTTTTTACCCCCCCTCCATGTAACGTTTTTTACGCCTGTTGGTAATGTTTGCTAACATTATGGCCCCGCTCTGTTTGATAATGCTCCCCGGCTCTCCTTTCCGTTACGTAATTTGTGGACGCCCCCCAAAGAGGGTATATACCTGTAGGGTAATTTTCCGCCCGAAGTTTTTTTTTGTTTGTTCTGGTGTCAGACATATAAGGGCATCCTCCAGTCTATAGAGGCAGATCATGCCTGTGTTTGCATGGCTTGACTTGGTACTCACTGGTGACTAGCACACACATGCTAAGTTCGTTCTGTCGTCGCCAGGTGGCCAGTGTGACCGCGCCACGCAAAATCATCGACTTAGGCGTGATCAACCACGAGTGCGGGGATGGACACAAGGACCACAAGGAGGCCAAACGCGACCGCCAGACCCTGCTTCTGATCGAGCAGGTACGATACCCAACACAGACGGGGGATCGGGGAGGGCGCCGCGCCATCCCTTAACTGGACCAGGGGACACCTCTATGGTGGTGCCCCCCCTCCTCCACATTCACCTTAAATTGGCTGACATGGCACTGCAGCAGTGGCATACCCTGCCTTTCAGGAGATGTGGTGACTAGATTTTTCACAGACCTACAAAATCGGATGACAGACCCACATCGTTGGCTTTTTTCAGGGATAATATGTTTCTGATGTACAGCCCTCACAATTTCCTCAAAGGGAATGTGGCGCATCAGTGCAGTCTCAGACTTGAGTGGTTCTCCAAGGGCATTTTTATTGAAAACAATGAATTCCGCTCAGCGTCTTTACCTGCCCTTGGGTAAAGACGTCGCGCCCTCTATGACCACCAGCCTCCGATGCACAGGAAGGATGCCTCATCTCTCATTGAAAATGCATCAGCCATCCCTTCATCCCTCTGTGTTGCGGCAGTGCATCTGGACCAGAGCAGAAGGGCCAAAAATGCTACACATTTGTTCTGTTTTCAGTTCGGATCGGCTCTGGGTATTCTGTATTTGAAGGGTGTTGCGGGTTCGGGCCCTCTCAGAGGAAGGATTTAGCGACCTGCTCAACCCTAGCTTATTTCGCCTCCCCTCCTTATATTGCCTCAGGAGTGCCTTGTTAAAGCCATAGGTTATGATGGGTGCAGTTCAACCTTGAACTACTCGGAATATTCACCGGAAATGTATTTTCTACGGCAAGACGTGAAAATTGACCGTTGGAGTTGTGCAGCAGTGAAACATTTGATGTCGCGGGGATGTGAATTGTTGGGTGCTTGTACAATACTCTGGCTCACGTCTCCCATCAGCTGTGCTCGGTTCTACTGGTACATCCTGCTTTGCAGCTACATCACTCTCACGTGTACAGCACTCCTTACTCGTCAGCTGTACACTCTCTGACACATAGACGCTGCTTGCTAAGCACGCACACACACGCACACACAACTCTGCTGCTCAGCTGTACACTCTCTGACACACTCCCTGCTGTTCAGTTGTACACCCAGCTGATGGCTCTGGAGGAGGCGGACCGGCGTGCGGCGGGGAGGCGGGACCCGACTCCGAGCCGGAGGAGGAGGAGGCCGAAGGTGGCCGGCCGGAGCTGGCACGTGCTGCCGCCGCCGCCCGGCTCTGGGCCGCCCTCAGTCGCCAGCAGCACCTGCTGCACATACTCTGTGTCAGGAAGGGCAAGGCAAGTGTCTGCGATCGGGAAGGGGCCCTGTTCTGAGTCACATATTTGATCAGGGTTACGATGAGGGTAGAAGGTAATAGATGAAGGTAGATGAAAATATATCAAATTATTTATGTTGTATGTTCAAATCTAATGTTCTTTATGTTGATCGTGATGTTCTAATCAACGGTGTGGACGCTGCGTGCTCACTTTGACATGATGTCATTCCACATTATTTGCAAAGACCCCTAATGTGCTTGTAGTGTGCGGGACCGCTTCGTGCTCAGGCGCTGGAAGCTGGTGTGCGCATCTGCAGTAACCACGGTCGCCGTCCCCTCAGAGCTTGGTGCTGCGCTGCATACCGGTCCTCAACAGCGGACAGTACTACGTGATCGCCACCACCCTGCTGAAGCACCTGGTCCAGATCCTGCACAAGGACAAGACGGACACCATGCTGGACAAGTTCTTCGTGTGTCTCCAGATGGTGAGTTATTCGTGTAATTCGCCCGTCCAGTTGTGTGTGATTTGTGATGTCCTGTCTGTCCTACTGGCTCCGGGGTTTTCTATCTATTATGTTTGAAGACTCATTTGGAACCCGTGTTGAGTATATGGTCCTTCGGATCATGATACTATGATAATGGTAAATGTACGTTAAGATGATTTTGGTGTAGAAAACGGTTAAGAGGACTACCTTGTTTCGTGTTTTCATAACATAGAACAAGAATGTATCGGATTTCCAGGAGTATTTTTGTTCTCGTGGATTCCAATTTACGCCTTTCTGCTTGGTAGCTTCCCGCTTCACGTGCCAGCAAGAAGAACACGTGCAATGGCAGGCACTTTGCTGAGCGTACCACTGTACACAAAGGAGACTGTTAGGCGGGAGTGTACTGTCGGCTGCCCAAAGCTTTTAATGATTTTATGCTTGCCTGTCCATTTGCTGACCCATTTAGATTATCATCAGGTCAGTTCAAATCTCAAGTTCGGAAATATGTTAGGCAGTAGGAACGCACCATTTATTTTATTTCATTGTATTTTATTGTTGCCCTTTACATATGTATTTTTTAATTTTTTTAGAGTTTTATTTTGTATTTTTATCTTTTTATTCTTACCTTGTATTTACTTTTTGTCTTCACTTGTTTTTTAACATGTGCCATGTATGTAATTTTAGGGAATCTGGATGGTATAACTGCCTTGAGCTTTTACTGGGGGCAAGCCCCTGTCGCTCATATGAGATGAATAAATAAATAAATAAATAAATACCTATCGAAAATTGGAGTAGTGAACAATTTACGAGCCCGAATTGTGGTTCAAATCCTCAAGATTCGCAGTGCTCTGGAGTTTTGGCTAAGACATTGGATTTAATTCGACTCCACCAGAGCGAATCCGTGCTTGACCTTAATCAACGTAATCGATCCACTCATTAATTCATGGAAAATCACTGGTGCCGAAGCCCAGATAATATCCTGGAGCCTTTGGTTGGAATTCTGGCCTAGAATAAGCCGCCGTCGATAGCGGCACCTGTCCGGTGGCTGCGGTCAGTAGTATTTCGCTGGTAAATTGTAGTGCCGCGCCGCCCTGTCGGTATCACGTTCCGTTGCATTCAATTCGCCCGCTCCGCACTCAGAGCGGTCTGCTGAACTGATGTAGTTTCGACTGGCTGTATTGAATCCTCGGCTACTTTACCGGGCTGGGATATTTCCGTTGTCGTATGATTGCTTTGGGTGAGACGATCTGCGCTGGAAAAGCTGCACGTGAAGTGTTTGTAGTTGTCGGCAGGTGTTTACTGGACGTTTTATCTCTCTTGCGTTTATTTGATGCGTGGCATTTTGCTTATGCAATGCTCCGTAATTTGTTATTGCTTACTCAAGCGCAAGTGGCGTAAACGACGGCCATTTAACCTGAAGTCACCCGCAAAGTCTGAGGTGATAACAAATAACCTTGATGACCACGAGATGGTATCTGGTATCACGGTATCTGAGGTGATGACCACGCTTTGAGCCCTGATGCTTCCTTTGGCTGAGTTATGCCGGGCTGGATCTCTCAGTGAATTTCTGCAGTTCAGTCACCCGGCTCGGTATGAGCCCATTTACCAGAGGATTTGTCACGGACGGAACCTGAATTACGTGGCTCGTTCGTCTGGCCGGTGGAAGATAGACTGCAGTTGATTTCACACCGCTCGTAGTTCTCGGCGCGTGGTCAGTAGGTGGGGGGGGCAGCAGATGCTCCTCACAGATCACCTGTCTCCAGTGCTGGAAATACGACATCGCGACAAAGCAGGCGTCATTACTCATGCCACGCGTAGCCGCGGCAGACGTCCCATTTGATTTCGGCAAGTGTGGAGCCGGCAACTGGGAGTAGGGCTTGGGAGAGGAGCCTGCTCGAACTTTGTCAGAAGTGCCGCCGTGTCCACGCGGGATGGGCTGAGGCGGCCGGCTCCCCTGAGTCCTCTGGTCCGGTGCCACCACCCGCTGACACGCCATATCTCGTGCTGGTATGAGGTTGTTGGACCCGCCGGCCCCCAGCGGTCACGCGTCCGGGCGAACTCAGTGTCGCTGCCCACTCAAATGGAAGCAATCACGAAGCTGCCAAACCCACTCGGGTCATCCCGTGACGGGCTCATGGTACGAGGAGCGCCGTGATGACTATGGCCTCGAAAATTGATTCTACACCCTCTTCAAAGTTGGACGGGAATGTGGAGGCCAGCCCGATCGTTTTGTATGAACAACGTCCGTCTGGGTCCTGAACCAACGTTTCAGAAGTCTTGATATATGGAGGGCGTTACAAGTCCCATGTGGGATGAATACCCGGCTCTTAAATAAATGGCAGGCTGTTACGGAACCAATGAGCCTTGCACTCGCACTGCGACCGGACGCATTAATAAATAAATGCGGCTGCGTGTTTTCCGGAATGGCTGGTCCAGAGACATGGTTTGCCGATGAATTGCCCCTCGCCAGTAATAGCGTTTGCATCCGCGATCGTGGGGAAAGGCATGGCGCAGTGGTAGGTACGTTTGGCTTCCACGCCGCTGACCCGGACTCAAATCCCCGGCGGGAATACTGAATAAGGACTTCCTGATCCTTAAAATGCCTTTCCAACAGGCTGAGGGCTGCCGTCGCCCTGTGACCTCCGCAGCTGGTGCGTTGTAAAGCCCCGAGGCTTCTGCTCGTCTGTGATCGTACCTGGATGCCATCTGTTCGCAGAATCCTAGACAATTACAGTTGCGGGCAATTGCCTAGACGATTAAGTCATGCGGTAAAAAAAACTGAGTAGTATAGTATTTAACGATAATTGAAATGGTACGGGAACTGGTGGATACTGAGCGGCCCCCATACGCGGGTGGTATTTGACAAATGATGGCAGCCGGTGAAAATGGTTCAGTTAAGTAACTCACGGGCTTAATAAGACTGAGCACATAGATGAGTGCCCTGTACCGATTCTGTTCCAGTTGCCTAACTCAGTACTCACCTGGCGTTACCTTCTGTCCATACGCGGTAGTTATAGCCTTCTGACTGCCTCCATACTACCTGTGGTCAGTAACGGTGACAGGCTCCGCGGAAGATCACTCGATTTTCACACAGGATCGGTAATGATTGTCCCCGTTCCACAGGTTTACGTCCCGTTCCACAGGTGATCAGTAATGATCGTGACCGTTCCTTATGTGATCAGTTATGATCGTGGCCGTTCCACAGGTAATCAGTAATGCTCGTTTCCCGTCCACTGATGTTCACTAATGATCGTTTCCAGTCTACTGGTGTTTGTTAATGATCGTTTCCGATCCACAGGTGATTAGTAATGTCCTGTCCGTTGCACAGGTGATCACTAACGATTGTCTTAAGTAATGTCCTTTCCGTTGCACAGGTGATCACTAATGATTGTCTTAATTTTTTAGTTGATCAGTGTTGTTGTCCCGGGTCCTCAGTTGATCAGTGGTGTCGTCTGGGGTCCGCAGGTGATCAGTAACAGCGATCTGAGCCAGATCGTGGAGCTGACCGCGGCCTTGGCCGGCTCCTCGGACCTAGACTCGAGCACGCCCGGAAAAACGCCTCTCCAATTCATCGTCAGCTCCTCGGTAGGTGGCGTTTCCAGCTAGAAAAGGAGCGCATTGCGATTATAGCCTTGCGCTCGTATTTTTCGTTTCAAAACCAAACATCGTGGTTCTGTGTGTGTGAGACGCATGTTGCAGCGGGCCGTGGGGGCGGCTAGCGTCATGGTTCGTCCCCTTGAGATCTCGGAAAACCAGGAGGATTATAAAAACGTCCGTTTGAGGGTGCTTTTGGGGGGGTATTTGAGATAATATTAAGCCAACTTCAATGAAACTACGTCAATATCTTGAAGGCCAAATGAGGCCATTAAGGTCAAATCCGGGCCGTGCTGGGGACCTGTTGGGAAATGCCATGAATATGCGGAACAAAGTTTGGAATAAACTGAAAGCGGAATATTGTCATGAAGGGGAGGTCCGATACAATGTTTTCTGAAATTTTGGGGTCAGTGCCATTCAAAGTCATTGGCCTGTAATTCCTGTATTGTATTTCCTGTAATGTATTTACACCAAAGCTATCACTATAGCAATTGTTGGGTGGGAAATGAGGGTTTGACCTCGACCCACGACCTTATAACTTGACCTGTGACATTGACTTTAAGATAGTGTAACTTTGATTATGACGTCATGGCATGATATACGTCATATTTGGTTACGCGACCGGAAGCACTGGAGCCAATGACCTTGAAAATGCTGGTACGGGGTCTGCGTCGCGTAGTCGGTCAGTGCGCGCGCTCGGTTCGGCCTGCGGCATTCTGTATATGCAGGATGTCGCGGGTTCGAGTCCACCCAGAGAAAGGATTTGGCGCCCTGCCCGAGCTGAAGTCTAGCGTACTCCGGTTTCCCTCCGGCGCCATGCAACTTAAGCAGTTGGTGCGTCGTTGCATTCATTTATGTAAATTCTGATTTGATCTTGACATGTAACCTTTGGCCATAAATTTCATGTTAGGTAACCTTGACGTATCCCGATTGTGTGGCCTTATGACGTCACCACTCTTGAGTGACTATTTTTAACCCGCGCCCCACCGGGGGTCCAGCGCCACCTTCGCCCCACCGGGGGCCATGGATGGCCCCCTCTAACTCCGAAAATATGGGCGTTAGCGCAAATCTGCAAAGTGCAATAGAAAGCTCGCGTGAATTCAGTAAGAAATTACTTCACTTGTTCTAGTGCTCAGGTCAATGGTTTGACCTCCAGAGGGCAATTTAGGTCAAGATCGGCTATTTTCACTCAAATATGCAATGCTTAAGCAAACTGGGCATAACTCTTATGCCATTAGAGCTATTGAGATCTGGTAAAGTACATTTGATAGGAAATTGTCAGTCCTTTTTCCGGTATGTGAAACGTAAAGACCTCCCGCCAGTGGTTTGACCTCCAGAGGTCACCTCGTGACCTAAGATGACTTGAGGTCACGAAAGGTCAAAAAGTGACCTTGCCGTATATCAAATGAAAGCCAGTGACGAGACAAACACGATGGTGTTTGTTTCAGCGCTCTAGCTTAATTAGGTCAAAAGTTATTGTCAAAATACTGTTTTTGACCCCTGGTGACTTTGGATGACCTTGGAGAGGTCAAAGGGCAAATATGGCCCCTGGAATCCGTGAAAGGGTGTCTAGGAACGCTTTTCTGATCAAGCTCAGCATTTTCAATCGCTTTTGTGACTTTTAGATCATAAGACAGCTTTTCCCCATGCTTTTCCAATGGGAGAGGTTACTTCGTGACCTGACCTCAGGGCACGAAATCGAAAAATCGCGGATATACACGTTGTAGAGGAAGGGCCATAAAGTGTAGGAAGTTTCAAATTGATCGACTTTGAAATGTAGCTCGTACAGAGCTCTAAAGTTGAATTGAGGTGACCTTGGTTGACCTCTCGTCTGGTGACCTGACCTTGGGTGACCCGGGGTAAAAAATTTCAGGGATGGTGGGAAAATGATGCAGTGAGAGGTAGAGCCCTTAACCGCGGCGCTGCGCCTCTTCGTTTTTCTGCTATCCCGGAAAACCTTAGGGGGTCATCGATGCCCCCTCTGTGGGGCGAGGGTTAAAGGCGGTTGGACGTATGTGGCCCTGCTCCCCGCTGTCATTGGCTTATACCGCACTGGGATACATCTAGCAATTAAGTGCGTTGTTATATCATAATTTTTCGGGTGTATCGATGCTCCAACTGCCCGGGCCATATGGCGTCGCCAACTCTTTCTGTGTTGGAAGGGTTTCTCGGGAGCCAGCTTGCTTCTTGTTCAGGGAATCCGCCGGACCTTGAAACCCGGTGGGCTGCGTGGAAGCCAGTTGCGCTGCCCGCTCCACTACTTTACCCCCCCCCAAGTGCCTTATTGATGGGCATGTCTGTGACGGTGCTGCTGTCCACAGCTGGGCGTGTCTGTGACGGTGCTGCTGTCCACAGCTGGGTGTGTCTGTGACGGTGCTGCGGTCCACAAAAGTACGTGTCTGTGACGGTGCTGCTGTCCACAGCTGGGCGTGTCTGTGACGGTGCTGCTGTCCACAGCTGTACGTGTCTCTGACGGTGCTGCTGTCCACAGCTGGGCGTGTCTGTGACGGTGCTGCTGTCCACAGCTGTACGTGTCTGTGACGGTGCTGCTGTCCACAGCTGGGCGTGTCTGTGACGGTGCTGCTGTCCACAGCTGGGCGTGTCTGTGACGGTGCTGCTGTCCACAGCTGGGCGTGTCTGTGACGGTGCTGCTATCCACAGCTGTATGTGTCTGTGACGGGTGCTGCTGTCCACAGCTGTACGTGTCTGTGACGGTGCTGCTGTCCACAGCTGGGCGTGTCTGGGACGGTGCTGCTGTCCACAGCTGTACATGTCTGTGACGGTGCTGCTGTCCACAGCTGGGCGTGTCTGTGACGGTGCTGCTGTTCACAGCTGGGCGTGTCTGTGACGGTGCTGCTGCTGCTGCGCGGTGACCTGCTGAGTCAGCAGCCGGCGGCGGCTGCTGCGGTGGTAGCGCGCTGGCGAGACCTGTACGCCGGCCTGGTGCGCTGTCTCTCCTCGATGCCTACCCTGGCGACGCCTCTGGAGCCGGTGCCGGCGCCGCTGCTGACCAGACACATCGCCGAGCCGCGCCTGGTGGCCAGACTGGCCGGAGGCGACTCCACGCCCCCGTCGTCAGACCAGTGACGTCACGCCGACATCATGGGTGCCGGCGGCGGTGTCTCAGCGGCTGAGGCTGTCAGCTCACTGTGTGATCGCGCTGCGGTTTGTTGAAGTGATGATTGAAGGCAGCGAGACTGAGTCCCTGTTGTGGTTACTGCATGGCGCTCGTGGGGCGTCGACACCCCAAGTGCTATCAAAATGTACCTGCTTCCACCCTGCGGCTTTGTGAAGGCTGCTGTTGGTTGACGATGCTGCCTCGTCGTCAGCCGAGGCGAGGATATCGTCACGATGCCGCCGCTTGCTGCATACTTGGCCAGGGTGGTGGTCAGTGATTTGATGGAGGCCCTGTGAGCCCACTGCCTACACAGGATTGTTGGGCGGGAGACTCAGATTCAATAACAAGAGGGAAGCTGGCTTGGTGTCGGGGGTCCAGGTGTGCCCGTTTGAAGGTCACCCGCGTAACACTGGGTTGGATCTGGCTAATCTGCGTGCGTGAGGACGCCGGTTGCCATGGATATAGCGGTTAGAAAGTGCTTCACGTGACGACCGACCTGCCAGGTCATGGCCTGTTCTGATTTGTTACAGCGTGTTTTATATCTCTATCTACGGGAATGAGGACACCCTGTTGGCGAGTGCAGTCTGTGATGGTCCAGCCCCAGCGTCGTAGGTGTTTGGGTGGGGTTCCTTAACTTAGTGTCCGCTTTCCGTCTAGTTGGTACGACCGCAGTTCACAATGACCCAGACAGTGTCACGACTCTTTCAGATACGATCTATTCGTTATTATATCTTAAGTTGTCCAGCGAGCCTTTCCGTTTCATTTGTAGATCGGTGTTACCTCGCCGCCACCATGCCCCGCCCGGGTACGGTCTCGTGTCGTGGGGTCCGGCGGTGCGCCGGGCGGGGGCGGAGGCGGTGGAGACGGCGGTACTCGTGACGTGCCGTCCGGGCCGTATTGGTTTGGCCCAGCCGTCGGCCGTCATTGGTTTAGGCCGTACGCGGATACGTCTGGCAATAAAGAGCGCTCTAGATCAACCCCGGATTTGTTCCCAGATGGATGGCTGAAGTTAAAGGATATAAATGGAACTGACGCCGTGCAGAGTGGTGCCTGCGAAGCTGCAGCCAGTTCTGCTTTTGCTTTGCGTGAGGCTAAACTAGATTGTGCTGGGCAAGGTTGAAGGAATGCACTAGAATGTATTTGAAGTGAAAACCAGTGTGATCTGTGCTGCTACGGGATATCGGCATCACTTATTTGGAGACATGCGTGTGACAAGACGGTAAAGTGTAGGTGGCGGGTAAAGCTGCGAAGTGAATCAACACAGTCCCGTTGGTCGTAAACAGGCTTGCAGCATTGCAAAACGTTGTTTTTTCCCATCTTAAAGGTCGCTTTCAATGAAGGTTACTGATGACCCGTATTTTGGCTCTTGCGGATGCCTGTTTACCGACATAATTTCCATTCTAAACATCCACCTGTCCATTGACGCCGTTCATCTTCGAGCGCCGCTCTGACAGTCTCGTGTTTGGTGACGGCGTTTTAACCAACTAAGCGGCTGAGACAAACACGCTCGCGCCTCCCATTGGGAAGAGATAAGCGCCCCACCTTCCGGCGAGATCGTCCCTAATGGTTCGCTCGAAGGCAGCAGGGCTCGTTCTCCCTGTGGTTATCAGCGGAACAGACCGAGATTGGCGCCTCCGAGAATGGCCTTTTGTCGCTGGCGCGCTGCGTTCTGTTGTTCCGTCCAACGCGAGCTGGTTTTGTTGCAGAGCTGTTAGGCTGGCGTTGCAAAACCTCGCTCGCCGCCGTTTAGGGCCCAATAGAGGGAATCGGGGAGTCGATACAACGCCGCGCACAAAAACGGCTCGGTGCGCACGCAACGGCGCGTCCCGCAGTGCTGCAAACTGCAGTGTCTTGCAGATCTACGGCTTTGTGAAGGATTCGGTACAAAAAGGTAACCGGAAATGTAGCTTTCCCATCAGGGAAGTGCTGTCTGAACTGCGCTCCAGCATTTATCGAAGAGTCAACCCGAAACTGGACTGAATTACGCGCTAGCATTTAATGAAGAGCCGACCCGAATCGCAGTTAATTCAATGTGCCCGTCCGAGGCCGATTCCGTGCCCCGTAGAACGGGAGTCTCTCATGGTTATGCATGACTGGATTTAATAGTGCAGGTTCGTCAGGGACAACACCCGGAGCGATGGGCTCTGACGTCAGGAGTCTCCGTGATGGCACCGATCGCTCGCCCCGGTCAGCGGACCCCTCCCCTGTGGGGAAATTAAAGGCAAGGTGATGTGCAAACTGACGTTACAGCCACGGAATATCTGCATCGAAATAAAACGGTGATGTAGACTGGAAATTCCCACAGATCGTACACGCGTGCACGAACCATTCCCGCGACGACATTAACGCGTCCGTCAAAAGACGGCACGGTTGCCTCACAATAAGCATACAAAGCAGACGGTTTAAATAGTGAGCATGGATGTGTCGCTCTTCCATGCGGAAACAGATGCTTCACACCATCCCCAGTGAATCATGGTCGCTAGGTTCGTGGTAAACCACCTAATCAGTGTTCGGGTAACGTACCAGCTTCCCGGGCAGCCGCCGATGTCCGATATCAGCTGACAACGCTTTTGAAGAACTGGCCTGTTTTCTCGAGATTAAGCTCGCCGGGTAACTGGTATTGTGACCGGTAACAGACCGAAGTGTAGCACATCTGAGCCGTTAGAATTGGCTACAGGGAAGCGGACCCCCACCAGCCCCGCTGTTGAATAAGTCGCGACTCGGCGGCAGTCGCAGGCCTGCGCACCTAATCAGATGAAGTCAATCAGTTTAAAGAAGTCCCTAAATCTCGCCACCGATTGTGCTTAACGAAACTCGCACTCATGACTACTCCTCTAGAGCATGGGTGTCGAATACGGAGGGAGGGGAATGTGGTACCACTACTATGGGACTTGAGCCGAGATAGTGACGTGATATAGCATACCAGGAATCCATCTGATTCTTGCGATCCTTCGTATTCCCCCAAAACTCACCATTTTCAGTGGATGTACGTGTGCTCGGGGCGGAATCCAGCCCACACAAGTCAATACCGTCGCCGAACGGCCGGCGGCGGCCTTTATGCCCACAGGTGGCGAGGCTTAGTATCCGTACGCTTGTAAGGAGTACGCTCATGAAGCACTTTTGGTCCGTAAATGTGAGTACGCCATGCTCTGCACTCACCACGCTTCGAACTGTTGCCGGTGTTATTTTTCTCCACAAAATTTGATCTATGTAAAACAATATGAAACCAGATTTTCGGTATGCTTCATCAGAGTGATAGCTCAGTTGAAATCCCGTGAAGGTGCCATATTCTCTGTAAGTTCAGGTTTCGACTCCCACTCCCCGCTCCCCCGTCCCCAGTCGTCGCCAGGTCGTGGACCGCCCGTCCCCTCAAGTGTGAAATCCATGGCAACGCCCCTGCTTTAGACCCTCCAGACGTAGCTGGTCACCGAATTATCGGCGTCGTAAGGACTACTCATAATTGGCTTGCTTGCCTGACTACCATCTGTGAAACTGGGTGGTATATGGTGCATTGCACAAACAGCGCGACAAAATTGCTCAGTTATTTCCTCAAAGCACTAAACGTCCCCTGGTATATGGAGAACTTTCCCATCGCGTCGCGTGTTTTAGAACCATTGCCGAGATCCCGCAGAACCATCGTAAACTGGACCGGACTCTGCAATTTATGTTGCTTGGATTCTCACGCGATGGCCCCGCAGAAATCTCTTAGATTTATCGAAATCTGCCCAATGAGGGAAACACTGTATTTGGGAGAAAACGTGACGTGAACTCGACAACTTCATTTGGGTAAGTTGGTAGTTCAGTATTTATAAACATGGGGTGACATCTTATGTACACAGTTATCGGCGGAAATTCACCGGGTACATATTACATGTAGGTAGAACATTGTGATGATACTGAACTCTGGCAAATGTACATGAAGCAAAACTAAACGGAAACAGATCACAGCGACCAACAACTAATAAAACGATCGGGTGGTACTAAACCATTCCCCTTGTATGACTAGACATTATCGACAGCTGTGCCCGCAACAAAAATAGCGGCCGGACAAAGGCGTACAGTGGGCGATGATACAGAGCAGCGGGGCGGCTGCGCAGAACAGGAATGACGACTCCGTGATTCACTTCCGCCCCCTCCCCCAGCGACCGCGCGCGACGCAGACACAACGCTCCGCCGCGCCCCCTCAGCGCACGTGCACCGTCAGCGGTCGTCACGAGGCGTGACGAACGCGACGGCTCTGTTACCCTCCCTCTCTAGTGTCACTGACTGGCGTCCCTCCCTCCTGCTCTCACTCACACTCGTTCGTTCACTCCCCCTCGCTCTGTCTGGCTTGCGTCCGGTTTGGTCCTGCGCTCAGCCGTAGTATCACACTCCTGTCTCCTCCTCCGAGCCGGCGAATTCAGCTAGATGGAGACCGCCTGGCCGTCCGCTCAGACCCAGGATATGTCGCTGCAGCAGCCGCCGGCTCAGTCCTGACGTCACACCGTCTGTGACGTCACATTCACTGATGACGTCACCCGCGTCGCTGGCAATGTCCGACCGTGATGTTCCGCAGGACGGGAAATCGGTCTGTGTACTGCAGTCCACGAGACCGGGAGCGTTCTCGTCACCGGCTGGTCTTCGGATGGACCCGGTCGAACCAAGGGGAGAGTAGCCCTTCTTGTGCACTTGAAGCGAAAAGGTGCTGCCTCGCAGCTTGTCCAGAAGTTTCCTGGAGCCCGACCGGCTTCTGTACTGCCGCATCAGCTCGTTGAGGCTAGCCGCAGAGGCGACGGGGAGGAAGCGGGCGGCGCCGCGCCGCGACGGCCCGCTGCCGCCGCTGGAGCCGCCCACGCTGCGGGCACCGTCGGTAACGTCGCAGCTGGTCTCACCGTGCAGACACGCACCGTCGTAATCAACGACTACGGCTGAGTCAGGCGTCACGTCGTCAGAGGTGACGTCGGTGACGGCGGCAGTGGGCCGGTGCAACGGCAGACTGAAGCTCATGTGATGTCGCGGCGAATCCAACGCCGGGGTGGAGGCGCCTCGGGACAGATTCTCGCTGAGGTCGCCGCGGGAGTCGGAGAGGCCGCCTCGAGAGTCGGTCAGGTTCGGCTGCGATAGCGAGCCACTGGTGGAGACGTCCGTCAGGAAGTTGGCCCCACCGTCCGAGCTGGTGGAGCCCAGCCCGTCGTCGGCGCCGTCAGAGGTCGCCTCATCAGCTGGTAGAGGGCAGCTGAGGCGGTACCGCGCCGCCCGCGGACAGGTCGCAACAGTGGCGCCCTCTCCCGACAGGCGCGGCCGCAGCCTGGCCGGGCCGCTGCAGCCGTCCGCCGTGTGGTACAGCCGGACTGTGAAGCTGTGGGCGGCGCTCTCCGAGCTGCAGGTGCTGGCCTGCCGACACAGCGCCCGCGACGGCGTCGGCTGGGCGGAGCTGGTGGGCTCGTCCGTGTCGAGACTGCGGGAGGTCCTGCTGCAGGGATGACACACGTCTGTGTATTCCTCGCTGGTCTGCGTGCCGCTGGAGCGGACCGTGCTGAAGCCACTCCTCCGCGCCGCTGCCAGCACCGGCTGGTACGTGGTCTCCACCTGCGGCGGCTCGGGCGGCGGTGCCGCGGCGGCCGGCGGCGGCTGCTGCAGCAGTGACGGCGGCCTGGAGCCGGCCGGGGTGGCGCTGCGGTCTGCCGAGGCGCCCCGGCGGACAGTCCGCCGCTGAGGGATGGCGACCGGCAGTGCGTGACCGGCTGATAGCTGCAGCTGGTCGGAGAACGCCAGACGGCCGTCCTGACTGGCACTCTGCGGACACGGGAGAGGGGAGCGGTCAGAGATGGAGAGAGTCTCACCAGCGTCACACATGCACCAGCTGGAAAACCTGGCACTGGTCACGGGTAGAAACGGGGGCTGTTACAAGAGATAACATGGTACAGACACGGTATTACAGGCTTTATTACAACACACGGAGTGCAACTGTGATTCACCAAGTGACATTTATGTTGTCAAGCATCTGTCATTGATTAGCAGTCAATCGCCTCAACGCGAGTGTCTATCAGCTCTTTTGATTTTGAAATATCCATTACAGTGCAAATATTGGTGCTGGACTGCGTCTTTAAAAACCATAAAAGTCATCTAATTTGGCAGCAGTGGGGAGTCCATAGCGCCAAGGCCCTGAAGCACCTTTGGCCTCCCAAGCGGCGCATACATGCAAACGATAGCCAAGAACATTCAGTAGCCGCAGCTGTTATGTGGTTCCCCAGTTCCCAACAACGCCAACAAAGGGGCCGGCAGTGGACAGCCAAAACAGTGGAGGTGCAAAACATTACCACAGTGTCTCCGCTCACGGCACCGGTGGAAGAGAGCTGGTTTATGCAGTTCACTCTCATGTCAGGTCACTCTACACTTCAGGGGCCGTACTACCATATCAATCAAAACTGGTATGAAATTTTTTGCTAGAAAAGCTAAAAGCAGCCGAGGTAGGTAGGTGATATTTTTTCGATAATCCATGCCTGCGTTACATTTTTTCCAATGCAAGAGGTGCGGGCTTGGTATATGCGTTCGCGGTCTCAGGCGGAAAGGGTGGGAGATTGCAAAGAGCAGTAGCTGATATTAAAATTAAGTTCAAATTAGCAAATGTGATACTGTTGTCGCCAGCTCGCCTCAAGTGCCTTTTGCGATGAAGATGCCACCAGGCGCTAGGGAGCGGTCGTCCAAAGTGTCACAATTGGTGCAAACATGCGATCACTGGCTAACTGCACTTCAGAACAAGATTCCCGACTCTGCAATAGAGGTAGCTCTCAGTGTCTCTGAAGATTTTCCGTTTTGAGCAGAAGTCTCTCGAACGGGAAAAGTTCGATCGAGAGCGGAAGAAACGGCCTGTTGAGCACCAGGCTCTCCTTCTGGCAGCGTCCCCACGTGCACCAGTTTTTACCTCTAAAACACAGAATCACCAGCCGAGCCGGCACAATCAATACCACTCGGAGGCGATTGCGGCGTCTCGGCAGTTACCCACCGGCCGCTCCACCCCGGCCGCTGTAGACACGTCACTTGCAAGGCCTCACGGGTCGCCTCCACAGACCCAGTGATTGCCCCCGCCAATCAGATACTGAAATAGGCCACCCAGCCACCTGATGAGCTCTGTTCAACAGCTCAATCGTCTTGTCTTCAGCTGCCACACGAATTGGATGGGCCGCTGCGCACGTGGGAGGTTGTGGCAAGCCCGGCGATGCGATACTGGGATGAGTTTATAATCTTCCAGATCATATATCGGTGAGACGGAAAGCATCATACAAGTCAGCCCGCAGGTATCCTTGATATGAAAAGAACAAAACAAAACAGCAAATAAATAGTATAACGTGATGGTTTCTTATAGATAACTCAACCCTAGCCGTGTCACACCTTCGAGCATTCATTTAATCAGTGGCGGATCTAGCCGGTTGGTTTGGGAGGGGCAAACCAAAGTCGAAAAGCAAAAAAAAAAAAAACGTCGCGCAGTGAAAAATTGCGCTACAATATGCCTTTTCGGTAGGATTTTGGGAACTGAGACGAACAGCAAAAAAAAAAAACGTCACGGGGTGAAAAATATCGACTCAACATACATTTTTTCCAATCCAAGCCCCAATATTTACACTGAACTTCTCTAATTCTGTTTGAAGTTGAGAGTTGAAGCACCAAAATTTTGCTTACAAGCTAAAAAGGAGTCGGGGAAAAAGGAGGTCGATCGCTTTGGGGGCAAAAACATAGTTTTGCCCCGAGCTTTTCCGTTTGGGGGGGCAATTGCCTTTTTGCCCCCCTGGATCCGCCACTGCATTTAATACACAGGTATGAGTATCTGAGTGAAATTGGCCCGAAGGGAAATCAGAGACAAGATATCATTTCAATAAAGTATAATCACTCAGCTTGCCACAACAGTAATGAAACACTGACCAAGAAAATACTAGAGTAAGCGAACAAAACGGTCAATCGAAAAATTATGTTACAACTTTAGATGCAAGTACGTGCATTTCCAATGTCTCGCATCAGCAACTCAGTGTGGTATTCGACTCTTGATAAAAAGGATAAACGCAAACATACTTCAACTGTTGGAAACATCCGGACTCTTAAGTTGAATGCCGGTTGCACTACATCGCCTACATGGATATAACGAGTGCACTTTTTAGCAGTATAAAATTTGCTCAAATTCTACCAAAATAAATAATATTTGATAGGAATGTGAAAAGGTACCTCTATTTTGTAATAAAAGCAAATAAATATAAACAAATTTCAAGTGGCATACCATTGCGAAAACATTGGCTTTATGCCACAATATAAAGGCTCTAAGATTGCTCAATGCACACACATACATATATACACATAACCGTTAAGGGCAAAATCGCATCTGGACCTCGAGTCCTTATCCGAATCTGAAAACTTCAGAGCTGACTCAAAAGCAGACCTGGTACCACCCTTGCCAGCATTTAAACCGAGGTCGTTTTATTTTCGGGTGTCATCGCGACGAAAGCTGCAGTCCCCATCCATAGAGACAGATTGCCAATAAAACGCCTTTATTGGTGATAGCCGAGCGGAGCTTCTGTTGATGGCAAGATGGCAAGCGAAGGGTGGCTCCAACATGCTTGAAGGTCCGTATTGTTCTCTAACATAAGCCCGATGAAATCTCCCAGGAAGTCTAGCCACGTTTAGTGAATGTCTTATTTTCAACTAGTTTTCATGGATTATGACAAAGAAATTGGCAAGAATCTGTTTCGGCAAAAGTTGACTTAATTTTTCAATTTAGACATCCAGAATAAACTGCTTGCTCGGATTACTTGTCATTAACCACAGTCAAACAATTCTTCAGAAGAACACGTTTCATCAAAGCTCACGCATATTTCGGCTGCAAATATTCCGTTTCTTTCAAGTTTCCAAGCTTTAGGAAAATTTCAGCTCTCAGCAGCTTCTCAAACTACTTATTTCGGAGGTGTTGCAATGAGTCGGGCAAATGCACACCCTTTGTATGCAGGATAATACTTGTGTCCAAACTGTAATAGATGTAGCTGCACCGATGCCGCCACTCACAGATGCAGTTGCTTTTCACAACCGTCAGAGTTCAGTGGAATCAGGCCGGGTCGCTCATGTGTTACATTGTATCCATATGTAGGGAATGGCATTGAGGGCGGTGTGTGCCCGCTCGATAACTAGTTTGGGAGTGTTGCCTACTGCTGATCAAAAGCCCTAGTCCTAACTGGTGGAAATTGAAGCCGATATCTGGCTGTTTGTGTCTGAATATATATAAAATTCAGGACTTGTGCGCTTGATGTAGGTGATTGCCAGTGAAGGATATGGATATAACTTGATGTATTATGCATTTTGATTAGACGTATAGATGTATTTCCCTATTCAAAGCAGACACTAATTTGTCTTTCGCGAAAACTATTTCTTCCTTCATATTATTTCTAGGTTATGATCACCACTGCTCGTCACGGCACACACAGACACATATTAACACTCTAAGGCACATCTCCACTGCCATCGTCATCATTTAAGCTTTGTACGAATACCGTTCTTTTGCTTACATCTTCATCACCATCGTCACTATTTGAGCTTTTTACGAGGCCTGTCTTTTGCTTACATCAAACTAATTGACAGATATAACTTAAGGGGGGCCTAAGATGCTGTCATGGGTTTGTAAGCTATCTAGCGTGTCATGAGGAAGAAGAAAGTAACTGATAATTGTTGAGCGTAGTAATGATAATAGATATAAGCGGTAACAGTCAGTTTATAACTATGTTCCCGTCCATTCCCCGAAAAAAACACGTTTGTGCTATTAAAAAACTAAGTGCTTGTCGCCAGCACGGCTAGATGATTTGTGAATACAATTGAAGCATCATGACTGATGAGGAGAGGCTCAGTCCTGGTGCACAGTTTACCTCCTTGGGTGCATCCAAGACCGGTTCGACAGATGCACGCAAAACGGCCAATGGAGCTACAATGCAGGGAAGACGCTAGACGCAGATGGAAAAAAGGAGGTTGGCGCCAGACATCTAGAAAAGTGCAACACTTAACGACAGGATCCTCGATAAATGTCGAGTGTTTTCTCAGAATGTTCACGTGTAAATCAAGCCTTGCATCTAGGAATATGACATGCAGATTCTATCAAGTCGGTTCCACTTCGAAAGTAACTTGATAACATCACGATGGGATACAATCATGGAGCAGTTACCGCTAGAGGCGTATTCTAAGCGGATGTCTAAGATTACCAGTACTATCACGTGTACAGCCATGAATCATCTGCAATCACGGTCTCATCGACACTGGGTACGCATTACCCACTTCCAAGGAGCATCCCCATTGGATTTGTCGCGGAAAATCTTATTTCAAACTGTAGTGGCAACTATCAAAAATGGATAAAGTGACAGAAGGGGAAGCATAAATTTCAGCCAAAGACATTTTGGTTCTACTCTCTCCCTCCTTCTATCATAAGTGCGTGCGTCCCTCGTCTCAGATAGCTAACTAGTCGCCGGAGCCACCCTAAATCTGTTTTCGCAGTGGTAGAGTTTTCCACTCTGTCCTGCCAAAGTGCTCAGACGCCGTGAAATCAGGTTCAGAAAATCAATTAGTACGCAACGGTGAGTCCAAACGAAACGGGCATTGACCCAGGCTTGTTAAGGAGTTCTCTAACGACTTTGAAAAATGACCAATTAATTTCCTTATGCCACAAGTGCCTAACATACCAAACAGGTTCCGCATGTCGAAACGGAAAGGCAAACCAAGCGTATTTTGATCAGGCTCTGCTCCTGCAAGTCCTCTGTGAATTCAGGGAGGCATCAAATGTGCTTCGAAATACTAACATGCGCTGTAATTAAGTGTACAATGTACACTTTATGCCAGAGCATATACCTGCACTGTACATGCGCTACCACGTGTCATGACTACTTCATCCATTGCTAATGCTTTAATCACGCTGGAAATACCATGGTCGGCACACTCCCGCAGCAACGAGCATTTATAACACAAGTAACCTGGAATTCTAGAAACAAGTCTACCAAATTATCACAAAACTATCAGCTAAATCATTCAAACCTTAGAAAGGTAGCATGAACTGTAATGAAATTAATCTGTCAACACAAGGCGGTTCGAAAGGTTCGCATGCAGCCGCGGGCGGAAACGGCAGTGTGGGGCGGCACATTTCACTCTGCGGTAGTAGTGAAATGTCAAGGGTCAGCCATATAAGCAGCGTGACATGTAACCCCTCATGCTTTTGCGCCAACCGTGACCATTGTTTTATGTGCCTTGTGTCTGCTAAATGAAAATACACGTCTGTATGTCCGTTTGTCTGAATGTCGTGACAACATCGTGGCGACAGGGGGACGTGGAGCCAGTCACTTCTGGAACGTACCTGAACAACTTGGTTGCGGCTGCAGACGGCCGGGTAGTAGTCCATCTCGGCAGGTCTCATACCATCGGCCATCTTCGGTCTCAGCCGGGCACCTCTGACCCAGGGGCCGCACAGCGAAAACACGGCACAACTGGGCCGGTCGCGCGGCTCGTGGTGCCGCAGTGGCTGCGACGCCACGTACAGCAGCAGCGACGCCATCACCAGCTCCACCGCACGCGCCAGCGTCTGGTAACACCACCAGGACCAGGGCCGCGGCCGGGTCAGCTGGCCTCCCGCGAACAGGCCGAACGCGTCGTACACCCAGATCATGCCGTAGGCCTGCAGGGCGGCCAGCAGCAGGCCGAGCACGCTGATGATGACGGTGAGTCGGACGGCGATGCCGAGAGTTGGACGCGGAAGACGCCGCGGCATCACGCCGCCCTCGATCTGCAGCTTGGTGATGGTGGTGCGCATGGTCTCCGCCTGTCGGCGCAGCGCGGCGCGGTACAGCGTGCCGAAGATGTACCAGTAGCCGATGCTGAGTGTCAGACCCCAACAGATGAACATCAGCTGACACAAAGCCAGCAGAAACCTGCCCTCGAACTGGAAGCCGACAACAAGGTCGGTGCCCACGCTGAAGACAAAGTGGAAGGCGACGACGGCTGCCAAACAGCCGGCCGTCTGTATCCTGGGCCGCAGCAGGCGAACCTGAGTGGCATTTAACAGCGAGAGGAACAGAATCGAGAACGCTGACGTCATGCATGGCACTGGGAAATTGAAGAGGAGATAGTTGACTGGAAGAGGTAACATTCCACCGGCATTGTAAGGGTCGAGAAGAAGGTATAAGGCTCTTAGCGCTGCCAATACCATCACAAGTGCCGTCAAGGTCATGAAGTAAGTGCGGGACAGCAGATGCTTGAACGACCTCACTCTCAGCAGGGCCACCAGCGCCAGCACGGCCAGCAGGGCAAACAGACCACCTCCTGCGTACACGTGGAGAGGCCACGCGGGTCCCCAGGCGGTGAGGGCACGATTCCACTCCGGGGTCGGCTCGGCAAACGGCTCCAGATCCTCATGGCTCGGCCACATCGGCACACCGTGCCCGGTTGGCTCCGGCTCTGACTCTGGCTCCGGCTCTGGCTCCGGAGCAGGATGTGGTGGAGTCAGAGACCCGGATAACTCTGGCACATATACCCGTGGTGGTTGGAGCTTTGAAGACGGAATAGATTGTGAAGGCCGTATCCATGGTGGTGTGAGTCCTTCACTTGGCCTGGCGACACCGTGGACTGACACAGAAGGAGGTGGCACGAGGTGGACTGGCAGGGTCGGCCAGTGGGCTGGGGGAAGCTCCGCGTGGGGTGGACCGTGGGCCGCCGAGATGGGAACAGCACGTGAGCTCCTGGTCGCCCTCGGGGTGAAGAGGTGCTGAGATGTTCTCCCGGCCAGTAGAAGTGAGATCCCCTTGGTTTCGGAGTAACGACGAGTTTGTACGTCTTCCGCTCCCCTGGCTCCGGTTCGGGCTCCGGCTCCGGCTCCGGCTCCGGCGCCGGCTCAGGTTCTGGCTCTGGCTCCGACTCCGGCTCGGAATTCGACCCTATTTTTTGCTTGTCTTCTTTCATCTCAAGCTCTGTTTTTAGTGCACTAGGTTCCCGCCCAACATCCTCGCTAGCTTCAGCAAGAACAACACTCTCCGTGGACGCAGCAACTTCGTACATGACATTCTTTGAAACGCGTGGGTCCTCGTCTCCGCCATCAGACATCGGCACCACGGTTACAAACGGTTCTGCTCCAACAGAGTGGCTGTCGGTGCGCCCGTCTCGCACAGTACCCCTATCCGCCGCCGTCGTCTCCTCCTCCTCAGTTACATCAGTGGAGGCCAACGTCGGTGGCGACGACCCCGGCGCCGGCGCCGATCTTTGCAATGTCGCAGTGGTCAGGTGTCCATCACCGGTGTCACCCCGGACGTCAGTCCCCACATCAGCTGATAACGGCGCACTGCCGACTGTCTGACGGACAACATCACTGTGAGGTTTTCCATCTGAACCTCCGCCTTCAGATTCAACTGATGGCGGCACCTGAGCCGTGGTAATAGCATCAGCGTCTGATATAGCCGGGGCCGTGGCGTTGACGTCACCCTGGGAGATGGATGGCTGTAAGGCGCTTATCGGGGAAAAGTTGTGCCGACCCAGGCGGCTGCTGCTGACTTGTACGGGGGCGGCGATGGTCACCCCGACGGCGGCGCGTCGGGTCGGAAAGATTATTCTCGACTGTCTGGGACTGACGGCGGCGGCGTCGGCGACGGCAGCTGTCAGGCCGAGCGTCAGCAGCAGCGGAAGCCACAGCCGACCCGGCGCCATGGTGACGTCACACGCAGCTCCAGTGACGTCACGCGGGCGCCATCGACTGCGACGCCGCGCTGTCTGAGGCGTTTTGACTGAATTCAGCACCTGAAATAAGAGAATAAAGGCATTAGTACAGATTCAAGGTGCAGGAAAATCATATTTTTCGACTATGCACAACGATTATCATTCAAACTTTTACCTAACTAGACACATTTTTTATATTCCTACACCCAAAAAAGGGGCCCAAATATGTGCCATTAATGGTGTGAAAATATCTGAATACGATATTCCCTTAACAAAAACTCGGATTTTTAACAATGATGCTCATTTTTGTGCGATTAAAAATGACAATGCGTCAGCTACAAGCATAAGCATAGCAACAGGGAGGCAGAGGGCTAATGCCCCCTTCACCCAACGATGTTCAAGATCTTAACCATTAACCCTCTGGCATTAACTGAGAAAAACGACTTCAAATACACCTTGCCTACTCCCAGGTTCTGGACATCCCTACATCTACTCCAACAGGCAGAGGCGTAGGAACGGGGGGGGAGGGGCCACTGCCCCTCCCCCCACTTTTCTGGTATGGGCCCCCCGCAACGGAGATAAGAATATCAGAAACTATAAGATCAAGCAAGAAACCCAAACTGGCCCCATAGCTTACCCGGGAAACCTCTTAAACTTACCCGTGCCCCTAAACCTATCGAGGTCCTATGAGTCGATTTTAAGGCCCCTGAGCTTTTCGGGGCCCCTGAACTGGCCTCTGATGCCATACGAGCTAATTTGGCCCCCTTGAGCTGAACTGAGAGCCCCCAAGATGGTTTGGGCAGCATAAACTGTTCTAGGGTCCCTAAGCTGAGCTAGGAGCCGTGAGCTTGAATGGGCCCCTTGAGTTGGCCAAAATCCTATATCCGCCGACCAGGGGGACCCCTGAGCTGAGCTGGAACCGCAAAGCTAATATTGGGCCCTGTGCTGCACGGGATACCCTTTACTTATCTGGGGCCCCTGCACAGTAATAAGGCCCCTGACCTGAACTTGGGATTATAAGCTTTCATTGGAACCCTGAACTGTTCTGAAACCCTATATAAACCGACAAGGAGGCCCTGAGCTGAGCCGGGCCCTTAAGCTCATCAGGTCATCTGAGATCCATATATAGCTCTGGTCATATGGTCGTCATTCGATTCAGCGGGGCGCCATCGACCTTTCCGGAGGGCGCCGTGACCATTTCAGGAGGCTCCGAGGGTGGACCGGGGAGGAGTGCGTACCCCCTTACCCCTCCTGGATCCGCCTTTGCATCAAGCATAGACACTCTCTCGCGGAACTGCGCTGTCTCTGCAGCATCTGGTCAGGAGCACACTCTGACCCATGCAGGTCGGTATCCCATCAGTGCCGCCCGTCGGCCCATCTCCACCGCCCGATTCGCCCATTTATTATCCGTCGTCGCCTGGAAATTAGCTCGCCAAGCAGCCGGCCGCAGGCCGTCACCCGCGCCCGGCCAAATTGAAACCCGCAGCAGCTACGCTGTAAAAATATACCGCCGGGAGCCGTATACGGAGACCCAGCAGCCGCCACAACAGCAGAAATGGGCCGCACCTACGGCGAGCGGCGCGGAAAAATACGACACGGAGTCTGCGAGGGCTGTCTCCTTTATAACGTTAGGATGAATCATCTACCCACTGGGGCGGCAGGATAAGAGGGGTGGTGCTAACCGGGAGAGCCGAGGAGAGCCGATATTTCACACATGAAGCAGCAACAGCGGTGCCGCCCGGAGAGCACACGGTCGGCGGGCGCACAGTAGCAGCAGGCGACGTTCCTTTGCCAATGATAAAAACGGACACTCCACGTCATCTGATAAGCAATGCTCGGTAATGAAATCAGACGCGTCACAAACATTGTATCTGACAGCTGAGGTCGGTCTCACAGCTTCAGTGGGTTCACGGTCTCACGGTTCCACGCCTACAACCGGTCAGACCTGTCCAGTTAGTTCTTGGCGCCGCCTCCGGAACTGAGTGAAAAACGTGGTGCGGTATCCGCGAATGGGCTGGCTTTGTCTGGCCTCTCTCGGGTGGCCGGATGCGGGCGATCCGTTTGGCTCGCACGCCTCGCAGCTTGCTGGCCGGTTTGTTGCCGAGCTAAGTGTTCTGATAAAGGATACCAGCTACTAGGCGCTGCAGCGTCTGGGCATATTTAGAGAATGTATCTACGTAGCCGTATCGATTCCTGGATATATTTGCAGCACTGAGCTCAATGACACTGAGCAAACGAGCTTCGTAAATAGCCAAACATCTTGATTTAGTTTTCAACAAGTTGTTGAAACACTTCGATTGAACTATTACGTTGTTTCCAACATGTCCAAGGAAAAACCATCCGGATATCGCTTTCACGGCAGAATGACTCGGGAACCTTCCACTCTCATTTCTTGTGTCACACCATGAACGTCGAAAGCGGGGTGGGGGTGGGGGTTCCCTAAATTTGCGAATCAGGGGGAACGTCCCCCGAAATTTTGAGCCCCATCCTTATTCTTGCATTTTCTCCCTGTTACCAGCGTGAATCTAATAAATGTGTTGGTGAAAAACATCATCGATAGTGTTTCATGTGCATCCAAAATTCTCAGAATTCGCCTCACCTCGGTCATCGCCACCAGTTCGGCGTCCGTTTCCTCATTAAAAACTCCATGGCGATGTCCCTGGTCACACCTTCTTTCTGATTGAAATAAGTGCTACAAGCTTTATTGCCGAGTTGCAAAGCAATAGGTTCTCCAGAAAAAAACAATCTGGTATTTTATTTAGAGCTCGACAATTTTCCGCTTTCAAATATCTAGTTGCTAATACTAGTAAGAGGTGCTTCCTCTTCACCGATTTCCGTGCTACGGGTATATTCTCAAAAAGGATATACTGCGTAGCAGTAGCCGCAAGTCAAACCCTTATGGGTTTGTTACAAACGAAAACAATTGTCAAAGCTAGAAGAGAATTTCATAATTGATATATGAATCCATATTAATGCATGTTCCTTGCGCGAAACGGGAACAAGCAATGCTGATTCTTTTCGATCATTTGCTGAAATGTTGTTTGGCCTAGTGTAATTAAAAAGAACCCAGTCAGTCATGAAGTCCTCTTCCAATCTTAAACCTTTGGTAGCAGAAGTAGCAGAGGCCATAAAGAGAAAAAGTCTGAGCACAAAAAAAAAACAGCAGAGGCCATAAAGAAAACAAGCCTGAGCACAAAGAAAACAGCAGAGGCCATAAACAAAACAAGTCTGAGCACAAAGAAAACAGCAGAGGCCATAAAGAAAACAAGCCTGAGCACAAAGAAAACAGCAGAGGCCATAAAGAAAACAAGTCTGAGCACAAAAAAACAGCAGAGGCCATGAAGAAAACAAGTCTGAGCACAAAGAAAACAGCAGAGGCCGTAAAGAAAACAAGTCTGAGCACAAAGAAAACAGCAGAGGCCATAAACAAAACAAGTCTGAGCACAAAAAAACAGCAGAGGCCGTAAAGAAAACAAGCCTGAGCACAAAGAAAACAGCAGAGGCCATAAAGAAAACAAGTCTGAGCACAAAAAACAGCAGAGACCATGAAGAAAACAAGTCTGAGCACAAAGAAAACAGCAGAAGCCATGAAGAAAACAAGTCTGAGCACAAAGAAAACAGCAGAGGCCATGAAGAAAACAAGTCTGAGCGCAAAGAAAACACTCCGGAGGCTCGCGTAAACATCACGTTTAAGCATCTGACAAAAAAACATATCATTGAACACCACAACAACAACACATCATATCATCATAGGTATGACACAAATGTAACGCCCCGCCTTCTTTCTCAATTTTCAACGATCCTAAGAGGTAGGTAAACACATTTTGTTAAATGGCCCAGGGCTAATCGGTACTCGGTGTACCGTCACCGCTGGGCCGGCGCTCAGTATGCGGGGGCTGCGCTCGTCTCCATGTGAGGGTGCCCGTAAAATTTTCGAGGTGCCATCGCTGCCATCCTCATCGCTGCCTTTGTCTTCGGATAAGACAAGCGGGTGAATAGGAGCGTATTCGCCTGATAGTCAACACTGGCTGGTGATTGTACACTGAGATACCCGTTTACCCTTATACCCTTTTTCTTTCAGTGTCAGCCGCTGGGACTGCTACCACTGGCTTCTATGCTGTAAGATTATATGTACCACCGATTCAAACGGGCGAACTTTTAGTTCAGTTTCAGATGCTCAAGCGTAACACTCAACATGTCTTTAGACCAGGTGTGTGAATCCCTACATGGAATGTAAGGCAGTGGGCTATAGTATGGCTTTCTTGCGAGGTCGTATGGTTTCGACTTGACCTCGTGCGGTTTCAAAACGCCCTGGAGCACACGAAGAAGAAGTGAAAGTTCAGGCATTCATCACCGAACCAGAAACTGAACCAATGCAGCGACTTTTTCAAAAAAATATAGTTGAAGTGTTGTTTCGTGTCTTTCTTAATAAAAAAGTAAAGTTGCTGAACTTTTTTTTGGGTTATACAGCTATAGCCGAAAACTTACGATAAGAAAACACAAAGATTAATAGTTGTTCAGATATGCTAATCCTTTGACGTTTACTTTCAAAAGGAAAGCAAACATGTGCATTTTTCCGTTTGAATTTCTTCAGGGATTTCAGATTCTTTCCAAGTCCACAGCACAAGTCGGCCAGCAAACTTCCAGAAAGCCTGACTCCCGACACATCCCCACTGATGTTGTCTTCTTTTGAAGTCTTCCCCTCCATCAGTAGCACAGTCTGTGGAAGTTGGACTCAGGTGCTTGTTATCGGCGGCAAACTTGGCGCCCCTCGTTCTCGTTAGTTACCCTGAAGCGGAAATCGCCACCAGATGCTGCTCTGGTTCACTCCTCGGCTGTTTTGGGTGACGCACTGTGAATTTGTAATGTGACGGCGGCGGACTGCTCGCCGCGCGAGACAGACGAGTGTTAATCGGGCATCAGCCACAGATGTCTGCTCGATGAACAGCCGAACGCTCTGGTAAAATCTCGGTAATCATTTTATGCAAAAAGGAGAACAGAAGCCAAAGAAAACTAAATACTGATGAACGTCATGATTTTTTGTCGGGAAAATTAAAATTAAGCCGGTCGTTTTTCAGTCCTTCCTTCAACACATGTTGCCGAACATATCGATGATTTTATATAGCAGAACAAAGATAGCAGGTATGATCTTCGTATCAAGAAAGCAGGCATACAATTTTCGTCGCAAGAAAATATCTGAGCGGATCAAAAGGTACACACAGCCAGAAGAGCACAAAAATGTTAACCCAAAATGATCAAATTTGCCTAAGCTAGAAGCATCTCGCACATACTTTGTAAGTACAAAACCAAGTAAACACAAGTCCAAGTAAGTCAAACCAGGTAAGTACAAGTCATCGCATACTCGATTATCTTAAAGCAGGCCGCACTGATTCATTAGCATTATTGCAGAGGACGTGAGACATTGGGCAGGATCCCTGTGCACCAGTCACGACCCTGGGTGGGGTGCTGATACCATCACCCCGCACCCTGACCGGTCTGACGACCCTGCTGTAACGGATCTCGGCCGTCCAGAAGGCCCCCCGGCGGCCGCATCAATTCCTGGACTGAAATCATGTTCCTGCTCTCCTTGCCAAGTGTCATGTAAGCTCAACCTGCAGGTCCGGTGGCGCAAATGCATCTTATTTGGATGGGGCTTATCATGGATGGTGCAAGAGTATTTGCAAGATTTCAACAGCGTAGGATCATTTTGCACTGTGTATACTGATATAAAATGTTTTGTCTACCCCATTAGTCTTAATAGTTGTGAGATTAATCAGGCCAAAAAAAACACCAAGAAGTTCCCTAACATGTTTTAATTCGTATTTGCGATCAAAGGAATCTTACGTTTCTGCCCACTTTTTCCCTGTTTATCACCTGGTCCGTGAAATTAATTTACGTCTCTGACTGCAATTCTGAAAACAAACAGAATCGAGTTAGCGAGTGCTGCTCGCAGATAAGAGTAATCGTATTAAACTTCTCACTAGAGCGAACAGCCCAGCAAACTTGTTTCTCACTATTGCCCGACATAAACACACTTTGTCTTCTGGAAAAAAACAGCAGAAGCAGTAACCAGAATCCGAATCATTTGAAGACATCCCCTCACTTTTGGAATCACCACCAAAGCTCCAGGCATTTGACACCTTGATGCTGGCACAGGCGCTACCGCTGATAAAATACAAGCAAATAATACCTATACAGGTGGGTGCGGCTGTCGAGGCCACCACAGGAAGAGGTGGTCCGTGCTGAGTTTCTACTGACTCCACATCCGGGCCAGGCTCCAACCACCAGGGGTAAAAGCCCAGTGTAGAGACTGACTGCCGGCATGGCTAGACTATGTCAGACAGGCGCAGTTGTAGAGAGAGAGCGAGAGAGAGAGAGAGAGAGAGAGAGAGAGAGAGAGAGAGAGAGAGAGAGAGAGAGAGAGCAAAGGGGGTGGAGGATCCCCGCTCTCAATCGAGTTAGCGTTCATGCAGACAGTGGCGGATCTACGGCGGTTTGGGAGGGCAAACCAAAGTCGAAAAAAAAAAAATGCGCAACCAAAATTCCTAAAAAACTCGGTACGGGTGTTTAAGGCAAGACAAAAAAACGTCACGGGCTGAAAAAATGACCAAGATCCTTTTTCCTATCAAGGCCCGATATTTTCACTGAACTTAACTGGTTCCGTTAGAGTGAGAGTTAAAGCACCAAAATGTTGCCTATAAACTTAAAATGAGTCGGGAAAAAGGAGGTCGATCGCTTTGGGGCAAAACATAGTTTTCCCCGTCTTCGTTTGGGGGCAATTGCCTTTTGCCCCCCTGGATCCGCCACTGCATGCAGAATCTGTCCTGAACTGCAAGCACATACATTTATAACCATCATTTTCATTAAATACCGTAGAAAACACTATTTTTTTCAATCTTAACCATTCCTTATTACAAAGAAGCCTATGCCAGAACACTGCAGTGTTCTAATTCAATACTCCTCTGCTTGGGTGCTCTGCCGGCTGAGGATCCTGGATTTCCCCATGGTTGGTAAGTTTATGAGACGGATTCATGATCTGTGTGAGAGAACACATGGGGTGTCGTTTAGGTGGGTGTGGAGACCACTACCCCAGCCATGCCGTGACTGGCAACTCCTGAGGATAACCGAGGCAGAGGAGCGTGAAAAAGCCTCTGTGGCCTTCTCTGCAGTTCTCACGAAAATCATACGTGCACAAAGCTACTGTTGATTGCCTCAAGGGACTTGTTATTACCTGGAATGCTTTTATTTTT
This sequence comes from Lepas anatifera, assembly GCA_034440635.1. Lineage (NCBI taxonomy): Eukaryota > Metazoa > Arthropoda > Thecostraca > Lepadidae > Lepas > Lepas anatifera. The sequence continues at coordinate 901,461 of JAOTON010002268.1, read as the reverse complement.
TCTTGCCGTTTTCACAAAGCAACAGTGTTAAAACGCTACACGTCAGACCCTTCTGTTCGTTAAATGGTGCCTATGTAGGCCTTGTTTGATGCCAGACGATCTGAACAACGGCTGGACGCTTGCAAAATATTATTTTAAAAAAGCAGGCATAAGGCTGAGTGACCACACAGCGGAGGAAACATGCCAGCCATTTTTGCTGGTGGACTATCCTGGCGAGGATTCATAACCGGATCCATAGTTGATCTACTTTTCCTGATGATTTGTCGCCTGCGCAGAATTGGACACGTATACGCTGCCTGCAGTATGGTTCAGGAAAGCCATGAGCGTCGGTCCGCTGGGCTCGGCGGTACGCCGCAGTTGCCGGCGACCGCAAATGAGCCCGCGTGGGAAACCATTGCTTAGTGCACGCGATCCAATACGCGAGGATGCAACCTTGAGTTATGGAAAGCGTGCCAATCTTCCCAAGCGAAAGTCGATGCGCACTTTGGCGCCATTTCTTTACAATACAATACTCCTGCGCAGACAAACGGTGCCATGTCTTTGAGTCGCCGAATGTTTGCAAAAAAATGTTGCTCTTGGCGGTATAGGTTTTAACTGGGTAATAAGCAGAAGGAACGTTCCGAACATTTAGCATTTGAATAAAAATACCAAAACAAATCCAGCCGGTCGACAAATTGCGAATTGAGCATCCTCAGCTTCATACATGACCGGATTTCAGAACCAACCACAAAACCTCGCACCGAATCGATAAAGGCCGGTAAATTGCTACGGCCCAGCCTCTGCAAACCGAGTAAGTACATAGCTGGCTCCAAATGAAACATTGTAAGTGTCATAGATACTGAGGCAGCAGCAATAGCGACGGGACAGCCGTTACACAGATGGGGGCTGGAAGGCCATGCTCGCAGATCACAATGTTACGGGAGTCTGCGCTCCACGTGCTGCCCTCTCACGGGTTCAGCTTTCGCTACCACTGGCGTAGATAACTCGTTCCGTGATGATATTTGGTCAGTCCACCAGGGACTTGCGTATAAGGTACAAAGTACCGGATACGCTCAGAACTAGCCGACTCATGATCCCGCGTACACGGGCAGTTTTAGGCCGGATCAGGGAACATGGTCCAAATCGCGGTTTGTCATTTTGATCAGGGGTTCAACTGCTCTTTCAACCCAATCGGATGTTATACCTGCCAGCGCCAAAGCGAGATACATCACATCGCCTTCCCACAAAATAAAATAGAATTATTGTCTGTAGGATCAGCGAATATCTGCTCTTTAAATAAATAACGTTCTCGAGCATGGCATGGATGGCACTTCCAAGATAAAGGTATATCGCCATTTCAGGTTGCCGAGATCACGCAATCGGAGACCGAGAGACCTTTTAATTTGCATCTTATCTATTTTGAAGGCTTTGGACAATGTGGACGAGCACCACCATGGCAGGCTTTGAACAATGTGGACGAGCACCACCATGGCAGCACATTCAAGCGTCAGGCAACGGCCCTGTCGCTCGCTTCAAACTCGGTTCTACCACACTCAATCAGTGACGGCGGCGGGTACCATGGACTTTTCAACCCATTTCTTTCTAGACAACGCCATGGGTTAGTTTAAACAATTCTGTTTCGAGGCAGGGGCGGGGAGTGCACCGTGCCCCGGTGTCCCCCCAATTTCGCCGTCAGTGCACACAGTAGGTTCTACCACGCTCTGTAGCTTCCGGCTCCAGGCCGAACCAGCGGGCACACCTGAGAGTTTCGCAGCTTCCGCCCGGCAGGGATCGATACGCCACCCGTGACTGAGCAGAGGACGCCGCTCTCTGACCACAGCTTACCTTCCACGCCAGATCCGATGTCGCCTCCCTCGATTTCGGCGCTGATTTATCCTGGTTATGTAACACTGGGCTTCCCCTATCACTGTGCGAGCTAAGCGCGTGATTCAGCACCCCGCACGGGCCCCCGGCAGCACCTCCACCGCCAGCCGTCACCACGAGACTGAGACAGGATCTCACCCCCGGTCTGTCTCAGCCGGCAGCCGGCACCGCGCCCTGCACTGCGCGTGCGCAGAACAGTCACGAACAGAATACAGGACGGGAGGGAATAATAACTGAAAGATGTGCACATTGATAGTGTGATAGTTTTGTTGTGAATATCTCGAGTTTATTGTTAAGCTGAATAACTGAATAACTTGGGAAAAAATCCGCATGCACCCCTAAAATGCAAATGCATCTTATTTAGAAATTGGAACACACATTTCCAGCTTCCGCATGCTGCCCGTCTCTGATTACTTTTTAAAGAATCGTTCTATTGTAGGCCAGCCGTGGACGCGTTATGTCCCCGGTCCAGGCCGCGGTGTAACGGTATCAGATCCAGGAGTACGGCGGGGGCAGCGGCGGTCCGTCACTGCGGAGTCGGTGGCGCGTGGACGAGCCGTGAGTCACTGCAGGGAAATCCGCCCCGGCCAACAACGTCCTAGAACGGCCTCAGCTCTCTGGAATGACCTTGAACAGCAGATAGAATAGCGTTGTTGCAGATGGTTGTCTGACATGGTTTTGTCTACAGTGGCGCACCCAAGGGGGGCCAGCGGGCCCGGCCCCCCCCGCTTACGCTTCGGCTCTAAAGTGGCGCCCTCCGCCCGTGTCGGGCGCCGAAGGCGCCCGACATGGATTTTAACAATACTTGGCCAGCCCCTGGATAGAAAAAGACGCGCCCCTAGAGCCAAGGTGACCCTGGATAGCATAAAGGCGCCCTTTTAATGGGCAAAAGCGCCCCCTGGAAAGCATAGGCGCCCCCTGGATAGCACAGGCGCCCCTGGGCAGAAAAAGGCGCCCCCAAGAGCAAAGGTGCCCGTGGATAGCATAGGCGCACCTTGGATAGAAAGACAACCCTGGATAGCAAATGCGCCCCTGGGGGATATCGGCGCCCCCTGGAAAGCATAGGTGCCCCCTGGATAGCGCAGGCGCCCCCTGGAGAGCACATGCGCCCCCTGGACAGCAAAAGGCACCCTTCACGAGCAAAGTCACCCTTGGATAGTAAAGGCGCACCTCGGGTAGAAAGACAACCATTGATAGCAAATGCGCCCCTGGGAGGCATAGGCGCCCCCTGGGAAGCATAAGCGCCTCCTGGATAACACAGGCGCCCCCTGGACAGCAAAAGGCGCCCCTCAGGAGCCAAGGCGCACCTTGAATAGAAAGGCAACCCTGGTTAGCAAATGCGCCCCTGGGAGGCATAGCCGCCCACTGGGAAGCATAAGCGCCCCTTGGATAGCACGGGCGCCTCCTGGAGAGCACAGGCGCCCTTGGACAGCAAAAGGCGCACCTCAAGAGCAAAGGCGCCCATTGATAGCAAATGTGCACCTTGAATAGAAAGGTAACCCTAGAGAGCAAATGCGCCCGAGAGGCATAGGCGCCCCTTGGCAAGCGCAAGCGCCCTGGATAGCACAGGCGCCCCCTGGACAGCAAAAAGCGCCCATCAAGAGCAAAGGCGCAACTTAAATAGAAAGGCAACCCTGGATAGAAAATGCGCCCGTGGGAGGCATAGGCGCCCCCTGGAGAGCACAGGCGCCCCTAGACAGCAAACGGTGCTCCTCAAGAGTGAAGGCGCCCGTGAATAGCAAAGGCGCACCTTGAATAGAAAGGCAGCCCTGGACAGCGAATGCGCCCCTGGAAGACATCAGCGCTCCCCGGAAAGCATAGGTGCCCCCTGGATAGCGCAGGCGCCCCCTGGAGAGCACATGCGCCCCCTGGACAGCAAAAGGCGCCCATCAAGAGCAAAGGTGCCCCTGGAAAACAAAGGCGCTCCCCGGATAGAGAGGCAGCCTTGGATAACAAATGTGTCCCTGGGAGGCTTAAGCGCCCCCTTGGAAATTATAAGCGCCCCTGGGAGGCATAAGGTGCCCCTGAACAAAAAAGGCGCTTCTCAAGAGCAAAGGCGCCCCCTCGAAAGCAAAAACACTCTGTGGACATCAAAAGCCGCCATTGGCGGACGCAGGGAGGTATTACGGCCATGGTCTCCCCCAAAGCGCTGGAAGGGGGGCCAAACTATATTTTGCCCCCAAAGGCCGGGAAGTTTTAAAAAAAAAACGGTTTACACTAGGTCTGTCGAGCAATTAAATCTTCTGAATTCTGAAACCCACGATCATGTGATAATAACCGTCGCAGCCAGGAAACGATCACGTGGATGCGCACGCAGCGCCAGCGTTCAATCAGGGAAATCCCCAGGGGTGAATCCAAAAGAATCGTTTAGGGAGGGCACCGGACGGCAAAAAATCCCCAAAAGTGTTTTCCAAAGGCACTGCCAAAAGAGGGGTGGCGTGGTGACATTAGGGGTCATGGGCGGATTGCTGCTCCTGAATCCGCCCCTGGAATTATCTACCAGAAGCCAATTTCATAAATAAACAATTTCATAAACTTTTGTGAAACTCAGCGACCAATCAGAGGGAGGATCGGGAGAGTTCCCTAGTTATACCTATATGACTAAATACCTTGTCAGACTATCAAAGTATCTACTAACAACCTTTTATGAAATTGTTAGGTAGTAAATACTCGCTAGCTACGTAGTACTTACTCATAGAGCGTTTATGAAATTGGCTTCAGATGTTTGTTGTGCACTGCTGTACGAATTGTTTTGATGGAATTGATGTTTGTTGTGCTTGACGAATTGTATTCGCGCAGCTGGCGCAATTGGCGCAATTGCCGCCGTTGCCCAGCTGTTGCATACTAGAAAATAAGGGGAGATAGCAGGCTAGGTGCCAATTTCCCAGAAACATGGAGCCTTTGTCAAAGAAACGTCGCAAAATGTCGGGTGCGCAAAATAGGGCAAAGAAAAAGCAAATGGCTTTGGAGTCCGCCGCGTGTCATTCACGGTCTATCCTGGATTTCTGCAGGTATGTAGCCAACATGGGAAAAGTCTTTCACATGTAAATGCTGTCCTCAACTCATCCATATCTGAGTGCGTCAAGGTATTATGTCAACCTTAAAATCGTAAGCGCAATAATTATTTTCAAATCGGGAAAGCATAGGGGATCCAGAATTGCCGATCGGGGGAGGGGCTTGTCGTAAAGGAGGGGCACCATCCGGACCGGGCAGGGTCACAAAAACCTAGAAGGTGGGCGCAGGGGTCAGTGAAACACGCTAGAGATGGGCCTGACCGTAAGATTTCGAATCTATTCTGATAAAAACACAAACCCATTCCAAACACACAGTCATCCTCTTGGTCGCTTATTCGTTGACACCCTCACACGCACGGAGGCTCCCCTTTGAACTGTTTTAAAGGGAATGTGGCACCCTGATGCAATTCGAGATAGGGGTGGTTTCCGGGGTATTTTGTGCTGAAAATGATGAATTGGGCCATATTTTGGCTGCAAAATGGCACACAGCCTTAGCTGCTGACGTGCCCAAAAACCCCAATGGCTGAAAAATGGCTCAAAAGGTGAGTTTTTGCAATATTTGATGTTTCGTTGCCAGATATTAATAGCCTCCATATTTGGAGGAACTCTACTGTCGTACTTAACTGGTTGCCTGCGCCACATTTGAAGACGAATATAAATGACAAATTTTGAACTAAGTTAGGCTACTAATACGCGCAAAAATGACTGGGATCGAATTCTGCCACTTTTGTTTATTGATTAAAGTTTATTTCAACTTCCGCACCAGTCATTGAAGCAAGTTCTGTGGTTTTGTTTTCGCGAATAGGGAGCCCTTCCAAGCATGTAACGTTCAAACAGGTCCAGATCTGCCCGCCGTGACGTCACAAAAATGCAAACAAAATGACCGCTTGGCGGCGAGGACGGGACCGAGGACGGGAGCACTTTGGTTAGTTTTTAGTTTTTTTTACTACGGACATATCGAGTTCCAAGACAAATGATATATAGAGTACCGGGTTTTCCGGCATGCGTTAAAACTTGGCTATCTCAGTTAAAATCACATTATAAAGGTGCCACATTCCCTTTAAACCGCGACACTGTCGAAGCTACGATAAAAGTTTAACTCAGGGGTCTCGCTCTCATGCTTTCACTGCCTTGCGCCTGATGATGGTCCATGACCGAAACGTCGTGTTTTACCTTTCCCCGACTTTCATTCCCCTTTTATTCAGGTTCGCACTGTTCTTGAGGTTTTGGTGTATACACATTTTGGTTTACATGTACATTTTTAGTTTACGCACAGATTCTTAGTTTTTCGCCGGTTTTTTAGCACCGTTCATTCTAGTTCATTCCACATCTCATTCATTAATTTTAGCTCATTCCACGTCTCACCTGTGCTTTTGCACTCTTTTAGGTTCTTTTAAGCTTTTTTATTGCTCTTTTTATACTTCGTGGTGTTCCGCAGGGGTCTGTCGTGGGATTTTAAGTTTTTTAGTCGTTTTTAGGGATCTTCTCACGCCTGTCGCCTTTTACTTTTCACTTTTATCATCTTGGGCCTAAGGTCATTTCCCTCGACATAGGATAGAAACTACCCGAGCTACGTAATAATGAAAAAATAAACAATTACAATTTGTTAGGCCTGAGACCACCTTCTCCATGTTTTACTTGTGCAAATGACTGCACTTTGGTTATACAATTTAAATGTGTTTTGTGGTATTTTGATGCCTTGTCCATGAAATTGCTCGAAATGAATGATAATGTACATTCAGTCACTCCAAGAGCATGACCTCCTCGGCACAGAGCACGCTGAAGATGCGAGGACGCCATAAGCGACATTACTTAAAAAATACATTGATGACACTTGGGGTAAGGAAGTTCTGCTCTCGCCGCATTTCACTAAAGCTAAATCTGGGATCAAACAACACTGCCGAGTCCAGTTTTCAATCATGATGTGTTGAACTGTTTTTGAGGTTCGCCTTTTATCTTGATTGATTGCATCCACAACAAAACCTCCTCTCTGTATCCAGACCTGCGCCAACGGCCAGCGACGTCGCCGCAACTGCTGAAGACGGTACCGTTGTAAAGGACATGACAGTCGTTGAGGACGTCTCAGTGCCACGGGACGTCGCCGTCGCAGAGGACGTCGCCGTCACCGTGCTTCGGGACGTCGCCGTCGCAGAGGACGTCGCCGTCACCGTGCCACGGGACGTCGCCGTCGCAGAGGACGTCACCGTGCCACGGGACTTCGCCGTCGCAGAGGACGTCACTGTCACCGTGCCACGGGACGTCGCCGTCGCAGAGGACGTCGCCGTCACCGTGCCACGGGACGTCGCCGTCGCAGAGGACGTCGCCGTCGCCGTGCCACGGTACGTCGCCGTCGCAGAGGACGTCGCCGTCGCCGTGCCACGGTACGTCGCCGTCGCAGAGGACGTCGCTGTCACTGTGCCACGGGACGTCGCCGTCGCAGAGGACGTCGCCGTCACCGTGCCACGGGACGTCGCCGTCGCAGAGGACGTCGCCGTCACCGTCCCACGGGACGTCACCGTCGCAGAGGACGTCGCCGTCGCAGAGGACGTCGCCGTCACCGTGCCTCGGGACGTCGCCGTCGCAGAGGACGTCGCCGTCACCGTGCCACGGGACTTCGCCGTCGCAAAGGATGTCGCTGTCAGAAAGGGCGTCACCTTGACAGTGTCACAGGATGTCGCCGTCAAAGAGGGAGTCACCTTCCCAAAGGGTGTCTTGGTCGCAGGAGGGGCGCAACTATGGAGGCGGAGCTAAAAACTGACAACCAGACATCGATGGGAACTTCAACCAAAAGTTTCCCGCTTTTTGAGCCTCATTCAGACGATATCGGCCTCTATGCAACTTCAGAACACTTATCAAGAGACGACGTTGTGAGACTCCTTAAGCATCCATGGCGACCTGAGACCAGTTACCAGTACCCCACCGTAACAGACGCGTCCGGAAAAAACGGAGATTCCAGTCAGGGTATCTGGATGAGTTTCCATGGCTCTCATACAGTGTGGTTCCAGGCAGAGAAGGAGGATTCTGCCGTTACTGCTTGTTAATGCGCAGGAGAGAAGGAGGACGCGGCGAACAAAATCTCGGTTCCCTGGTGACGGAACCCTCCGGCGTTTCAAGAACGCCAAGCAGGACTTAAAAACCCACCAGGGTCTGAAATACCATGCTATGGCAGCTGCACAGTGTGAGGCACTCCTCGAGCAAGAACGTGGTGTGGCGCCCATTGAAGAGCTAGTCGACAACCAGATCAAAGCTTCCCGCAGGAGAAAGCGCGGGAGGACCAAGAGTATCGGCGCCGTCTTGTACCGATAGTAGAAACGGTGATTTTGTGCGGGACACAAGAGCTGGCTTTCAGAGCCCACCGTGACTCAGGCCCGCTGGACCTCGATTCTTTCCCGGATGAAGGGAAAGAGAGCAACGTGAAGGCTCTGCTACGTTACAGAGCACGTGGAGACAAAGAACTAGAACAGGACCTCAAAACAGCTCCCAAAAACATGCAGCTTACAAGCTGGAACATTCAAAATCAAGTGATTCTTCTATGTGGCGCGACAATCAAAGAGAGGGTTGTGAAAGAGGTCAAGAAGGCGGGAATATTTTCCATCATAGCCGATGAAACCACCGACAGGAGCAAGAGAGAGCAGCTCGCTCTGGTGCTCCGGTACATTCGAGACGATGGCAACGTGAAGGAAGACACTGTGGGGCTTCTGGCTCCCAAAGAGACCACCGGCCGGGCTCTGGCGAACAGTATCATTCAGGCCCTGAGCGACCTGGGCTTATCGGTCTTAGATGTAAGAGGCCAAGGGTATGATGGTGGGGCGAACATGAGTGGGTGCTTCAAAGGAGCACAGGCGGAGTTGAAGAAGGTGCAGCCACTGGCTATCTACACCCACTGTGCGTCTCATCGCCTGAACTTAGCGATAGGGCGTGCAATCACCATTCCTGGGATCCGCAACATGTTTGGCGTCGTGTCCGAAGTGTCGGATTTTGTGAGTGGCTCAGCGGGGCGGGTTCTCCTTCTGGAGGAAATGGTGGCAAGAACCGAAACGGAGGCCACGGCAAGGCGACTGAAGCCCTTGTGCCGGACAAGATGGGTGGAGCAGCACAACTCGCTTCTGACTTTTGAGCAGCTCCTCATGCCCATCGTATCAGTCTTGGAGCACCTCCAGAGCGAAGGCAGCTCTGAGGCAGCAGGGAAGGCTTCGTGCTTATTGGGAGCTGTGTGCCGGTTCGAGTTTATCGTATGTTTGGAGATGGCAGTTCTGTTGTTGGGCGTCACTCTCCCTCTGTCGGTCCAGCTCCAAAAGCCTGCGATGTCGCTGGGACAGGCGATGACTCTTGTTCACAGTGTAAAGAGCGCCATCAGTGACCTCAGGAGAGCTTTCCTGAGGTCATGGCGAAGGCCTCAAAGGTCGCTGAGCAGCTGGCCGTGGCTGTCGCCAAGCCAAGAAGCACGGGACGCCAAAAACACCGGCCAAACAGCAGCACGGGCTCAGATCCCGAGAGCTTCTACCGAGTCAACACCTTCCTCCCGTTTGTTGACCAGCTGGTTTCTGAGCTCCAAGCTCGCTTCCCCGAGGACCACCCGTGTAAAGCGCTGGAAGGAGTTCTCCCTGAAAATGTGGCCACAGCAGACCTCTCGACTGTGGTCCAGTTCGCAGAACAGTATGCCTGCGATATGCCAGCCAACCGGAACCTATGCGCAGAGCTGCATATCTGGCGACAGATGGCGCTCTCAGCGGCAGGCAGCCGCCCAAAAACGCTGCCAGAGGCCTTCCGCGCCGCAGCATGCCTGCCCAGTGTGCAGGCCATACTCCGCCTACTGCTTACCGTCCCTGCCACCAGCTGCTCAGCAGAGCGCTGTTTCTCCACCCTGAAACGGGTAGAGACGGACCATCGAACAACGATGGGGGAGGAGCGGCTGGAGGCACTGGTGCTGATGAGTGCCCACAAAAAAGTGAAGCTGGACCCGGCAGTCATTGTCGAAAAGTTCATGGCCGCACGCCCTCGACGGTCGAACTGAACCTGAGCACTAGCAGCGTCGACAACACAGACATTGCGGGCCTTGACCTGAAGCATTTGAGGAAAAGGTAGCCCCTGATATTAAATCATTGCTTATGTCTCGGCTTGTATCGTCTAAAACTATTAGATCCCTGGCTTTTAGTGATTTTTCGCCATTGCTCATTGTGTGTGTGCTGTGATAGTGCAGTGTGTGATTGAAATTTCTTGCAAAAGTAAACTAAATTTTGGTGGTTTCCTGGGAATATACATCGGAAATATTTCGAAATATCATGTTCATCTGTTTTTTTATTACGGGTGCTTCATCGTTTTTGCGTTTAAGGCCATTTGTTGAATACGGCATGGAATTATCGGAGAATAAAAATGAAGGTGACAAAAGAAATAATTTAGCACGGTTGCCTCCAGCACGCTTAAACAATGTCATACCTTCGATTACAGTGATTCAACCGATGAACTACTGCCTTCATCTCGTTTAGCACGCAGTGCTTTCTAAGAATATGAAAACCAGTCCTGAGCTGGGCCGCTGTCGCATCCGGCTCCCAGAAAGACTGTATATTTGGTAGCACATTATTAATCGCCAGTACCGCCAGTAGCGCACCTAAGTGGGGGGGCAGCGGACCCGGCTTCCTTCCTCTTAAGGAAAGTGGCGCCCCTAAAAAACCAGCTTACACTAGGTCTGCGAGGCAAGAAATGTTCAGCTCCCACTCCCCCCCAGGATGCGACGATTGGCCGCCCTTTGAGTATAAAAGTGGCGCCCCCTAAGGTAAAGTGGCGCCCCTCCGCCGGCTTGGCGCCCCCTCGTCAGCCGGGCCCACCCCTTACGAAAATCCTGGGTGCGCGCCTGTTTGTCTATTTCGGCACATGCAAAGAGCGACTGTACACTGAATGTGAGGGCGAGGGTGGAGCAAATCTTGTGAATGTTACAGAGTTCGTAGGTAAGATGACAAAACTATTTCGTTGTATGAGCACCAAGGGCGGGTTCAGAGTTTCTAGTATTGGGCCCATCCAGCTGGGGCGGTCCCGATACTAGACGCCTGAGGGCTGACATTGATGTAATTGGTATCACAGATCAGGGAGGACTCTCTGTAAAACCAAATTCTTCTGTTTCGGTTTCACTGTGATCAGGTACATGGAACACCCACAATTCGACAATTTTTTTACAAAAGGGCACGGGCAGCACAATGTTTTACCCTAAATTTGTGAAGCTGAGTATTCTAAATGCGCCTTCCAGGGCTTAACTTATTGTTGAATTTGTAAACTTAGGACAAAATTGTATGATATTATAAAATTACATTTTTCTTTTACATTTTCCCATCGGCAGCGGCCAGCGTACCGTGCACTCGGCAGAGTCACCTACCTGCTGTTTGAAAATGTGGCGTTTATGGGCCGATTAGGCCTAAGGATTCGGACACAGCCAGCTTGTTAAACATTGCAGGCAGGGGTGTGGATTTATATCTCTGGGGCCACTGAGCACACTTAATGTGACGTTCAAATAGTGCAAAAATGTGCTTTTCATCTTCACATTATTTCAACTTTAAGGACTTTTCATAGGAGTTGGAGTATGTTTTATTCAACACGCCTGTGGGAAGTCTAAAACACACGTCATAGCATACCATCACATTTTATTATAATGTTTAGTGCCATAGTTTCAAGTTTGGCACGCTCAATTATTTTAAAAAGAGTTGAAACTCCTGACAGTAAGAGCTCAAAATTGGTGCAATTTTTAGCTATCACGCATATAAAAGTATGAATGAAAATAGTGTTTTTAAGCTTTTATTACAAATATATCTACCCAATGACTAACTGTTTCCTCGCCTTTAATTCAGCATCAAAGAGATGCGGTGGCGCATCGGAAGCACGTTGGGCTTCCACCCGCTGACCAGGGCTCAAATCCCAAGCCTGAATACAATTTCCAAGCATATTCTGATCCGCAATTCACCCTTCCAGCAGGGTGAGCGTTAGCGACGTCACATGACCTGAGCAGTGGGTACATTGCAAGGCCTCAAGGCTTTTCAACGTCTAAAGATTACCCAGAGTGATGTGTTGTCAAAATAGTTGTCTGGTTACTGAACTTTTTAAAAAAACAGACAAGCATTTATGTATGGACAAAATGATTTTGAATATTTATTTAGATTGAAAACCGATAAAAAATCATACGGCGATCACCTTTAAATATATCATAGTTGAATCTGCAACCAACCGTTCCCCTATATAGATAACTGCAGGAGCGTGCGTTCCGTTCCTGCGTGCTCGGGTTTTATACGCATATGTTTTGATAACGCATTGCATATGAATGATTTAGGTTTATTGTTCTGAAATTTACGCCTGCATAATTATTCTAATTTTTCACTTTCAGGAACATTTGTCCAGGAAAAAGTTACATAACGATCAAAGATTGATAACGGTTACAATGGGACACCACCGAAACCACATTTCAGGACACGTAGAACAAAATGATGAAATTTGGTTAGTTTATTATGAAGAAAGCAGAGCCAGACAATTATTACTTGATACTTCAAAATCATTTCCTGGAAAAGCTGATATACTCCTGAACCAAACTCACGAATAAATCAGCTTTGAGACCACTTTATAATTGCGAGAAGGTAAAAACATTCAGCATCACTTTTCCTGTTGACCATAGATTCCATCTATAATTTTATGGTTAATTTGTCTCGATTCGTTGAAATATCGATTACTCTAAACAGGAAATTGGTGTTTTTCAACCACCAGTAACACCAGTAACAAAATTCTTGACAAGCGCTTGACCGAGCTATTTCCGACACATTCACCTCCACACTATCCAATATGCCTTTCACCACAGACCCACTCGGCAAAAACACCCATCACTCAACAACACGTCTTGCTGTAAAAACTTTTACATCCCAATTCCCAGCGTCGGCTCTCAGCTGGCGGGAGTTTTTCCCCTCGTTCGATTTGGGCCCACTCCGCGCCTGGACGCACCCCGAGCAGGGAGATTCCTCTCCCCATTTCCGACTGCGGCTGCGATTCGCGAGTCTGGAACGCAGTCTGGCTGCACAGGGGCGGGAGGGGGGGCTGAAGAGGGGAGAGGAGCACGCGCCGAGAGCCTATTACCATAACGGTGTTAACGGCCCTCTGTCACCACCATTGTGTGCCTGACAAAAGCCGTGGGCCATGGCGAGCAAGATGGTAAAACGTCCACGGTAGGGTTCAGTCACTCATACGAGCTGCGGGCCTACACTCGCCATATGGAGGTGCATTTTTTAGAATATACTTTTATTCCTGAGTGTATATCAAATTACTTTAAAATGTCAAGACAGAAAGGATGCAGTTCAGATACGACTGTAAAACTGCCAAACACAAATAGGTACTGAAAGAATTGGTGTCTCAGCTGTAACAGTATCGTTCTTGTAAAAAAATCCAGAAAGAGGAGCCCACTCTGAAGACCATAAAAGAGAACAGTGGGCATGAGCACAATAGACGATATAAATGGCTCAGGGAGCTCTGACAATGACTGCTTCTCGTCATTGTGGTAAGTGCCACTCTATCGTCTTTGAGCAGGGAATGAAAGCCCGATCACTGGCCAACAGTAGGATTTCGGTCTGAGCCGAAAGCTATAAATAGATTATGTCAGATAAATAATTGGTAATACGCACAAGCTACAAACATAATGACTTTGCTCTCCTGCATTGAGATTCTAAAATTATTCCTACAGGTTTTTGGACAGTTGTACCATAGTGTTATATATTACTATTGCTGCGATTGGTGTTCAAAAAAAATAAACTATAATCACGCAAAAATTACGCTTGAGGAAGCTTTCTGTATGTCATCTTAAACGTAGAGTCTAAAAAATTTGAACCGGAAAATGTTTCTCTCTGTTTTGATATTTTTTTCTACACTGATTTTTTTCTGTGTGATATAAGAGCGACAGGACCTTCTTATCTGTTCATGACCGGGTCGAACTTCGAGTAGTCTCTAGGGACGCCACAACTTCTCAGCTTCCTCGTAATTCTTATGTTCATTAGCCACTTAGCCCATTCACGTGCAAAGAACACAAAAGACCTAACAGAAATATCACAGAAACACACGAACTATATTACGATGTAAATAATGCAGCTAGTAGGTAAAATGTTATAGGTTATAGTTTCCACTACATTTCTTAGCAGCTTTGAGCGCCACTTATTCCTGATCGGGTAATTATCATTTTGGCTGGAAAGCAAACTGTCTGCTACTTATTTACATAAAGAGGTAGCCAAAAAACAAGCAAGCATCCATGATATCGAAACCTGAAGCATGAATCCAAAGTTCAGGACAGATGCATAGCATACGTTTCTTATCCGGCACAACTTACAAAAGAATATGATGAAACAGACCTCACAAAATCTACTCTTGCTTTACAAAAATGTAATGTGTGACCACTGACACTAATAATGAATGAAATTTTAGCCCCTAAATTGCTTCCTGAAAATCATAATTTTGAGATTCTTAGACATGCTTATTCCTTTCCCATTTGCCCCAAAACAGGAGTTTAGTGTCTTTCTCCTCTCCCATTTCACCCACCGTTGTGTCCTATCAATGCATTTCATCAGCCACATATGATACAGCCACAATCACAGACAAAACGCGCAGACCACGCGGAGACGAAATAACACAGATTTTTTTACATATCTCAACAATATTTGATAAATTATCGGGGTTGAACACTTCATATTAAGAAAACTTCGTCTGGTCAAAGCGTCTTAGAGAAGCCGGTCACGGGACGTAGGTGACAGCACGAGACGAGCTCTACCTGGGGCTGCCAGCACCGTACCCGCCCCCGGCCCCCACCAGACAACTCCTGAGTGGCACTGATTCCCATTCCAGTTCAGGAAGTAGTTGGGACTTTTTAGAGGCGCCAAAAACACTTTAAATTTTTCGTATTGCAAGTTTTACGTATCTCGGATTTACGTGCATTAATACATTTTGGTCGTTTCTGAACAGTATTTGGAGAGTTTACAGTCTTCACCATCCTTGTCATTCGTCAACCATTACCTTGCCCACAAGTCCAACTATTTGGCCGCTGTCAAATACCCAGTAATGCTATTTGGTAATCCCAGCATATAGGAATTCAATCATCCCTGTCCGTAACCTCTCCTCAGGTCACTTCTGGCTAGGTTGGTCGAGTTATCGCAATCTCGTGCAGGGGCATAGCCAGGATTTCGCTCAGGGGGAGGGGGGTGGCACCCCGAAAAGGGCCCCTGCGACAGTGCCAAAAAGGCCCTGATGGGTAAAAAGGGCCCTGCTTGTTACAAAATAGAGTGCTGAAGAGGGCCTAAGAGGGCCCTATTTGGTATGAAATTTCAAACTTGGCCACAGCATAGTGGGGGCAAGCCGTGCTTCGCGCGGCCCATGTCCTCAGGGGGACCTTCGGGCCCTCAGGGGGGGGGCGTCCCTGCCGCCCCCCTTGGCTACGCCCCTGATCTCATGTAAATCAACACGAACGTATCTTACAAAACATCAACTCATCCAACTGACTCGAAAAATTAGCAGCTATATCGTCTGCGCCTCTGTCGAATAGTTCGTTTGCCTGCTGTGAACTCTGCAGATAATTCAGTCGGATCCCTTTTACATCCCGCCCGCTATTTGAAATTCTGCGACGGTGGCGTGTTATTCATGTATTCATACTGGGTATTTTTGCCGAGTTGCAGCTCGCATTTCCAGAGTGAATCCACGGCGGGTTATTGATACCGCCGGAACAGCATTCTCTCCCCGGATGGGGTTGCTCCGCGAGTCAGATAACCACAATATCGTTCATCACATGCGGGCGACGCAGAGGCAGAGGCAATCCTGTCAGCTAGAGTTCGGCACGACACAAAAAACTAAAATCCAATCCAGGACATGTCTGAAACTTCCCCGAGAACTCCAAAGCACTCATTTTGCACATCACAATTATGAATCGAAATCCAATCTATAGCCAAAAATAGGACCAAATTTCAAAATTTAACAAATATTGAGATCAACTAAAGAGACCAAATTCACACACAATCCCAAAACTAATTCATATGACCCTGGCAGTTGGTGTGCCGATAAACCCCCAAAAATTACTATTCCAAATCTTAGAATGCCCGAATCAGTAAGCAAATCCAATCCGATTCGATACAATAATAGCCCAATCTAATCCGATTGATTGGATTGGGTCGGATATCCATTCCGATATTCAGTCCACGACGTACTCTGCTGTCAGCCTGGTTTCCTCTGGATGCCGGCTCAGTCGTCTCGCCAACAAGAAGGTTCTCTCACAGAGCGTTGACTGCTGGATAGGGGAGGGGAGGGGTGTCACTGCATCCTGTCTGGAGGGAGGGGAGATCCGTCATAGATACCAGACAGATAGACGGGCGGTTGTAGTGGGCAGATGAGGCGATATCGGTTATATGATGTGTGTATTCTGCTATTATTGGGGGACGCAAACACAAGATGTGAGCGGTAGTAGTTTTTAGCGGAACCCTGATATTTATAAAAGGAACTACACGAAATATTGATATAATTTCATCTCTCCAGCTCGCTAAGGTGGTACGTTCTGGCTTTCACGTGTCTAGCTAAATGACGCTCAGGCGTAAAATCATGCCATCAAAAGGTAACATGTTCAAGCCCGTCCTAGTTCGTGAACATTTTGCATGCTTTTAGGAAAGAAATTGACGATAATCTAGGGATTCATGAAACTTTCGATGACAAAGTCGTGCACATGCCTATGCTACCTCACAGTGGCGTAGTTGAATTTAATGCCAGGGAGAAGAGCTCTCCCACCTTCGGCTGTTTCGTTGATGCTTCCAGCCCCGCGGGAAGGTTGGCGTGTCAGCTGAGACGTATATTCATACATATGTACAGTCCCCCGCAATTGAAATTGCCATAACTAGGCTCGACCGGTTTAGGATGGATATCTTGCATCCTATGGTGCCTATAGGTTTAGAAACGGGTGCATCATGTGTATTTTTTCAAGAGCTTTCCAGTGGTCACCATTATTTACTAATCTGACATCTGGGTGAGAAAATATTACACAATTACTAATTTTGCTGCTTTCTGACGGGGTAGTCTACGCCTGACTTGCCACCGCCTCTGATAATCCCTGACCCTCTCGCCCATACCTGGACCACGTGACCTCACAGATGAATGGGCGGTTGGCATTGTGCCAGCTCATTCATCCCTTTCACAAATCTTGTCGTGTCTGAGGGGCACTCGTATTGCAATTGCTCCCACTGTGTTGCTGTGTGCTGGACAACTGGCGTCACTGACCTGGGGCCCCGGTCAGTGGCAGAAACCACGCAATGCAGTGGCAGAACCACGAGTTGCTTTTTTGAGGGGGAGCAATATCCAATAAGATGGGCACAGATGGGGCCAACCATCGGAATATATTTTGCTGCGGGGAAGCACACGAATTTTCCCTCCTATATCCGTCCTTGTGCTTGGGTTGCGAAACATGTAAGCTGTCATTGGCTGCCGGGCTCCCCTCACCTGCATGTTTATTTAGACAGGATTCTGGTAAAACGGCTGATACAGTGATACAACTTTGTTTGGAGGTTTCATTAAAATCATATTTTCAGATACTCGTCAGAAGAGGGGACAGTTGGAGCCATAGGTGGATCCAAGGGTAAAGGAATGCAGGTCCCCCTCATTGACCCTCGGCGTCCCTAAAATGATCACAGCATTCCTCTAAACGGTCGATGGCACTTCCTGAAATGTCACTTCCACCCCTCCCCCAGGATGCGAAAATCGGCACCCCGCCATAGGATTTGGCACCCACCTGAAAGCTTTTACCGGCCAAAAGTGGCACCCAATTTGTACGGATGACGTCCCACCCCCCGGCAAGGTGACCCCCATCGGTGATCCTCGATCCCCCTATGGTGGAGGCAGGCCCCCAATTTTCATTAAACTTCGCGATTTAAGAAACAATAGGAAAATCGGGCATTGTGTGGGCAGCATTTTGCGAAGGTCTCAAGAAGCCTGAACCTGACGAGGTTTTGTTTTTAGATGGGAAATTTTCTTGTCAAGGGTGACGGTTCACTGGCTCTATCACTGTTTCGTCGGTGGCGGCGATTATTTATTATGGGACAATTGCTTCCAACTAAATGAGCTTAATTCCGTCCACAGAGAATTTTTAAATTTCCAGCTTGAGAACCTTTGTAGAGTCTATTTCTCGGGAGCATAAACTGTGCCCTCGCTTGACTAAAATCACGCAGTCGTCTCCCCTCAACGAACGGCAACCATTGCTTTAACTGGGGAGGATTGAGTTTCCATGAACTGGCCTCTAGACTGACATCACACGGTGCAAGCTTGGCATAGCGTTTGCGATAGTCTCTAACAAAAATTGTTGGGGTTAGACGACGCTCCAGCTCTCAAAGTTATATGGCGTTACCAACTCTCACCCTGTAAGGAGAGATTTGGTGCATTTGATCATCATACCTATTCAGAGAATCTGCCTGGACATGAACCCAAGGAGTTGAACCCGGGGGAGTTGAGCCAGGGAATCAGCGCTAGGTTTCTTGCGGCCTTTTGGCAGCACCCTCACTTGTCGGAAGGATATGATCATATTTTATGCTGAAAATATTAGATAATTTGTAGCAGTATTACAAAGGTATAAAAGCCTATGTAGCAGCTTTAGCGGTGATAGTGCACTGAAAAAAGTACGCCAGAAAGCGGATTTTATCTACGGTGCCAAAATCCACTCTTCTTTCGGCGAATATTTTACGCCCGATATCAACGCAAAATGACATGAAACAGGAATAATAAAACCCTAACCCGTGGGTCGTGAAAATATCAACTAACAAAAAGTACACCATTTTCAGGATTCTTTCTACGGTGCCAAAATCCACTCCTCTTTCCGGCATTATTCCATAACCTATTTTACACCGGTGTAATGCAAAAATGCATGTGTTTTGAGGGAATATTCCTACACCACTGGAGTAAAACGATTATAACACAAATCGGAACAGTGTAAACTAGAATTGGGGGAGTGAAAATAGATTAAAATGTGAAATTTCCGGCGTAGAAAAATCTTTGCAAGGTGCAGAATGAACCCGCGTTCAATATTCCATTGCTGCTGAAAAGAAACAAGGATTAAAAATAACCCAGTTTATTCTCATTAGGCACTTAAGATTAGTTTACTCTGATAGCAATGATTAATATACACTTTGATTAACATACACTCCAACGGAGAGTTTAAATCACTTGTACTTATAATCAGGGATGCGGAGCCGGAGCCGGAGCCGGAGCCGGAGCCGGTCGGAGCCGACCATTCTGCCCGGAGCCGGAGCCGGAGCCGGAGCCGCCGAAACACTTTTGATCGGAGCCGGAGCCGGAGCCGGAGCCGTCAGAAAGGGTCCGGCTCCGGCTCCCAAAGAGCTCTAAAATTACCAAAAATCAAAAGTGAAATGGTCACATTTTACCTCGTGAGATGCCGCATGGAAACACCTTTATTCACCTGAAATATTACATTTTCTCAATATGATATGTATATCGAGATTAATGCAATATTGCAACTAGGGTGTTCCGTAGACGGTCTTACTCTCGGGCAGGTAATGCGCCCCGGCCATTTAGCATGGGCAGAAATTGGCAACAAATGAAAGCATTAGCAGACACTGGCGGATCCATGAGGGGGAGCAAAAAAGGCAGTTGCCCCCCAAACTGCCCAATTTTTGGCGATTTAAACCATATGTTTTTCACGATTTACCCGATACCGTCGGCCTGCATCCGCCCCTGTTGACAGACGCAGGGGGATACCATTCCGGTCATGCCCCCCCAAAGCCCTGGAAGGGGGCAGACTATCTTTTGGCCCCCCAAAGGCCGAAGAAATTGTTTGAAAAAGGTGTTTACACTAGGTCTGTCGAGCAATAAAATATTTTGTCCCACCTCCCCCCCAGGAGAGCTATCATGTACTCGGAGAAGTAGTTTATACTAGGTCTGTCGAGAACCCAGGGCAAAAGGCGCAGAAAACAGCATCCCCGTCACTCGATGCGGCACTAGCCGACTTCAAAAACTTGGGTCGCCTAAAGAGGGCGACCGTATGCGACATCTTAGATAGATATCCAGCCATCATCCAGCTGGCTAGCCTGGTAATGGCCGCGCTACCAGTTACTCAGGTGTCCGTGGAGAGGTTGTTCTCCGCGATGAAGCTACTGCTTACTGATCTCAGGTCCAGACTAAGAGCAGACATATTGGAGGCAATGTTGCTGCTCCGCTCCAACCGCGATTGGGTGGTGTAGTGAGCGAACCAGCTGCTGGGCCCTGGGCAGTAGGGTTGTTGGTTGCGATTTTTCTCGAAAAGGAATTATGCCATCAGCCTATCTGATGTGTTTTTTGATGTTGAACACTGTTGGCTTAGGGTCGTTCAAAAAAACTTTTTTTTATTTTCAGACTCGAACCCACTTTTTCCCATTATATATTCAATTCTGATTTCAATGAGCCACATTCCAAGCGTCTACGACAGCGGGAAAGATCGCCTCAAAACGGTTAAAGATTTCATGTTTCGGGCGCGATTGGCCGCCCGGCGTTGCAGTCTCCCCTTGTTAAATTGGGATATAGGGGGTGCATAACCTTCCAGTAAAGACAGCGTGGCATGTGCGTGCGTATAAGAGCGGTAGATGGGATTTAACATGCAGGCATTTACCTGTCAGATGTATTTGTAGCGCAATACAAATACATGTTATTCCACAAAAGACCTGAAATTAAATGATTCAGCACCCTTGTACTCTAAATCCCGACAGAACATGAATGCCTTCCGGAGGCAAACCTTTCTCTAGTAACTATCGCTGGAGAACGTCGTGAGGCAGGTGCTTCTCCCTATTTTCCTGCGAACTATTTAAGAGCTCTGGTACTGATAAAAGAAGATCCTGTTTCATATTTTTACCCTTTAGGTGGCTCACGAAATATTCCACCAGCTTCACTCCACGTTCTGTGGGACCGTTCACGACAGTACGTTCTGGAATACCTTGAAACAGGGGAAGCTATACCAGTCACCAGCTTCTCAACGGAGCCATTTCATGTCAGAATCTTTCAGATTCAGGCGCTCGAATACCATCCAGCTTTCAGGAATGAGAAATTGGGAGAGGCTTGGTATCGAGCCGAGCTCTTCATAGCCTCTGTCGGAAACTTAAGCCTGCCCTAGTCAAATGTGAATCGTTTGCTGTTTTGGCCAATTGTTGTGCGACTGGCTCCTTACCTCCACGATGGTGGTTCTCACCAGCGCGACAGAATATAACTTTCTGTGCACAGATACCACAGCTGATGACAAATTGACTTCAGCACATTCAGGGCGATTTCTATATTAACTTAATGAAAGCACTGCATTGCATTTTATGGATAGCTTTGAGGCTCATAGAAGGCTCTAAAGCTGACTATCCGCGACGGAGGAACCCAAATGCATGGTTTAGAACCACTTATAAGGAAAGCCGCTAACTATTTCGGAGTCTGAGTGGCTCAACCGGTTAGCGCTGGCGCTCGGCTTAGCCAATGACATTCATTATGTGCTGGGTGTCGTGGGTTCGAGCCCACCCAGAGGCAGAATCTGGCGCCCTGCTCTAGCCCGAGCTAATTCTTTCCCTATCTCTTCTGATGCCATATGACCTGAGCAGTTGATGCGTTTTTAAACTCCAAAAATTATAATATTCTGTCTTTACGTATCTTCTGGAATGATGAACGGAATCTGACACAGTAGTAGCACGCACTTCATGCCATAAATGTCCTATATTCCATCATATGGCTCGCTGGTGAGCTCCGGGTCTTCTAAACAGACAGTTGTTGGAGACAACCTCTCCTGACAGCCACACGTAAACCAGCTTGCGCAATTCGAGATAATACTCCGGTATTGTGTAGAGGCGCTGAAGTCAATGTGCAAACGCAACTGTTATTTGTGACCAGAAAGTTATAATCTGCTTCGCAAATAAGAATCACAATGCTGAAGGTAAAAAGGCAGTGATAAAGTACCTGGCCTAAACAGCAAAACCATCCACCTTTCAGTTAGGTAGGCTAAAGTTTCCGACAGAGGCTATGAAGAGCTCGGCTCGATACCAAGCCTCTCCCAATTTCTCATTCCTGAAAGCTGGATGGTATTCGAGCGCCTGAATCTGAAAGATTCTGACATGAAATGGCTCCATTGAGAAGCTGGTGACTGGTATAGCTTCCCCTGTTTCAAGGTATTCCAGAACTTACTGTCGTGAATGGTCCCACAGAACGTGGTGTGAAGCTGGTGGAAGATTTCGTGAGCCACCTAAAGGGTAAAAATATGAAACAGGATCTTCTTTTATCAGTACCAGAGCTCTTAAATAGTTCGCAGGAGAATAGGGAGAAGCATTTGCCTCACGACGTTCTCCAGCGATAGTTACTAGAGAAAGGTTCGCCTCCGGAAGGCATTCCTGTTCTGTCGGGATTTAGAGTACTAGGGTGCTGAATCATTTAATTTCAGGTCTTTTGTGGAATAACATGTATTCGTATTGCGCTACAAATACATCTGACAAGTAGATGCCTGCATGTTAAATCCCACCTACCGCTTTTATACGCACGCACATGCCAGGCTGTCTTTACTGGTAGGTTATGCACCCCTTTCATCCCAATTTAACAAGTGGAGTCTGCAACGCCGGGTGGCCAATTGCGCCCGAAACATGAAATATTTAACCGTTTTGAGGCGATCTTTCCCGCTGTTGTAGACGCTTGGAATGTGGCTCATTGAAATAAGAATTGAATATATAATGGGAAAAAAGTGGGTTCGAATCTGAAAAGTAAAAAAAAATATTTTTGAACGACCCTGCTGTAAGCTCTTCGAAGTTTTTCTTTGCGGGCTGTCCAAGCTTTACTTGATCGTTGTATCTTTAATTTGTTATGTGGGTTTGCGGGCATGTCTCACCCATATTTCTGTTTTCCATAACAGTGCAGTGCAGTTTGCCATAGGTTGGTGTGAAGGTTGGTCCAGTTTTGAGGTTCACTGGCCTTTGGCATCTGGTCAAGAGCGTTCGTTCATCCAGTCGCCATTTTTCATTCGTACAAATACATAGTCACTTTGTATCTGATGGACTTTCACGCCCTTGAGAACGTTTCGATCACATTTTGGATATAGGTACATTGCCGGAGCCGGAGCCGGAGCCGGAGCCGGTCGGAGCCGACTATTTTGCCCGGAGCCGGAGCCGGAGCCGGAGCCGGAGCCGTTAGGACACTTGAACCCGGAGCCGGAGCCGGAGCCGGAGCCGAAATCATAACATCGGACCGGAGCCGGAGCCGGAGCCGTCCAAAATTGTATCGGCTCCGCATCCCTGCTTATAATCACTTCCAATCATCTAAGTACCTCTAATTAGCACTTTAATCTTGGACCATATTGAAATTGACTATCAATCACTACGATAATTTCGTTTGTCTTTGCACAGACATGGCTTAGGCTTACAATTTTCGCCATGCCATAGGATTCGCTGGTTTGCTCCTCGCAACGTTTCCTGTTGTATCATTCATTAACACCAGACAATCACCACCCATCACCGAAGATCACTTCTTTGAGGCGCAGCACACTTTTTTGAGGGGGATCACGAATCCCCCCTGAAAGGTCGATGGCGCCCCTTGAAATGTAGTTTTCATACCTTTGCCTTAAGAAACGAGATTTGTTTCCTCGCAATGGAATCTGGTGGCTCCTGGCAGGTTTTGGAGCCCACAGGAAGCCGGTTTTCCCCCAAAATCGGAGCCCTTGGTCCGGATACAGTTACCCTGCGGGTCTATAGGGCTAACCCTGCCACCCCTCTCCGCTGCTGTCGGAGTTGAGGAGACCGGCTCCCCACCTTTGGCTTGTAATATCATCGAAAAAGCCTAATCCTAGTGGCCATAAACCCTTTATGACAGACCCTGCCCTACCCCCACCCACCGTGGATCTTGCCCCACACTTGAAGCTCAGTAGCCCCTAAGTGGCTTTATATATATATATATATATATATATATATATATATATATATATATATATATATATATATATATATATATGTATGTATATATATTCGAATAGTTTGGCAATATGTTCTCTTTGAGGCAATGACAATTAAATTGTATTACTCCAAAGAAAAATATCCAAGGGCGCGAGTGCTATACAATTTAACTGTCATTGCCTCAAAGAGAATATATATATATATATATATATATATATATAGCCACAGGGCGTTGCCACTGGGGATCTGGGGAAGGATTGGGCCCCCTCTTTTGGAGAGAAAGTGAGAAGGACGCCAGCTCTTTTGGCCGAAAATAGCATTGAATATGCAGGGTCTAACTGATGTAGGTAGTGTTTTATCACCATCCCCCCCACTCGAACATCTAGGGCGACGCCAATGGCGGGGCGGGGGGGCCCGGCTGCAGTCACAGGGGCCCGGGTAAAACACAGGGGGAATGCTCTGCAATTGCTGAGAATAGGGGCTCGGCTTCGGCAGTGGGTCTTTTTTTTCGAAGTCTCGCATATATTTAGCAAAACACGTCAAAGCGGATGCTCATCACTTCACGTCGTAACAAATTACTGCGTCCTTCATTCACTACACGCTCTGTCAGCACAGGATAATCGATGTGTCACCCCCCCCGCCCACCTCCCCTGCACGTTCAAGAACCCTTCCTTTCCACATCGTATCAAACAAAACAGACAAGTCCAGTTTGTCAGTGTTCGGGTTTTCTCAATAATTTATAACACAAGTTGACCTTGTTCTCCAAGAAAGGGTGCCCATCTCCGATTAAACTTGGCAATCTGCCCATTTTTTGTTGCACTATATTCTTCCATTTTGAAATTTTTGGCAAGGATTTTCATAAAAGCGTCGATTCTGATTTGACCACCACTGAAATATTGATTAGCAATATATTGTTTAGCAATTAGAACGATGAAGTTAACGACATCCAAGGTCGACAGAGAACCAAAAATTACATTATTGGCGTTGAGAATGAACTTGTGGGGGGCTGATAGGTTTTTATTCATTTTTAAAGTCATTGCATCCCAAAAGTATCGAGCATCACTGCATTCCAAGAAAAGATGCTGCGTTGTCTCAACTTCGCCACAGTTGCTACAGAACGGGTCTGGGACAACATTTCTAATACACAAGTAACGTCTGGTAGGAAAGTATCTATGTATTAGTCTAAACTGAAGAGATTGAAGCTTTGTTGAACTGGTTATTTTGAAAGGCATTTCAAATATTTTACGCCAATATTTCCCAAAATTGGTTCCTTCACCTTGCCATTTTCTTTGAGCATTAGGGGTTATGTCTTCCAGCCATCGAATGGAAAAGAACTTTGGCTTTATGTGATTGAAATTTACATCTACCCCTTCTATATTGATCAAATACCCTACCTCACGTTCTTCAGGTTTCAACGCTGCAGTTCCCGTTATCATCCTTCTCCACTCTAGTGGAATCGCTTGATTCCAAGCATAATAGGTCAGGGGATCAACGCTTACCGCTGGATAGCGCTCTTTAAATCGCTCAAAACTCATGTACCGCCCTTCGTGATCAAAAAAATCGTCAATCAAATTCAAACCTTTTTCATATACCCTACGGCAGAATAGAGATTGTCCCCCCACATTTATTGCTGAATTATTCCAAAGAAACTGTTTTCGCACGTCTTTTCCGTTCTGTGGCTCTTTAATAGGCAGAACATCCTTCAGCCATTTCAACATTTCCTTGTAATATAATGTCACATTTTGAGATTTAATCCATTTATCTCCGTAGTTCATGTGCAATATGTGCCCACACTGAATTTTCAACCTAACCTGTAAAATTTTAGAACAAGGTGAATCAGTGTTAGATATGATTTTCCCCATCCACGATACGCGCAGAGCTTTGTAAAGATTTACTACATTGGGTACATTCAAACCCCCCATTTTCGATAGTTTGGTAGAGAGTAGTCCTCGCAACTTTTGGTGGGCGTCCTCTCCATATGAACTTCATGATTTTACTTTGGATTACCACTAAGTGCTTATTATCAATTCGCACAGCCGAAATAATATATATCAACTGGGATATCAGCAAAGATTTTGCGATTGTTATTCTACCCTTCAAAGATAGGTCTCTCTGCGACCATTGGTTCAAAGTATTTTGTATTCTGATATGAACGCGACGCATATTTTCCTCTTCACACTTATATATAGCACTAAACTCTACCCCAAGTATTTTGGCCTGTGCAATCGGTGCTTGTCCGCAAATCAACTGTTGGGAACTCTTCTCTTTGCCTAACCACATAAAATGACTTTTTGACAAGTTAAGTTGCAGACCAGAAACTACGCCGAAATCTTGAATGACTTTTAGTGCTTCGTTGCCTGAATTTATATCTTTCTGAAAAAGGGTCGTGTCATCAATATACTGAGATATCTTAACCTCTTGCTCAGATATTACAATTCCCTTAATAGATGGTGTGTTGCGGATTTTAATGGCGAGTATTTCAACCACTAGACAAAATAGTAATGCTGAGGCCGGACACCCTTGTTGGAGACCCCTTGAAGGCTTGAACCATTCGGATGTATATCCATTATTAATGACCGTTAACTCAATATCTGTATGCAATATTTTAACCCATTCAATGAAATTTGGTCCAAAATTGAATTTCGCTAAAACGTCATAAATGAATTTATGCTCGACGGTATTAAAGGCGTTTTGAAAATCAAGAGCCATCAATATCCCGCTCAATTGATCGGTTTCACAGTACTCGATAACATCTGCGATTGTTCGAATATTCATACCAATGTATCTTCCGCGTATAGAACCTGTTTGGTCTGGTGCAACTAACTTACATATAACCGTCATTATCCTGTTTGCCAGTACCTTAGCTGCTATCTTGTACACAATGTCAATCAAACATATCGCGCGCTTATTCTTAATCATTTTCTGATCTCCCTGTTTCGGAATCAAAGTTATCACCCCTCTTCGTTGAGTGACGAAAAACTGTTTATTTTCTTTCACTTGTCTCAGGTAACTCATGACGATTGTTTCCAAATGTGGCCAGAAAAACTGTATAAATTCTTTTAGAAAAACCTGAAACGGATGGGGATTTATTATTCATCATTGAATCCAATGCGACTTTACATTCTTCACTAGTGAATGGTTCTTCACAAATGTCTCTATCATCTTGACAGAGTCGGGGACATTCTATTTGGCCCAGAAATTCCTCGACCAATGATTCATCATTACCATTTTGACATTTGGCACTCCCAGAATACAGCTGGTCGAAGTAGTTATTGCAAAACTTTAAGATATCATTGTTACCTGTTATAGGCTGGTTCTCATTAGACTGTAGTACGTTAATTTGCTTTTTGGCACATCGAACTTTATTTATGTTTAAGAAATAGCCAGTAGGCTTTTCGCCCTCTTCAATCCATCTAGCTCCTGAATAAATCATTGCCCGTTTGCCCTTTTCTTGTTCTATATCATTAACCAAGCTTTTCAGCTCTTGATACTCCTCTAATAATTCAACGCTCGTGTGCGAGTTCATTTTAGCCTCACATTCCTCTAGAAGCCTCAGAAACTTTGAATTTTGATACCGCTTCTGTTTGTTTATTTCTTTCCATCTTTTAATGCTCATGACCCTAATTTTACTTAGAAGTAACTCTAATGTTAACCCCCAATCACAAATTTCGGAGTAAACTTCGCATCTTGTGGATGCTTTTTCCATTTCTGCCATTGCTAAATCGACAAACGGCTCATCTCGGAGAAGATCATTGCGGAAACGGAAGAGCCCCGGCCCACGCTCAGAGTTAAAAATTTCTATCTCTGTCTCTAATAACGAATGGTCACTCAATATTGACGGCTTAATATTTATACCTTTCATGACATGATTGTCTGTTAAATGTTTACTTGCTAATATATAATCAATTCTAGATTGCTGCAATGGATTGAGTCGCCTCCAAGTGTACCGCACCAAGTTTGGATTTTTGTCTCGCCAAATATCTATTAAGCTTTGTTCCTTCATTAAATCAATCAAAGCTTTTGCGGCTGCTGTAATGCGAAAGTTCTTATTGGAAGCGTCCCGATACGTTAGGTGAACGTTTAAGTCCCCACAAAGGAGTATATGACATTTATCTATCTCGGACATGATCTGAATTTTTTCTTTTAGCTGATGAAAAAATTCTACTTGCAGATTATTCCGATTTTTGTGTGGTGCATAAGCAGCAATTAGCTTAATTTTGCATTTATTATATTCAATATCAGCTACTATAAGTCGTCCATCATCCGACGCGAATCCGAGCTTAACTGTGCCTATCCCCTGAAAGGATCTGGGTACCAGGACTGACACTCCACTTTCGTTAACACTTACGCCATGTGAGAACAATATTTGTGAGCCCCACTCCGCTTGCCAAAAGGGCATATCGCGAGGACAAGAATGAGTTTCTTGAAGTATCGAAATATAGTTCGGATACTGCGTATGCAGAAATCTAAAGACTGCACGCCTTTTCGACACATCGCGCAGCCCCCTGACGTTATAAGTAAGAACCCTCAAGTCAGGCATGGTCGTTGAAAATACCAATCAAATAAGTTTGCTTAGCCATGTGATGCTTAAAAGTGCCCGCAAACGCAAGAATAATCCTAAACTTATCGCCCTTCGGTGATGGGTACCCTTGTTTTAAACCTGGAACGAATACCTTACACACAATGTTTTTGTTTATATAGATTAGGTCATTTTTTTCGAAACAATTAACACTGACAAACCGCTTATCAGCATATACACATGTAGTACACTTTCTACTCCCCCATTCTAACCCCCACCCCAACCCTGTGCGCCGAACCATGGCCAACCGAGAGTCCACCCGGCTACCGATAGGTGCGGGGCCCCACCGGTGACTGAAAACAAACATACACGTACACTCACATACAAGCAGTTATGAATACCGACATGACGCTTGCGAGAGCTCAAACTGCAGTTACGGCCATAACTACATTAATATGTTCACCAGATCACGGTTTACGTGCTCTCCGATTGAGCAGGACGGAGCTCCAGGAACGTCCGGGTCCTCCCGCTGCCGCCCCGCCGCTGTTGCATCGTTTTTGTCGAGATCCTGTGTTCCTTGAGGCCTCAAGTTTGACACAGGATATATATTGAGCTCAAAATGAACTGTTGGCTGCTGCCGGTCGGACCCGAACGCCCCGGCTTCCGCCAGAATTCCGACACACAGCGAGAATGACAGTTTCCGTTCTTGGCCAGGCGCGCCCGGGTGCGCCGGCCGCCGTCAGGACCGGTGGTTGGCACGAAAATCAGCACTTGACTTACATTTTTTTGAACAGCTAATTGCTTCGGTGTGTATGAGGAGGCCACCCAGTGCTGCACAGCCACCGGACGCACCCGACCGCGCCGGCAAACTGCTTGCTTCCCTGACGGCATACCATAGCACAGCAGAAACATAGGATGCTCAATAGGTACGCTATAGCACATTGTTGTGATCAGGTGTTTAAGTTTAACTGCATGGTTTATCGTGAAATAACAGGACCTGCAGTGATCGAGCATTGGAAAAAATGGTTAAGGTTTCTCGCTCAAATAAATGCAACATGCTGATTGCCCTACTTCAAATATGTTCCAGTCATTGGGCGTCAAGATTACACAGAAATGCAATTGGTGTTTAGTGAAAATATTGAAGAATAGTAGGTACATAAAAACTTCACGTGATTTATCTAATATCGGAGCAAGCAGCATGAATACTTATATTTGAAGACGAGGTGTCATTCGTAGATGAAGGTGGCGACTGATACTGACTCGGTGGCACGTGCAGCTACGAAATTAAGCGGCCGAGGGCCGTCATCCTCCATCCAAGCTGTCAGCTAGTGCTGCTCCCCAGCGCCCGGAAACGTAGAGATGTCGCAGTCAAAACAAGCTACGGGCGTACGGCGAGCCGCATCATATCAGGATCGACGGAGACCATCCAAGCCGGGGCGAGACGGGCCCGAGAGGGGCGGGCCCATCGGAGCCGGCGAGCCCGGCGCTGTCACGGCTCCCTCACAGGGGCCGCTGAGACAGCGCACACGGGAGCAGCAGTCGCACCGGCTACACAAGCCGCCGGCCGCGGCACCTCCCGCCTCCCCGAAGACTCCATCGCCGACGAAGAACCAGCCGCGCTGACCGATCTCATGCCGGCGGCCCCAGCCTCACCCGCAGCTCCCCGTCGCCCGTGACGATGTCCAGAATCCCAAGCCGGCAGAGCAGGAATGGATCCACCGAGCAATTTGTGAAGATGTTCCTCGTCACGAACTCGAATGTTCTCACCCCTGAAAACCACGCGGCAGAAAACTTGGCCCCGGCGGGTGAAACAGAGAAGAGCTTCGAGCCGTTCTCTGGCCGCCGCGCAGCGAGGGCCAGCTGGAACAGACGTCTCTTCTCAGGAATCAAAGACTCTGCCATGAAAAGAGGTGACATGCGTCGACCAGACAAGGCACCATTCTGCGCCGGCCCCGGCTCGGTCCTACCTCCGGCAACACGTTTCGGCATGAGTTCAAATCGCCTTGCGAAAATGTCGTCACGCTTCTGGCGCCGCACAAACTTGACGATAACCTTGTTATCGCCTTGCAAGCGGTGCGCGACTGAGATGTCGGCTGCTGTGACTCCCAAGTCCGGAAAGTAATGGTTGAGTACACTCGCAGTCTTGCCCACCATGTCCTCATTCCCGTTCTTCGTGGTGAATTCATCGCATGTCAAAACTAAGCTCGATAAGCGACGGTTCATGTCGATGTCATTAACGCGCTCACGTAGATCATCGCTATAATTTTTCACGGAGGCGAGTTCCTGTCTTAAATTCTGGATTGTTATGTCTTTCTCGTGGGCTTCGGCTTCCAAGATCTCGACTCGTTTTTCCATGATCGCGAACTTTGATTCGAAAGCAGCAATGACCCGGTCGTTTCCTGTTTCGATAAGCTTTTGTATGGCGTCGAACGTTAGAGAGTTGTCCTCACCTTTTTGGGAGCGCTGACCTCGCTCTTGAACGTTTTGGCCTGTTGCACTTAGTTGACGGTTTTGCCTCTTTCTCTCTATTTTCCTTGTCATTTCGGTTACCGAGAGTTGTCGCTTTTTGCCTCCCGCACTGTCATGCCCGGAGGCCGCGTCTGTGAACACCGAGTCTCTGTCCTGCTCGCTACCACTGTCCGACATCTTACTGAGCCACTGCGGGGCAAACTAACCACTGCCTCACTATTTGGTCACTGTCCTGCGATGCCTCGTCACGAATCAAATCACTTCTTTCGGAATTACTTGTGATCTGGCTACATTCCGTATCTCAGGCCCATCACCCGGGACCCCGCACCAACGCACACCGAGCGGGCTCACAGCATGCCCCTCCTGACACGTCCGACCGCGGCCGAGGTCAGGCGCAGACTCTCTTCGGCAGTGGGTCAGGGGTAAATTCTAAGAGGTCCAGTCGCACACTCAGAGGCTCTAAGTGGACTACAAGGGACCCGGGTACGCTACATTTGAGTGACATTTTGAAGGCAATTTGCGGGGCTGGGGTACAGCCGTAGCCGCCGGGCCCCTTTGCGGGGGGGGCAGTGGCTGTGGCGAGGGGCGTTTCTTTTCATTGCTTAAGGTGAGCCCAAGGCGAGGGCGATCGCCTTATCGCCCCCCCTCACTTGGATTCGTACCTGGTGCTGGCATTGGTGAAATGTCGTATTTTTCATCGATAAGTCCGCCATATTGAACTTATGATCTGTATACTGACCTCGATTTATAAACAACGGGCAGGGGCGCAGCCAGAGCTTTGGTATGGGGGGCACACCAACTTTGAAGGGCACCCCGGGAAAAAAGGACACTTTTTAACGTAACCTAAAAAACTTACTATATCTTTGTTTATATCATTTTTTGGGCATCTTTGGCTCAATAAAAATGCAAATAAATCATTCACGGTGAAGGAAAACTCTATTAAAACCGAAAAAAAAAAAAAAATCATCAAAATGCCATGGAAGTAGCCGAAACACGACTGTTTTGGATATATTTAAGGGCAAATCAGTCAACTCATGCAAGTACTTAACATCAGAGAAATCAGCGGAGCACGTGATATCTGTTACCATGTGCAAGTTACGGCATATTGGAGTCGAAAATGTATTTGTTATCAGAGGGCAAGTAATCAGCTCAAGGGGCCAAGACCAGCTGAGAGGCCACGAGATGAGCTCAAGGGGAACCAGATTAGCTTCACCCGTACAATTATTGACGACGATGAGGCATTAGGTGGACACCTACCAGGTGCCCATACTCTTCCTGGGTGCTTGGAAAGGCGACAGAATGCCATAGCTGACCGAAAAAGGTATTAAATTGTCCAACAAATCGCTACATGCGGTCCAGTTACATTTCGTTTCAACGGCGTAGGGCACTAAATTTCGAGCGGCACGGCCAAAATTGGGTACACCACCTGGACATCAAAAGGGCACCCCGGCAGTGATGGGGGCACGTGCCCCCTGTGCCTCCCTGGCTGCACCCCTGGACAGTGGATAAACTCCGGGAGGCATTAAATAAGCTCAGGGGGCCCCAATCAGCTCAAGGGGCACTAAAACAGCTAATAGGGCACCAGGCAAGCTCGGAGGCATCAGACTAACTCGAAGAGTATTATATAGGTTCAGAAGGCTCAATTATTTTCTCAGGGGGGCACCAGATTGACTACAAGGGCACCAGATAAGCTTAGAGGGCACATGATTAGCTCCAGGGGGCACCAGATGAGCTCCGCTCGTACGATTATTGGCGACGATGAGGCATTATCTGGAAACGGATTATATGCCCATACTCTTCCTGGGTGCTTGGAAAGGCGACAGAATTCCCTAGCTGACCAAAAGAGGCACTTAATTGTCAAACAATAGTTGAAATCGCTAAATGTACTCTAGTTCCATCTAGGTTCAACGGCCTAGGGCACTAAATTTCGAGCGGCATGGCCCAAACGGGGTACACCACCTGGCAATCAAAAGGGCACCCGACACCGATGGGGGCACATGCCCCCTGTGCCCCCTGGCTGCGCCCCTGGACAGTAAACTCCGGGAGGCATTAAATAAGTTCAGGGGGCCCGGATCAGCCCAAGGGACACTAAAACAGCTAATAGGACACCAGGCAAGCTCGGAAGCATCAGACTAACTCAGAGAGCATTATATAGGTTCAGAAGGCACAATTATTTTCTCAGGGGGAGCACCAAATTGACTACGAGGGCATCAGATCAGCTCAGGGGCATATGATCAGCTCCAGGGGCCAACACCAGCGCTCAGGGGGCACCAGATGAGCTCAAGGGGCACCAGATTAGCTCCGCCCGTACGATTATTGGCGACGATGAGGCATTTTCTGGAAACAGATTATGTGCCTATACTCCTCCCGGGTGCTTGGAAAGGCGACAGAATGCCCTAACTGACCAATAAAGGCACTTAATTGTCACACAATAGTTTAAATCGCTAAATGTAGTCTAGTTCCATCTAGGCTCAACGGCGTAGGGCACTAAAATTCGAGCGGCACGGCCCAAATAGGGTACACCACCTGACAATCAAAAGGGCACCCCGGCACCGATGGGGGGCACGTGCCCCCTGTGCCCCCCCCCTGGCTGCGCCCCTGACCACGGGAGAAGAAAAACAAGTTGATGACCATGATCTCTCTAGCTAAAAATACGATACAATCATATTTCCATCAAAGTAAAAATATGTAGGTACAATCAATCCAAGTACAGTACAAGGATAGGCTGGACAGCAAGGGGAGAAGCGGGACAACTTGTCCCAGTTCTCCCCAACCCGCCATTTTTCAGAATTGCGATGTCAGCAAAATTAAAACCCCTTTCGTTGTTCGAAGCTGGGACAGATCGATGGAGAATGCGACACCAACTTTATTGCACCAAAATAAAGAACTTTTCGGTTGCATATTTAACAGAACATCCACTCAAGAAAACGCAAAAATTCACTTTTAAGGAGCACTCACCTCTCGCTTCCAGCACCCACCGGAAAAGGAAGTTGACGCCCTAGTGATGTGCAGCGGCACGTATAGTGCGGAAATCAGCTGAAAATTATATTTTTGGCTCACTCGTGGATTCAATAATGGGGGTGTCCCACTTCTCCTGCGTCCCAGTTCTCATCACTCTCTCCCTACCTGTTCGAGTCGTGATCAATCCTCTGAATGCGGAACTGCGGTGGGTAGTTCAAGCTCAGAATTGAAGCAGAAAGGAAATGGCGCGATTCTACCCACGTGTAAACTGTAGTAAAAACATACCTTCCTCCATCATAGAAACACACCCAAACAAAAACCTCGGCCTGCGGCCTCGGCAGGTGCCGCTCTGGCGCAGGAGAAGCCGGTGACAATGTACGTTAGCCAAACAGTTCGATTGACAGGCGAGTTTTTTCAGCAGTTTGATACTTATAACAACGCAATGTTGGAGTTTTAGGTTTTGTGTTCTCATTATGGCTCCATTCAATCCCCTGTCTAGGCCCATGTTTGCCTAAATTAGCATGTCTCTGCATACTGCACCACGCTTGCCCTCTGTTCATGCCATCAAATAAATAAACACACGCATAATGTTTGTTTTGTTAAGCAAAGACTGGGCATGACAAGAAGAAAGGAGATTTAATATAAAATATGATGGGTTTTCCGACGGTATTTCACCTATACCTGCAGATTTTCACCCAATTCAGCCTATTTGTTACCGAGTTATGCCCCAGCTCGAGACCTCAGCCCCACCACCGAACTGATGTCCTGGATCCACCTATGCTCGAGCTCCTTACCCCACCCCCTTACATATGTCCTGGATCTGCGTATACTCGAACTCCGTAGCCCCACCTCTATACTGCCCTGGATCCGCCTATGCTTGAACTCCTTAGCCCCTACCCTTACTGATGTCCTGGATCCGCCTATGCTCGAGCTCCCGAGCCCCACCCACGTACTGATGTCCTGAATCCGCTTATGCTCGAGCTCCTTAGCCCCACCCCCGTAATGATGTCCTGGATTCGCTTATGTTTTAACTCTTTAGCCCCTACCTGTTTTAACTCTTTAGCCCCTTGATGTCCTGGATCCGCTTATGCTCGAGCTCCTTAGCCCCACCCCCGTACTGATGTCTTAGATCCGCCTATACTCGAGCCTCTTACCCCAGCCCCGTACTGGTGTCCTGGATCCGCCTCTGCTCGAGCTCCTTAGCCCGACACCCATACTGATGTCCTGGATCCGCCTATGCTCGAGCTCCTTAGCCCCACCTCCGTACAGATGTCCTGGATCCGCCTATGCTGGATCTCCTTAGCCCAATCCCCGTACCGATATGCTGGATCCGCCTATGCTCAAACTCCTTAGCCTCTACCCCCGTACTGATATCCTGGCTCCGCTTATGCTCGAGCTCCTTAGCCCCACCCCCGTACTGATGTCCTGGATCCGCCTATGCTCGAACTCTGTAGCCCCTACCCCTGTGCTGATGTCCTGGATCCGCTTATGCTTGAGCTCCTTAGCCCCACCTCTGTACTGATGTCCTTTATCCGCCTATACTCGAACCCCTTAGCCCCACCCCCCGTACTGATGCCCTGGATCCGCCTCTGCTCGAGC
The DNA here is from genome assembly GCA_034440635.1 of Lepas anatifera. NCBI lineage: Eukaryota > Metazoa > Arthropoda > Thecostraca > Lepadidae > Lepas > Lepas anatifera. The sequence continues at coordinate 866,119 of JAOTON010002268.1, read as the reverse complement.
TCCTTAGCCCCACACCCATACTGATGTCCTGGATCCGCCTATGCTCCAGCTCTTTAGCCCCACCCCCGTACAGATGTCCTGGATCCACCTATGCTCGATCTCCTTAGCCCCACCCCCGTACTGAGGCCTGGATCTGCCTTTGCTGGAGCTCCTTAGCCCCACCCCCGTACTGATGTCCTGGATCCGCCTATGCTCGAACTCCTTAGCCCCTACCCCCTACTGATGCCCTGGATCCGCCTATGCTCGAGCTCCTTACCCCACCTTCTTACTGATGTCCTGGATCCGCCTATGCTCGAACTCCGTAGCCCCTACCCCCCGCCCCCCACTGATGTCCTGGATCCGCCTTTACTCGAGCTCCGGAGCCACACCCCTGCACTGATGTCCTGGATCCGCCTATGCTCGAGCTCCTTAGCCCCAACCCCGAACTGATGTCCTGGATCTGCCTATGCTCGAACTCCGTAGCCCCACCTCCGTACTGCCCTGGATTCGCCTATACTCGAACTCTTTAGCCCCTACCACCCTACTAATGTCCTGGATCCGCCTATACTCAAGCCCTTTAGCCCCACCGCCGTACTGATGTCCTAGATCCGCCTCTGCTCGAGCTCCTTAGCCCCACACCCATACTGATGTCCTGGATCAGCCTATGCTCGAGCTCCTTATCTCCACCCCCGTACAGATGTCCTAGATCCGCCTATGCTCGATCTCTTCAGCCCCATCCCCGTACTAATATCCTGGATCCGCCTATGCTCGAACTCCGTAGCCCCTACCCCCTACTGATGTCCTGGATCCGCCTATGCTCAGCTGCTTAGCCCCATCCCCGTACTAATGTCCTGGATCTGCCTATGCTCTAACTCCCTAGCCCGACCCTCGTACCGATGTCCTGGATCCGCCTATGCTCTAACTCCCTAGCCCGACCCTCGCACCGATGTCCTGGATTCGCCTATGCTCTAACTCCCTAGCCCCACCCTCGTACTGATGTCCTGGGTCTGCCTATGTTCGAACTCTTTAGCCCCTACCCCCATGCTGATATCCTGGATCCGCTTACGCTCGAGCTCCTTACCCCCACACCCGTAACGACCCCACCTCCGTGCCCCCCCCGAAACGACATAGGCGGATCCAAGGGGGAAAGGGGACAGGTGCTCCCCATAGAATCTTAGCGCCCCCTGAAATTGTCACAGAAACCCCTGGAAAGTTCGATGGCACCCCCTGAAATGTCGTTTTCCCCGAGATGCAGGTATCGGGGTCTACTGATAGGTTTTAGCGCCTACTTGATAGGTTTCCGGGCAAAAGTGGCGTCCCTGGTGTAGATAGCGCCCACCAGGAAATTTCTCCTTCCACCTCGCTCCCGATAGGCAATCCTGGATCCGCGTATGGGAAGCGACATTTCAGGGAGCGTCATCGATCTTGAGAGGCGTGTCTCTACAATTTCAGAGGGCGCCGATGGTCGATTGGGGGTTGGGGGAGGGGATGGGGGAGAAGGGTGAGGGGGGCACCTAGCCTACTTATTCCCTGGACCCACCCATGGTCCAAAAACAGAAACATAATACTCTTATTGTAAATTCGGACTTTTACGGTACTCTAATTACTTGTGATGCATTATGGGTAGTAATGGGTACTTTTTTACCAGACCATAAATAAACAGAAACGGCCGCGCCGATCGCCGGCGTTGCCGCGGCGTGGACGCAGGGGTGACGCGTGGTGATTTGCTACAACGTTGCGTGGAGAAACGGCATGTTTGTAAAGGTAACTTGGTGTTTCATTGATATCTATGCAGGTGGAATGTCGACATATGTCTCTTACCTAGCTGCATGCAAAATTTCATTTCCCTCCAATGACTCTAACCACCCTAAACCCCGGTGTGAAGCAAAAATGAACTGATAGAATTACCACTTTGAAATGTACTTTACGGCTTATAGCGCGGAAGCCGTAAGAGATAAGTGGGGGGTATGAGTGAGAAAAATGACGGCAACGAAGTTTTCTATCCAGCCGTGTTAAGTTCAATACCGTAGCTATCATGGTCTGGAAACCAGGGGGCTGAGAATAAAAATTTTAAAAACTTATATTTTATTTTTTGCCTATAAAATAAAAAGTTTCAGTCTGAAAGTTTTTATGTCTAAATATATAATAAAGGAGGCTATTCTCTCTTATTTTCTGAAATGGGAACTAATTTTTATCAATTAGATCGGAAGATATAAGCGTTTGAATGTTATTTTGGGAAATGCAGACCTTCACGGAATGGGCCAAAAAGGACCCTTAAATTTCCGTTTTTGTTTTGTTTCTTTGTTTGTGCAGTACTGCACAAACCGGCCTTTAAGTTGATATTTGACTCAGAACCTGAACTGCTGTAGCTTCAGATATTTCGAGCCTGTAGTTTAGACCATGAGTTTTATGCCAAATTTAGGGTGCAAAGTTTAAAAGCTAATTTAGAGCCCTAAATTTAAAGCTATTTCTTTCCAACTTTTTGTGTTAACTACAAATTTCCCTGATGTAAAAGGGTGCAAGTTTGAAGAGTCTAGATGAATTAGCAAAAAATAGAAAAATAAAAGTTAAAAATCACATAATGCAAAATTCTGGGCAAAATTTTGAAAATTTTGAAACTTGACAACCGTGGTGCTTATTCATTTGGAAGTGCCTTCTATCCACAAAAGTTTTAGGTCTCTGATACCAGCGCTCAGAACAGACAACAACAACAGACCTCGGCCTGCGGCCTCGGCTGGTGCCGCTCTGGCGCAGGAGAAGCCGGTGACAATGTACGTTAGCCAAACAGTTCGATTGACAGGCGAGTGTTTTCAGCAGTTTGATACTTATAACAACGCAATGTTGGAGTTTTAGGTTTTGGGTTCTCATTATGGCTCCATTCAATCCCCTGTCTAGGCCCATGTTTTCCTAAATTAGCATGTCTCTGCATACTGCACCACGCTTGCCCTCTGTTCATATCATCAAAGAAATAAACACACGCATAATGATTGTTTTGTTAAGCAAAGACTGGGCATGACGAGAAGAAAGGAGATACAATATAAAATATGATGGGTTTTCCGACGGTATTTCACCTATGCCTGCAGATTTTCACCCAATTCAGCCTATTTGTTACCGAGTTATGCCCCAGCTCGAGACCTCAGCCCCACCACCGAACTGATGTCCTGGATCCGCCTATGCTCGAGCTCCTTACCCCACCCCCTTACATATGTCCTGGATCTGCCTATGCTGGAACTCCGTAGCCCCACCTCTATACTGCCCTGGATCCGCCTATGCTTGAACTCCTTAGCCCCTACCCCTACTGATGTCCTGGATCCGCCTATGTTCGAGCTCCCGAGCCCCACCCACGTACTGATGTCCTGAATCCGCTTATGCTCGAGCTCCTTAGCCCCACCCCCGTACTGATGTCTTTGATCCGCCTATACTCGAGCCTCTTACCCCAGCCCCGTACTGATGTACTGGATCCGCCTCTGCTCGAGCTCCTTAGCCCAACACCCATACTGATGTCCTGGATCCGCCTATGCTCGAGCTCCTTAGCCCCACCTCCGTACAGATGTCCTGGATCCGCCTATGCTGGATCTCCTTAGCCCAATCCCCGTACCGATATGCTGGATCCGTCTATGCTCAAACTCCTTAGCCTCTACCCCCGTACTGATATCCTGGCTCCGCTTATGCTCGAGCTCCTTATCCCCACCCCCGTACTGATGTCCTGGATCCGCCTATGCTCGAACTCTTTAGCCCTTACCCCTGTGCTGATGTCCTGGATCCGCTAATGCTTGAGCTCCTTAGCCCCACCTCTGTACTGATGTCCTTTATCCGCCTATACTCGAACCCCTTAGCCCCACCCCCGTACTGATGCCCTGGATCCGCCTCTGCTCGAGCTCCTTAGCCCCACACCCATACTGATGTCCTGGATCCGCCTATGCTCCAGCTTTTTAGCCCCACCCCCGTACAGATGTCCTGGATCCGCCTATGCTCGAGCTCCTTAGCCCCACCCCCGAACTGATGTCCTGGATCTGCCTATGCTCGAACTCCGTAGCCCCACCTCCGTACTGCCCTGGATTCGCCTATACTCGAACTCTTTAGCCCCTACCACCCTACTATTGTCCTTGATCCGCCTATGCTGGAACGCCCGAGCCCCACCACCGTACTGATGTCCTAGATCCGCCTATGCTCGAGCTCCCGAGCCCCACCCCCGTACTGATCAGCTGAATCCGCTTATGCTCGAGCTTCTTAGCCCCACCCCCGTACTGATGTCCTGGATCCGCCTATGCTCGAACTCTTTAGCCCCTACCCACGTGCTGATGTCCTGGATCCGCTTATGCTCGAGCTCCTTAGCCTCACCCCCGTACTGATGTCCTTGATCCGCCTATACTCAAGCCCTTTAGCCCCACCGCCGTACTGATGTCCTAGATCCGCCTCTGCTCGAGCTCCTTAGCCCCACACCCATACTGATGTCCTGGATCAGCCTATGCTCGAGCTCCTTATCTCCACCCCCGTACAGATGTCCTAGATCCGCCTATGCTCGATCTCCTTAGCCCCATCCCCGTACTAATATCCTGGATCCGCCTATGCTCGAACTCCGTAGCCCTACCCCCTACTGATGTCCTGGATCCGCCTATGCTGGAACTCCCGAGTCTCACCCCGTACTGATGTCCTGAATCCGCTAATGCTCAGCTGCTTAGCCCCATCCCCGTACTAACGTCCTGGATCCGCCTATGCTCTAACTCCCTAGCCCGACCCTCGTACCGATGTCCTGGATCCGCCTATGCTCTAACTCCCTAGCCCGACCCTCGTACCGATGTCCTGGATCCGCCTATGCTCTAACTCCCTAGCCCCACCCTCGTACTGATGTCCTGGGTCTGCCTATGCTCGAAATCTTTAGCCCCTACCCCCATGCTGATGTCCTGGATCCGCTTATGCTCGAGCTCCTTACCCCCACACCCGTAACGACCCCACCTCCGTGCCCCCCCCCGAAACGACATAGGCGGATCCAAGGGGGAAAGGGGACAGGTGCCCCCCATAGAATCTTAGCGCCCCCTGAAATTGTCCCGGAAACTCCTGGAAAGTTCGATGGCACCCCCTGAAATGTCGTTTTCCCCGAGATGCAGGTATCGGGGTGTACTGATAGGTTTTAGCGCCTACTTGATAGGTTTTCCGGCCAAAAGTGGCGTCCCTGGTGTAGATAGCGCCCACCAGGAAATTTCCCCTTCCACCTCGCCCCCGATAGGCAATCCTGGATCCGCGTATGGGAAGCGACATTTCAGGGAGCGTCATCGACCTTGAGAGGCGTGTCTTTACAATTTCAGAGGGCGCCGATGGTCGATTGGGGGTTGGGGGAGGGGGATGGGGGAGAAGGGTTGAGGGGGGCACCTAGCCTACTTATTCCCTGGATCCACCCATGGTCCAAAAACAGAAACATAATACTCTTATTGTAAACTCGGACTTTTACGGTACTCTAATTACTTGTGATGCATTATGGGTAGTATTGGGTACTTTTTTACCAGACCATAAATAAACAGAAACGGCCGCGCCGGTCGCCGGCGCTGCCGCGGCGTGGACGCAGGCGTGACGCGTGGTGATTTGCTACAACGTTGCGTGGAGAAACGGCATGTTTGTAAAGGTAACTTGGTGTTTCATTGATATCTATGCAGATGGAATGTCGACATATGTCTCTTACCTAGCTGCATGCAAAATTTCATTTCCCTCCAATGACTCTAACCACCCTAAACCCCGGTGTGAAGCAAAAATGAACTGATAAAATTACCACTTTGAAATGTCCTTTACGGCTTATAGCGCGGAAGCCGTAAGAGATAAGTGGGGGGTATGAGTGAGAAAAATGACGGCAACGAAGTTTTCTATCCAGCCGTGTTAAGTTCAATACCGTAGCTATCATAGTCTGGAAACCAGGGGGCTGAGAATAAAAATTTTAAAAACTTATATTTTATTTTTGCCTATAAAATAAAAAGTTTCAGTCTGAAAGTTTTTATCTCTAAATATATAATAAAGGAGGCTATTCTCTTTTATTATCTGAAATGGGAACTAATTTTTATCAATTAGATCGGAAGATATAAGGGTTTGAATGATATTTTGGGAAATGCAGACCTTCACGGAATGGGCCAAAAAGGACCCTTAAATTTCCGTTTTTGTTTTGTTTCTGTGTTTGTGCAGTACTGCACAAACCGGCCTTTAAGTTGATATTTGACTCAGAACCTGAACTGCTGTAGCTTCAGATATTTCGAGCCTGTAGTTTAGACCACGAGTTTTATGCCAAATTTAGGGTGCAAAGTTTAAAAGCTAATTTGGAGCACTAAATTTAAAGCTTTTTCTTTCCAACTTTTTGTGTGAACTACAAATTTCCCTCATGTAAAAGGGTGCAAGTTTGAAGAGTCTAGATGAATTAGCAAAAAATAGAAAAATAAAAGTTAAAAATCACATAATGCAAAATTCTGGGCAAAATTTTGAAAATTTTGAAAATTGACAACCGTGGTGCTTATTCATTTGGAAGTGCCTTCTATCCACAAAAGTTTTAGGTCTCTGATACCAGCGCTCAGAACAGACAACAACAACAACAACAGACAACAACGACAGAACCGAAAAACTGTCAGAATAGAAGCCGTTTCTTACTTCGTTCGTCACCGGCTTCACAACAACAACCTCGGCCTGCGGCCTCGGCAGGTGCCGCTCTGGCGCAGGAGAAGCCGGTGACAATGTACGTTAGCCAAACAGTTCGATTGACAGGCGAGTTTTTTCAGCAGTTTGATACTTATAACAACGCAGTGTTGGAGTTTTAGGTTTTGTGTTCTCATTATGGCTCCATTCAATCCCCTGTCTCGGCCCATGTTTTCCTAAATTAGCATGTCTCTGCATACTGCACCACGCTTGCCCTCTGTTCATATCATCAAAGAAATAAACACACGCATAATGTTTGTTTTGTTAAGCAAAGACTGGGCATGACGAGAAGAAAGGAGATACAATATAAAATATGATGGGTTTTCCGACGGTATTTCACCTATACCTGCAGATTTTCACCCAATTCAGCCTATTTGTTACCGAGTTATGCCCCAGCTCGAGACCTCAGCCCCACCACCGAACTGATGTCCTGGATCTGCCCATGATCGAGCTCCTTACCCCACCCCCTTACATATGTCCTGGATCTGCCTATTCTCGAACTGCGTAGCCCCCACCTCTATACTGCCCTGGATCCGCCTATGCTTGAACTCCTTAGCCCCTACCCCTACTGATGTCCTGGATCCGCCTATGCTCAAGCTCCCGAGCCCTACCCACGTACTGATGTCCTGAATCCGCTTATGCTCGAGCTCCTTAGCCCCACCCCCGTAATGATGTCCTGGATCCGCTTATGTTTTAACTCATTAGCCCCTACCTGTTTTAACTCTTTAGCCCCTTGATGTCCTGGATCCCTTTATGCTCGAGCTCCTTAGCCCCACCCCCGTACTGATGTCTTAGATCCGCCTATACTCGAGCCTCTTACCCCAGCCCCATACTGGTGTCCTGGATCCGCCTCTGCTCGAGCTCCTTAGCCCGACACCCATACTGATGTCCTGGATCCGCCTATGCTCGAGCTCCTTAGCCCCACCTCCGTACAGATGTCCTGGATCCGCCTATGCTGGATCTCCTTAGCCCAATCCCCGTACCGATATGCTGGATCCGCCTATGCTCAAACTCCTTAGCCTCTACCCCCGTACTTATATCCTGGCTCCGCTTATGCTCGAGCTCCTTAGCCCCACCCCCGTACTGATGTCCTTGATCCGCCTATGCTCGAACTCTTTAGCCCCTACCCCTGTGCTGACGTCCTGGATCCGCTTATGCTTGAGCTCCTTAGCCCCACCTCTGTACTGATGTCCTTTATCCGCCTATACTCGAACCCCTTAGCCCCACCCCCGTACTGATGCCCTGGATCCGCCTCTGCTCGAGCTCCTTAGCCCCACACCCATAATGATGTCCTGGATCCGCCTTTACTCGAGCTCCGGAGCCACACCCCTGCACTGATGTCCTGGATCCGCCTATGCTCGAGCTCCTTAGCCCCACCCCCGAACTGATGTCTTGGATCTGCCTATGCTCGAACTCCGTAGCCCCACCTCCGTACTGCCCTGGATTCGCCTATACTCGAACTCTTTAGCCCCTACCACCCTACTATTGTCCTGGATCCGCCTATGCTGGAACGCCCGAGCCCCACCACCGTACTGATGTCCTAGATCCGCCTATGCTCGAGCTCCTTAGCCCCACCCCCGTACTGAGGCCTGGATCTGCCTTTGCTGGAGCTCCTTAGCCCCACCCCCGTACTGATGTCCTGGATCCGCCTATGCTCGAACTTTTTAGCCCCACCTCCGTACTGATGTCCTGGATCCGCCTATGCTCGAACTCCTTAGCCCCTACCCCCTACTGATGTCCTGGATCCGCCTATGCTCGAGCTCCTTACCCCACCTTCTTACTGATGTCCTGCATCCGCCTATGCTCGAACTCCGTAGCCCCTACCCCCCCCCCCACTGATGTCCTGAATCCGCCTTTACTCGAGCTCCGGAGCCACACCCCCGAACTGATGTCCTGGATCTGCCTATGCTCGAACTCCGTTGCCCCACCTCTGTACTGCCCTGGATTCGCCTATACTCGAACTCTTTAGCCCCTACCACCCTACTAATGTCCTGGATCCGCCTATGCTGGAACGCCCGAGCCCCACCACCGTACTGATGTCCTAGATCCGCCTATGCTCGAGCTCCCGAGCCCCACCCCCGTACTGATCAGCTGAATCTGCTTATGCTCGAGCTTCTTAGCCCCACCCCCGTACTGATGTCCTGGATCCGCCTATGCTCGAAATCTTTAGCCCTTACCCACGTGCTGATGTCCTGGATCCGCTTATGCTCGAGCTTCTTAGCCTCACCCCCGTACTGATGTCCTTGATCCGCCTATACTTAAGCCCTTTAGCCCCACCGCCGTACTGATGTCCTAGATCCGCCTCTGCTCGAGCTCCTTAGCCCCACACCTATACTGATGTCCTGGATCAGCCTATGCTCGAGCTCCTTATCTCCACCCCCGTACAGATGTCCTAGATCCGCCTATGCTCGATCTCCTTAGCCCCATCCCCGTACTGATATCCTGGATCCGCCTATGCTCGAACTCCGTAGCCCCTACCCCCTACTGATGTCCTGGATCCGCTTATGCTGGAACTCCCGAGTCTCACCCCGTACTGATGTCCTGAATCCGCTAATGCTCAGCTGCTTAGCCCCATCCCTGTACTAATGTCCTGGATCCGCCTATGCTCTAACTCCCTAGCCCGACCCTCGTACTGATGTCCTGGGTCTGCCTATGCTCGAACTCTTTAGCCCCTACCCCCATGCTGATGTCCTGGATCCGCTTATGCTCGAGCTCCTTACCCCCCACACCCGTAACGACCCCACCTCCGTGCCCCCCCCGAAACGACATAGGCGGATCCAAGGGGAAAGGGGATAGGTGCCCCCATAGAATCTTAGCGCCCCCTGAAATTGTCCCGGAAACCCCTGGAAAGTTCGATGGCACCCTGCACCTCCGATGGTCAATTGGGGGTTGGGGGAGGAGGATAGGGGGAGAAGGGTGAGGGGGGCACCTAGCCTACTTATTCCCTGGATCCACCCATGGTCCAAAAACAGAAACATAATACTCTTATTGTAAACTCGGACTTTTACGGTACTCTAATTACTTGTGATGCATTATGGGTAGTATTCGGTACTTTTTTACCAGACCATAAATAAACAGAAACGGCCGCGCCGATCGCCGGCGTTGCCGCGGCGTGGACGCAGGGGTGACGCGTGGTGATTTGCTACAACGTTGCGTGGAGAAACGGCATGTTTGTAAAGGTAACTTGGTGTTTCATTGATATCTATGCAGATGGAATGTCGACATATGTCTCTTACCTAGCTGCATGCAAAATTTCATTTCCCTCCAATGACTCTAACCACCCTAAACCCCGGTGTGAAGCAAAAATGAACTGATAAAATTACCACTTTGAAATGTATTTTACGGCTTATAGCGCGGAAGCCGTAAGAGATAAGTGGGGGGTATGAGTGAGAAAAATGACGGCAACGAAGTTTTCTATCCAGCCGTGTTAAGTTCAATACCGTAGCTAGCATGGTCTGGAAACCAGGGGGCTGAGAATAAAAATTTTAAAAACTTATATTTTATTTTTGCCTATAAAATAAAAAGTTTCAGTCTGAAAGTTTTTATCTCTAAATATATAATAAAGGAGGCTATTCTCTCTTATTATCTGAAATGGGAACTAATTTTTATCAATTAGATCGGAAGATATAAGGGTTTGAATGATATTTTGGGAAATGCAGACCTTCACGGAATGGGCCAAAAAGGACCCTTAAATTTTCGTTTTTGTTTTGTTTCTGTGTTTGTGCAGTACTGCACAAACCGGCCTTTAAGTTGATATTTGACTCAGAACCTGAACTGCTGTAGCTTCAGATATTTCGAGCCTGTAGTTTAGACCATGAGTTTTATGCCAAATTTAGGGTGCAAAGTTTAAAAGCTAATTTAGAGCCCTAAATTTAAAGCTTTTCTTTCCAACTTTTTGTGTGAACTACAAATTTCCCTGATGTAAAAGGGTGCAAGTTTGAAGAGTCTAGATGAATTAGCAAAAAATAGAAAAATAAAAGTTAAAAATCACATAATGCAAAATTCTGGGCAAAATTTTGAAAATTTTGAAAATTGACAACCGTGGTGCTTATTCATTTGGAAGTGCCTTCTATCCACAAAAGTTTTAGGTCTCTGATACCAGCGCTCAGAACAGACAACAACAACAACAACAACAACCTCGGCCTGCGGCCTCGGCAGGTGCCGCTCTGGCGCAGGAGAAGCCGGTGACAATGTACGTTAGCCAAACAGTTCGATTGACAGGCGAGTTTTTTCAGCAGTTTGATACTTATAACAACGCAATGTTGGAGTTTTAGGTTTTGTGTTCTCATTATGGCTCCATTCAATCCCCTGTCTAGGCCCATGTTTTCCTAAATTAGCATGTCTCTGCATACTGCACCACGCTTGCCCTCTGTTCATATCATCAAATAAATAAACACACGCATAATGTTTGTTTTGTTAAGCAAAGACTGGGCATGACGAGAAGAAAGGAGATACAATATAAAATATGATGGGTTTTCCGACGGTATTTCACCCATACCTGCAGATTTTCACCAAATTCAGCCTATTTGTTACCGAGTTATGCCCCAGCTCGAGACCTCAGCCCCACCACCGAACTGATGTCCTGGATCCGCCTATGCTCGAGCTCCTTACCCCAACCCCTTACATATGTCCTGGATCTGCCTATGCTCGAACTCCGTAGCCCCACCTCTATACTGCCCTGGACCCGCCTATGCTTGAACTCCTTAGCCCCTACCCCTAATGATGTCCTGGATCCGCCTATGCTCGAGCTCCCGAGCCCCACCCACGTACTGATGTCCTGAATCCGCTTATGCTCGAGCTCCTTAGCCCCACTCCCGTACTGATGTCCTGGATCCGCTTATGTTTTAACTCTTTAGCCCCTACCTGTTTTAACTCTTTAGCCTCTTGATGTCCTGGATCCGCTTATGCTCGAGCTCCTTAGCCCCACCCCCGTACTGATGTCTTTGATCCGCCTATACTCGAGCCCCTTAGCCCCGGCCCCGTACTGATGTCCTGGATCCGCCTCTGCTCGAGCTCTTTAGCCCGACACCCATACTGATGTCCTGGATCCGCCTATGCTCGAGCTCCTTAGCCCCATCTCCGTACAGATGTCCTGGATCCGCCTATGCTGGATCTCCTAGCCCCATCCCCGTACCGATATGCTGGATCCGCCTATGCTCAAACCCCTTAGCCTCTAACCCCGTACTGATATCCTGGCTCCGCTTATGCTCGAGCTCCTTAGCCCCACCCCCGTACTGATGTCCTGGATCCGCCTATGCCCGAACTCTTTAGCCCCTACCCCTCTGCTGATGTCCTGGATCCGCTTATGCTTGAGCTCCTTAGCCCCACCTCTGTACTGATGTCCTTTATCCGCCTATACTCGAACCCCTTAGCCCCACCCCCCGTACTGATGCCCTGGATCCGCCTCTGCTCGAGCTCCTTAGCCCCACACCCATACTGATGTCCTGGATCCGCCTATACTCCAGCTCTTTAGCCCCACCCCCGTACAGATGTCCTGGATCCACCTATGCTCGATCTCCTTAGCCCCACCCCCCGTACTGATGTCCTGGATCCGCCTTTACTCAGGCTCCGGAGCCACACCCCTGCACTGATGTCCTGGATCCGCCTATGCTCGAGCTCCTTAGCCCCACCCCCGAACTGATGTCCTGGATCTGCCTATGCTCGAACTCCGTAGCCCCACCTCCGTACTGCCCTGGATTCGCCTATACTCAAACTCTTTATTCCCTACCACCCTACTAATGTCCTGGATCCGCCTATGCTGGAACGCCCGAGCCCCACCACCGTACTGATGTCCTGGATCCGCCTATGCTCGAGCTCCTTAGCCCCACCCCCGTACTGAGGCCTGGATCCGCCTTTGCTGGAGCTCCTTAGCCCCACCCCCGTACTGATGTCCTGGATCCGCCTATGCTCGAACTTCTTAGCCCCACCTCCGTACTGATGTCCTGGATCCGCATATGCTCGAACTCCTTAGCCCCTACCCCCTACTGATGTCCTGGATCCGCCTATGCTCGAGCTCCTTACCCCACCTTCTTCCTGATGTCTTGGATCCGCCTATGCTCGAACTTCGTAGCCCCACCTCTGTACTGGTCCTGGATCCGCCTATGCTCGAACTCCTTAGCCCCACCCCCTACTGATGTCCTGGATCCGACTATGCTCGAGCTCCCGAGCCCCACCCCGTACTGATCAGCTGAATCCGCTTATGCTCGAGCTTCTTAGCCCCACCGCCGTACTGATGTCCTAGATCCGCCTCTGCTCGAGCTCTTTAGCCCCATCCCCGTACTAATATCCTGGATCCGCCTATGCTCGAACTCCGTAGCCCCTACCCCCCTACTGATGTCCTGGATCCGCCTATGCTGGAACTCCCGAGTCTCACCCCGTACTGATGTCCTGATTCCGCTAATGCTCAGCTGCTTAGCCCCATCCCCGTACTAATGTCCTGGATCCGCCTATGCTCTAACTCCCTAGCCCGACCCTCGTACCGATGTCCTGGATCCGCCTATGCTCTAACTCCCTAGCCCGACCCTCGTACCGATGTCCTGGATCCGCCTATGCTCTAACTCCCTAGCCCCACCCTCGTACTGATGTCCTGGGTCCGCCTATGCTCGAACTCTTTAGCCCTTACCCCCATGCTGATGTCCTGGATCCGCTTATGCTCGATCTCCTTACCCCCACACCAGTAACGCCCCACCTCCGTGCCCCCCCGCCCCCGAAACGACATAGGCGGATCCAAGGGGAAAGGGGACAGGTGCCCCCCATAGAATCTTAGCGCCCCCTGAAATTGTCCCGGAAACCCCTGGAAAGTTCGATGGCACCCCCTGAAATGTCGTTTTCCCCGAGATGCAGGTATCGGGGTCTACTGATAGGTTTTAGCGCCTACTTGATAGGTTTTTCCGGCCAAAAGTGGCGTCCCTGGTGTAGATAGCGCCCACCAGGAAGTTTCCCCTTCCACCTCGCCCCCGATAGGCAATCCTGGATCCGCGTATGGGAAGCGACATTTCAGGGAGCGTCATCGACCTTGAGAGGCGTGTCTTTACAATTTCAGAGGGCGCCGATGGTCGATTGGGGGTTGGGGGAGGGGATGGGGGGAGAAGGGTGGGGGGGGGGCACCTAGCCTACTTATTCCCTGGATCCACCCATGGTCCAAAAACAGAAACATAATACTCTTATTGTAAACTCAGACTTTTACGGTACTCTAATTACTTGTGATGCATTATGGGTAGTGTTGGGTACTTTTTTACCAGACCATAAATAAACAGAAACGGCCGCGCCGATCGCCGGCGTTGCCGCGACGTGGACGCAGGGGTGACGCGTGGTGATTTGCTACAACGATGCGTGGAGAAACGGCATGTTAGTAAAGGTAACTTGGTGTTTCATTGATATATATGCAGATGGAATGTCGACATATGTCTCTTACCTAGCTGCATGCAAAATTTCATTTCCCTCCAATGACTCTAACCACCCTAAACCCCGGTGTGAAGCAAAAATGAACTGATAAAATTACCACTTTGAAATGCATTTTACGGCTTATAGCGCGGAAGCCGTAAGAGATAAGTGGGGGGTATCAGTGAGAAAAATGACGGCAACGAAGTTTTCTATCCAGCCGTGTTAAGTTCAATACCGTAGCTATCATGGTCTGGAAACCAGGGGGCTGAGAATAAAAATTTTAAAAACTTATATTTTATTTTTGCCTATAAAATAAAAAGTTTCAGTCTGAAAGTTTTTATCTCTAAATATATAATAAAGGAGGCTATTCTCTCTTATTATCTGAAATGGGAACTAATTTTTATCAATTAGATCGGAAGATATAAGGGTTTGAATGATATTTTGGGAAATGCAGACCTTCACGGAATGGGCCAAAAAGGACCCTTAAATTTCCGTTTTTGTTTTGTTTCTGTGTTTGTGCAGTACTGCACAAACCGGCCTTTAAGTTGATATTTGACTCAGAACCTGAACTGCTGTAGCTTCAGATATTTCGAGCCTGTAGTTTAGACCATGAGTTTTATGCCAAATTTAGGGTGCAAAGTTTAAAAGCTAATTTAGAGCCCTAAATTTAAAGCTTTTTCTTTCCAACTTTTTGTGTGAACTACAAATTTCCCTGATGTAAAAGGGTGCAAGTTTGAAGAGTCTAGATGAATTAGCAAAAAATAGAAAAATAAAAGTTAAAAATCACATAATGCAAAATTCTGGGCAAAATTTTGAAAATTTTGAAAATTGACAACCGTGGTGCTTATTCATTTGGAAGTGCCTTCTATCCACAAAAGTTTTAGGTCTCTGATACCAGCGCTCAGAACAGACAACAACAACAACAACAACCTCGGCCTGCGGCCTCGGCTGGTGCCGCTCTGGCGCAGGAGAAGCCGGTGACAATGTACGTTAGCCAAACAGTTCGATTGACAGGCGAGTGTTTTCAGCAGTTTGATACTTATAACAACGCAATGTTGGAGTTTTAGGTTTTGGGTTCTCATTATGGCTCCATTCAATCCCCTGTCTAGGCCCATGTTTTCCTAAATTAGCATGTCTCTGCATACTGCACCACGCTTGCCCTCTGTTCATATCATCAAAGAAATAAACACACGCATAATGATTGTTTTGTTAAGCAAAGACTGGGCATGACGAGAAGAAAGGAGATACAATATAAAATATGATGGGTTTTCCGACGGTATTTCACCTATGCCTGCAGATTTTCACCCAATTCAGCCTATTTGTTACCGAGTTATGCCCCAGCTCGAGACCTCAGCCCCACCACCGAACTGATGTCCTGGATCCGCCTATGCTCGAGCTCCTTACCCCACCCCCTTACATATGTCCTGGATCTGCCTATGCTGGAACTCCGTAGCCCCACCTCTATACTGCCCTGGATCCGCCTATGCTTGAACTCCTTAGCCCCTACCCCTACTGATGTCCTGGATCCGCCTATGTTCGAGCTCCCGAGCCCCACCCACGTACTGATGTCCTGAATCCGCTTATGCTCGAGCTCCTTAGCCCCACCCCCGTACTGATGTCTTTGATCCGCCTATACTCGAGCCTCTTACCCCAGCCCCGTACTGATGTACTGGATCCGCCTCTGCTCGAGCTCCTTAGCCCAACACCCATACTGATGTCCTGGATCCGCCTATGCTCGAGCTCCTTAGCCCCACCTCCGTACAGATGTCCTGGATCCGCCTATGCTGGATCTCCTTAGCCCAATCCCCGTACCGATATGCTGGATCCGTCTATGCTCAAACTCCTTAGCCTCTACCCCCGTACTGATATCCTGGCTCCGCTTATGCTCGAGCTCCTTATCCCCACCCCCGTACTGATGTCCTGGATCCGCCTATGCTCGAACTCTTTAGCCCTTACCCCTGTGCTGATGTCCTGGATCCGCTAATGCTTGAGCTCCTTAGCCCCACCTCTGTACTGATGTCCTTTATCCGCCTATACTCGAACCCCTTAGCCCCACCCCCCGTACTGATGCCCTGGATCCGCCTCTGCTCGAGCTCCTTAGCCCCACACCCATACTGATGTCCTGGATCCGCCTATGCTCCAGCTTTTTAGCCCCACCCCCGTACAGATGTCCTGGATCCGCCTATGCTCGAGCTCCTTAGCCCCACCCCCGAACTGATGTCCTGGATCTGCCTATGCTCGAACTCCGTAGCCCCACCTCCGTACTGCCCTGGATTCGCCTATACTCGAACTCTTTAGCCCCTACCACCCTACTATTGTCCTTGATCCGCCTATGCTGGAACGCCCGAGCCCCACCACCGTACTGATGTCCTAGATCCGCCTATGCTCGAGCTCCCGAGCCCCACCCCCGTACTGATCAGCTGAATCCGCTTATGCTCGAGCTTCTTAGCCCCACCCCCGTACTGATGTCCTGGATCCGCCTATGCTCGAACTCTTTAGCCCCTACCCACGTGCTGATGTCCTGGATCCGCTTATGCTCGAGCTCCTTAGCCTCACCCCCGTACTGATGTCCTTGATCCGCCTATACTCAAGCCCTTTAGCCCCACCGCCGTACTGATGTCCTAGATCCGCCTCTGCTCGAGCTCCTTAGCCCCACACCCATACTGATGTCCTGGATCAGCCTATGCTCGAGCTCCTTATCTCCACCCCCGTACAGATGTCCTAGATCCGCCTATGCTCGATCTCCTTAGCCCCATCCCCGTACTAATATCCTGGATCCGCCTATGCTCGAACTCCGTAGCCCTACCCCCTACTGATGTCCTGGATCCGCCTATGCTGGAACTCCCGAGTCTCACCCCGTACTGATGTCCTGAATCCGCTAATGCTCAGCTGCTTAGCCCCATCCCCGTACTAACGTCCTGGATCCGCCTATGCTCTAACTCCCTAGCCCGACCCTCGTACCGATGTCCTGGATCCGCCTATGCTCTAACTCCCTAGCCCGACCCTCGTACCGATGTCCTGGATCCGCCTATGCTCTAACTCCCTAGCCCCACCCTCGTACTGATGTCCTGGGTCTGCCTATGCTCGAAATCTTTAGCCCCTACCCCCATGCTGATGTCCTGGATCCGCTTATGCTCGAGCTCCTTACCCCCACACCCGTAACGACCCCACCTCCGTGCCCCCCCGAAACGACATAGGCGGATCCAAGGGGGAAAGGGGACAGGTGCCCCCCATAGAATCTTAGCGCCCCCTGAAATTGTCCCGGAAACTCCTGGAAAGTTCGATGGCACCCCCTGAAATGTCGTTTTCCCCGAGATGCAGGTATCGGGGTGTACTGATAGGTTTTAGCGCCTACTTGATAGGTTTTCCGGCCAAAAGTGGCGTCCCTGGTGTAGATAGCGCCCACCAGGAAATTTCCCCTTCCACCTCGCCCCCGATAGGCAATCCTGGATCCGCGTATGGGAAGCGACATTTCAGGGAGCGTCATCGACCTTGAGAGGCGTGTCTTTACAATTTCAGAGGGCGCCGATGGTCGATTGGGGGTTGGGGAGGGGGATGGGGGAGAAGGTTGAGGGGGGCACCTAGCCTACTTATTCCCTGGATCCACCCATGGTCCAAAAACAGAAACATAATACTCTTATTGTAAACTCGGACTTTTACGGTACTCTAATTACTTGTGATGCATTATGGGTAGTATTGGGTACTTTTTTACCAGACCATAAATAAACAGAAACGGCCGCGCCGGTCGCCGGCGCTGCCGCGGCGTGGACGCAGGCGTGACGCGTGGTGATTTGCTACAACGTTGCGTGGAGAAACGGCATGTTTGTAAAGGTAACTTGGTGTTTCATTGATATCTATGCAGATGGAATGTCGACATATGTCTCTTACCTAGCTGCATGCAAAATTTCATTTCCCTCCAATGACTCTAACCACCCTAAACCCCGGTGTGAAGCAAAAATGAACTGATAAAATTACCACTTTGAAATGTCCTTTACGGCTTATAGCGCGGAAGCCGTAAGAGATAAGTGGGGGGTATGAGTGAGAAAAATGACGGCAACGAAGTTTTCTATCCAGCCGTGTTAAGTTCAATACCGTAGCTATCATAGTCTGGAAACCAGGGGGCTGAGAATAAAAATTTTAAAAACTTATATTTTATTTTTGCCTATAAAATAAAAAGTTTCAGTCTGAAAGTTTTTATCTCTAAATATATAATAAAGGAGGCTATTCTCTTTTATTATCTGAAATGGGAACTAATTTTTATCAATTAGATCGGAAGATATAAGGGTTTGAATGATATTTTGGGAAATGCAGACCTTCACGGAATGGGCCAAAAAGGACCCTTAAATTTCCGTTTTTGTTTTGTTTCTGTGTTTGTGCAGTACTGCACAAACCGGCCTTTAAGTTGATATTTGACTCAGAACCTGAACTGCTGTAGCTTCAGATATTTCGAGCCTGTAGTTTAGACCACGAGTTTTATGCCAAATTTAGGGTGCAAAGTTTAAAAGCTAATTTGGAGCACTAAATTTAAAGCTTTTTCTTTCCAACTTTTTGTGTGAACTACAAATTTCCCTCATGTAAAAGGGTGCAAGTTTGAAGAGTCTAGATGAATTAGCAAAAAATAGAAAAATAAAAGTTAAAAATCACATAATGCAAAATTCTGGGCAAAATTTTGAAAATTTTGAAAATTGACAACCGTGGTGCTTATTCATTTGGAAGTGCCTTCTATCCACAAAAGTTTTAGGTCTCTGATACCAGCGCTCAGAACAGACAACAACAACAACAACCAACCTCGGCCTGCGGCCTCGGCTGGTGCCGCTCTGGCGCAGGAGAAGCCGGTGACAATGTACGTTAGCCAAACAGTTCGATTGACAGGCGAGTGTTTTCAGCAGTTTGATACTTATAACAACGCAATGTTGGAGTTTTAGGTTTTGGGTTCTCATTATGGCTCCATTCAATCCCCTGTCTAGGCCCATGTTTTCCTAAATTAGCATGTCTCTGCATACTGCACCACGCTTGCCCTCTGTTCATATCATCAAAGAAATAAACACACGCATAATGATTGTTTTGTTAAGCAAAGACTGGGCATGACGAGAAGAAAGGAGATACAATATAAAATATGATGGGTTTTCCGACGGTATTTCACCTATGCCTGCAGATTTTCACCCAATTCAGCCTATTTGTTACCGAGTTATGCCCCAGCTCGAGACCTCAGCCCCACCACCGAACTGATGTCCTGGATCCGCCTATGCTCGAGCTCCTTACCCCACCCCCTTACATATGTCCTGGATCTGCCTATGCTGGAACTCCGTAGCCCCACCTCTATACTGCCCTGGATCCGCCTATGCTTGAACTCCTTAGCCCCTACCCCTACTGATGTCCTGGATCCGCCTATGTTCGAGCTCCCGAGCCCCACCCACGTACTGATGTCCTGAATCCGCTTATGCTCGAGCTCCTTAGCCCCACCCCCGTACTGATGTCTTTGATCCGCCTATACTCGAGCCTCTTACCCCAGCCCCGTACTGATGTACTGGATCCGCCTCTGCTCGAGCTCCTTAGCCCAACACCCATACTGATGTCCTGGATCCGCCTATGCTCGAGCTCCTTAGCCCCACCTCCGTACAGATGTCCTGGATCCGCCTATGCTGGATCTCCTTAGCCCAATCCCCGTACCGATATGCTGGATCCGTCTATGCTCAAACTCCTTAGCCTCTACCCCCGTACTGATATCCTGGCTCCGCTTATGCTCGAGCTCCTTATCCCCACCCCCGTACTGATGTCCTGGATCCGCCTATGCTCGAACTCTTTAGCCCTTACCCCTGTGCTGATGTCCTGGATCCGCTAATGCTTGAGCTCCTTAGCCCCACCTCTGTACTGATGTCCTTTATCCGCCTATACTCGAACCCCTTAGCCCCACCCCCGTACTGATGCCCTGGATCCGCCTCTGCTCGAGCTCCTTAGCCCCACACCCATACTGATGTCCTGGATCCGCCTATGCTCCAGCTTTTTAGCCCCACCCCCGTACAGATGTCCTGGATCCGCCTATGCTCGAGCTCCTTAGCCCCACCCCCGAACTGATGTCCTGGATCTGCCTATGCTCGAACTCCGTAGCCCCACCTCCGTACTGCCCTGGATTCGCCTATACTCGAACTCTTTAGCCCCTACCACCCTACTATTGTCCTTGATCCGCCTATGCTGGAACGCCCGAGCCCCACCACCGTACTGATGTCCTAGATCCGCCTATGCTCGAGCTCCCGAGCCCCACCCCCGTACTGATCAGCTGAATCCGCTTATGCTCGAGCTTCTTAGCCCCACCCCCGTACTGATGTCCTGGATCCGCCTATGCTCGAACTCTTTAGCCCCTACCCACGTGCTGATGTCCTGGATCCGCTTATGCTCGAGCTCCTTAGCCTCACCCCCGTACTGATGTCCTTGATCCGCCTATACTCAAGCCCTTTAGCCCCACCGCCGTACTGATGTCCTAGATCCGCCTCTGCTCGAGCTCCTTAGCCCCACACCCATACTGATGTCCTGGATCAGCCTATGCTCGAGCTCCTTATCTCCACCCCCGTACAGATGTCCTAGATCCGCCTATGCTCGATCTCCTTAGCCCCATCCCCGTACTAATATCCTGGATCCGCCTATGCTCGAACTCCGTAGCCCTACCCCCTACTGATGTCCTGGATCCGCCTATGCTGGAACTCCCGAGTCTCACCCCGTACTGATGTCCTGAATCCGCTAATGCTCAGCTGCTTAGCCCCATCCCCGTACTAACGTCCTGGATCCGCCTATGCTCTAACTCCCTAGCCCGACCCTCGTACCGATGTCCTGGATCCGCCTATGCTCTAACTCCCTAGCCCGACCCTCGTACCGATGTCCTGGATCCGCCTATGCTCTAACTCCCTAGCCCCACCCTCGTACTGATGTCCTGGGTCTGCCTATGCTCGAAATCTTTAGCCCCTACCCCCATGCTGATGTCCTGGATCCGCTTATGCTCGAGCTCCTTACCCCCACACCCGTAACGACCCCACCTCCGTGCCCCCCCGAAACGACATAGGCGGATCCAAGGGGGAAAGGGGACAGGTGCCCCCCATAGAATCTTAGCGCCCCCTGAAATTGTCCCGGAAACTCCTGGAAAGTTCGATGGCACCCCCTGAAATGTCGTTTTCCCCGAGATGCAGGTATCGGGGTGTACTGATAGGTTTTAGCGCCTACTTGATAGGTTTTCCGGCCAAAAGTGGCGTCCCTGGTGTAGATAGCGCCCACCAGGAAATTTCCCCCTTCCACCTCGCCCCCGATAGGCAATCCTGGATCCGCGTATGGGAAGCGACATTTCAGGGAGCGTCATCGACCTTGAGAGGCGTGTCTTTACAATTTCAGAGGGCGCCGATGGTCGATTGGGGGTTGGGGGAGGGGGATGGGGGAGAAGGGTGAGGGGGGCACCTAGCCTACTTATTCCCTGGATCCACCCATGGTCCAAAAACAGAAACATAATACTCTTATTGTAAACTCGGACTTTTACGGTACTCTAATTACTTGTGATGCATTATGGGTAGTATTGGGTACTTTTTTACCAGACCATAAATAAACAGAAACGGCCGCGCCGGTCGCCGGCGCTGCCGCGGCGTGGACGCAGGCGTGACGCGTGGTGATTTGCTACAACGTTGCGTGGAGAAACGGCATGTTTGTAAAGGTAACTTGGTGTTTCATTGATATCTATGCAGATGGAATGTCGACATATGTCTCTTACCTAGCTGCATGCAAAATTTCATTTCCCTCCAATGACTCTAACCACCCTAAACCCCGGTGTGAAGCAAAAATGAACTGATAAAATTACCACTTTGAAATGTCCTTTACGGCTTATAGCGCGGAAGCCGTAAGAGATAAGTGGGGGGTATGAGTGAGAAAAATGACGGCAACGAAGTTTTCTATCCAGCCGTGTTAAGTTCAATACCGTAGCTATCATAGTCTGGAAACCAGGGGGCTGAGAATAAAAATTTTAAAAACTTATATTTTATTTTTGCCTATAAAATAAAAAAGTTTCAGTCTGAAAGTTTTTATCTCTAAATATATAATAAAGGAGGCTATTCTCTTTTATTATCTGAAATGGGAACTAATTTTTATCAATTAGATCGGAAGATATAAGGGTTTGAATGATATTTTGGGAAATGCAGACCTTCACGGAATGGGCCAAAAAGGACCCTTATATTTCCGTTTTTGTTTTGTTTCTGTGTTTGTGCAGTACTGCACAAACCGGCCTTTAAGTTGATATTTGACTCAGAACCTGAACTGCTGTAGCTTCAGATATTTCGAGCCTGTAGTTTAGACCACGAGTTTTATGCCAAATTTAGGGTGCAAAGTTTAAAAGCTAATTTGGAGCACTAAATTTAAAGCTTTTTCTTTCCAACTTTTTGTGTGAACTACAAATTTCCCTCATGTAAAAGGGTGCAAGTTTGAAGAGTCTAGATGAATTAGCAAAAAATAGAAAAATAAAAGTTAAAAATCACATAATGCAAAATTCTGGGCAAAATTTTGAAAATTTTGAAAATTGACAACCGTGGTGCTTATTCATTTGGAAGTGCCTTCTATCCACAAAAGTTTTAGGTCTCTGATACCAGCGCTCAGAACAGACAACAACAACAACAACAGACAACAACGACGACGAGACCGGAAAAACTGTCAGAATAGAAGCCGTTTCTTACTTCGTTCGTCACCGGCTTCTGACAGACAACAACGACGACGAGACCGGAAAAACTGTCAGAATAGAAGCCGTTTCTTACTTCGTTCGTCACCGGCTTCTGACAGACAACGACGACGACGAGACCGGAAAAACTGTCAGAATAGAAGCCGTTTCTTACTTCGTTCGTCACCGGCTTCTGACAACGACGACGACGAGACCGGAAAAACTGTCAGAATAGAAGCCGTTTCTTACTTCGTTCGTCACCGGCTTCTGATCAGAAGAATAAATACCTTCATCTAGGGTAGTTTAATCATTCAAGAACTTGTTTTAATCTATTGGCAGGATTGTTTCACCACAGGAGAGTGAAACTATTCTTGGGGCAGTTTGTGAGTTCCATAGAAATACTCTGAGGTGATACATTTACACCTTTGCATTTTCAGTAAGAATGGAACTGCACTGTGCTAAAATGAAATAGTGATTAATTTACCACATGCGTGTAATATTACACCTTTTCTTCTAATATTAAGCTGGATGTCGGAATATATTTACCAAGAATTCTAAACAAATTCTTGATAATGGGGTAATTTTAGGAGCAGACAAATTGAAATTCTACGCTTGAGGTGTTGTTTTTTTCAGTGTGATCGTTGTTGAGAGTATCATTAGCGGTAAAATTGGTCAGTGATGGATCTAGGCGGTAGTTTTGGTGGGACAAACAAAAATCGAAACGCAAGAAAAAACGTCGCGCAGTGAAAGCTTTTGCAACAATCTAACTAGCCGGCAGGTTGGGGAGGCGGGGAGTGGGGAGTAAATATAAGTCGAAAAGCAAAACAAACAGGCGTCACTGGGTGAAATATGTGGCCACAAAATGCTTGCTTTCGATATCCAAGGATCATTCATCCAAATACGATTTTAAATATCAAGAGGACCAGGCTCCAATATTCACACTGAAGTTGACTGGTTCTGTTTGAAAATGATTTCTTCAGTTAAAGCACCAACACCTTGCTTATGAACTTAAAAGGAGCCGGGGAAAAGGTCGACAGCTTGGGGAGGGGGATAACATTATGGTTTTGCTCCGAGCTTTTTCGTTCGGAGAGAAAATACGTATTGTCCCCTCCCCTTGGGTCCTCCATTAGAACTGGATGCTGTTTGAGGGGTCTCGTTGCCACGTGCGACCACCAAGGGTAAAAGGGCAGTGAATAGTGAATGTTTCTCTGATGAAATCCACCAACTCGAGAGCTACTACTCTTCGAAATTTAGCACGACATTGGTTCCAGCTATTATTGATGTTAAAATTGTTCGATGTGTCGCTGAAATGAAAATATTTTAGGATAAATATTGTTTACATATTCTGGTTGGGCGAAACCAGAATATTACCCGGGGGACCTTGTAACCAAAGCCTACCTTTGGCGGACGCAGGGGGCATTCCGGTCATGGCCCCCCAAAGCGCTGGAGGGGGCCAAACTATCTTTCCCCCAAACGCCGGAGAAATTTTTTGAAAAAAGGTGTGTACACTAAGCCTGTAGAGCAAAAAATATTCGCTTCCCCCTCCCCCCCGGAGAGCGATCAGGCACTTGGAGAGGTAGCTTATACTAGATCTGTCGAGCACTGAAAAAGGTGTTTGCAATAGGTATGTAGAGCAAACAATCTTCGCTCCCACCCCCTTCCCCCCCCACAGGAGGACAGGCAGACATGGGTTTGCCCCCAAAACTCGGGTCTGCGTACGCCCCTGAAGCCTACGCTGCTCCCTTGACCTGAGAGGGTATATTACCAACAAGACTAAAATTGGACTGGAAACGAATGTTAAGCTGGTCTGATTCTGGTTTAGCCCGAGAGATTATTATCAGTATATTGTTTTGGGATTTCATTGAGTTTAAATCTTTAGCCTCGATAAATTTTTGAGAACTCCCGCAGCCTAATATTGAGCCCCTTGGGCTAAAGGGTGTTTTAAGCTCGTGCAATCTTTCGAAAGCCTAGCTGGCTCAGAGGCCCCTAACTATCGTGCATCCTTAGCTGCCATCTCAACTTAACGTATCTGCATTGGTTTTGGTCGCCCGGAAAGAGGCACATAAGCATTTATCACTAACTTTAAGAATTGTTGGGGTTTAACGACGCACCAACTGCCAGGGTCATACGGCGTCCCAAACTCTCACCCTGTTGGAAGGGATTTTGGGGATCAGATCGACTTATTCAGAGGCTCCGCCGGGACTTGAACCCGGGACCGGTGGCTTAGAAGACAAGGGTGCTATCCACTAAGCCACCTCATCCCCTTATCACTAACTTTATACGATATTATACGTAATAAATAATTTTTGGGCTTATCGATGCACCAACTGCCAGTGTCATATGGTGTCGCCAACTTTTTTACTGTTGAAAAGATATCCCGGGAACCAGCTTGCTCCTTGTTCAGGGAAACCGCCGGGCCTTGAACCCGGGTCGGCTGGGTGGAATCCAGCTACGCTGACCACTCCAATACAGCGTCTCTAGCATTTAATTGGAATTGAAGACATCCCTCTATCTGAATACTGATTTGTGCAGATCAGGATATATTTGAATATAAGCTGATGACCATTGTTGGTTGGCAGCCCCTACCAATGGTCCCCAGCCTTTGGAATTTTTCCCTAACTGGCAAACAGTACCCCTTTAGCTCGAAATACCTGAAGGCCTTTCCCGTTTGGCAAGGGCTAATGTGACCTTTGAGGAAGGTCGTTATGAGCACATAACCAGGCAAGCAAGGGCAAGGTAGGAAACCGAAGAGCCTAATAAAGAAAACAATAGCTCGTTTTCGATTCATGTAATGTTCTCTTTGTGCCCATCTCCCAGCAACATGAGAGTTGGCGACACTATATAGCCTCAACAGTCGGTGTGTGTAAACCCCCAAAGCTGCTTTGAACCCATTTTCTTCCTTTGTCCCTGGAAAAATGCGAAAACAAGCAAGACCTGAATGTGTGTATTTCGCTCTGGACACATGAGCAACAAGAAAACAGTGGAATAAAATTCAGGCAGAATATCTGCTCCTAATTTCGAAACATTTCAAATAAATATGAGGATTCAGTACTAGCAAGTCGATAGTTTTAGTCATTTTTAGTGTAGTGGCAGGTTTCGACTCATTACCTCATGCATTTATCTACCATTTTTGTGATTGAGACCCCATTAGCCAAACGGCACTTTTTCATGCTCCCTTCTTGTTCTTCATAAGGAGTTTTAGCGACCTAGCGTTCATGAATTGTAGCCAAATATGTTAATCATTTTCATTTTAACCATTTTCTGGTGCATAAGTCCTGATTACCATATAATAAAGAGATATTTATTTATTTATTTTGCAGCACAATGGTGACAATACTATCAGCATAATTCACAACAGGAACAGACACCCATGGAACAGGCATATATGTTAAACCTGATAAACAATTTGAATTCAAACTTACCCCACAACCCCAGGCCATTCCATTGATAAGCTAAGCGGGGAATATAAAGGAAAAAATATGCCCATATACATAATTTTAATCGCCTTGGTGCTCTTCCCGGGCCCCATCCTCATTTTTGGCGAGTTATTCGGAGCCGATTTAAATGAGAGACTAGTCGACTTACACCAATTTATGGTTATCAGCCTGACAACTTATAACTGTAAATTGATAACAGTTCAGGTCAGGTGAACGAGTTTTAACGTGATTTCCACGCCCATGTGGGTCATTTTTGTTTTCTTAGATAAGAACGACAAAGCAAGGGAAAAACGCGACTCCTACAGCAGGCCATGGTCGAGTTTCCTCCTCATTCAAAAGCTCTTCGAAATAAAAATTTCCCACATATCGTCTAGTTATTTTGAGATCACGTCAGTAAAGACGCTACCAGGGATCACCGGAGGTCATAGTTTCGAGCTTGTCTGTGCTCATATCTTTAGAACAAGACGGCAAGGAGCTTCCAGCGCCATTTCTATTTTTCGTATCACCTTTGCCTCTTGAGTTAACAGGGGAAAGGGAGATGGACTGACGCCCCACGTCGTAGTGGGTGCGAAAAGAGGCCAGGTGGTGTCTGGTTGACATACTTGGCTTTTCCCATTATTATCCCTTGCACCTGACTGGATTCAGCCAAATCAAAAATTTCTTGGCGTCGTCTTCACCCTCCCCCGGAGGGAGGGGGGTCTGAACACCCTCCCTCAGATTTTTCCGACCGTGCAGAAAAATGCCGGCGCGAAGCGCCGCCGTAATTGGCGCACCCTATCCGTAATTAATTCTTCAACGTTTTCTAGAATTTTACGTTTGCACCATCTCAGGTCAGGTCAACAGTGCAGGTCAAGTTACCTCAACTCCAAAAAGTTTAAGATTTCATGAGTAGGAACGGTGTGAATCTGTCTTCTTAAAACTCATATCACATAATAGCCCCATCAATTAGCGCAAAACATATTCCGGGATTTTACATATCGATGACCTAGGATCAAATACAGATCATGACCTCTCCATTGGAAATGCATGGGAAAACAAAAATTGAGGGAAATGGTTTTATTTCTGTTGATATGTAGTTGAATACCTTCACATTCTCCAAATCGTAGTAGCTTAAGCCCCTCTCCAGGCTCATGCCGCAAGTTTGGACCTGTGATCTCTGAGAGGTCATCTTGGATTGCTTAAACCGCGCCCCAGTGGGCCTACGAGCCATCTTTGCCCTGGTGGGAGGGGGGGTGTTTGAACACCCCCTCGAACTCGGCCTCTACGTGGGATAGCGAAAAAAGCGAACGCTGTTGGATAGTTCATACAAATTCATGAAGAAATTACATTTGTCACTTTTTGGCTCAGGTCAATTTTGAGGTCATGACAGGTCAAAGGAAGTGGGATTTTGAGTAGAGTTTTTGGTATCTAGCGTCTGGAGAGTTGAGTAAGACACCATTCGCTTCCTTTCGCCACGGAAAATCGAATGATGAATCAAATCGGAAAATCGAACGAGCCATACTAGGTCAAAACTTAAAAATGACCAGACCTCAGCTCAGGGTCACTTTTTAACCTAGCATAGTCAATATGCAATCAATCGACTCGCAATAGCAATCTGAACGCAATGATATCAAAATAAAAGCTGGATCATTTCATGCAGTTATTGACATAAGTCTGAAAACTGCTTAAATAGCCCCAGATGACCTCTCAGAGGTCACAGGTCAAAAATTGCAACAGGAGCCTGGAATGGGTCCCAGGATACTACGATTTAGGGAATATTGAGGTTTTCTCAGCTGTTGAGTACACAAATACAGCCCAATTTCTGTTTTCCCATGTATTGACAA
Organism: Lepas anatifera; assembly: GCA_034440635.1. NCBI lineage: Eukaryota > Metazoa > Arthropoda > Thecostraca > Lepadidae > Lepas > Lepas anatifera. The sequence goes on along the minus strand of JAOTON010002268.1, from coordinate 838,148 downwards.
TAGCGAGGTCATGGTCTGTAGTTGACCTTAGGTCATCGATATGAAAAATCCCGGAATATATGTTGTAGCACTCGGTGGGCCCATTATATGGAATAAGTTTTAATTCGATAAATTCACCCATTTCTTACTTATGCCGCTTAAACATTTTTGGAGGTGAGGTCACCTGCACTGGTGACCTGAACTGAGATGACCCAACCTTAAAATTTGGGGAAAAGTTGCGGAATCAATCAAGGATAAAGTGTGCTAAGTACGGCGGCGCCTCGCGCCGCCGTTTTTTCGTGCCGCTGGAAAACACCCGAGGGGGTGTTTAAGCACCTTCCACCGGGGCGAGGGTTAAACAGGTAGACTTGGGTCAATAATTTCGCAGGAAATGATGAAAAAGTTTTTTATTTTGATACCATTACGTTTGGATTGTTATTGCAAGTTGATTGATATGCATATTGATTATGCTAGATCAGATAAAGACATTGACCCAGCTTTAGGTCACGTTACTTTTATGATTTCATGTAGTATAGTCATATTATACATGGTTCAATTTTCCGTAAAAAGAGGAAGCCAATGGCGCCATACAGTTTATACTAACTGAATTCAGTCAGACGATAGGCCCCATAAACTCCTCTACACCCATCACATTTTTTTACCTGTCATGACCTAAATATTGACCTGAGACAAAAAGTGAGTAATGTAGTTTCGCGATAAATTCTTATGAACCATCTACCAGTGTTCGCGTTTCCCTCTATCCTGCATAGGAGCCGGGTTCGAGGGAAAGTGTTCTCCCCTACAGCAAAAGATGGCTCGGACACCCACCGGGGCGGGTGTTAAATAACAAAATTCGGCCACAGGGTGCCGTTTTAAACCCCATGAACTCTAGTCCCCCAGAAAAAATATTTCAGCAGTGATCCTGTGAGCCTTATGAGGCTGGAAACATTGTTTGAAGCCATAACTCAGACATACCCAGTCTTGGACTCTCGTGCCCAGGCGCCTCGGTCACTGAAAGGACCGCCTGGGGCTAGACACCTGCGAGACAGTACTGATCACCTCGGTTCAAAACACTGTGCCCCCTGCCTGCCACACACTATTTACTACGTGTGCCCTTGCACCTGTCGTTGTAAACACGTAGTAATCACGTGACCCAGGTATGCGTGCCAGTCGAGCGAAGGGTCGGGGATTATCAGGGGCGGTGGCAAGTCAGCCGAAGGCTACCCCGTCAAAATGCAGCAAAATCAGTAATTGTGTAATATTTTCTCACGCAGATGTCAGATTAGGAAATAATGGTAACCACTGGAAAGCTCTTGCAAAAATACATAAGAAGAACCCATTTATAAAGCTATAGACGCCATAGGTTGCGAGATATTCATCCTAAACCGGTCGAGCCTAGTCATGGCAATTTCAATTGCGGGGGACTGTACATACCTCCAGCCCTTACCTTCCAGACTGCTAAAAGGTCACAACCTTCTGGAACTTTTATCTATTGGTCCCCTGGAACTGGGACCATTTGACATATTCTCACACATAAGCTGACGCGGAATTACGACTGTAAAGCTTAGGCGTAGGGCTTCCAGTTATTCATGGAAAATAAAGGAACTCATCAATCAAAAGATCACTTACCTGAACTCTCCTCTCAAAGTTCAAATGCATCCGTTTCCAATGCCTTCCTTTCCAGCAAAACACCTCTGCACTGAGGTGCAAAATCATGGTCAGCACTTAAGCAGGTGAATAGATCAGGACATGCTCCCGCTGGGAAACAAGTTTTCAAAGAAAAGAAAAAAATTCAAAGAAGAATTTGTGAGAGTCTTTAAAATATAATTCGAGCTAAGCAGCAGCTGATGAGTGGAATGTACCCACCAGAGCTGGCAAAGGGGTGTCTGTCGATCTTTAAGTTCCGAAACGGCAACTCAGAGGACAAGAAAGGTCTACCTACTAAAGTAAGCTATTTTACTTAACTGATAAATTGAGTAAGATACGCGGCTGTACATACATACACTGCAAAACGTCCCACAATGCGTTGTAAAGCGAAACTTATTGGGTGAATTTCAATGGCTAGTTACTTCACAAAGCTATAGTAACATGTCAAAGAAACCAGACGATCAAAAAGACACTCACAGGGGAGCCTTGGAGGACTGTAGGCACTCAAAATCTAATAAAGACGAACATTTTGATCCAGAAAAGAAACGGTGCAAATGTGATCACATATCTATTGGGCTTTAGAAACAGCCATCAGGTATGGCAAAGATGGTTTCCTCTAGCACCCGTCGTGGAGGAAAGAGTGCTGTTTTTCATGAGAGGCGCGCTCAAACACTTATAGGAGAACCCGTAAATACTATGAGTGGAAACATTTATTGTAAGCACCCACGGAAGAAACAGCGGTGTTGTCGATGAATCGAGCCTCGCTCCAAGTTACCCAGTGCTAGATATGCATTTCCGATGGTGAAGGGATGTCCGCTCAAGCGTTCGAGGGGTGTATGTGTATCTTGTACGTATCGCATTTTTGCATGCAGGATAAGGCTTTCCATGGCAGAGTAACCAAATTACAAACACGTCTCTGGTGCCAACACTGGGGATTCGTGGGCTAGTTGCTCCCCTAAGGACGTCACTAAACGTGTCACTCGACAGCAGAGCCTCCAGGGTGTCGAGTGCTAGAAAATGAGAAAACACAGGGGCATACTGCAGGCTTGAGGGCGCCCCTCGGCATCAGGAAGGAAGTGACAGGGGCACCTGACTGAGGCCCGTAACCCCAGCAAGACAAGAACACGCCTAAGCGGTAAGTTGAGCTAGGCAGTGGTGGTGCTAAGTACCGGATCACTGACGGCGGAACTGGGGGGGAGGGGGAGGGGCACCGGGGCACTGTATCAGACATTTTAACATTAAGCCTATGGCGTTGACTGGATAGAAATAGGTTGAAAATCTCATGGTGGAAATCCCTTAAATTCGAATGTTCCACCATCACTGAACTGGATACGCCTTTTAACACGCACCCCGCTGGGGGAATTCGCCCCCTCCTGATTTTCCTCAGATAGCTCAAAAACAAAAAAGACGCAGAACAACGAGACTTACAGTACCTTATCCCTTATGAATTTTACACCTTTGACCAAATTTTAAGTTAAGGTCATATCAGGTCAAGGAGCTATTCAATGTCAAGTGACCCGACCTCAAAACCAAAAATCACGAGTTTGAAGCGGCGCCCAGGGAACATCAGTGAACCGATCAGTTTGAAACTTCCACAATATAATAAAGTCATTAGGGTCTACAAATCTGCTATCTCGGAATTTTGATATTGTCGACCTAAGATGGGGTCAATTTTTTGGTCACCCCATTATAAGTCTATGGTAAAAAATAGAATGGGTTCGTTTTCAGTATATAGTGCTGGATAAATAAAGCTAAAAATCCTCAAACCGTCTATTCGTACCACGATCTTGACCATACAGTTGAGCTTTTGAGCATCTGGCCTATCAAAGGTCATGTCAGGTCACGGGAGCATAGAGTGATTGTTTTGCCGATAACTTCTCACTGAATTGAGATAAAACTCCTATTATGCTTTCATTATGCTTATATGGTCACGGGGAGTTGATCGATATGCAGCATGACCATACCAGGTCACCATGTGACCCTGACCTAGGTCGAGGTTAGGTCCTTTTCACATTTGGACCCAGCAAGATCATATTATACATGATTAGATTTGCCACGATGAGGGAGTTCCAATGATGCATAAATATTTTCTTTAGCTCCCCTGAGGGTAGATCTAGAGAGAGAAACGTAGGGGAGGGTGGGGTGGGTTGTATCAGTTTTTACTCCAGGTTCATTAATTTCGTAACTACTTGGGATGGCCCCGTGATTTCAATACCATCTCGTAGCTGCATCCTTTGGCTTCCTTTTGCCGATATATTTTTTTTCTTAATCTTTACTGGTTTGTCTCCTACTGCCCGGCGAATGGACCTTTTCACTTGATACAACTTACCCCACCGGTTGGGTGAGTTGTATCACATGGTGGGTTAAGTTGTAACAGTGTGTCACGTTTTGGAGACTGTGCCTGCTACCGATCATAACCGTGGGAACAACCTACAACGAATTTAGAATTTAATTATAAACTTAACTTGCATTTTATTGAACCTAACTATGGCCAATACAGTACGAAATTCATGGCGACAAAAAGCGCAAACGAAACATCAACCGTCCAAATGTAAAAGTGACCCGTTTGGAAAAAGGGAAGCCAATACAATGCGTCGAAACGGGCAAATTCTTGACTAGGTACCAGCAGACTTAAGCCAGGGCTAAAGTCTGTTCAATCTGCAACTGTTCAATCTGAAAAGCCTAAACGTATTAGTTATGGACTTACTAAGTAATCATCTCACAATAGTTACGGGAAGGGTTGTATCAGGGATACGGATGAATTGCATGGACGTGGGAAGAAGGAGGCGGGGGGGCGAGCAGGGGTGTCCCTCGAATTTGCGAAGCGAAGGTGGGGATGTGGCCATAACTTCTCGGGACTTGTTAGACTTTAATTTTTGTTTTTGCTTTCATTCCATCAGCGCGGCCTGTCTTGTACTTATCCTGGCCCGCACTTTTTGCAGCAAATATATTTTTACCTAATTTTTCATTGTGGCTACCTGTAATGATATAGTGTTTTTTGGAAAAAATGAATCTGTGGCGACATCCCTAATGAGCTGTATAGGCAGCGTGGGGTGCCTACCCATTTAAATGGGTCCTAAATAAGCTCAGGGGCCAAAACTAGCCCAGGGGGCCAACCTTCAACTCATGGGGCCTAGACACGCTGAGGGGGCCCAAAGCAGCTCAGGAGGCCCATACAAACTAAGATGGCCAGACTAGCTGGGTGTCTCGACGAGCTCATGGGGCCCAGATACGCACAACGGGCCCCATACAAGCTGAAGGAGTCTATATCAGTTAAACGAACACGATACCAACCCAGGGGGGACCCTTGCCAGCTCAGGGGAGACTAATCCAGCTAGGGCCCTATGATCAAACCAGAGGCCCCTTAAGAAAATCCTATCACGGGCCCTAGACCAGCTCATGGCTGCCACAATAATCTCACCTACAGGGTTACTTTTAGCTTAGGGGGCCAAAGCAGCGAAGGATCTAAGGCCAATCCAGTAAGCTCCTGTGCAATACTCTTTCACGGTCCCAGAACAGCCCAGGGGGCAACCTGAAAACTCGCTCTCAGATAGCTAACAATTAACTCAGAGGGCCCAGGATCTGTTGAGAAGGGCCTATATACACCAATTAAGGGACCCCGAAAAGCTCAGAAGGCTCCAGTGGCGACACATTCAAGTTCAGTGTGAGGGCCTGGTTATCTAAAGCGGTCCCAGATCAACTGAGGGGACTCAATATCAGCTCAGAGCAGCCACCAAAAACTCAGAGGCCCAGGCCCGCAGAGGCTCTGCGGTCCCTGATGCTTAGGTTAGCGTCAATCGGAGATTTCAGTAGGGACTCAGCGTTAGTCAAAACAACTGTGATATGTGGAGGTGGTCGATACGGCACCTTAGCTTTCACCATGACTAAGTTCAACAAAGCTCACTGTATTCATTGTTAATTGCGCTTATTGTAGCGTCAATCGGGGTTTCTGTAGGGACCCAGCGTTAGCCAAGACAACTATGATATGTGGATGTGGTCGTTACGACACCTCAGTTTTCTTCCAGATCGAAGTTAGCTGTATTCTTTGCTCATGGTGCTTCAGTTAGCATCAGTGGGGGCGTCCAGCTTTTTCTACCAATGTACCAGTCATTACGTTCTGGGCGAAACCTTGCCGGCCCGAAATATGTTTGATGGTAAACGTGAACATGTTTCACTGAAAGGTAGCTTTCATGAAAATAAGCATTTACAAATACGTTTCTTAAACGCGTTTTTTCTTCGACACTGGCCGCCTATTGGGTGGTAAATTGGCGCCCCTCAGATTCCGCGCTCCCAGGTTCGGCGCCCCCCCTCAGAGCCTGCCCCCTAACGAAATCCTAGATTCGCCACTGGACTTGTTAGACTTTAATTTTTGCTTTTGCTTTCATTCCATCAGCGTGGTCCGTCTTGCACTTATCCTGACCCGCACTGTTTGCATCAAAAATATTTTACCTAATTTTTCGTTGTGGCTAGATGTGACAATGTAGTGTTTTTGGCAAAAACGAATATGTGGTGACACCCCTAATGAGCTGTATGTACATTGGGGTGAGTTGTATCACTGTTACAACATACCCCACCTGGCCTTGATACAACATGTACCACCCTCCCACATTGGAAAAAACGTCCTCGTGCTCAACAACCAGTGGCCAGCCGAGAAAATCCTTCTCACGCACGAAACCTTAGAATCGACCCTTACCGCTGCTACAGCGATCCTTCCAATTCGTGATCATCTGAATGACAAAAACACACATTTCCTTACAACGAAATTTTACAGAATGACACCCCGAAAACACATTTTCTGCGCTCACCGCGAAACGCACCAAGCCAAGCAGACGGCAGTATAAAGAAAGATGGCGGATCACTTGCCGCATCATCTGGTCGTGTCGGGAGCGCTATCTCTTGGATAGTTTTAGTTTAGCAAAAAATCGCTCTGATACAACTTGTCCATGATACAACTCTCCCCACTCTCCCCTACACTGCTCTGTTGTAAGCCTATGGAACCTTCTTTGACGTATGCTGACCTCAATATTGACCTGATATAAAAATTATTCGCATAAAATATCTTCGTTTTGTATAGAGTTTTCGAACCCCGCTCGTAATTTTTATTTAGCTTTCGTGGGGAATGAGATACGGAGGGGGGGCTGGCGTAAAACGCCCCCCCCAGCGGGGCGCGTCATACCAGGGACTCCAGCGGAGCACGTGTTAACACGCGCACTGGAGGGGGCCTCGGAGGCCCCCCACCTGTTTTTCCAAGGTGGCCGGAGAACCGCTCGTAGCCGAAACACGATACTTTGCCACATTAAACAGAATTTAATAGCGCGTCGATTGGTGAAGACTTTTTTGAAAATCGGCCGACAATTTTTTGACTTATAGGCTTTCAAAGTCAGACCTGCATTTTGAGATCGCCGTAAGCGCGCGGTCGGACCATTGAAGACCGAGTGGTGACGTCATAACGTCATATAAGCGGGACTGTATGTCAAGGTCACTTCACATGAAAGTCAATATCAAGGTCAAAGGTCACAGGTCAAGGTCATATCTGCACTTTCAAGGTCACTGACCACTGTGCGTCCGGCCAAATGACGTTACCCCGTCTGACATATATTATGCTATGACGTCATCGGTAGGGTACCCCAATACAAAGGTCAAGGTCAAAGGTCAAGGTCAAAGGTCATTGGGAAAGGTCAATCCTCATTTCCCGCCAAACAGTGGTTACAGTGTTAGTCAAAGTGTAATTAATAAGTAGTATATCATATGGTGACCTTAAAGGTCAATGACCTTGAATGACCTTGACCCAAAAGTTGTGGGGAAGCCTCTTTGAGACCTCTTCTCTATGAACCTTGTCTGCCTTTAGCTTATTCCCGCCATTTTTCTGCATAATCACAGCATTTATCAATCGATACCAGCATGGCCAATATTTGACCTTTACGACCTCGTTAGACCTTGAAGATATTGACCTAGGTCAATGAAAATTGGTCATCATGTAGATCATCATAGCCCCCACCCACCTACCAAGTGGCGTTTTTCTAACCCTCTTAGTATCGGAGATCTTAGGGGGGCCTACCAGGCCCCCTCCAGTGCGCGTTAGTGCCAGACCCCCTCCAGTGCGGGTGTTAAGTCTCACCCCCCCCCACTTGGTGATTTCTTAAATGTTTGGGAAGGAGCGTCCAAACTCCCCAAATTCTCTAGGAGAATCATTTCAAGACAAGAAAACACATAACTCTTTTTTAGTAGTTAAAAATGTATCTCCACGGGTTCAGGAGGCGCCTCACCATTGCCGGAAAATATATTTTATTGGGTGTCTCTCGCTCAGCAACAAGGGTACGGCGCAAGGCTTTGCGAATAGATCCTCCCAAAATACCGAGAAATAGCTCTGACCCTGATAAAAATACTGTATCAGCCAAGGGCGGACGCAGACCCGAGTTTTGGGGGCCAAACCCATGTCTGCCTCTCTTCCTGGGGGGGGTGGGAGCGAATATTTTTTGCTCTACAAACCTAGTGTAAACACCTTTTTCAGTGCTCGACAGACATAGTATAAGCTACCTCTCCAAGTACATAATTGCTCTCGGGGGGTGTGAGCGACGATTTTTTTGCTCTACAGACCTAGTGTAAACAACTTTTTTCGAAAAAAATTCCGGCGTTTGGGGGCCAAAAGATAGTTTGGCCCCCCTTCCAGCGCTTTGGGGGCCATGGCCGAAATGCCCCTCCTGCGTCCGCCAATGGTATCAGCAGAAACTATACCGATAGATTTAAGTCCAAACGAAACGCAAATATTCAGCAATGGGCGACCTATAAATACCGAAATACCAACTGACAGAATTTCTCCCTTGCCTTGAAACGAGGCCCTCTAAAGAAATCAAGAAGTGCCCCTCACGAAATTTGCAGGGTGTTTCGTGGTGAATCTCTTGGAAATGAAGTAAAATCGTCAGAATTGTGGTATTTGTATAGCAGTGATTGACAGGTATTCACATTTAAACCCAAGACAGCAGATGAACGCGTCTTTGATGAACCGGTGTCTTTGTCAACATCTAACGGATGACGGATTGCGAACAGTTCACGCGAGGTGTTCTTAATCCCTCATCCTTTAGATGTTTACAAGGACTCTGGTCGAAACGCGTTCATCTCCTGTGTTGATTCAAATGTGAATTGGGGCATTATCCAAGCTTCCAGGGGCGCCCCCCCAAATGAAATACAAACTGACAGATATTCCTCTATCCTCGAGTCGTTACTCTCCATCAAAATTGAGAGGCAGCCTGAGCAGGATGCTGTTTAGAGAAACTGTTACAATTGCTAAAGAACACACACAAACCTGGGGCAGCTTTCAAGCCTTTGAGGCGGGAAAGCGGCATTGTCCAAGAGAACGGACTTAAGAGCTTGGAGGCGTCCGTGTAACCTGTTTTTGGCCAGCGACTTTGTCGAAAATGCGAGTGCTGCTTTCTCGATAGGGGTGCCTTCTGCGCCAAGACGGGGGGTGGGGGTAGGGAGTGTAAAAAATGAAATATATACTCATAGATGCATTTTCTCACAGTGACGTTTTCAAATGAATTCATTAATCCAAACTGGTATTATGTTGACATCACGACTTAATTCTAGCTTTGCTTAGTAAGAGTGCATCGGGCCTGGAAGCCGTGTCTCAAAACCATTCCCTGCGAGCTCCCAGTTGACCCAGATTCTATCACCACCATGTAATCAAACACTGTAAAACTCCGCTGCTATACTGTGAGGCGATGTGCACATGTGCGCGGCACAATCTGTGAGGGACGTAGAACAGCCGCCGCCTCCGCGCAGTCTCAGCCCTGCTGCCTCCGCACGGAGCCTCAGCGCACTGGCGGATCCAAAACGGGGAGGGAGAGGGCCAAGAGGGCCGTGGCCCCCTCCAAAGCTTAAAGAAGTGTACTTTGCCCCCTCAAAGAACCAAATTTTGGCCGTTTATCGTTAAAAATACTATGGTTTTGTGATTTTTTCTCGATTTAGTCCCCGCCCAAACGTTGGATTTGCATCCCCAAAAGCTGCTCCTGCATCCGCCAATGCCTCAGCGTACCAAAGAGCGCTGGGAACGCAGCCACCCTGGGTGCGTGCAGGGCGCCACCACCAGGCTGAGACAAATGCGACAATAACGCGCGCTGATGGAGGATTATGGCGCGCTCCCTCTGGCGATGCAGCAGCGCGGGTGAGGGAGGGATGCTGACGGACTGGGGTAATCAACAATGTGCGAAAGGGCTGCTGGAGGTGTTGAAATTATTCAGTTGAAACCTGTTTTCTGTTATCCTAAACATTTACATTATCTGCAGCCTATATCCGAAATGGACTTGTGTGTACACTCGCTATGAAATAAGAAATAATCCTTTCTCAAGGCCTTTAACACGCGCATTGACAGGGGTCTGAGCCACCTTCGCATTGACGGGGGGGGCGGGTACCCGCCCCCCTAAGATCTCGAGAACCACGGTAGGTAGCGAAAAACGGTAAACGGCGTTGGGCTGCCCATCCACTTCTCCATCGAAAAAATTTGAACCATTTTTGTCAGGTCACATTTAAGGTCACGAGAGGTCAAAACATGCCGTCTTAGGGATAACATGTAAATTCAGTTTTTTTCGGCCATTACATCTGAACAAGTAAAGATAGAGCAAAACGACTTAAACCATATGAATCCTCTTAGCAAGCCAAATCGAATGATATATAATTTGACCTTGCTAGGTCAAATCAAGGATTTGACCTGACCTGAGGTCGGATCAGGGTCAAATTATATAAAAAGCATATCATTAGAACTGCAAAGCCCAGGCGCGTCTACTGCAGCTAAAATAAATGCTCTATCACGGTGAGCCGTTACTGAGTTATTCCGTAAAAAACATTTTTTCCATGTATTTCCAATGGAGAGGTCATGCCTCGTACCTGACCTTAGGTCATCGATATCAAAAATACCGGAACACATTCTAGAGAACTCGGTGGGGCCATTATGTGATATGAGTTTCAATCGGATAAGTTCACCTTGCTCCGACTTATGCTATCTTAAACTTTTGTTGAGGTCGGGTCACTTGACCTGTACTGGTGACCTGACCTGAGATGAGCTAACCTTAAAATTTTCACAGAAGTTGTAAAAATGCTGAAGGAAAAGGTATACCAAGTACGGCAGCGCTACGCGCCGCCGTTTTTCTGCTATTTCCGAAAAACCCGAGGGGGTGGGTACCCGCCCCCGTCAATGCGCGTGTTAACAGCAATGGCTCTTATACGCAGATACAAACAACTTAAATGGTTCCTTAACATTTTTCATGACCCTCATCAAGGTGCAATCATCGCTTCTGGAATGCTAAATTTCTGAGACGTTCCAGCTCAGCAGCAGCAAGAAAAAAAGACAGCAAAAATTATATATTCTTAAGTCCCCAAAGCCAGTCGGTTGCACTTACTTCAGCAGTGCCAACGCATGGGGGTGCAGCCACAGGTCTTCTAGGATGGAGATGAGACACTAAGGGGCAAGATGGCCTCCTATTTTTCATCTCCCTGTTGAAGTCAGCTGAAATTACCACTGTCAGTTAGCGGGCATATTGAAATATTGCAAATTGCCTTCTACAATGGAAACTCCTTCTCTCGGTGGAGGGAATTTGAAAAGAGCATGGGGACATCTGATCCAATAGGCCCGTGGCGGGGACACTTCTGCCAGTGCTGGCCTAGAAACATTAGCATGTATTTTTTTAAATGAATGGGCTGGCAGGCCCAGAGATAGAAATGCAAGTTAATCAAGTTCTGATGACTAACTCTAACCGGCCAAATGGCTCACTTAAGTTTACGTGGTTTCAGGAACGCATTCAGGAGAAATAAACGAGTGCGGCACTGGAAAACCAGAGATAAGGATTTATATATATATATATATATATATATATATATATATATTAAAATTATATATATATATATATATATATATATATATATATATATATTTTTTTTTTTGGGGGTGTCTGGGCACATTTAATGAAGTTTTCTGACAGTTTTCTGGGTTTGGTCGTCACCTGTTGTATTGAAGAAGGGTTACAATATCCTTGGAATTTTTGTGTTTTTACAAGTTTTGTTTTGTTTCTTACAGATCAACAGGCTTGTGGGAGGGATAAAGCACATATTTTGACATCGATTCAACTTTGGACGCCACCAAATTTATTACACCAAATTCACACCTCTGCTGCAAAGAGATCTAGAGAGGCATCTGTATTCATATGTATGCTTGACACAAGATAAAAAGTAAACACTAAACAGGGTCAGCCAAAATTCTAAGCCTAGAAAAAAGTGAGCGAACATATGTCACTCTAGCTTCGCAGTTGATGCACGCGCTACATATTTAATCCTTCAACACGTATCTGGTATGCCCACACCGCTCCTCTGTAATCACGCTGGCTTTCAGGAGGCCGCGGGTCCGAGCATAGGCAGCCACGGAGCCGGAAGATACTGCGACGACGGCTACCGCACGTCGCAAACGACGATCTGGTACACGGTACCGACCAGCAGCCGGATGCCGACGGCGCTGACACAGCAGCGCTGCCACAGCACAGCGACATCTCTGCTGCCGAACGGCTCCAGAGGCGACAGCAACAGGCCAGATCACAGTGTCGGATAAGATATCTCGGAAACATTAATCCACCCTTGCTGCGCCCCTGGCAATTTCGGCGGCTGACGATGATGAATTTTAAGTTTGGTGGTGATTTATCGGTCGTAAATCTGAAGTCCCGTCCATCTGGCTCATGCCGCTCAGGCCCTGAGTCTCCCCTGGAGCGTAAAGGTTAAATGGCGCTGATAAATCACACCAGACGGAGGTTATTAGAGCAGCGCGGCCGGTAGTCTCGTGTCCCGTTGTTATGATAATGCAATGCCCCGACATCATTGGTAAGCCCCCGAGCTGCACTGTGACGACACTATCACGTACGGCGCTGCGCTTTATGAAATGCTGTGACTGATTGTCGACATTGGGCACGGGGAGGCAGTAAGTAATACGTGTATGAAAGGATAAGGCAGAGCTGTCGAATCGCTTAGACACGCAATGACTCAATATATTGGCGGACGTAGTATGGAAAGCTTCCCGCCCTCAGGGTTTATCTTCATTTTAAATGTGTATGTACCATTTTCACGTTCACTTTTAATCACGTGACACACTGCACCTCGACTACTCGCCACAGGAGGCGCTGCGGCCGCCGCCAGCCCTATACTGTGCCGCAACACACAGTAGCGGTGCGGGGTAGTACAGCCACGAACGGCCGCGAGCCGGGAAGTTCGGTCGCTCGTCTTAGTGGCGCCAATTTCCCGTACTCACATACCGATTGAATTTATATATTCGATTAAGATTGTCATACGATCTAGAGAAAAGGCTTCTAGAGAAAATGATAAAAACTTCCGAGAAAACAACCGATTTCGAACCACACAATTATTTATCGGGACAAAAAATGAAAAAATCATCACCAATATATGGCCAATAGCTGGAAAATATTAATATATTTCCCTCCCAACCAAAAATACATGCTGGCATTCAAATACCCCACCCGCCGGCCTGGATTAGTGACGGTGGAACTGGGGGGGGCACCGGGGCAAGATGCCCCCTTAAAATTAGAAATTTTAACATTAATCCTATAATTTTGGCTGGAAAGAAATGGGTTGAAAAGCCCTTGGTGCCCCTTAAATTCGGACGTTCTGCCGTCAATGTCTGGACGTGGTAAGAAATTGCTTATAACCACCAGCTTATAGATAACAAAATATAGCAGCATGAGACTGGAAACCTCAAGACAAGCAGGGATAGAGGGGCATTTGTGGTTGCAGTGCGCACAAATAAGACACTGCACTTTTTGTGCTATTATCATAGTTTTTGTAGATAATCTGCATTTTCAAAACATTATACAAATTATTTTCTCTTTTCACTGTCCTCACATGTTGACTTTGGTCTAATGCTGATATTAGACTATAATATAATGTCAATATTTGTAAGACGTATATATACAACCTAAAGATTGAATCACCAGCAGTCACAAATCATAAACACACATCAAAGACGGTCCTATCCAACACTATGCAATGCCTTGCGTTAATATTTATAAAATGGTACCGGTGTTGGGCCTCTCAAATCTCACGGGGAAGTTCCAGTGCTTGAAGTAGGCTCTGCGTAACCCCTCTCATATTTTGACAAGCTAGCAAAGAACTGGTGCCCCTCGTGCCACTCCCAGGGGTGCCATCGCTCTTCTTTTGCGTCAATATCTCCTGATAGTAGCGGTGCCCCTTCCTTTGCGGCTCTCGCCTCACCGAGCAGAAGGGTCGGCGATCAGCTCGGTCCGATGAATCGAACTGAAGGCAACGACCCGATCACCAGCCAGATGCCTCTCAAAAATGGCATATAACTCTCCCAGCTAATGCACTTTTGTGTTGCTGCTTTATCTTTGACAAAGACAAAGCATAACGTTGTTCTCATGCGAGTGATCACAGAACTTTTGGAGCCATCTTCTCCGAGTTTTCGGTATCGCAACCACATCTCTCTACACAATAGCCGGAATAGAACTGTGGATTCACCGTAGAACGCATCATTCTATTTCAGCCTCTTTTATCAGCCTAGTGAATTCACGGGCGGATTCTGAGTTTACGTCAGCTGACCCACTGCCGAAATCGCAAGCGGAATACATGGAGCCCTCTTGCATAATGCTGGCCCCGGGGGAGCTTACTGCTCACAAAGCTTAGGCAGAAAGCCAGAGAGCGGAACAAAAACAAGGCCGCGCTTCGTTGCGCACAGCCAACACAGTGCTGAAGTGGAAAATCTCATCGTGGCCGTCGGCCCTCCACTCGCTGGATTAAATGCTGATATTGGGCGGGCTGGGGACTTTGCTGCTGAGACGCGTCTCAATGGAGACTCCCGTCTCATTTCAAGCAGTGGGCAACACACTTCTCATCGAAATTGACATTTTATGGTAGGTTTGCTAATACTGCAGAAATTTCGCATCGAATATTGTTGCCCCGTAGAGGTTCAGCGTCTTATTAGTTTTAAGTAGTCCTGAAGGAGGCGCTTATAGTTGACATCACATGCTTGACATTGATTTATAGGCTAAGAATTTGTTGCTTACCTCTGGATATTTGATGTAGGATATTTCTTTACGCTTCCAACAACTAACTTTTCCTGCGTACATCCTGAATAAACACGCCAGGTCCTTTGGACTGGAGTAACCTCGAACTTTAAAAACAAAAACCTCATTTAGTGATTACCGAGCGGGTATGTAGCACCAGTAAGCTCTCACCCCACATATGGATACAACTTTAAATATTCCGCCCGTCACGCTATTGAAAAGCTTATATCTCCAAAAGTTGTAGGATACCTTGACGGGGCCTTCAACGTGTTATAGCCAGATCGATTCAATTAATGACTGAACACATCAGAGATAGATGAGGGTCTTGGCCATGTTCGTGGCTCATGCAAAAGCATGGGCATGTCAAATCACCGAATCCCCGTCTCTTATTGAGCTATAGCTCGGTTTTACTTATTTGAATGGACCCAAAATCAGCGTGCAGGGAGTGCCAATGCTATGGACTAAGAGGTGAAGGTCAATTTAACATCATATCCAAATGCTCGCGCGCAGGTTCTCGGGAAAGAGATGAACATATTTTACCCCTGCGTCGTAATTCAGAAACTATGGATCCCATCGTGATTAAATTTACAACATATATGGGCTGATCTAAGAACAAGATATCATCGGTTATATTTGGAGTCCTAAGCTACGATTAGGCTGAAACTTGAGATGCACATATGCGCCAACAAAATAATCGAATAAAATTATTGAAATTTTTAATAGTTGTATCAGTCCGTAATTTTGTTGAACCATTACTTTCCAGATGTATACAATTGTTTCAATTACCCACACTCTCCTCTCTATCTCACTTTCAGTGCTTTTCCCATGGAACATTCTTTTTCACTCTTATTGGAGGCTACGTCATTACCCGCCGCCACTGACAGTTCAGCTCACCCCCCATCTGGAGTGGCTTGGCAGGGCGGCGGCTGACATAAACTCTGGTAATGGGCCTGTTCTCGCTCCCGTAATGAGGTGCCGCTGCCTTGACGAGGTTTTGGCGATTAAATTCGGATTAGATTCAGAAGTGGTACTTTAAAAGCGTTTACAGAAGTTGAAAGGTTCAGTACAGCGGCTTCTGGTGTTGATTTTACATTGCTGAAATTATATGTATAACGTCTAGTTGGATATGTAAAAATAAAATGTTAACTAGCTCGAAAATATGTTGAATGACCTGCTTACTGGAATTCTGGATTTAAAAAGCGGAAATACGCTGATATTATACAACTTTTGAATTTTGTCAAATAATTCATACAATTTGAAACGTTATTACGAGCGACAAGTGTTCTGGGTGTTTGACATTCAATGCAAGCAAGTTATTGTTATTTCTGATTTGAATCGGGGACCACATGTTACGCACATTACTTGTATTCATCATAAATGCAGCATTCCACTCCTGATGTTAAGAAAAACAGCACCATTCCATTCGTACAACGTTACAAAATAAAAGTAATTGCTGTGAGAAACAGTAATGGAACAAACCTGCGTCGAGTAAACCTATGAAACCTGAATCCGTGGGTCACCTGCTAAGCACTTCAGACAGCATGTTCTCTCTCGCAACTGCAGCAGTGCCGCCTTTGTCGGAAAGTGCTACAAGCCTCACCAGTGGGTGATACACAGAAAGCGCGGCAGTGAAGTAGCTACCTCGCCTCAGGCAATATTGTATCTCCGCCGTCCTCAAATAGGTCGGGCGGTGAGTGTGGGCGCACCGAGGCATTGTCGCGGAAAACGTGACGCAGGGAAGATAGAAGAAACCCTCCTGATCACATTCATATCTCTATGATGTTTTCACCCGACAGCTATGTCTAATTTTTAGTGTGTGTGTGATTAGGATTTTCTCTTCACCACCTGAAGGCGCCTCTGCCGTCGGTGGAGAACTCGCGCGAGTTGGACCGCCCACGGGACACATCGGTCGGAGTCCACTCTCGATAAAGTCGGGCGCCGTGAAACGAACAGCCGCCGCTGTCACCGCTGGGTGCCTAATCGCAACCACGCGCGACGCTAACGCCAGCAAACGTCAGCATGAGCTGAACAGGTGGCCCGCTGCCGGCGGACCGAAGGCACTACTTCTGCGTAGGAGAGGACACAAATACCTACATTGAGAATTTTTCGAGCTCTTTGGATATGAAATGATAGAGTCATGCTATTTGCAGTAGTTCCTTGCTGTCTGTAGCAGTGTTAAGCTCTCAGCTTTCTAGAGACTTCTCACAACCCTGTATAATGAAATACATATTTGTTCTATCTGAAACCTTGCAGGCAGTGGCGGATCTAAGGGGGGGCAAAAAGGGCATTTGCCCCCCCCCGCCAAATGGAAAAGCTCGGGGCAAAACTATGCTTCCCCCCAAAGCGATCGACCTCCTTCTTTCCCCACTGCTTTTTAGTTTATAAGCAGGATTTTGGTACCTCAGCTTCAAACAGAACCAATTAAGTTCAGTGTAAGTATTGGGGCTTGGATAGGAAAAAAGTAGCTCGTGTCCACATTCCTTACCCTGTGAAGTTTTTTTGCTTTTCGCCTCTAATACCTAAAATTTCCCGACAGGTCATATTTTAGCGCAATTGTTCACTGTGTGACTTTTTTTGCTTTTCGACTTTGGTTTACTCGTCCCAAACCGACCGGCTAGATCCGCCACTGCTTGCAGGCGAAGAGAAAGGGAGTAAGGACTGCTTAAATATTTTTGCATCGATATGATCAATAAATTCTCAACCACGGTAGAGCATGTGTAATGAAATGCTGGTTAATCGTTAAGCTATCGTAGTGACACATATCCATCGGAAATGCATCAGTGAAGGATATGAAAAAACCAAGAATAAAAATTACAAAAACACTTCATTCCTGAAGCACTGTGACGTAGCTTCTAGCATAAACATTTACATGTCTGCCTTTCCAGTAATCATTCACAAAGCCTACATGCAATCACAAATAACAAAGCCTGCCCCCTTTTCTCTCTTCCTCCCTCTCTCTGCCCTTCACTGAGCTTCATTCTAAGGCAATGCGTCAGCGCTGGCGCTCTGCTGCAGTAGTGGAACACACACAATGTGCCGCCGCCAGCTGCTGACTAATTTCTAGCTCGTTTGCGCTCTCTCGTCCGCATTGCCGGCATAATCAAGCCGGAGTGGAGCACACTCTAGCCACGACAGGGCCTGCGCCCCACTACTGGCCTGTTTGGAGTTCTAACGTTCAGTGCCGGACAGAGCTGGCGAGGGAAAGACATTCCGGTTTCGCTTGGTGATTGATGTTGTCGAAAGGTCTGAATGTGTGTTCAAAAGCTGCGGCTCAGTATCGGAAACTGGCACCGCTCGAGGTACGACGACACAAAAGAGTCTTATTTTTAACCCGCGCCCCACCGGGAGTCCAGCGCCACCTTCGCCCCACCGGGGGCCATCGATGGCCCCCTCTAACTCCAAAAATATGGGGGTTAGCGCAAATCTGCAAAGTGCAATAGAAAGCTCGCGTGAATTCAGTAAGAAATTACTTCACATGTTTTAGTGCTCAGGTCAATGGTTTGACCTCCATAGGTCAAATTAGGTCAAGATCGGCTATTTTCACTCAAATATGCAATGCTTAAAGGGAATGTGGCACCTTCACAATGTGATTTCAACTGAGGTAGCCAAGTTGTAAAGCAAGTCGGAAAAACCGGTACTCCATATTTCATTTGTCTTGGAACTCGATATTTCCGTATAAAAAAGCTAAGACCTACCTGTCACCAGCCCCCCCATCAGTCCGTCGCCGGGCGGCCATTGTTGTGAGCTGCTGGCGTGACGACATATGCTGACGTCACGATGAGCATCAGCCAATCGAAGCCCTTGAAGCGTTTCAAGTATGATAGTGGTTGCCAGGTCGTGACATCTTCCACAGGCTGATATTTATTTTTTCCAGAGGAGTATTTTTAAAAACAAATATTGAGCTTATTGTACATTTTTTCAGATAAATCATGTGTGGTTTCATTATTTTCGGCTAAAAGTACGCCTAATTTCACTAAATTCCAGGATTCGACCAAGGTGCCACATTCCCTTTTAACACGCGCATTGACGGGGCTCTGAGCCACCTTCGCTTTGACGGGGGGGCGGGTACCCGCCCTCCCCTAAGATCTCGAGAACCATGGTAGGTAGCGAAAAACGGTAAACGGCGTTGGGTTGCCCATCGACTTGTCCATCGCAAATATTTGAACCATTTTTTGGTCAGGTCACATTTAAGGTCACGAGAGGTCAAAACATGCCGTCATAGGGATAACATGTAAATTAACACAGGGGGGGGTTTGGAGATAGAGAAAAACGCCGTAGCCGCCGTAATACCTTCCCATCATTTACAACTTCGTGAAAATTTTAAGGTTAGGTCATCTCAGGTCAGGTCACCATTACAGGTCAGTGACCCGACCTCAAAAAGTTTAAGATAGCATAAGTCGGAGCAGGGTGAACTTATCCGATTGCAACTCATATCACATAATGGTCCCACGAGTTCTCTAAAATATGTTCCGGTATTTTTGATATCGATTACCTAAGGTCAGGTACGAGGCATGACCTCTCCATTGAAATACATTGGAAAAATGGTTTTACGGAATAACTCAGTAACGGATGGTGATAGAGCATTTATTTTAGCGCATTAGACTCGCCTGGGCTTTGCAGTTCTAATGATAAGCATTTTATATAATTTGACCCTGACCTGACCTCAGGTCAGGTCAAATCTTTGATTTGACCTAGCAAGGTCAAATTATATATCATTCGATTTGGCTTCTAAGAGGATTCTTATAGTTTAAGTCGTTTTGCTCTATCCCGCCCCCACCGAGGTCCGGCGCCACCTTCGCCCCACCGGGGGCCATCGATGGCCCCCTCTAACTCGAAAATATGGGCGTTAGCGCAAATCTGCAAAGTGCAATAGAAAGCTCACGTGAATTCAGTAAGAAATTACTTCGCATGTTTTAGTGCTCAGGTCAATGGTTTGACCTCCAGAGGTCAAATAGGTCAAGATCGGCTATTTTCACTCAAATATGCAATGATTAAGCAAACTGGGCATAACTCTTATGTCATTAGAGCTATTGAGGCCTGGTAAAGTACATTTGATAGCAAATTGCCAGTACTTTTCCGCTATGTGGAACGTAAAGACCTCCCGCCAGTAGTTTGACCTCCAGAGGTCACCTCGTGACCTAATATACCTAGGTCACGAAAGGTCAAAAAGTGACCTTGCCGTATATCAAATGAAAGCCAGCAACAAGACAAACACGATGGTGTTTGTTTCGCCGCTCTAACTCAATTAGGTCAAAAGTTATTGTCAAAATACTGTTTTGACCTCTGGTGACTGGATGACCTTGGAAAAGTCTAAGGGCAAATATGACCCCTGGGATCCGTGAAAGGGTGTCCAAAACGCTGTTCGAGCAGTCTGAGTATTTGCAATCATTTTTGTGGCTTTTATATCATGAAATAGCTTTTCCCCATGCTTTCCAATGGGAGAGGTCGCCTCGTGACCTGACCTCAGGCACGAAATCGAAAAATCCCGGATATACACCTTGTAGACCCTGGAGGGTCATGAAGTGTAGGAAGTTTCAAATCGATCGACTTAAATGTAGCTCTTACAGAGCTCTAAAGGTGAAGTGAGGTGACCTTGGTTGACCTCGTCTGGTGACCTGACCTTGGGTGACCCGGGGTAAAAATTTCAGGGATGATGGGAAAATGATGCAGTGAGAGGTAGAGCCCTCAACCGCGGTGCTGCGCCTCGTCGTTTTCTGCTATCCCGGAAAAACCTTAGGGGGCATCGATGGCCCCCGGGGCGAGGGCTATCTTTACTTGTTCAGATTTAATGGCCGAAAAACAATTACATGTTATCCCTATGACGGGCATGTTTTGACCTCTCGTGACCTTAAATGTGACCTGACAAAAAATGGTTCAATTGTTTTCGATGGAGAAGTGGATGGGCAGCCCAACGCCGTTTACCGTTTTCGCTACCTACCGTGGTTCTCGAGATCTTAGGGGGCAGGTACCCGCCCCCCGTCAATGCGAAGGTGGCTCAGACCCCGTCAATGCGCGTGTTAAGTTTTTCGGCCATTACATCTGAACAAGTAAATCTAGAGTAAAACTACTTAAACTATATGAATCCTCGCAGCAAGCCAAATCAAATGATATATAATTTAACCTTGCTAGGTCAAATCAAAGATTTGACCTGACATGAGGTCAGGTCAGGGTCAAATTATATAAAATTCATATCATTAGAACCGCAAAGCCCCGGCGAGTCTAATAAAGCTAAAATAAACGGTCTATCACCATCCGTGACTGAGTTATTCCATGAAAACCATTTTTCCCATGTATTTCCAATGGAGAGGTCATGCCTCGTACCTGACCTTAGGTCATCGATATCAAAAATAGCGGAACATATTTTAGAGAACTCGGTGGGGTCATTATGTGATATGAGTTTCAATCAGATAAGTTCACCCTGCTCCGACTTGTGCTATTTTAAACTTTTTTTTAGGTCAGGTCACTTGACCTGTACTGGTGACCTGACCTGAGATGACCTAACCTTAAAATTTTACATAAGTTGTAAAAATGATAAGGGAAAAGGTATACCAAGTACGGCGGCGCGTAGCGCCGCCGTTTTTCTGCTGTCTCCGAAAAACCCGAGGGGGTGGGTACCCGCCCCCGTCAATCCGCGTGTTAAGGAAACTGGGCATAACTTTCATGTCATTAGAGCTATTGAAGTCTGGTAAAATACATTTGATAGGAAATTGTCAGTCCTTTTTCTGCTATGTGGAACGTTAAGACCTCCCGCCATTGGTTTGACCTCCAGAGGTCACCTCGTCACCTAAGATGACCTGAGGTCACGAAAGGTCAAAAAGTGACCTTGCCTTATATCAAATGAAAGCCAGTGACAAGACAAACACGATGGTGTTTGTTTCAGCGCTCTAGCTTAATTAGGTAAAAAATTATTGTCATATACTGTTTTTGACAATGTTTGAGGTCAAGATCATTCAACATTAATGACCTATGATTAACAAGACCTTTTCCAAATAATGTACATTATAACTGGCAGTGTAGCAGGCTTTGGGCAGAAATGAGGGTTTGATCTTGAAAAAGTCTTTGACCTTGACCAGTGACATTGACCTTGACAAAGAGTAACCAAAACTATGAAGTCATAGCATCGCATACGCTATGCTGAGTAATGTCATCTGTCCGGAACACTAGGGTCAATGACCTTTCCATGTGGCCCTTAGCTTGATTTGGGGTGACTGACATATAACCCGATTATATAAAGTTTTTATTTTATTACATATAGTTCTTTAATAGGCATTCTGAGCTTAGCTCCTATGTCCACCTCTAAGACATCGTGGGATAATTTAAATTCAAATGATTTTAGGGAAAGACAAAACCTAATTTAGAGCCTAGTCATCTTTAATCTAGTGGAGTAATTTTAGGCTATTTGTTAGCAATATTATATGACGTTATTACGTCACCACCCAGTGTACAGCGAACTGGTGCGATGGCGACGGTCTCGAAATATAAGTCTGAGTTTGAAAGCCTATAAGCAAAAACAGATTGGACCAATTTTTGAAGTTCGTTCACCAATCGATGCACTCATGCGTTCTCTCAAACTTGATTTTATTAACATATCCTCTATTGAATTGAACACGTGGTGTCACTTGTAAGAAACAAGATACAACTTTTAGATCACGGAACTTGTATCGTACTCTTGGTGTCAAAATTCAGATCACTCAGTACTTCACGGCCGGGAACACTTTGCATCGACTGCTGTCAGAACCAATTCCAACGCTCTCCAATTCCAAGACTGATTTGAAATACAAGAGCCTCTCGAGGCCGCGTCCGAGGCTTTGTTTCTGATAGGTTCTTTGTTTCCACATCATTCTTATTCACCCAGAAGAGCTTCAGAGCCGTCTTCTCTCTCTTCAGTCACTTGGCCGCTCAGAAAAACCCCAACGTGTTGAGGACGCATCAGCGTGTGAAATGAGGAGGCCTTATTTCTGAGTCAATAGTAAAACACTTGAGACCAAGACTCAAATTTAGAGGCATTTAACTACTATGTATGTGACCAAGTGAATGGATATCATATAAATATTCGTGAAAGGTAAGCTAGCGAATTAAAATTTGAAATTATGATTTTCTATTTACATTTCTAATTGAAAATTAAATTCAATTGAAAACAACATTGCTTCCTCTGCTCCACGTCTTCGAACATGCAAGCACCACTAAAGAAAAACAATTGAAACCACAGGCTTGTCTCTGTGATTATCAATAGTAGGTATTGTTAACCTATTTGTACTCATACACATGTTATCAACATACAAAGGAACATTTGAAAAGATGAATTAAAACATTTTTAGAAAATATTAAGATTTTTCCGAGATCTGTATTACATTTTGAACACATTGACTGACTCAAGAGGGACGCCTGCCGGGTGTTCCTGGCCCCTGCCGACTGCCGACTGCAAAAGCTGAACCGACCTGTTCTTGTTTTCTTCTTTAATTAGAACTCAACTTAGGCACCAGCGTGAGGATAGGGACGGAAATTTTATTCTAGGTGGCGTGACACCCAACACGGACGTTGGAGGCTACGTCGCGATGGTCGTGAACCCGGCGCTGCATGCTGGCATATGTATGTTTAGCATAAATTAGTTGAACGTGTTGGCTGGATGGCGCTGAATCGTGGATTGTGATATGCGTGGCGCTTCCCGTGCCTGGGTGTTGGGTGCCTGCTGCCGGTGCCGGTCGGAGGCCTCGGGCGGTGAGGGGGTTTGAATATTGGGCCATCTGGGGTGACTGTACCTGCTCGTCTCTTAAAAACTGCGACTGTCCTAAATATATGTCATCATCATTATCTTTAACACTGTCAAAATACCTTGGCTAAAAATTTTCATATAGACAACTTTTAGTATCGCCAAAAGTCTGCCATCAATACAAACATTGATAAAATGTCTACGTTCAATATAATGGTCAGTCATATAAATCGACTAAAGCTTTCACTGCACAATGCATGAAGCCTACTTCTCTGAATATAAATTATCTTTATCTACAACACTTAAACACATTGAACAACTAGTCTCCGGCCAATATTAATGAAAACAAATATTTTCAGAAACGAAGTATTAAATCCTGATCCATATAACCGTAAGCCGCCCCAACGGTGTTCCTACCACATGCAGACTAAGCAAATATCTTGCAGAATATCAGCAAGGGCAAGTGTCATGTAGAATATCAGCAAGAGCAAGCGTCTTGCAGAATATAAGTAAGCAGCCGCCAACTGCAGCAATCAGCCGTCACAGGCCATGCGCCTGTATTGACCGCACCTGCCACATTGTAACCTGATTTGGACCACACGTGGTTGATGTCGGGTGTGGCTGGCGGTCGAAATGCGGTGTCTGGCGGGCGGCTCCGTCACATGGCTGACCACACGGCGGCATTTATTGCCAGCGTCCCAGCAAACACATCAGCTGGTCGATAGATCCAAACTGGAAGGTCACAGGCCCTTAGACCGGCCTCTTCTCTATTGGATCAAATAATTAACCCCAAGAGTACTTCAAGTAGATCTGATTTAATTGAAACCGGTGAACTCGAGAAACAGGGATGTATTAGTGCTAGGACATCATTAATTATGCTTACTTTAGTCACTCCTAGAATGCTTGAGTCGTAACTCACTGTAGGGATGTAGAGTATTGCAGATAAAGAACACATCAATCTGCCGCATTGTATCCAAAATTGTCCAACCTCAGAATGATAGGAGGTAAATAATCGGGATATATCGTCATCAGTCACGTTGTACATACATTTCCAGTGGAAACAGCGTCAGTCCATACGAGACGAGCCACACTACACCAGATACGGTGTCGAAGTGGCCCGGGGCGAGGCCTGGCGACACCTGCACCCCGGCCGTTCGGGCCTCCCGCGGCCACCAGACTGCGAGTGCTTGAAATACTCTAAAAATGTGCAGTCACAGACGAGGTCTGGTGAAGGTTCCTGGAAAAAAATTACACAATTATAAAATACAAACCTGGTATAATTCTATGGATTCTCCATTACCTTGCTGAACCCGGAATAATGGGCATGGCAACAGACGCCTGTGTAGCTATTGTCACTGAGGCGCCCGAGCCAAGCCCACTACGCACATTGCTCATATTGCGTGCAAGAGCTAAAAGTAAAATCATATTTATGGGCACACCTCTACAAAAAAGATGAAGAACTAGCTCACTCCAAGTAAATATTAATCACATCGGAAGGCACGCCAGGGGATCACAGCGGGACATCCAATCTCCCATCCAATACCATGTTCATTTCTGCTGCTGTCACCGCAGTCGTTGCCACTAAATGAACTGGCTCTCACATACACTCCAATGCTGTCCATGGCTTAGCTGAGGGAATGAGCGTCGAAAACCTGCTACTTGAGCATATTAAACAGCATCTGATGTGACGCTAACAGCTGTTTTCCACTCTATGACCTCAGCTCTGCATTTCTCTCACCCATTTCACCTTTCACGGCGAGTGGGCCCGTTCTTGTGAGACGAGTCGTTTGCAGTGGTAAATGGTTAGCGGCAGCGGCCTCTTTGTCGGGTCAGGCTCCGACACAGAGGCCAGATGAATGGGTAATGTTCGGCGCGGAGTGGCGCCGCCGCTGCCGCCCCACGCGTAATCACCGTCAATGCCACCATTACCGCCGCCGTAGAGAAACTGCGCCGTCCCGGGCACCAGACCCAACCCGTGAAGTGGCAGGAACAGAGAGGCCTCAGAATCTACTTATCTTACTATAAAGAAATCAGAATATACTTATCTTGCCGCCCCGGTAGCTCAGTTGGTAGAGCGTTGGGCTCCGGCCCGCTGCTCAGAAGCATGCAGTGGCAGTGCATGTCCAGGCTTGGGAACGGTTCCGCTGAGACGCTCCGGTGCTCAAAAAGTTTACCCGACGTACAGGTCGGCTGGCAACTGACTGGTGAGAGGGTGACCTGAGCGGGGCGGCCGTCCTGTGCTTTGTGGGACGTTAAATTTTGGCTTCTAAATCAACCCTTCATTGTGGGAGTTGCTCGTTCGGGTGGTGGGGTCAGGGTTTCCGTGACAAGTCCCGTGATGACTTTAGTGAGACTCCGACTCCAACAGTCAAACTGAGAACAATTTGGACAAAATTTATAAACAAAAATCTAGATATGAATCTCTCGGATCCGGATGTTCTACGTTCATGTTTGAAGATGAGTTCGGAGTGCAGTGCCTAGAGTCAAGCCCATTTTGCTTACATGTTGTGCTTGATTGGATACAGGGATCAAGCATTATCTTGCATGATTACGAACATCCAGAGCCGAGAGCCGTTACAGAATAATCTCGACATTGTTTGGCATCTTTAGCAGCCCAAACAATCCGAAAAAATGCTGCACCAGGCATCCGTCGTTATTTTCGAAGTCCACAGTAGCCTCAGTCAAAAGCTGTTTCCTTTCATCGGGTCCTGTCTACGGGAAAATCGACTGAGAGCGTCACTGTTTCCGTCCCTCGAGCCCTGCCTGCGGGAAAATCGACTGAGAGCGTCGCTATGATGGATGGAGTCCAATCACGCGAATATTGGGTCCTGCGGGCAACCGGCTTCAACATAACTGAACGGGGCGAGGGGTTGAACAGCGCAGAGGTGCTGGTTCAGTCCGCCGAAACGCTGATTGTAGTGGCGGGATACGTGAACGGCTGTTAGTCAAATCCATATTTGGCTTCTTTTCAAAGTGGGCTATTCTTATGCCCAAAATTACATTTAATCATGGTTGATGATGGGGAGTGCTGGTATTACTAAACCCAGAAGTTCTGAAGCATAGAAAACCGGTTGAAATGTGTAGGGACACAGGGAATGATTACGAGAAAATCAGAAAACCGGAGCAGGGATCATTTCCATTCCAGTCAATAGCTTTTTTGCATTAGAATCTGTAATTATCGACTGCCAGAAATCTTTATCAGCCATATTTATATTTAACGCATGCATTGTTATCATTTTACACAAAATACTACCGCACCTTAATCAGAGAATTTGCGATTTGTTCTCAGAAAATCTACGTTTAGGATTCCAACCAATTAATTGGATGTACTGTTCAGCTGAAAAAACAAAAAGTATGAAAGAGCATATTTTCTATCCCAAGGTGGATTCATCTAAGCCTACTAAGAAAGACGGCACGCTTTTTGCCGCCCTGCAAGCCTACTTACATTTGTTGCAACAGTACGTTTGCTGCTAATCCCAGCCCTCGTCAAATGCTCGGGTTAGAGCGAGATGAGGTGTGTGCCATTCAGCAAGCGGAAACAATAAAGATAACAAAGCGTTGCTTGTTAACTTTAAAATTAGAACATGTACCACGAACATTGAAAATTCCCTCAGGGAAAATAACAACCATTCGTTAGCGAATGCGACAAACTGGATGATCCAGAATGCCCCGGGCGTCCCGCCGGACCCAGAGCCGGGGAGAGGGGATGACACGGGCCTCTGTCGATTCGGAGCTCCCCTTCAGCCAATGCAGCGTCCCCTGCACCAGACGACGGGGAGCTGATTCGATTAATGAAAATGTGGCGGGGATGGAGGTGGCTCGTCCCCGTGATGACATTCAGGGGACAATCATTGGCAGAGAGGAAGTGAGAGCCATTTGTTAGAGGCATGTTGTTCTACGAATGGGTGCAGTGAGTAAGAGCCTGCTGTGATAGAAAAGATAAACAATCAAAGAAAATTGTCTGTTTCCATGAACTGCGTTGTTATCTGTTATCCTTCTCTCGAACTTCCTTAAGCGAGGAAAAGATTACATTTACCTTTTGCAATCCTGTTTTGATCAAAAGACATCAAAATACATTTTTGTCAACGTATATATATATATATATATATATATATATATATATATATATATATATATATATATATATATATATATATATATATAAATTCTGGGCAGGTGTCACGTGCTGGCGACTTTTGAGAACATTTTTGAGTTATTTCCAGAGTATTAAATTTGGGGTCTCTTACAGTTAAGGGTCAAAACATATTTCATATTATGGGCAGGATTAAAAATTTGAGTGTATATTTTGTCACGTGCACGCGCAAGTCACACCCATTCATTCTCTGTTGGTATTTTTCAGTGGGAATAACGGTTTTCCGACGCAAAACGTCATTCACCGCGATGCAGACTATAGGAATTCATTTTACAGTGGAGCTGGAAAATCTTGGTAAATTTCAGAGCCTGTGGCTGGCCCAGAACCAATGGGACAAAAAACAAACAAGGTTAAAATAAAAACAATCCGTAGACCTGAAACTCCATTCCTAAAAACAATCACAATTAAAATACCAATTTAGCCTGGCTTGTATAAAAGGCACATTTTTTATTTGAGACTAGGTTGGAGCGGGGCTGGAGTCTGATAGCTTGCAATACTGTGACTAATAGCCTGGAATAGGCACACCAGTCCCGGTGCCTGCAGGCAGGCCTGCACTATACTACCAGGCATTACTAGTCTCATTAACTAGGCTATCATTAGGCCTTAACTTGGTCACTAAAAATGGAATATTTACATTTTAGTGCAGAGGACATGGGAAAGAATACATGAAGTAACTAGTACACACGCTGCACTAGTTACTAGTTAGTGCCTATCATTTGCATGGGAGCTGTACAGAAACCTATTATTGCTGCAGTTTTGTTCAATCGCACATTCGTAACAGATGATGAAACGTTGGCTCACAAAGAAATATGTCGATGCCCTTATCTTACCTTGAAATATGTAGGAGGGAAAAGTTATTTTAGGCTGGCCTTTTAAGGTAAATGTCTATGGGTTTCCAATTTAATTTAGATTACTGTCAAGTAGATGCTTAGCTATCATTCTAATTGCCAAACAAAACTGATCATCGTGAGATTGTCTCTTCCCAACACATGAGTCTCCACCCTTTGCCACTGGGCCTTGTATCTATCAGTTGGATCGCAATGCTTCCAATGCTCATTTCCAGCAGGTTCTGCTGAGGCAGAGCTCAGTAATCAGCGCCCACTGTTCCAGTTGCGACCACGTTACCGCCGAATCACGTCCCCAGAGGAAACGCCGCTACAGCTCGTGAGCCTTCACCCATTAACACAAAGTTAGCCGGCTGAGTGCTTCTGAAACGACGTGAACCGACGAGATATGCCTCAGACTTCTGAAACTTGGGCGCTGTATTTGACAAATCAATAGCAAGTGAAATAGTGGAGTCAGTGCCGGATAAGATCTAAGATATGCTACGTCTTCTACATATATCAAAAACATTTTCATCGTCCCAGCCATTTATTTGTAAATATACCCGGCGTTTAAAACACCTAATCTTTGTATTGGCCTTATCGAAATGTGTTTATTATTGATCACATTGCACCTGAGTTTTAATCGTGACATTCAGATAACCCGGTACATTTCTATCACAGCTTAACATGCCTGAGTTGGCCCTTTAGTTTTTCAAGCTATGACTATGTGAATTAGAGAACAATAGCTCATCCTGGTAGTAAGCTTTTACCTGTAGTGTCCACCACAAATCAATCTTATCTTCAACTTGTGCCGAACTCCGCTGGGGGAAACAACAAACATGGGTGCCGCCGGGGGCTATGTGAGGACAGTAGATCGATGTCTGATTTCCCAGCGGCCTGTGTCGGCCATTGATCGGGGTTCCGAAGACTCTCACCTATCGCTCCAGCCACCCGGCGCTCACATGCGACTGATTGGCTCGCACACAACTACGGAAGTCAACAGGGAGCCCTACACTCCTCAGAGCGCAGCCTAAAGTCGCAGCTTAGTTTCATGCAGATCCAAAACGAGATCGAGTCCGGCTGCCTCAAAAGATTTGCATGATTGAGAGCTGCAAATAAGTGAGCAGGATAACTAACACGGAATTTCAAAAGTGTTTGAGTGCATGATTACGGAGAGATTTATGCTGAATGCTGGCAATATCTTCAGATGTGTTCCTGAATGTGACTGCTTAGGATTTCTTCAAGCCAATATGGCACCTCCAACAGCCTCATTTCTACTCAAAGCTAATCGCATGCAAATTCATCAGCTTTATGCGCATATTTAGCGACCAAGTCACTCCCCCCGAACCTTTATCCTCATTTGCAAACATAATGCACTGGACTTCCTTGCAGGCTTCTTTGTTGTTTTTATGTGCTTTCATTGGCATGCAACGTCATTTTCGTGCAGAACCAGTTGTTTCATACTGAATCTGGAAGAAAATTATGCAATCTAAGCAAATATCACACTTATAATTGCAGGAGGAGAGAAAACTTTTCTCGACTCGGATTCCAGATGTTAGAAAAAATTAGGAAAGTTAGGATGTTGAACATTGATTTAATATGTATCTGATTTAATATGTCCCTAAAACAGTTCCAATGTAATGACTAAATAAGAACTAAGTCTAAATCTGGGTAAACATCTAAAGGATTAAATGGTTGCACCGTGTTTACAGGTGCTTGCAAGATAAACTCTGTGTTTTTTCGAACGTGTACTCATTACGGAAGATGCAAACGGGAATGAAGGGTTAAAGGGGAATCTTACAGTACTCAAAAGGGCATTCTCGTTTTCTTTTTCGGGCGCTTTTGTTTCTTGGTTTGCACACAAAATTTAGCTTGGGCTCATAATGGCCTTCACGAGAAGGTAAAATAGCAATATCCGAACAGGGAACAGGAATCCAGTCATTCAGGACTAGAGAAGCACTGGCCCCAAGTTATGGAAAATTCAGAGGACTGGCAAATCAAAATGTTTCACAGCTCGGATGCGAAAAATTAGCTGCATCAACATGAGATGCTGGTACAAATGCAGTATCAGCAACACAGAGTCTGGAAGCCGAGACTTCAGAGGATGATTTCCCCTCCAGTCACAGCAGTCCATAAACAATACACACCACCGGTTAGTAAGCTTAAAATGCTTACTCAGTGCACTAAAAAATATATCTGTAAGAATACTGGTGTAGGCTTTTCGCCACCAAAATTCGTCCATTTGAAGAACAAATTAATTGTTGTTTACATTTAGTATGTTTCTGATATGTTTATAGGTTTTGGTGTGCTGATGCGAGGAGGATTAATATAAGTTGACAAGGTATATGCTGGCCTGTTTCCTCGAACCTTGGATATAAAATGTACATAGATTATAAATATATTCAAGTACAGCCCTTCGTCAGAATCGAGCTGGTCAAATATCACATTCTCAAACATGGTGTAGCCAGACCTCGAATATGAATTCAAGGTCTGGCTTCACTATGCCTGAGAATTTGATATTTAACCGACCTGATTCTGACGAACGGCTATGCTCGAATATATGTATAATCTATGTGCATTTTATATACAGGATTCATGTCCGCTTCAGATGTCAGATGTCAGCTTCTTATAAGTTTTTGAAAAATATTAATCGATTTAAACTAATCCGAATCAATACTCTTGAGCAGCACTTCGAAGCACAATGTTCGAAGTAAGCAAGTGGGAGATGATCCCAAAATATGAGGCAATTATGCTATTTTTTCCTGAATATTTCAGGCTGGTCTAATATGCACTCATGGGTCAGAGGATTGATACGTTTCAAAAAGTTCATTGGCTTCAACGTTTCTGTCTTTTCTCTTAGCATCTCAGGTTATGACCTGATTGAGACTGCATTTGATGTCAAACACAATAAAGTCATAGCATTTTGCGTCTTTTGATACAATTGAAAGTTATCTTATAATACGCTTATCCTTGCGGGATCAGGAGAAAATCAAAGTGGAAAAAGGATCAATATTTCTATTCTCAAAACTAAAAGGAGCTGTCTTTCAAAATTCTTTAAATGTTTCAGAACCGAGTTATTGAAGAAGCTGCTCAAAAATGAGACTCAATCCACATAAGTCTGCGAACCCTTCCACGGAGAACCCCGTTAAACTCATTAAATGTGAAAGGTATGGCTCCAAGTCCGAACATCGAAACTTTAGTGGACAACAAGCGATTCGGATGGACCAAGAACTGAACAGGTCTGAAGGTTAAAAGACATGGAAAATTACTGTTGCGAGAACGCACGAGGTGAAAACAGAAGGGGACATGCCGTTTAAGCTTTAGAAGCGTGGGAACTGGCCCCTAACTTCCGAACCTAACTTCGGTTCTCTTAAAAATAAGCAACATGTGCTTCACTCATTGGACCACTGTTTCCTCGCCCCATATGGTTCGCCTCTCCGCGTGATCTCGACGTGGTTTTTCAGAGTCTGTGCTCCTGTTTTTAAAACTTTGTTTAGTGTAGGTAAGAAGTTGTGTATATTTGATTGTAAAGCTAACCCTGACATAACAGTAGACTTGACCTCCCATTTTTTCAGCCTGAAAAAACGAAAGATGATTGTTAAAGCTTGATCACATACTTCTCGACACCCCGTGAAACTGAGACATTCTGAATCATCCAGAACGGAGGCACTCTGAGATAACGTGGAGCGGCAGCATCAGCGAGCAGAGCTGGCACAACTGCAGCAGCGTCTTTAACCTCATCAGCCGACGCTAGCGGGCTCAGCTGGTGTTAAACAGCGGCCTGGCTGCTGCGTTCCAGTCGCACCTGGCAGTCTGTTAGTGAGCGGCAGCCGCGCGCCAGTGGAGAACGCCTCCCGAGAGGGTGCTGGAACGGGGCGCGGCAGCGCCGCCAGGCCGCTCCCACCCAGCTAATGGCGAATGATTGCCCTCTGGACACGGCACCACCTGGAAGCTGCTGCGAGAATCGCTTCCAGCACCCGGAGACCGGCTACGGCACACTCCACAGGGGCACAGATGGCTTTAATGTATTGCTAGTGCAATTACAATGTGTGCGTGTAATGTAGGCGTTTCAGATATGCTTTGTTGTTTGAAAGCCAGGGACAATACTTATTTAGCCGGAACTTTCAATAGCCATGATGGAATTTCGTAATGTGCATTGTCGCTTTCGGTTTCAAAAATACAAATTAGGCGCAGGTTTTAAGGCACTCACAATGTTTTCGTGGTCTGAAGTCGAGCTGAAATAACCCAAGCTGACCCAGGCTAGCTGTTTTAAAGCAGCAGTCAAAACATGCTCTAGATGGACCGCAAACCGTAAGCTTGTAATGCCGATTTTGGCTTTGTCGAAATCTCGAGCAAGCAATGAAGAGCAGAGGAAATGTACAAAACTCCAAGCAATGGAATGGCTAGGCAGTCTTAGTGCGTCTCATCAGTCATAGCAAGCACACTACTGGGGTCAACTGCCAGGGACGAATCTGAACCAGTCTGGGAGGCAAACCGAATGTAATCCAACTGAGCCGCCCCGGTAGCTCAGTTGGTAGAGCGTTGGGCTCCGGCCCGCTGCTCAGAAGCATGCAGTGGCAGTGCATGTCCAGGCTTGGGAACGGTTCCCCTGAGGCGCTCCGGCGCTCAATAGTTTACCCGATGTAGGTCGGCTGGCAACTGACTGGTGAGAGGGTGACCTGAGCGGGGCGGCCGTCCCTGTGCTTTGTGGGATGTTAAACTTTGGCTTCTAAATTAACCCTCCATTGAGAGAGTTGCTCGTTCGGGTGGTGGGGTCGGGGTCTCCGTGACAAGTCCCTTGATGACTTTAGTGAGACTCCGACTCCGGCAGCCTTACTAGGAACAGCTTGAACAAAATTTATAAAAAAACTAGAAGCTCT
This sequence comes from Lepas anatifera, assembly GCA_034440635.1. Taxonomy (NCBI): domain Eukaryota; kingdom Metazoa; phylum Arthropoda; class Thecostraca; family Lepadidae; genus Lepas; species Lepas anatifera. The sequence continues at coordinate 804,885 of JAOTON010002268.1, read as the reverse complement.
TGTTTAGAAATATTGAAATGGACCAAAGTACGAAATCCTGATTAATTTAGAGGCCACTGAAAAACAGTAAATATTTTGTTTTTAATTCAGAGCAATATATATATATATATATATATATATATATATATATATATATGTATATATATATATATATATATATATATATATATATATATATATATATATATATATATATATATATATATATATATATATATGGGGTTATCACAGACATAATGTGAGATAGGTGAACACACAGAAATTTATTTAAGTTATATTTAATTTACAAACGTTTCACTGTTGCACAGCTTCATCAGTGTAATACCAAATTATAAAAATATCAATATCAAATTACAAAGTTCAGCACACAGCAGGACACAATATTTCAAACTTATTGAGTCACAACTTATTGAGTAACTTATTGAGTCACAGATTGGAGTCACAGTTTGAAATATTGTGTCCTGCTGTGTGCTGAACTTTGTAATTTGATATTGATATTTTTATAATTTGGTATTACACTGATGAAGCTGTGCAACAGTGAAACGTTTGTAAATTAAATATAACTTAAATAAATTTCTGTGTGTTCACCTATATCACATATATATATATATATATATATATATATATATATATATATATATCAATTTACAGGTTTTTCTATGGAATACATGGCACCAGAAACGCCGTGTATTTTTTTCAGGCGATAGCCGGATGCATGTTTTTTTTAAGATAACAGTTGAAGTTTGTCTTAAATTTTGCTAGATGGCGCACCGTTGTTTTAACACGCGCATTGATGGGGGTGTGAGCCACCTTCGCATTGACGGGGGCGGGTACCCGCCCCCCTAAGATCTCAAAAACCACGGTAGGTAGCGAAAAACGGTAAACGGCGTTGGGCTGCCCGTCCACTTCTCCATCGAAAACATTTGAACCATTTTTATTTTACGTCACATTTAAGGTCATGAGAGGTCAAAACATGCCGTCATAGGGATAACATGTAAATTCAGTTTTTCGGCCATTACATCTGAACAAGTAAATATAAAGCAAAACGACCTGAACTGTATGAATCCTCTCAGCAAGCCGAATCGAATGATATATAATTTGACCCTGCTAGGTCAAATCAAGGACTTGACCTGACCTGAGGTCAGGTCAGGGTTAAATTACATAAAATGCATATCATTAGAACTGCAAAGCCCAGGCGAGTCTAATGCAGCTAAAATAAATGATCTATCACCATTCGTTACTGAGTTATTCCGTAAAAACCATTTTCCCATGTATTTCCAATGGAGAGGTCATACCTCGTACCTGACATTAGGTCATTGATATCAAAAATATCGGAACATATTTTAGAGAACTCGGTGGGGCAATTATGTGATATGAGTTTCAATCGGATAAGTTCACCCTGCTCTGACTTACGCTATCTTAAACTTTTTTTGAGGTCGAGTCACTTGACCTGTACTGGTGACCTGACCTGAGATGACCTAACCTTGAAATTTTCACAGAAGTTGTAAAAATGATGAGGGAAAAGGTATGCCAAGTACGGCAGCGCTACGCCCCGCCGTTTTTCTCTTATCTCCGAAAAACCCGAGGGGGCGGGTACCCGCCCCAGTCAATGCGCGTGTTAACCTTCGCCCGGGTGGGGGTCTTTTTAGACCCCCCCTCGGGTTTTTCCGCAGCAACCAAAAAACGGCGGCGCGCAGCTCCGCCAAACTTGGTCTAGCTGTTCCTTCATCATTTTTACATCTTTCCTGAAAATTTCAGCTCAAGGTCATTTCAGGTCAGGTCACCAGGCCAGGTGAAGTGACCTCTCCTCAAAAAATACTTAGGACCGCATAACTAAAAGAAGGGTCAATCGATCAAGTTGAAACTCATACCACATATTGGGCCCACCAGGAGCTACAACATTTGTTCCGGGATTTTTTATATTGGTGACCTAAGGTCATGTGCAGAGCATGACCTCCCCATTGTCAATACATGGGGAAAATCACGAAATGAGCTTTTCTCAGTAAGTATGGATGGAATCAACTTAAAACATCGGTTGTGACTTGCTCTTAGCCCATTTCTGGAGCTGATGCCAAAATTTTTGACTTGTGACCTTTAAAAGGTCACCTTAGGTCAAATGAGCATTTTTGGTGTTCTTCTCTATAAATTTTGAATAAAATAAAATAGAGCTTTTATTTTGTCACCGAAGTGTTTGTATAGTCACTGGAAGTCAAATGATATACATCATGACTATACCAGGTCAAGTTGGGTCAGACCGTTGACCTGGGTCAGGTCAAATTCTTAAATTTGACCTGGCATAGCAATATCATATATCATTCGATTCGTATTGACGAGAGGATTGAAATGGTGCATAAACTATGGCTATATCGTGCTTGGTTTGGAAGCTATTAGCGAAAAAGTAAACGCCCTTATGCATGGGTGGCTATGGGCATTCCCAAGAATATGCCCAATATCTAGTGACCTGTAGCTCCCTAGGCTTTGACCTGACACGAAAATGAATGCCACTGTAATGAAAGCGCATCTCAAGAGCTTTCGAAAGGTATTAGAAAAATGGTTCTAGCTATCATAGTTTCTGAGATATATGAGGTTTTCTTAGTACACCTCATATTAGCGATTTTGACCTTTTTTGACCTCTGGTGACCTGGGTATTGACCTGACAAGAAAAATGACAGAAGTATTTTCGATATTATTTTCGAAGAGCTTTCGATTGCCGTTTTGCGCTTTTTTCTAGCTCTCTTAGTTTTTGAGATCGTGGGGGTCTTTTTTTAGCCCCCCCAGCAGGGCGAAGGTGGCTCGTACCCGCCACCGGAGCAAGGGTTAAAACATAATTAACACAAATCGCACCGCAGTCGCATTTTCACGAGCGGCGGATTGGCCAGCCCATGGCGCCGGCTTTCGGGTGCGTATGCTAACAGGGTCGACATTTTGAGGTAGCAAACTGCAAGATTGGGCTACAACATGAAAGGCTGCTGTTTTCTTCCGGATCCAACTGCCATCTGTTTGAAACCTTAAATCGGGTGTTGCCTTTAAGCACCTCTCATCTCGGTGCTGGACGCGCGCTTGCTTTGTCGCTAAGTGCATCAAGAGCGCGTCAAGCAAGAAGAAAAGTGGGGCTTAAAGGCAACCAGTCAGTTTGGAAAATCTTATTGGCAGTGAGGGCCCAGTTACTTCATGTGCATGCCTATCTGGTTCCGCAGTTCAGCAATTTATTCATAGAGAAGAAAAACAAGTTGTCCAGAACTTTTATGCGGACACTCCCTTCCTGCACTGAGCCTACACATGTACAATAAACCACCCAGCCTAATGGCTCCCTCATTCAGCTGGCCCATTCATTGCGACACCACATCGAGCGTCTACTGAAATACCCGCAGCATCAATCGTCGCCGCATTCAATTCAATAGGGCCGGGCGCCCAGCCGAGCCGAATCCAGCGGTGATCAGCGAAATAACTCACGCTGTCTTCGAACCTGAGCGGCTCCGGCTGAAGTTGGACAGCTCGTAGGATAGGGCCACAGCACCAGCAGCTCTGCAGATGTCGCCGAATCGCTTCCGCATCAGTCTCTCAGATAGTCGACGTATCTCAGCATGGCGCTGAAGAATGCGTCGGCGCCGGGCCCTGATCGGCTCGGAGGGCAGCAGTGTCGAGTTTGGCCGCCCCCAGGAACACCTCATCACTCGCCCGAGCCGTCGCCTGACAGGTATTGGCCCCCGGTGGTTGTTCTGAGCGACAGCCGCCGCAGCGGGCACGAACGCGGTGGAGCCTGTCGCCTTGCTACAACAGCAAAGGGCGCGAAATTGCCTCAGCAGGGGCGGCGACTCCACACACTGATTCGGCTGCTAAGGCGCTAACTAATTGCTATGCTTCTAGTCATAGCACTCCTACTCATGCGCAGATCCAGGATTTCCAATGGGAAGGTGGCGCACACTCGGTGAGGAGGGTGTCATCGGGACCAGGGGGCGATACTTTTGAGCTGAAAACCTTATCAGGTGTACTTTAAGTCCTATCACGGGTACACCTATGCTTCCATCCAGGAAGGGGAGCAGGGATGGAAGCGACATCTCAAGAGGGCGCCAGTGACCTTTCAGGGGACGTCGTGACCAATTCAGGGAGCCGAGGGTCAACGGGGGGGAATTTCCCCCATTGCCCCCTAGGTCCGTCCATGCTTTACTACCCTTACATTTAGCTATAGGCAGAGACAGGATTTCCGATCGGGGGAGGAAGGGTGGGGGGTACAAAATTGCGGGAAACTACTTTATGGCGGGAAAACTGATCATGTGGGGGCTAAATAGCCTCGCGGGGCACCCATACTTGCACTTGGGGAGGGGAAAGCGATATCATTTCAGGGGGCGCCATCGACTTTTTAAGGGGCGCCAAGGCTCGATCGGCGGGTGAGTGGGTGGCCCTAATTGCCCCCTTGAATCAGTTTATATACTTAACACTATCACTCTCTGATTATCTCATGCTACTAGTGCCGCTCCGTGCTAAAATTATTTGCTGTTGCGGTGGGGTACCAACTTTAATTCGTTATTATCTTCACACCCCCTTTAACCCGCGCCCCACCGGGGGTCCGGCGCCACCTTCGCCCCACCGGGGGGCCATCGATGGCCCCCCTCTAACTCCGAAAATATGGGCGTTAGCGCAAATCTGCAAAGTGCAATAGAAAGCTCGCGTGAATTCAGTAAGAAATTACTTCGCATGTTTTAGTGCTCAGGTCAATGGTTTGACCTCCAGAGGTCAAATTAGGTCAAGATCGGCTATTTTCACTCAAATATGCAATGATAAAGCAAACTGGTCATAACTCTTATGTCATTAGAGCTATTGAGGCCTGGTAAAGTTCATTTGATGGGAAATTGTCAGTACTTTTTCCGGTATGTGAAACCTAAAGACCTCCCGCCAGTGGTTTGACCTCCAGAGGTCACCTCATGACCTAATATGACCTGAGGTCACAAAAGGTCACAAAGTAACCTTGCCGTATATAAAATGAAAGCCAGCGACAAGACAAACACGATAGTGTTTGTTTCACCGCTATAGGTTCATTAGGTCAAAAGTTATTGTCAAAATACTGTTTTTGACCTCTGGTGACCTTGGATGACCTTGGAAAAGTTAAAGGGTAAATATGACCCCTGGGATCCGTGAAAGGGTGTCAAAAAACGCTGTTCTGAGCAGTCTGAGTATTTGCAATCATTTTTGTGGCTTTTATATCATGAAACAGGTTTTCCCCATGCTTTTCCAATGGGAGAGGTCGCCTCGTGACCTGACCTCAGGGCACGAAATCGAAAAATCCCGGATATACACCTTGTAGATCCTGGAGAAGTCATGAAGTGTAGGAAGTTTCAAATCGATCGACTAAGAAATGTAGCTCTTACAGAGCTCTAAATTTGAAGTGAGGTGACCTTGGTTGACCTCGTCTGGTGACCTGACCTTGGGTGACCCGGGGTAAAAAATTTCAGGGATGATGGGAAAATGATGCAGTGAGAGGTAGAGCTCTCAACCGCGGTGCTGCGCCTCGTCGTTTTTCTGCTATCCCGGAGAAACCTTAGGGGGCCATCGATGGCCCCCCGGTGGGGCCAGGGTTAACTCGGTACCGCCTGGGCTCTTTTCGTACACACCAGCGTCTGGGGGACGGGGGTGCGATCAAACTCCCTACGATCTCGGAAACCAGAAGTGATACGTTAAAATTGAAACGAAGTGTCTCACTGGTACTCTTGAGCCGAGTTTGAACTATATCCCTTGACCTGAGACGTCATGGTAGGCCAACTTTGGTAAACATTTTGGCCCATTTAGAAAACCCCTTTTAACTCAGGAACCATGGGACCTAGAACAAAAAAGAGAAAATCCATGTGTTTGCATTTAACTAATAATTTTAACTATATGTATCATGGCCTTGTGACGTTAAATTTTGACCTTAGGTCAAGGTCAAGCAATGAACTTCCAGGGTCATCTTGCATATCTTACGAGTCCTTGGGTCATGTTCAATACTATGATACCACATTTAAGACTGCATATTGTTACGTTCAAAAGTTATAGACACAAAATTTTTTCAAAACCGTGGTTGTTCATGACCTTTGATGACATTGGTATTAGTCTGGCCTCAAAATAAATGACAGCATACATATTTTCCGTTTCAAAAGCTTTCGAATGATGTTGGAAAACTTGTTCTAGAAGCCGAGTTAAAACCTGTTTTTTAGCCTCATTTTAGAAGAACAGAATCACCTTACGTGGGTTTAGAAATGGCATCATAAATCGTTGACCTGACCTGAGCTGATGCCAGTTTTGGTCATAAGTTGTCAAATCAATCCTCCTATAGGCCCGCCAAGCGACGCAGGTCTCATTTGAATAGGCCTGGAATCGTTTGCGAAAAACCGAAGGGGCTCCCCAGGTCGTAATGGGTCATTTGAAAAGTCTCAATTTCGATACCGAGACGGAAAGCAAGGTAACAATAAAATATTCGCCTGTTTCTCACACGGCAAGCTCCCTCCATCGCAAATTCTGTCCTAACGGAATGCTGTGCCGCGCTACAGACTTACACTGCGGCACAGTCCATACCTGCGGCGGTGTCACAGTGCTCAGCAGAGACATCTGTTGTCTCTTATGATCACCACACTGTGCGCGGGGCAGGGTGGCGCCACACTCGCACTCCACCGCGCTTCGCCTAAGACTGCGATAATTTCGAGGAGCTGTGGAGAATGGTTTCCAGCTCTGACCGCCGATTGACCCCTATCACTATACCTTTTAATCTAAATTTGTATTTTATTTTAAATTACCCTTAAAATTTACGGTAAATGAAGTACAACCCTCGCTTATGAAGATACAAATGAAGTTTTACTTATTTATATGATACATACATACATCGGCACAGTCAGTGGGATTGGGAAAATGCAATTCTGAAGCAGCTCGATATCTTTATTTTAAAGTTGGTAAAATGCTCTGACTGAACTTCCCTAAGCCATAATTGTCTCTTAACCCGCGCCCCACCGAAGTCCGGTACCACCTTCGCCCCACCGAGGGGCATAGATGGCCCCCCTCTAACTCAGAAAATATGGGGGTTAGCACAAATCTGCAAAGTGCATTAGAAAGCTCGCGTGAATTCAGTAAAAAATTACTTCGCATGTTTAAGCGCTCAGGTCAATGGTTTGACCTCCAGAGGTTAAGAAAGTTCACGATAGGCTATTTTCACTAAAATATGCAATGCTTAAGAAAACTGGGCATAACTTCTCTGCCATTAGAGCTATTGAGACCTGGTTAAGTACATTTGATGGGAAATTGCCCGACCTTTTTCCACCATGCGGAACGTAAAGACCTCCCGCCAGTGGTTTGACCTCCAGAGGTCACCTCATGACCTAATATGACCTGAGATCACGAAAGGTAAGAAAGTGACCTTGCTGTATATAAAATAGAAGCCAGTGACAAGACAAACACGATGGTGTTTGTTTCAGTGCTCTAAGCTTAACCCTTGCCCCGGTGGCGGGTACGAGCCACCTTCGCCCTGGTGGGGGGCTAAAAAGACCCCCACGATCTCAAAAACTAAGAGAGCTAGAAAAAAGCGCAAAACGGCAATCGAAAGCTCTTCGAAAATGATATCGAAAATACTTCGGTCATTTTTCTTGTCAGGTCAATATCAAGGTCACCAGAGGTCAAAATAGGTCAAAATCGCTAATATGAGGTGTACTAAGAAAACCTCCTATATCTCAGAAACTATGATAGCTAGAAACATTTTTCTAACACCATTCGAAAGCTCTTGAGATGCGCTTTCATTACAGTGGCATTCATTTTCGTGTCAGGTCAAAGCCTAGGGAGCTACAGGTCACTAAATATTGGGCATATTCTTGGGAATGTCCATAGCCACCCATGCATAAGGGGGTTTACTTTTTCGCTAATAGCTTCCAAACCAAACAAAATACAGCAATAGTTTATGCACCATTGCAATCCTCTCGTCAATACGAATCGAATGATATATGATATTGCTATGCCAGGTCAAATTTAAGAATTTGACCTGACCCGGGTCAACGGTCTGACCCACCTTGACCTGGTATAGTCATGATGTATATCATTTGACTTCCAGTGACTATACAAACACTTTGGTGACAAAATAAAAGCTCTATCTTAGTTTATTCAAAATTTATAGAGAAAAACACCAAAAAATGCTTATTTGACCTAAGGTGACCTTTTAAAGGTCACAAGTCAAAAATTTTGGTATCAGCTTCAGAAATGGGCTAAGAGCAAGTCGCAACCGATGTTTGAAGTTGATTCCATCCATACTTACTGAGAAAAGCTCATTTCGTGATTTTCCCCATGCATTGTCAATGGGGAGGTCATGCTCTGCACATGACCTTAGGTCACCAATATCAAAAATCCCGGAACAAATTTTGTAGCTCCTGGTGGGCCCAAGATGTGGTATAAGTTTCAACTTGATCGATTAACCCTTCTTTTAGTTATGCCGTCCTATGTATTTTTTGAGGTGAGGTCACTTCACCTGACCTGGTGACCTGACCTGATATGACCTTGAGCCAAAATTTTCAGGAAAGATGTAAAAATGATGAAGAAACAGCTAGACCAAGTTTGGCGGCGCTGCGCGCCGCCGTTTTTTGGTCACTTTGGAAAAACCCGAGGGGGGTCTAAAAAGACCCCCCACCCGAGCGAAGGTTAATTAGGTCAAAAGTTATTGTCAAAATACTGTTTTTACCTCTGGTGACATTGGATTACCTTGGAAAAGCCAAAGGGAAAATATGACCCCTGGAATCCGTGAAAGGGTGCCAAAAACGCTGTTCTGAGCAATTTGAGTATTTGCAATCATTTTTGTTTTTATATCATGAGACAGCTTTTCCCCATGCTTTTCCAATAGGAGAGGCTGCCTCGTAACCTCACCTCAGGTCACGAAATAAAAAATCCCGAATTTACACATTGTAGACCGTGCAAGGGCCATGAAGTGTAGCAAGTTTCAAATCGACCGACGAAGAAATGTGGCTCTTATAGAGCTTCAAAGTTGAAGTGAGGTGACCTTGGTTGACCTCGCCTGGTGACCTGACCTTGGGTGATCCGGGGTAAAAATGTTCAGTGATGGTGGAAAAATGATGAAGTGAGAGATGGAGCCCTGAACCGTGGTGCTGCGTTTCGTCGTTTTTCTGCTATTCCGAAAAAAACCTTAGGGGCATCGATGGCCCCTAAGGTTTTTCGGGATAACAGAAAAACGAAGAAACGCTGCACCGCAGTTGAGGGCTCCATCTCTCAATTCATAATTTTCCCACCATCCCTGAACATTTTTACCCCGGGTCACCCAAGGTCAGGGTCACCAGGCGAGGTCAACCAAGGTCACCTCACTTTAACTTTAAAGCTCTATAAGAGCTACATTTCTTAGTCGATCAATTTGAAACCTGCTACAGTTCATGACCTCTCCAGGGTCTACAACGTTTATATCCGGGATTTTTTTAGATTTTGTGACCTGAGGTCAGGTCACGAGGCGACCCCTCCCATTGGAAAAGCATGGGGAAAAGTTGTCTTATGATATAAAAGCCACAAAAATGATTAGAAATACTCAGACTGCTCAGAACAGCGTTTTTGAACACCCTTTCACGGATCCCAGGGGTCATATTTTCCCCTTGGCTTTTCCAAGGTCATCCAAGGTCACCAGGGGTCAAAAACAGTATTTTGACAATAACTTTTGACCTAATTAAGCTAGAGCGCTGAAACAAACACCATCGTGTTTGTCTTGTCACTGGCTTTCATTTGATATACAACAAGGCTGCTTTTTTACCTTCCGTGACCTCAGGTCATATTAGGTCACGAGGTAACCTCTGGAGGTCAAACCACTGGCGGGAGGTCTTTACGTTCCACATAGCGGAAAAGGGTCTGACAATTTCCTATCAAATGTACTTAACCAGATTTCAATAGCTCTAATGGCATATGCGTTATGCCCAGTTTTCTTAAGCATTGCATATTTGAGTGAAAATAGCTTATCGTGACTTTTCTTGACCTCTGGAGGTCAAACTATTGACCTGATCACTTAAACATGTAAAATAATTTCTCAATAAATTTACGCGAGCTTTCTAATGCGCTTTGCAGATTTGCGCTAACGCCCATATTTTCGGAGTTAGAGGGGGGCCATCGATGGCCCCGGTGGGGCGAAGGTGGCGCCGGACCCCCGGTGGGGCGCGGTTTAAAAGGCATTCGACAGTTACAGTTAGCGTTATCTATACAAAATTTAACCTGAATCAGTGTTCCCCGCTGATTCCAAGTGGCTCTTGCTTGTCCCGACCATTGTGTAACGCCATCTATATACTGCTGCCAGAGCCTCTACCGGTGCTTTACTCCGTTAGTACAGTTGTTCAGGCCGAGTGCGGACATACGTGTGACTGAGCAGGCAGGTTCGAGGAAAACTAAACCAATGTGCATCCAGTTCAAGTAATTAAATTGCTACTTGAATAGCTACTTAAGAGCTTTTTTTGCTGATTTATACCAGAGGACAGCACCGTCATTAGAACGGAGTGAAACAAATCGAATTGAATGAAATGTTCCTTACTAGGTTTTTTTCTACTGTGTTTAATTATTGTGGAGCTTATCGACGCACCAACTGACAAGGTCATATACCATCGCCAACTCTTTCCCTGTTGGAAGGGCTTTTCGGGAGTCAGCTTGCTCCCTGTTCAGGCTCTGGGAAGCCGCCGGGCCTCGAACCCGGGTCGGCTGCGTGGTAGCCAGCTGCGCTGGCCACTCCACTACCGCGTCCCCTTCTATACTGTGCGTGGCCTTACCTAGCGCAGAGGTGAAATACTTTTAGCAATCGGACCACAGCAACACGAGTTGGTGTAGAGAGTTTTAGTGGCGGCAGGGACGTAGGAACCTGGGGGCAGGGGGGTGGCAGCTGCCCCCCCCAACTTTCATGATTCTTAACCATTAACCCTATGGCATTGACTGGATAGAAATGACTTGAAAATTCCCGCTGCCCCCCAACTTTGAACATAGTTCCAACGCTCCTGAGTGGCGGCCTTGTATCCGGTGGTGTTATATGTCGGGTCTTCGACTGTAAATGAGCGGGAGGTGCCTCGATTTAAACGCCTCGGCGTTTTTGCACCAACCGGTGTATATTTCGACTTTTATGTTGTCTTTTGTGAAAGTAAAAGTATGTATGTATGCATGAACGAGTGTTTTGTTTTCATTTATGGATGTTTGAAGCATTTTGGCGTTGGAACCTCGATAGGAAATGCGCAGTGTTAATTTGGATGGTTAAGGGGCTTGTTGTTAAAGACTACAGCGTGTAGGTCGGAGCCTGAGAACCACGCCAAATACACGTGAGAATGTGAGATGTGGAAAATTTCTTCCAGCTATTGGATACGTAGTGCCAGACTCACCAACGAATCCTTGCAAAGCCGAGTCGGCATACAATCTGAACACTCGGGGGACAGAAAACAACGAAACAATGACGGCAATAACTGGGAGTTAATAAAACGTTGCATACGTATGCGTAAATCATTTTCAAACTGAATTAGGCCTTCTGGTTACGTTTAGGGTAGCATTCCTACTTCCAGGTTAATTTCAGCTTCCATGTACCTGCATGCACATGTTAGGTCTTGGGCAGCTAGATACGACCCACAGACTTTTCCGGAGCCAACGTACCACAACATCAGCCAAACATACCACCATACCAACCAACATACCAGCCAAACATACCACCATACTAACCAACATACCAGCCAAACATACCACCATACCAACCAAAATACCAGCCAAACATACCACCGTACCAACCAACATACCAGCCAAACATACCACCATTCCAATCAACATACCAGCCAAACATACCACCATTCCAATCAACATACCAGCCAAACATACCACCATACCAGCCAGCATACCAGCCAAACATACCACCATACTAACCAACATACCAGCCAAACATACCGCCATACCAGCCAACATACCTGCCAAACATAGCACAGCATCATCCGAGCCCAGCCCAACAACTTTCTTTTTAACACCCTCCGGTGGGCCGCCGAGCCACCTTCGCCCTGGAAGGGCGGGTGTTCAAACACCCCCTCGAACTAGGCTTCTAAGCGGGATGGTAAAAAAACATGAACACAGGTGGAAAGCTCATAAAAATTGATGAAGAAACCTACATAGGACACTTTTTGGATCAGGTAAATATTAAAGTCATGACAGGTCAAAGAAAGTGGTCTGTTAGAGGAGGTTTTCTGGATTCTCGCGTCTGACAGAGTTAAGTTAGAATTATTTTTTAGGCACCATTCGCTTCTTCTCGTTACGGAAAATCGCACGATATATAATATGACAATACCAGGCAAAAAATGGCCTAACCTAAAGTCAGGTCAAGGTCAATATCTGACTTAGCATGGTCAATATGCAAATCGATAGACTCGTGATAATAATAGAAACGTAATGATGTCAAAATTAAAGATGTATAATTGTTAGGATGCTGTAAACTCCAACGTCGTGACTTATCTTTTTTATTCTATCGATCTGCCGCGCATCCGCTCCACAGCTGTCTCTTCACTACTGGCCTGGCGACCTCCGGTCACCGGGTCACCAGCGCCACGGGCACCGCCCGGGCGTCGGTGGAGTAGTGGTGCCAGTTCTCTGAGCTCAACAATCCCACATCATCATTTCCTGCAATGTTATTGACCCAAGTCTGAAACCTTGCTCAGGTAGCTCCAGATGACCTCTCAGAGGTCACAGGTCCAAACTTGCAACATGTCCTGGAAATGGGCCTTGAATACTATGATTAGAAGATTATGAAGGTATTCTAAGCTGTATCTACACAAATAGAGCCGTTTTCGCCAAATTCCCGTCTTTCCTATGCATTTCCAATGGAGAGGTCATGATTCGTATCTAATCCTAGGTCATCAAGATGAAAAATCCCGGAATATAACTTATAGTACTCGATTGGCCCATTATGTGTTTTCAGTTTGACTTTAATATATTTCCCCTTCTCTTACTTATGCTATTTTAAAAGTTTTTGGAGGTGATTTCACCTGACCTACACTGGTGACCTGACCTTAGATGACCTTAGATGACCTTAGACCTTAGACCTTAAGATTTTAAGAAAAGTTGCAGAATCGATCAAGGATAAGGTGTGCCAAGTGCCGCGGCGTCCGTTTTTGTATGCCGCTGGAAGAACCCGGTTTTCAAACGCCCCGCCCCACCCTCCCACCGAGGTGAGGGTTAAAGTGGTCTTATTTTTAGGGGTAAAAATGAAAAAATTAAGCGTTTTTTGCACTACGATTTGTTTATCACCGCAGACCAAGATAGCGGATACTTGTACTTACACTGACAAAAAATAAAACTGTGATTCATGCCAGGCAATATAGATAAAATTGACTATTTTTGGAGAAACCTCAACAGTTAACCTTCCACCGCCTGAGGGTTAGATCGGAAACCTCTTCGGTTTTCGTGAATTATTCCGAGCCCATTCAAATGAGGCCCACATCGCTTTGCAGGCAGTGACGACGGAACGTTCGAATTTAAAGGAGGGGCAGGCACCGTGCCCGGTGCCCCTAGTCCCGCCGCCAGTGTTATCAGGCCTGTAGAGAAATCAATTTGACAACTTATGACCGAGGCTTGACATCAAGCCAGGCAAGACAAAGGCCGTATTTGAAGTCGTCCACAGTAATGAAAAAGTTGTGGCTGTTGATAGATGACTGGATGGGGTGACACCACGTCATGCAGTTGATAGATGGCTGGATCGGGTGGGATGGCACATTCACACTGTGGAACTTCTGTTCTATACAGTCATAGTCTACGACATCATCATATAAAACTGCACACGCTTGATACAAAATATTCTACTTTAATTCCACATGTAGCACACCATCATACATTCCGGGTCATCGAGTCACAGGGTACAGATCTATTGCTTATTATTGGCACAGGTCAGGTCAAAACGTTATGACGTCATTGCCAAACCCATGTTTGTCATTTCTGTTCTAATGAGGTTGACAAAATCAGGGGGTAACTTGGCTTCTATATAAGCTAAGCCCAATTTCTAAAGATAATTTGAAAGTTCTTGAAAAGATAAAGCAGTATGCTGTTATCCATTTTTAAGTCAGGTTAATACCAAAGCCAGCAGACGTCATCAAAGGTGACGGTTTTCGGGATTATTTGTGTCTATAAATTTTGAACGAAACATGGCTCAAGGATTCAAATTTTATACATCATGGCCCTGAAAGGTCATTATTTGAGATTGACCTAAGTTCGAGATCCCAATTTAACCTTACTAGGTCACATCGGATATCGTCTGCCTTCCCCCTTGTATCCACCACTGCTCACGTCACAGCCGACCTGACTTCGCCGCGGCATGTTTTGTAATACGTTGCTCTGAGATGCTGTTGAGAGTCGAGAGTAGAATGGTGACCAAATGTTTTCTCGGTATAGTCAGGCAAGTGTTGCATTGTGACAAAAGGTCTGACAAGCAAGCACGCTCTGTCATTTGCAAATGATGTTTGCCAAGTGAATCAGAGTCATAGGCGGATCCAGGGGAGGGGCAGGTGCCGCCCCCATGTACCCTCGGCACCCCCTGAAATCGTCACGGCACGCCCCTCCCCCTGAAAGGTCAATGGCACCCCCTTAAATGTCGCTTCCCACCCCTTTCCTCCAGAATGCGGGAGCCGGCGGATTATATTTTGCCCCCACCTGATATGTTTCCGGTCAAAAGTGGCGCCCCCATAGTCCGGGTGGCAGCCCCCTGGCAACCCTGGATCATGATCAGATATTTTTGCTGATGATCAGATATGATCATGATGATCCCTATGATCAGAGTTACTTCATGTGAAATTTGTGGAATACAAGCGTTTCTTTTTTAATTAAAAATGCAAGAATTTCTTCCGTGGAAGAGAAAATCCATGACATATTTAGTCTACACGTGCCTTTGTACAATAACGTACGCGCATACCTTTCCCCGCAAGAAATATTAATGAAAGTACAGACATATCACCCTAGTAGCTCTGTTGGTATGGCGTTAGGCTCCGGCCTGCTGCTCAGAAATCGGCAGTGGCAGTGCATCTGCGGAGGCTTGGGATCGACTCCCCTGAGATGCTCTGGCGCTCAGTATCTTCCCGACGGGAGTCGCCCGACACCTGATCAGGGAGAGGGTGGCTATAGCGGATTTGACATCCCTGTGCTATATACGACGAACCCTATTTCTGTCAGGCTCCTGGCTACGTCTGTTCATGTCAGGGGTGGACCTGTCCCCTAAGGTCTCGAAATGTACCCGTCCTCCTTCAAAAGTTTAAGATGACATCAATTGGCCTCATGCTGGACTCCATTTCCAGAAACAGAAAAATTAAAAAATTCTAATTTTTTTGGCGTGAGACTGTTTCTACTGTTTTTAGTTTTCCCATAACTATTGATCCTGTTGTTGGATTTTCATAAACCCTCTACGTATTAAAAGAGAATTGATTCAAAATTCTTATCTTTCAGCTATGTGAAAATTTGTAATTTCATTCTCGGCCATTGATACTTTTGATATTACCGAACCTTTTTCCACACCTGCGGGACACGGGTGGGGGGAGGCTCAAAATGATTTCGTCTCCCTGATCTGCCTATAAGGATGATTTTTTCCACCATTTGGTTTTGAAACCAAATGCATCCCCGAGATGCTTGTCCCATTCATTACACCTACTCCACTGAAATTTTTTTTTATTTTAATTTTTCCGGATTCTCTTGGCTGTCCTGTACGCAGTCCATTCACTCTGCAAGAGTACAATTTAATTGCATAAGAACACCCCCTCCCATTTTGAGCTGCTGAAACTACATCTGTCAAAAAAATAGGGAAATATAAATGAAGTTTCACCTGACACCCTATTCGTACTATTTAAAGATTAACTGCTCTCAGTATTATTACAGCTAGCATTTGTGCAAAGAACGCACCGTACACGATAATGCTCGGTTTGCAAATAGATTCTTATTAAATATCAAACCACAACCTGGTGACGATATTATAAAATAAAAGTCTGTAAATCTGACAAATTTAGGGTTAAAAGAAGTCGGAAAGTACCAAAAGCCTATCACAAACCATTTTGGAGACATCCCGGAAAAATCATGAGGGATGGGCAGAATTCCCTCTGAAAGGAAAAGGGTACGTCTTCTTTCCAATTCACCCGCCATTGCAAGATTTGCTTGCTTGGTGGGGTCGAGGTGTCTAGACAGATCCTTTGCGGAGTTTAGTGAGACCTTGATCCCCAAAGTCGAGCTTGCATTCGCCTAGACAACATTTATCTTAAAAGGGAAGGTTTGTCGGGTGAATAAAAAACTATTACAAAAAGTCACAGGGAAATTTGTTACGTTCCTTTGTAAATTTAGCATGTAGTACGGAATGAAAGAGGATTAATGACTGACTTTACATACAATTGAAGCATGCAAAAGTTAAACATGCAATGGTGTCTTCAGGGCTAGAGCCATCTAGCCTAATATATAAATTCTAACAGTTTTCACTTGCATGAACAAACAAATGCACATACATGAATAAATACTTAAGAAACTTAGGCTGGCTCGAAAAACGTCTTCCCTTCTCGTCTGAGGGTCACACATTCTCGGCTGAGAACAGAAACTTACGGTCCTTGGTTGAGACTCCTGAGATTCTCTTTCATTCTCACTTAAGCTGGTCCAAGAGAACGAGATGAGATGTCTGAAGAGCTTTGGGGCCTGACCGTGCAAGGTATATGTATATATTTTTAAAAAGCGTACATGTTAAGATATGTGGGCAAGCAAAAAAAAGAAAAAAAAACGGTAAAGTCTGTTTTAGTTGGAGGAAAGTTCGTAGAACTTTTGTGGCCCACGAAACCATGGACTGGCCCTAAAATTACTGAGATCCACTCAACATTAGATTGGTTCTCCAAAAATCCACAAACTGGCCAAATTCCGGCTAGGATCACTGATCAGGACCGTCTCAGATCGCATACAATATTCTGTGGCCTGCTTGGATTAAGAGTTTACGATATAATACCTGCTACTTTTAAGCAGGGACAGAGGTTGCAGCCAGAGAGAGCCGAGACCAAACAAGTCCCGCAAGCAAGGCGGGGCCAACGAGGCCCAGGTAGACCACGGGGAGGGGGGGGGGTCGTGAATGCTAGATGTAGGGGCCTGGCTTTGGTCACTATGGGTCTGACATTATGGTGAGGGGCCCGGTCGCTGGCACAGATGTTCCAAGTGGACCACAGGGGTGCCCGGGGGGTATTTCAGAGGGTCGGATAGCTACAGAAGGCCCGGGTGAACCGCAGAGGGCCCGGCTGCCCAGGGGTGGAAAAACCTACCATTTTTGTATTCTAAATGGTGACAGTCCAATGTAGGCAAGGTGACAAAAATTCGCCGGCATGTTTCCTCCAGACTAGTAATGGGACAAATCGCCGGAATTAGCACTTGTAATGTGAGCTCGCAATGCTTTTCAACAACTAGTATGGCCCAGGAGTATCCAATTTCAAGACAAAAGTCAAAACAAAAGAAAGACAAAAGTTAGAGGAGTTATGGGAAATCTGAATAAACTGTTGAAAATGTATTTTGGCACGCCTCTGCCACACAATTTTCACAGCTTTAAATTTTTAATTGAGTTTACTGTGAGACAATTGTATTCCACTTTTAATATATTTGAAATCGCACGGGTAGCTTTTAACCCTATTTCCGGCAGGGGGGCTAATATTGCCCCCCTTCAGGTTTTTCAAGAATATCTCCGAAACGGCTTGTGATAGAACTTTGAAACTTCCTGACTTTTCCTAAAACTTGAACAGGCAGGTTTTCTGAAATTTTCAAGATTATATATTTACCAGGGGCGGAGCTATGGCTGGGTTTTTGGGGAGGTTTTATCCACAAACCAAGTATTATCGTATGCGATGAGTTTTTTGTAAAAGGAAGCCGTCTCTGCTGATCCTGATACCAGTTATATGGTTTTATTATATCATTTCTTATGTGAGATGATAGTGCATTCACAATTGTCACTATTTGTATTCATCAGGGGCGGTTACAGCAGTTCAAAATTGTAACGTTTCGACTTCGGTGATGGTATGAAGTTCTGAAAACGTTATATTACGTGATAGTCTAGTCTTGCGGCGGTCACTGAGGCAGAGTCTGTCGGTTAACTTACAGATGTATTAAAGTTGTTCAAGCGGACCTCGCGTTCAATGTACAGACTGGCGTGTGATTGCTAGTTCTGCCTGCTGAGGCATCGGGGGTCTGGTTTATATACCAGGACGACCCTGCCCCCGGCCTGCAGCGTTCATTACATAAACAGCAATTGGGCGCGGCTAACACCGACGCTACGCGCACAAAAACTGGTTGTCGGCTCGCAGTATAGCGCTGGCAAACCAAGGAGAGCGATTTACACTCAATAGGTAATAAGGCCGGATACCAAAAAGCATATGTACAATGATGTACAATGCCTCAAAAGCATATGTACAAAGCCTCAATTCAATCTGCCGCGGTATTGTGGAGGCCAGCATGCCTCAAAACGTTGCACGATTCACATCCTGTTTTCTCGGCACGCACATCCTGGTTGCCGACTGCGGCGCACGACACGCATCCTGTTGGACGGCTCAGCACACACATCCTGGTTGCTGGCTTGCACCACAGCGCGGAACAGAATTTGAGCATCCGGGTTGCTGGCTCGCACTACACCGCGAAACAGAAGTTGAGCGAAAAAGAATTTGGAGAAATGAGGGGCAAACGCGGGATAAACCGCTACAACACCTCCCCTAATAAAATAACATTTTTACATCGAAAAAATGTGTGCACAGAAGCCAAGGGCGTAAGTGTCGATAAACAAGATAAATGCATACAATACATGGTACAGGCATATCACGATAATTGCACGAACATGTCACGATAATAAGCCACGAGTGGCGCAGTCACACGCAATCATACAGACGGTTGGCCAAACCGCAGTGCCTCACAGGGCCGGTTGTCGACGAGCGACACGGGGTTTGGGTGCGTGTGCACGATGAGCAGGCGCACCACCGGGAGGTTTGTGTTCCACGTACGTCCCTAGATCGAGATGTGTCGTGGGTTCTGCCATGACCGATTCTATGACCGAATGGTGCATGGGGATCGGGCGAACAGCGTCAGCCTCGTTGCGTACGTTGTCGCGATGAGCGGCAATGTCGGCGTTACGAACGTTGTCGCGGTGAGCGGCAACGTCATCACAGTGTGCGGCAACGTCAGCAGGGGAGATACGTTCGCGTTCTGGAGCGACATGGGCAGCTTCACAGAACGTGACGGTGCCGGACGGAGGCGGCGGCGGCGGTATCATAGCCAGCTCGGTGTCTGGCTCTGACGTGAACTGACGTCTGCGTTGCGCGAGATCTCTGGATTGGCGTCTACAGAAGGACCGACACAGCTTATAGCACGGGCGGCAAAACTTTAGGGCAAAGTATACTATCAGTATTGATATGATTACCATTACTGCCGTTGCCAGCCAAGTGGTAGTGCTAGAGTCCGTTAGTACTTGTTCCAATGGTTCGTTTTCGATCTGATCAAAGTATTCCGGAGCCGAGACACCTTGTGACTTGATGTCCGGTAATTGAGGGATTTCTGTACCGTTTAACGGGTCGTTCGCTTTTTGAATAGACCGAGACCATTTGGGTTTCCAAATGGGCAGCGGGTGTTCATCTATGAGGTCTTGGGCCGAAAAAGAAGGTAACGTTAAAATGGATTCTTGGGCATAATACGGTGGCAGGTAAAACGAGTCTCCTGATGCTGAACATTCCGGTTGAAGTGTGATAATAGAAACCGTTTTCTCAATACGTTTGGTTGGTTCCGCTGGGGCCGTTTGACAGACAATAGTCAAGGTGAATGGTCGTGGTGTCACCACAAGCCATTGACCTTGTGTCAAATAGTGTGCTTGAGGAGCGTTACGCGTGATCTTTATTCGGGTTGCACAGTATTGATCAACATCGATCCGTGAGTGCCGAAAAAGGGCTATCGCACATGATGTAGACGAAGTGGTTGCGTATGCCGGCTCATTGAGTTGGCAATACGGTGTTTTCGTCAAGACGCACGGCTCAATTTCATTTTCGTTGGGTTGAATGTAAAACTGGCGGTTTTCTGAGATTAGGAGGTATTTTGGCTCATTCGGCAAATAGTGGATGGACACGTTATGGTTACCATGTGGTACCTCGTAGGGGTAGAATCGAAAAATATCAAAGGCATACAAGGTATGCAGGAGTGGAATGTAGAACATGAAGTGATATCCATCTTCGGTGGATACTACCTTAGCCTTTGCCATCTCTACATATGGGTCTACTGTATCATATGGTAAAGCAAAATTACTAGGTAATTCCTTTTTGATTTGTCTCAGAGTTCTTTTGAAGAATCTGGGCGGCAGAAGGCTTGGATGGATAATTCCAGCATGACCGAGGGCAATTTTGTGAGAGAGGTCTTGGAGTTCAATGTGTAGTGTTTGCATACACCTGGTAACTAAATGTAGATCTTCTCCCAGTTCGGTCAGCGCATATAGAATTTTGATAGCCGTAGCGTTGCGTAGGCTATAGTACAGATTTCGGCAAGTATCTTCTAAAGCGTTTACTTGGTCTCGTAGGGTTCGGTATGCCTTTCTGTTCGTTTTGGTCGCAACTATAGTAGAGTTTAGTATCGAAAGCGTGCCATTGAATGTATGAGCCAAAATCATTTCCTTTGAATTTACAAGTTCAACATTGTTAGTCAAGTGCTTGATTTCCGAATCCGTTGCTGTACCAAATAAGTAATTCATCGCGTTACCAATTCCATTAATAATGCCACGTTTTACACGGGTCTTTGAAGGTATTCCCAGGAGCGGACCATAAAAGCGTCTGATGGACGAATGCTCGTGCATGAGCTGCGTAAGTGATTGACGCGTTACGTTCAGGCCATGTTCCAACATCAGTGTTTCAGAGCCGTTTTCGCTTGATGCATAATTTTGTTCTAATTTGCCCAAGATATATTGTACGTTCTTAGCCATTGAGGAGATATGGTGCAACTGTTTACGGTACGGAATTGTGCTCACGGAAATCGTTATTGCCCAAGAGCTGTAGCTGGGGTAGACCTTTCCGAGCGGTATAAACAGATGGCCGGGATCTTGTGGATCCGTTGGTGTGCCGGTTGAGGCCATGACACCGAGACCGATGCAGCAGAGCCAGACAGAGAGTTGACTGATGAATGCCATTCCGCCTGTAGTAACACAGAAGTGTTCTGTTACTAGACGTAGAGATGTGGTAAGACATCTAGTACAAAGAGAGCAGCGTTCCTGACAAACGTATTCCAATTGGACAAAGCATCATCTTCCTGATGCTTTGTAGAGATGATGTCTGCATGAGCAAGATCCATCTGTGAAAATTCCGAAAGGGTACGTTGTCGTTTTTCTACAACACCTTCGTCCTCGATAGAACCAGGGCGTTTGGCACCTCTATTACGATAGGGGTCAGCGGAAACCTGTGGAGGTTCGGATCCGTCGTCAGGCTTGTGTCGGGATCTGAGATTATACCTATGGGTAGGTAAATCAGGGTCGTCACAAGGACGCTTCAAAGGATTAGGATAGCTCCGAAATCCTTGCTGTAACTGCTGTCTTTCATTCTTACCTTCGTCCGGTAACGGGGGTAAGGGAACAATAATGTCAGACAGTGGTTCTGGATCCTGTTGGTTCTGCTCTCGTTGTTCGTACCAAGTCCTGTCAATGAAGGGTAATCTTACCGCTCTCATTGGCTGAACTCTGGTCGGCTCCTCTGGTCTACTTACTCTGTTGGGGACGTGTACGGGAGGGCTCACCTTTTCATATGTCCGTCTCCAAATATCATTTGTGTCTCTATGCCTAAGATTTTCAGAGTGGACCAATTTCGTTTTGTTTGTGATCATATTTTTAATTTCATAGTTTTCTGGACCTTTTTGAGCCAATATGCGATACTGTGGTTTCCAATGTGTTGTTAATTTTGTAGATTTCCCAGGCTTGACGGTTGGATCGTAATAATAAACGGCGTCTCCAGGGAGGAATTTTGATGGAGTGGATCGTTTGGCTATTAATTCTTTGTTCCTTTCTCTAGCTTCTTCTAGGTTTTCGGTTACCTGTTGATAGGCGTCGTGTAACCTTTCGAACATGATTGGCACGTAATCCTCTCCTGTGTAATGTTCTCTCACTTTTAGTAATCCATCTATGCCTAAAACTGGATCTCGACCGTGAAGAATGAAGAAAGGGGAGTAATTTGTTGACTCCTGTTTGCTCGTCCGATAGGCAGCTAAACAAGCATCGAGTACCTGATCCCAATTGTCTTGTTCCTCATTAATTTTCTTTGCAATCATTTCATTCATGACTCGATGGAACCGTTCTACCTTTCCATTGGAGGCTGCATGATAACTAGAGGTATGAATTCTAGCAATACCAAGTTCTTTCATTACTGTATCTAATACAGCATTGCAGTATTCGGTTCCTTGGTCACTAATGATCAAACGGGGACATCCATGTCTAGGTAAGAATTCTTCAAGTATGATTCGTGCGATTGTATCGGCCTGTTTGTTGGGGATTGCGTAAGCTTCTGGCCAACCACTGAAATGATCAACTAATGTGCAAACATATTGGTTGCCTCGCGCCGATGTAGGATAGGGACCACAAGTATCAATGCCTATTATCTCCATCGGAAATCTCGGCATCTGCATGTCAAGAATAGGCCTGCGTTCCTTCTTTAATTTCTTTCGGTTGCATGTTTCACAAGTCAAGACATATTCTTTGATATCTTTTAACATTCCTGGCCAGAAGTATGACTTTTGTACTTTGTCTACTGTCTTCTCGATTCCTAAATGGCCTCCAAAGAATCTATCGTGCAGCTCTGCAAGCACTTGTTTACGCAATATGCGCGGCAGTACCAGCTGCAACCGGGTATGGGGTCCAGTTTTTGTCCCTGGACTGACGTGGTACAAGAGGTCATCTTGTAAACAGAATTGCTCACGAGGGTTGGACGCGACGTTTTTGTCGGTGCAGGCCTGGATCAAATCGCTAATCTGTTTATCTTTCCTTTGTAAGTCTGACAGCTCGACGTGCTCAAATGCGTTGGACTTTAGCAGATCTTCTGTTGCAATTTCTGGTTCGCTGCAAGATTCTGCACGGTCTGTTGCAAAATATGCTGTATCTATCACGTTGGCATCGCCTTTCCAATCAAAGTTGTCTGTTTCTAAGTGAACTTCGCCCTGTGTTCCATTTCGCAATCGAGAGAGCGTGTCAGCAGTGATATTCTGCGGTCCAGAGATATACTCAATTTTGCAACCGAATTCACCAAGCATGATTGCCCAACGTTGAATACGTGGATTTTTCATTTCACTGGTAAACAGATGTTTCAGGGGTTTGTGATCTGTAAAAATTGTGATATCTGTTCCGAGCACAATGGGTCTTAATTTTTGTAGGCTGTAAATGATAGCATACGCTTCTCTTTCAATTGTTGGCCATTTTTGCTGAGCCTCAGTAAATTGATGTGAAACATATTGTATGACCCGTGGTTTATCCTCTATACGTTGCATCAAGACTGAACCAATTGCAAACTGACTTGCGTCCGTGTACAGTTGGAAGGGCTGAGAAATATCGGGAAATGCCAAGATAGGTGCTTCGGTCAAACACTGTTTGAGCGTTTCAAATGCAGCTTGTGCTTCCTTGTTCCATTTAAATTTAGCATTTTTCTTTGTCAGGATCGTGAGGGGTCGAGCTATTTTACTGAACTCGGAAACGTACTTTCTGTAGTAAGATGCCATTCCTAGGAAACTTCTTACTTCTTTCACTGAAGCGGGCGGTTGCATGTTTTTGATAACTGCTATTTTGTTGGGATCTACTGAGATTCCTTCGTCTGAAACGACGTGACCTAGATAATTCAATTCTTTACGCAAAATGTCACACTTTGAGATCTTTAGTTTCAAATTTGCCTTCCTCAATTTGTCACAAACGATTTGGATATGTTGAAGGTGCTGTTCAAATGTCTCACTGAAAATGATGATGTCATCAATGAAAACTCTACAAAAGGAGCTTATTTCGCCTAGTACCTTGTTCATGAGGTTGTTAAAGTAGGCAGGGGCACCTGCTAAACCGAATGGCATTGAAATAAACTCATAAGATTGATTTCCGGTCGAGAAAGCCGTTTTTGGAACATCTTTCTCCTTTACTTTGACTTGCCAAAAACCTGACTTGAGATCTAAGCAGCTACGGTACTTAGATTTGCCTAATGCATACAAAATGTCCTCCCGTATTGGGGATACTGGGTGCTGGGACGATTGTCACTGCGTTAATTTTTCGAAAGTCAATGCATACTCTTTTTGTTCCATCCTTTTTAGGTACAATGATTACAGGCGATAACCATGGAGAGTTACTATGTCGAATAATTCCTGCATCGTGCATTTCTTTGATATGATCATCGAGCATTGCTCGATGTGCTAGCGGTAGTCTATATGGTCTTTGCCGAATGGGAGGATGATTTCCTGTGTCAATTTCAATCTCTAAAGCGTTTGTGACAGATAATTCACTGTCCTTCAAGACGAATACGTCTAAATTTTGACTTAACACTTCTACTAGACGGGACTTCTCTGGATCTGTAATATGATTCAATTTGAAAGTGTCTAGTTTCTCTTTGTCTAATGACTTTTCGTTTTCCTCGACATTAGTTGATATCGTATGTATATCGACTTCATCTTCTGATGCATATGTTCGAGCAACACCAAGAACTTGTCCTGCTTTAAAGGAAACAAATCGTCCTGTTTCATTCACGATCTCCCACGGAATGTGCTTATTTTTGGCTATTTTCACAATAGCATTGGGCAACAAGATGCCTGGTTCATCAACCAAACATGGGGAGGAATGTAGTTGAGAGATCTCAAACTGATCTCCTGGCTTCTTTTGCCTTGTGATTGAACATTTGACTTGGACGTTTGATCGGGGATAAACGTTCACTGTTTCCGATAATCTCACTAGATTTACGCCTTCTGAGTCTGAATCATTCTTCTTCTTCAACGAAAAGACAGCCTTTCCTATGGTCATTGTGAGATTTTCGAAATCTAATTGGGCTTTGCGGGATGATAAGAAATCTATACCGAGAATCATGTCACGGCTCAGGTCCTTGATTACGACAAAATCATGATACATGCGCACCTTGCCAAGGGTGATTTTGATCTGAACTTGTTTGGTTATTTTTAGCTTATGTCCTGTAGCAGACACTAGTTCTAGGTTCTTTTCGTTTTTCACGGGTTTTACGTATTTCTCGTCACATAATTCCAGGAATTCTTCATTGATAAGTGAAAAATGTGCTCCAGTATCCAACAATGATCTAAACGGGTTTTTACCAATGTGAATGTCGACATATGGACAATCGGGACTTACCTCGTTGATGCGTGCCCTCTGCACTCGCTCGCTGTGAGGCGACTCTAGTTTCCCTGCGGTGCCTGTGCCTGTTGGCCTCTGGGCTGCTGCTGTTGTGGCTGATTGTTCTGCAACCAGTACATTCTTTTACGACATTTTCTTTGAATGTGGCCCACAATATGGCAGAAACTGCAAATGGGCGTACCTGTGTCTGTGTATTGATGCCTTCTTTGGTCTGTCTGACGGTTACGTTCATATTGTCGGGGCGGTCTTCATGATACCGATCGGGCGGTGTTCTTACCTGTGTTTGCGGAGCGTTCGGTACGTAGGACGGGTTGGATGGTTCTGGCACCTGGTTCGCCTGAGGGTATGGTGTTGTCGTTACTTTGGGTCTTAGTTCGTCTAAAGCGGATTTCAGAACAGACATTACCTCATTTTTGATTTCTTTCTTGATGTCCTGGATCGCATTGACATCCATGGGTTCCTCTGCGGGCAGATGGGGATCTGAGTATACGCCTTTTTGGTCTATTATCAGATTCTTTCGCTTTGCTTCCAAAGCGATCTCAATTGTGTGAGCCATGGTCCTGGGCTCTTTTTGGATGAGCGTTATGCGGATTCTTTGGTCTTTTAGACCATCCGCAAAATGCCTGATAAGTTGTTCTTTGATCATATCAGGGAGGTCATCTGCATGGTGCCCGTAGGCTTCGAAAACGTTTGTCATGAACCTGTTTCCGTATTGTTCGAGTAATTCGTGCGCCTTCTGCTTGGAATGAGACAGCTGGATGCGCAGGCTATTTGCGTCTTTCAATTTTGAATATTCTTCAATAAGTAGTCGTTTGAAGTCATACCATTTTCTATCGGAGGGCCTGACGTTCCGTGTCCAACTATAGTAAAATCGCTCAGCCGTCCCTGTCAGGTACTGGCTGGCGGCTACCAGGGTTGTCTGATCGTCTTCATTACAATTTTGGTGGACCTTATCGATTGTCTCTATCCACTCAGTTAGTCCTTTGGCTGTCAGTCCGTCAAACGATTTTAGGTTTTTCAGATAGGTTTCAGCTCGTCTACTATACAATAGTTGCTTGCCTATTTCGCTTAGTGTCTCTGTGTCAAGAGAGTCGGGAGGTAGGGGGTGGCATTGCCTGCTCGGCACGATGTCCCAAAGCCATGTCAAAATCGGGGTTCATAATACAATACACACAAATTTACACACTATGTACCTTTGGTTTCAGTCCCAGTTTTCCTCTTCCTCTACAGCTGTTGCTCCGACGGCTCCTCCTGTAACAGCTTCTGCAACTGTCCTGGGGAAAGTTCCAGCGGCTGTTCCTGCTCCAGCGGTGGAAGAGACTGCTCCTGTTCCAGCGGTGTCAGGGAGTTCCTTTGCTAACCGGGCTTCCTCTGCTATGATGGCGTCTAGGTCTCGTGCCTCCTGCTCCTCTTCGGTGTCTGAGAAACTCGTATTTACGCGAGCAATTTCGAGTGCTCGACGGGAGAGTGCCTCTTTATATTTATATTGGACGAAACGAGGACTTTTAGCGAGCTCTTCTTGCGAGAGTCGTGGTAGCGGGGGATGTCTATTGCAGATTCGGGCTGACGCGATGGGGTGCTGAGCAACGGGTACGCCTCCTTCGATTTTAGAGAAGTACGAAGCGATGTCCCTGGTGCGGAAGTCCGGTGGAAGGTTTTGTGGTGGTGCAAGTAGCTTACCTCGTTGTCTCCTTTTCTTTGGCGTCACTACTTCCGGTACTGTGGTTGTTTGGACGGCTTGATCTTTGCAGAGAGGAGGTATTAAGCTGGGGCGATTCGGTCTGCAGGTGTAGCTCTCAGCGGTGATTGCTGAATCGTGCCGTGCCCGTGCGAAATCGAGGGAGATTGCTACGGCCTCTGGTCCACAGCAACGATGTAGGCACACTGGACAACAACAGCGGTGCAATCCTACAACGGAAGTGGTGGCGAGCTGGCACCCACAATGGTGGCAAGCACCACACCCCTTGCAGCACTTGGTACGAGGCTTAGTGTGACAAATGCACTCGTGATCCAAGTTCCTCTGGCTGAAATACCACTCAACGTGTTGGTAGCAGAGTAAAAGCGGATTTCCTCAAAGTCCTTCTTGAGGGTGAGAACCGTCCTGAGGATGTCCCAACAAATGCAGGGACCGTGTTCCAAAGCGTCCAAGTCGCTTGGTGAAACCAATACTGGCTTGTCGTGAATGGGAAATAAGGGGATCTCAAAAACTTGTTGGCTCGCCAGCTTGCCGATAATTATCTCCCTTATATAGTACTCTTCTAGTCTTCTATTCCCTTCTCACCTCAGGTAGTAGTTGGTCTTTTGGCTCACCTCAGCGGTTGTAGTTCATCCGGGTCACGGCACCATTGTAACGTTTCGACTTCGGTGATGGTATGAAGTTCTGAAAACGTTATATTACGTGATAGTCTAGTCTTGCGGCGGTCACTGAGGCAGAGTCTGTCGGTTAACTTACAGATGTATTAAAGTTGTTCAAGCGGACCTCGCGTTCAATGTACAGACTGGCGTGTGATTGCTAGTTCTGCCTGCTGAGGCATCGGGGGTCTGGTTTATATACCAGGACGACCCTGCCCCCGGCCTGCAGCGTTCATTACATAAACAGCAATTGGGCGCGGCTAACACCGACGCTACGCGCACAAAAACTGGTTGTCGGCTCGCAGTATAGCGCTGGCAAACCAAGGAGAGCGATTTACACTCAATAGGTAATAAGGCCGGATACCAAAAAGCATATGTACAATGATGTACAATGCCTCAAAAGCATACGTACAAAGCCTCAATTCAATCTGCCGCGGTATTGTGGAGGCCAGCATGCCTCAAAACGTTGCACGATTCACATCCTGTTTTCTCGGCACGCACATCCTGGTTGCCGACTGCGGCGCACGACACGCATCCTGTTGGACGGCTCAGCACACACATCCTGGTTGCTGGCTTGCACCACAGCGCGGAACAGAATTTGAGCATCCGGGTTGCTGGCTCGCGCTACACCGCGAAACAGAAGTTGAGCGAAAAAGAATTTGGAGAAATGAGGGGCAAACGCGGGATAAACCGCTACAAAATGGGGGGAATGTTATCAAGAAGGACTAAACGTTAGTAAGTGAGAAGACTGCTTACAGCCGTGCCAGGGCGAATACAATTGGGTATATGAAAATTCAAAATAGTTATAACCCAATTCTAGATTACCAGAGGCGTGTCCAGTCACTACACATTTTCAAAATGTATATTCTCAGCCAGTATCACCGCCGCGACTCCATATGGTTGTATATTGAAAATGTGTTTCCAATCACCCCCACCCCCCACGACGAGTCCTTGATCCGCCTGTGTCACCCCCTTTCCCAGAGCTGCCATGGGAGGGTAAAAATTATCAGAAATTAAATTTCAACTAGTCGAGGGACTAATATACTCATGCATACCACTCGCATATTGTTGGTATGTATTTTACCCCACTGTTTTACCTTACTGCATCCGCCCCTGATGAGTTTTTCACTTTTTTCTCATTTATTTATGTGTCAAAGATGCCAAGCAGTATATGACGGCTTCTAATCCGCGTAACAAAAACTTTTTAGGTTGTATATATTTCCCCTCATAGTCCTGGTCCTGGAACTGCCATTGAATTTCGAATTTTTGCGTAACTCGAGTATCTGAAAATTTTGGGTCAATTATTTGTAAATCTGAACTAGTTTTGTGAAAATCGTACAACAGAGACAAGGGTTAGGGAAAATCTAAAAAATACACAAAAATTGTATATTTTGCACGACCTTCTCCTAAAAAATAAAAATTTTGAAATTTTCTTTTTTTTCAAAATAAAGTTTAGCAGCAGAGGAATCTATG
Organism: Lepas anatifera; assembly: GCA_034440635.1. Taxonomy (NCBI): domain Eukaryota; kingdom Metazoa; phylum Arthropoda; class Thecostraca; family Lepadidae; genus Lepas; species Lepas anatifera. The sequence goes on along the minus strand of JAOTON010002268.1, from coordinate 775,751 downwards.
GCACTTTGAATTTTCAAAATCGGCGGGTTATATTACGAGATCTTAGGGGGGGCCGATATTGCCCCCTTGCCGGAAATAGGGGTAGCCGGGAGCCTGACGGAAATAGGGTTAAGATCTTTCGGGAAAGGGTGAATTCCATCCCCCGGACAAAAATAGGGGTAGCCAGTGGCCTGGTAAGAATAGGAGTAGAATAATTCTTTCTGTCGCACCCCTACGCCACCCCCCAGGGTGCAGGTATCTTGCATATTGAAGATATACAAGTATATTGAGGACAAGGATTTGATGACAAATTTCTATTTCGCTGATATTTCCTACGATTAAGTGCAAATATATGCACCATGTATTCCACCAATTGTCATTACTCAGCGTAGGGTCGAGGTGGACTTCAAACAGCACGTTACCATCTTCCATTTCGGAGTGAAGGCGGTTGCCCATTTTAGAGCAAATGAATAATACATACGCGGGCAGTGAGCGAGCGAGCGAGAGACGCCGTCTCCGGTCCAGTCAAAGTACTTGGGACATTTCTGTTCCCAAAGCAGGAGCTGGACTATTCAGTCTAAATGTGGAAAAAACCGCTCTCAGATTGTTCCGGTATTGTTTCACAAGCCTTCAAGCAATTTATTGGTAACTGTTGAGGAGGCGCAATACGATTTTGGTCTCGTTTTGGAGGCACGAGGGATGGAAAATTTATGTGCTGAAATCGAAGAAATAAAGAGTCATGTGAAGGAACTCGAGTTTGAATGAAGTGGCATTTAAGTATTTAAGTATAAGGTATTTAAGTGTTAACTATTCCTGAAACTATCAAACAGTTAAGGAATTTAAGTCTAAAGAAACACAACGCGAGACATTATCACGAAAACAGTAACTGTTCATTCTGTTTTCATTCTGGTCGTGGTTTTCATAATCTGGTATATTTGCTGTTGTACTCCCATTAGGAAAACCACAAGTTTTTCTTCATCAATCAACCAGCCAATCTTTAACACGTGCATTGACGGGGGTCTGAGCCACCTTCGCTTTGACGGGATTGGCGGGTACCGGCCCCCCTTTAAGATCTCGAGAACCACGCTAGGTAGCGAAAAACGGTAAACCGCGTTTGGTAGCCCATCCACTTCTCCATCGAAAATATTTGTACCATTTTTTTGTCAGGTCACATTTAAGGTCATTAGAGGTCAAAACATGCCGCCATAGGGATAAAATAAAAATGAAGGTTTTCGGTCATTTCATCTGAACAAGTAAAGATAGAGCAAAACGATTTAAACTATATGAATCCTCGCAGCGAGCCGAGTCAAATGATATATAATCTGAACTTGCTAGGTCAAATCAAGGATTTGACCTCACCTGAGGTCAGGTCAAGGTCAAATTAGGCAAAATTCATATCATTAGAACTGCAAAGACAAAGCGAATCTAATGCAATTAAAATAAACGCTCTATCCCCATCTGTCGCTAAGATATTCAGTTAAAACCATTTTCCCATGTATTTCTAACGGAGAGGTCATGACTCGTACCTGACCTTAGGTCATCGATATCAAAAATACCGGAATATATTTTAGAGAACTCGGTAGGTCCATTATATGATATGAGTTTCTGCCGGATAAGTTCGCCCTGTTCCGACTTATGCTATCTTAAACTTTTTTAAGGTCAGTTCACTTGACCTATACTGGTAGCCTGACCTGAGAGGATCTAACCCTAAAATTTGGACAAAAGTTGTAAAAATAATGAACAAAAAGGTATACCAAGTACGGTGGCACTACGCGCCGCCGTTTTTATGCTATATCCAAAAAACCCTGAGGGGGAGGCGGGTACCCCGCGTCAATGCGTGTGTTAAAATCTGGCGATGGGCAGCATGCCATTATAAGAAAACCAATGGAGAAAAGCTACACATTTTATCTAATAACCTCACTTAAGCACTGCCAATGGCTTAGACATATCCCCGTGATTGACTTATACATGCAGATTGCAGAGCCAATGCTCCACTCAATAGAACACAGGAGTGCCATCCCGATTGGAAGATATCTGCAAGGATGATACTGTTGCTGAGCTGGAAGATATCCAATCAGATGATGCTGACAGCGCAGAGGTGATGCAGCGCATGTGAATGATGTTCCTGGTAACGCCAGAGCGGCTATCCAGTAATGTGTCGATGTCCCAGCTACCGCACGCGGCTCAAGAGGAGCAGCGCCCGTATAGATGTGGTGCAATGTGTTACGACATCTAGCCATCGTGTTTTAATGGAAGGGAATATCTGAAACGCCAGTAAAATGCTGCAAATGGCTCGTGGAGAGTGGGCAGCTCTTTGTCAGAAGTACTGCCGCAGATTAGCTTCAACCCAGAACTATATTCTACGGTATCTGACAAATGCCCGTTCCTTCACATACAACGATAAATGCTGCAGAATGAAACTGAATCAAGAATGTTTGACTATGATGTTGCCGGTACCGGCCCTACGTTTCGCAGATTGTAAGAAACGGCGGCACTGCACACCACGGTACTCGGCATGCTTTTTCCGGACCGTATTCTCAATTTCTCTAAAAATTATAGGTTCAGGTCATCTGAGGTCACGTCACAAGGGCAGGTAAGGTGCTTTCACCTCAAGAATTTTCAAAGCCGCAGCAGTGACAGTAGACTTAAGCTCTTGATCGGATATTCATATCATACGGTGTTAACACGCGTATTGACGGGGGTCTGAGCCACCTTCGCATACCCGCCCCCCTAAGATCTCGAGAACCACGGTAGGTAGCGAAAAACGGTAAACGGCGTTGGGCTGCCCATCCACTGCTCCATCGAAAACATTTGAACCATTTTTTGTGAGGTCACACTTAAGGTCACGAGAGGTCAAAACATGCCGTCAAAGGGATAACATGTAAATTCAGTTTTTCGGCCATTACATCTAAACAAGTAAAGATAGAGCAAAACGACTTGAACTATATGAATCCTCTCAGCAAGCCAAATCTAATGATATATAATTTGACCTTGCTAGGTCAAATCAAGGATTTGACCTGACTTGAGGTCAGGTCAGGGTCAAATTATATAAAATGCATATCATTAGAACCACAAAGCCCAGGCGAGTCTAATGCAGCTAAAATAAATGCTCTATCACCATCCGTTACTGAGTTATTCCGTAAAAACCATTTTTCCCATGTATTTCCAATGGAGAGATCTTGCCTCGTACCTGACGTTAGGTCATCGATATCAAAAGTACCGGAACATATTTTATAGAACTTGGTAGGGCCATTATGTGATATGAGTTTCAATCGGATAAGTTCACCCTGCTCCGACTTATACTATCTTAAACTTTTTTTGAGGTCGGGTCACTTGACCTGTACTGGTGACCTGACCTTGGATGACCTAACCTTAAGATTTTCACAGAAGTTGTAAAAATGATGAGGAAAAAGGTATGCCAAGTACGGCGGCGCTACGCGCCGCTGTTTTTCTGCTATCTTCGAAAAACCCGAGGGGGGCGGGTACCCGCCCCCGTCAATGCGCGTGTTAACGAGCGCAATAACAGTTTGTAATAATGTTGGTGAAACGGGTCAGAGAAAGGGGAAACCTCTTTATCAGAAGAGCATTTAAATCTTGTTTTATGTTCAAACACTGTTTGAAATTAAAACTTAGATATTTTCTTTATTTCCATAAGTTTATTTTGTCACTGGAATCATATTGATATGCGTAATCAACAATGCCAGCCCTGCACTAATTGAAGGTGAGGTCAGCCTCAGGACTTGAGCTATAGTGGGGTCATGTGATATATTATTTGATTAGGCTTTCCAATATAATTCCGATGGTACTTAGATATACGGAGATAGTTCTGTCCTGTCAGTCAGAGCAGAAAACTACCCTTCGAATATATCCCCATGGGGCAGCAATCTTACCTCCAGTGATGTCAAACTGGACCTGAACAGAAAATATAATAAGACCATTCGGTGGGTATCAATATGGGCTATCTGATTCCGCTTTTCTCTGCGCCGCATGATTTATGAGGTCTTAGCAGCGGGCAGGTACAGGTCAGGCAGCGGGCAGCGGGCAGGTTGGGAAGGGGGCCCTTCCCGATCAGAGAAGAAGGCTCGGACACCAGCACGTATGTGGGTTACCGCGTAGCAAATACGAAACCCTTATATTCAAAACATTTCGAGGCTCAGGTCTACAACGAGGTTATCAGGGCCTACCTATAGTCATGATTTTATACAATTTTTGTGTTGAAAACTTTTAAACAAAACAATATACAGAAATACAGTTGATAACACAGTGACCGGCATGGTACAAGCATTCGAATGATTTACGGCAAAATCTTGTCAGGCTATCTCTATGACGCTCTTGGATTTGTTCCAGGCTTAATTGGTCCCGAATTAAAAGAAATATCCTAAGACGGCCTAGCTTTGACCCATTTTGGCCTCCTTGGACCTTGCAGTTCATCTGATATGTTTAATTTTTGCTCAAGAGTATCACACATTGGGGGTGCTTTCAGCGTCGTTCCGATTTTTCCATATCACCCTTGGTTCCAGATACCATAGAGAAGGAGGGGGTTTCAAGCAAAACCTTTCGGTACCGGTGCGTACGAAAAAAATCCAGAGCGGTGCCAGGTTTCCGGTCTATGTACGGTGATTTGATACCAACATAAAATCCCAAGGACGTGGAGGGAGGCTGGGGACAGCCGTTCTCCACCTGGCCTCCCGTGCACCGCCAAAATGAATCTTACTCAGCACCTGGGAAAACTTCATCAAACATGAAATAAGTTTCATGTTCGGCATAATGAAAACAAATTCATGTGCTTCTCTGTGACCAGACGGATGCTGAGCTTTTTTAACACAACGGGACATTGGCGAGCGTATTTAAAACATGGCTATCATTGTTTCCGGCATCATTAACAAAATAAATTGCAATTTCTCCCCACCAAAAATCTTGATCAGTGTAGAAAACAAATCACGGCTATAGTTAAACCGGTCGAAGTGTGTGCACATTTTCACGTAAAAAATTACGATACAAATGGTGCTTTAGCGCATATACTTCGCATGTGCAGTTCTGAATATCTGCGTTTGCGATAGTCTATGTCCTGCTTCCATCTCACTCTATCATATGAATAAAAAGCATGACACACGAAATCACTCAGTGCCGCCAACACAACTATGCATAATAGAACGAAAGCGCCCACGTAACCTTCACAATCCACGCGGTCTTCACATATCTACAGACGGAGCGAAAATACCTCGGCAGCAGCTGTCATCAACCACTACCCCTACGTTTGCGGCCACTGCTTCTCCACATAGTACCATCTCACATACTACCACTATGCTGCGCGACCTATCCAATTATACAACCTGTTAGCGTAGCAGAAGCTTTTGGTGTAGGCATAGATGTGGGCGTGAGTTTTGTCATACTGAAATAACTAGGCCCAATATTATTACGGAACCCAGGGATGTGCTTTTCTATCTCTTTCGGGGCACCCGAACACCCCCAATCCTAATTTAAGTACCCCTAATCCTGTTTTGAGCACCTCCAATACACGTGTCACCCTCCCCCGCTCAGCATTGCTGCCCTGGTTCATGCCGCCCCCGTCTTACCAGTGGTCTTAATTCATGCCGTCCCCAGCTCATCACTGCAGCCTTGATTCATACCGCCCCTGATTTATCACAGCCAACCTTACTCGTACTGACTATCAGTTTCGTCCCTGGCTCATCACTGTCACTCCCGGTTTATCCCTTCCGTCTTGATTCGGACCTCCCCAGACTCATTACTGCCGCACCACCCCCCCAGCCGACGCCGCACCCGTCCTATCCCTGCCACCCTGGTTTATTCCGCCCCTGGCTCGTTAATTCCACCCTGGCTCATTGCTGCCGCCCCCAACTTATCACTTCCGCCCTGATTCGTGCCGCTCCTAGTGCATAACTGCCACCCCCAGGTCTTCGCTACCGCCATCGGCTTATCGCTTCTACCCTGATTCGTGCTACCCCTAATTCATAGCTATTGCCCCCAGGTCATCACTGCCGCCCTCGACTTATGACTTTTTCCCTGTTTCTTGCCGCCCTGGCCAACCACTGTCGCCTCCAGTTTACCACTTCCGCCCTATTCTATGCCGTCTCGAGTCCATAACTGGCGCCCCTGGGCCATCACTGCCGCCTTCGGCTTATCGCTTCTGCCCCGATTCATGCCGCCCCTGACTCATCACTGCCACCCTGATTCTTGCCGCCGCTATACGTTAGGCCAAAAAATGAAGAGCGTTAGGGTAAAAGTGAAGGGCATTTACGGGTACAGTAAAGTTGTGAAATTTACTTATGTTTACAGAACAATACACGCGTTGTTTGAAGCGCTCACGGTGAGTTTTTCATGAAGTGATTAAGTCCCCGGCTTTCGTTTAACTTTTCATTCACTCGGCCATTCCGAAGGTAGCATGTAGCCTCAACAACCGCTATGCGTCAATCGTGGATAAATCTACAACTCGACTGGATTCTGTTAAAACCTGTATGTAGCTTTCCGATGTCGCCTGAAAAACAGACATGTTTAGATATTGGTGTAGAATACCAGCCTACCATCTATATAAAATATCCTATGTGCTGTAAAAGGTGCAAAAAACCGATGAATAGCATATTTGGTGCAATGAAGGGTGCAGCCCCGCAAGACTGCCGCCCCTATGGAATGCCGCCCCCATCGACAGAGAACCCTAAAGATTTTGGGAAAATTGACTGACTGAACCCACTCAGTGCATTAAGTCAAAATTAATTGACGTGAACCTACCGTATGGCGTGGTCTGTACTCCAAGGCCAAATTAGTAACGAGAGGGAGTTATGCCGCCGGAAAGTCCCCTGTAGATACCACCACTGGAGGCTACAGAAATTGTGTTTCGTATCCAGCCAAGCGGGCGTGAGGTGGCATTTATCGACATCATCATCAACCACCAGCCCAAGCCTCAATGAGCTATCAAACAGGTCACGCAACTCTTACAGAGAAGATGCCATGGCTTACATTTATGCGAAATGGACGTGTCATTTAGAAACAGTAATAATAATTCCATAGCTCCGTGCACGAGGATCAGAATATGCGGCCGTCCCTTTCCCGTCGTAACTCAGAGACCATGATAAGACCAGTAAGTCCCCGAAGGGCAATGGCCTGTGCTGGATATAATCTTCTGCTGTGCGGCGTCTCCCAGGGGACAGGGCCGGGGCTGCCAAGAACGGACCCGCTCAATATAGTGCCGCGCGTCTGTAAACCCAGCCAACAATGATGGACGACTCAGCACTCCCCAACTTATACTCTGCACGGAAAGTTTCGCAATGAAACGCATGCAGTGAGGCTCTGTGAATGCCACAGCGCCCTTGTTTATTAGGAAGTGTTGCTTGGGTCAGTGGATCTTTTTGTACTCTCCTGTGCGCACGTGTGTGTGTCCCGTTCTTTTTCCGCACCCTCATATCAATACTACGATATTTATAATGGATGAGGTAACTATAAATCATACACCTTACTATGAAAGCTATCAGAAAGCATACTTCTTTCAATTCAATGCGGCTTAATGCCGTAAGTTGATGTAATATACTAGAGGAATACTGTATCGTCCCCAAAGCTGGGCTTCTAAATTATACGCGTCATGGATTTTACCTGTAACAAAACTCATATGATGACTGCCTGTGTTTGTCCGCCGGTTTTGTGACAGTGCTACAGTGTGGCTGAAGTTTTTGTGTCTATTGATTGTCACCTTATGTTTCGACAATTACCATTCTACTCTGCAAATATGATTACCACGTCTTCAGAGACTTTGTTGGGCCTAAAGATAGGATTCCAGAGTCAGAGGAAGAATATTTTGAAGTTAATGTTTTAAGCAAATTAACCAGTCCAAACATGCACACTGCAAGGTACACTACATGGAAAAAGTCTTATAATGTATTCTTGATTTGTCAGCCTGTGTTGTCTGGGCTTAAAATATGCGTATATGCGTAGAAAACATATACTTCGTAAGCTCCGGATCTGGAGGTAAGAAATATAGCAATTGCTAAGCTGCATATGTAGTCCATCAAAGAAATTGGTGCTCTAAGATTACCCTTAAAATAAATTTGCTTGTTGCAATTAAGATTTCACTATTTCTATCAGTGGACATGTGATACTCATAATACCCTACAGAAGTTCTGCTGGCTGTCTCAGAAAACTATCTCCAAAAACAAGGGAACAACCAGACAGTAACATCAGGTCCATCGGCCAATGTCATTCCCCATGATTTCTCGCAATCACAGCCCCTTACTCGGCTGCCGCAGATGACCACCTTGGCCACATCAAGCGTCGACGTCATCGCAATAAAAGCTGGGGTGGGGTGCGCCCCGCCCGGTCCGCCTGATTTGGTGAGGGGCAGCCGCGGCGCGCGGCGGGCGGTGGAGGGGAATCGATGGGCACAGTCCCGACGCCACCCAGTGTACCTGCCGACGTGGCGGTGCACGCGTCGCTGACGACGAGGTGTGACCCCCGCCAACAGCGCCGACGCGAGTGATCCGAGGACAGCAGCGCCGGCCGGTGAGTGGATATCGATTCAAGAGGAGATCGAGGATTTCTATCGGGTAGAGAAGAAGGGTGTAGGAGAAAAAAATCAAGTTCCTTACGCAGGATGAGTGAAACCGTTTTTAAGCCACAAAATTTGAGAAAAAATAGCAAGGAAGAGAGATCGTAAGATCCATTTCAGAGAGTGAAAGTTTTCAAAAACGCAGAAAGAATTGAAGATTGGCCCCAAGATGGATAGCTCAGGCTGATTGTCATTACATAATTTGGATTCAAACGTGTGTTAAGACTTACACTCTTGAAAAATATAGCGTTCCAAATCTACGAATTTTATGAAACGAAATCCCACATGCGTACACCCAATAGAAAAACACAGTATTTTAATTATTTAGTTGGCATCATCAACCCTTGGGGTGTGGTTGGTCACAGGCTAGTTCTCTGTTGTTACAGCATATCATCCGACACGAAAAGAGCGTATTCTCCTGAACATATGTACTGCCAAGTTATTAATTCTTGGGTTGCATCGACGCACTAGCTGCTTAGGCTGTATGAAATCGGTGGGGAAGTGGAGTAAAATAGGCTTGAGCTAAGGCACAACACCAAATTCTGCCTCTGGGCGGATTCGAACCCGCGACACCGTGCACGTACAGAATGCCACAGGACGAGTCGAGAGAGTGCGCTAATCAACTGCGCCACCCAGTCCCCTGTTGTGGAATTACTATACATCAGAGCATTAGATGTAGAAATTGGTTCTCGCTGTGAAACCACTCAGCATATTTTGTAACGTGTTTACAAATTCATACCGGAGAAGGGCTCATTTGTTGTAGAAAGTTTGCGTTCTCAAGTCGTTAATTTCTTACTTTTTAGGAAGTTGACCGCTCAAAAGTTACCATCATTCTGGCACACATTACTCCAAGACAATCGGCAATGCTTCACTGTGGTGTGCAGTGCAGCAGAAAGTATTCTCGAAACGTTCTGTATCACAGCCCATCACTGTTGTGCAGGGGAGTATTAGCACCATGCGAATGACAGATGTCACGCTATCATAACACATTGGGGAGGTAGTTTGGCTGGCGGACAGCGTTCGATCGATTTGTTAATAAGATGCTTGACTGGCGGTGACGCCGCCCGTATCGGCCGGACGGGCTCCCACAAGATTGAGTTTTAATGCATGGCTGATCGATGGCGGACCCGCTGAGCCTAAGATAGCAGATAATCACACACCCAGCGAAGAACTTAGCATAATATTTTCGCAACATATCTGCCTCAGGTCAAGGTGATCAAGACACTCAACGAGAAAATGTGGAGTGGATCCATATAAAATAGAGTGATATATTGTATTGTAATGCCGTATGACTCAAGTGATAGCTTCCCAAGTCCCCCTCCCTCAGCGATGTCACGTGATCCGCAAGCTTCTCAATATTATGGAAACATTTGGTTAATGTAATTGCAGGAAATGGGCCTCGTTTCCTGCACGAATGCTGATGGTATGCCTCCACCCGTCTATACCAGTATAGACCCTAAGTATGCCCATTTTATGCACATTAGCTTGTTCAAGGTCTTTTCGAAGTCAGAGCCAAGGGCTTTGAAAGTATTCAAAATCCATCTGAAAAAATAAATGAACATATGCTATTTTAAAAGCTCAATTCTATGTGTAGCTACTGCACTACAGCCTTCTGCTTTATCATGCCTCATTGTCTTTGCAGTGATAATGCATCGGTCCTAGCCCGAACATTCTAAGGTTTCAGTTACACCAAACTGACATTCTCAAATAATTACGTGACTGCACAGAAACATAGTTGCATGTATTACCATCCAAATTGATTTCAGTTAAGGCAATTTGGAAGATAAGTTGATGGTGTGTTAAATGATCTGCCTCCTCGAATTGTGGATGCAAAATGGAGCAAATTCATTTCAGTATCATGTATGGCTAATAGTCTAATTATGATCCTGATGCAAAGATGTGGCGGAATATATAATCAGTCTTTTTTCTCCACTTTGCATCCAGGATTCGAGGATACATACCAGTTAACATCTCATCGACTAGCAATCATGCTCCGCAGCCACAGCACTGCGAAATCTATCGAATTTGGGAGATAATTCAACGTAAGGCAAATCATAGCAGGCTTTACAGCATTCAAGAAAGGAGAAATAGAGGGTGGGGGCAATGATCAAATACGAATGAATCAAGTATTCAAAGCATTGCAGAACAAAAGCATCACCCCCTGCGAAAAAAGGGGAGGTGGATTCGGTTACTCAGCGAAACTCCGACTCGTTATTGATAGGAAATTATTCCCTCTAAAACCCCCTCTTAAACCGAAATCTCTTCGGAATTGATACCTTGTCTCGTTTTACCGATCGATACACCAAGAGCTTTTTCCCATTTCGGTTTAAGTCAGAAATTTTCTGATCGAGTAGAGAAAGGCGTACCCCTTCTCCCATCCACTTTCTACGTCTATCCTGGGAAGGGAGCTCACCATCATGGCTCATGTATCAACATGCGGAAATGTGTTATAAGCTAATACAATGTGATATTTGGAAGCGTCAATTTGCTAGTGGGAGAGAAAATAGGAACATATTTTCCCTCATCCCACATTGTGTCTCAAGGCATAATGACCACTAGTATCTGGACTGAAGATGAAATGATTCCGAGGTATTTTGAATCCCTGAGAAGCTGAAAAACAATTCTGATTTTACACGCCAGATTGAGCAAAATTTAGATGTACTGTGGAGGTGAGGGGTGGAAAAAGTGCAATACCATCGCAAGAAATACAGGTTACGGCTTTTGGCGTAATGATAATGTTTATTTTAACCATGAAATGCCTTCATTGCACAATTAAAGAGAGCTGGTGAACATTTACACTGCCAGCTAAGTCTTAAAGCTTTTTGTATAATGTTTGTAAATCAAACCTTAAGAAAGTCAAACACGCCTTTAGTCAATTTAGTATAGTTAAACAGGCTTTTTGTATTGTGTGCCGACTGACATACCATCTTGTTGCCAGTCCTAGACTTCAGTGGGGAAGTGTATATATATATATATATATATATATATATATATATATATATATATATATATATATATACTGATCTCAGTAATGAGGAGAGGAAGGTCGTAATTGAGCGAACAATATTTTACAATTATGATGACTGGTTCTAGACCAGAAGCCTTCCATTTCCTAGTTCCACCATCTGGCAATGTCATATGTCATCTCCTTCATTTGAGGGAAAAGTGTCGATGGTTCAAAGTCAGCACCCCCAGAACAAAGACCTCGCTAATCTTTTCACCACTCAGTATCTCGTGGCAGTGTTGAAGGACTGTGGGCACGTGCCAATGAGAGTTTAGCGAAGAACAGCTCCGAGGGCAGGCCAGCTGCTTAACCCTTGCCCCGGTGGTGGGTATGAGCCACCTTCGCCCTGGTGGGGGGCTAAAAAAGACCCCACACGATCTCAAAACTAAGAGAGCTAGAAAAAGCGCAAAACGGCAATCGAAAGCTCTTCAAAAATTATATCGAAAATACTTCGGTCATTTTTCTTGTTAGGTCAATATCAAGGTCACCAGAGGTCAAAATATGTCAAAATCGCTAATATGAGGTGTACTAAGAAAACCTCATATATCTTAAAAACTATGATAGCTAGAAACATTTTTTTAACACCATTCGAAAGCTCTTGAGTTTCTCTTTCATCACAGTGGCATTTATTTTCGTGTTAGGTCAAAGCCTAGGGAGTTACAGGTCACTGAATATTGGGCATATCCTTAAGAATGTCCATAGCCACCCATGCATAAGGGCATTTCCTTTTTCGCTAATAACTTCCAAACCAAACAAGATATAGACATAGTTGATGCACCATTGCAATCCTCTCGTCAACACAAATCGAATGATATATAATATTGATATCCCAGGCCAAATGTAATAATTTGACCTGACCCAGGTCAACGGTCTGACCCAACTTGACCTGGTATGGTCATGATGGTCATAGCATTGGACTTGCAGTGACTATACAAACACTTTGGTGAAAAATAAAAGTTCTATCTTAGTTTATTCAAAATTTATAGAGTAAAACAAGAAAATGCTTATTTGACCTAAAGTGACTTTTTTAAAAGGTCAGAAGTCAAAATGTTTGGCATCAACTTCAGAAATGGGCTAAGAGCAAGTCGTAACCGATGTTTAAAGTTGATTCCATCCATACCTACTGAGAAAAGCTCATTTCGTGCTTTTCCCCATGTATTGACAATGGGGAGGTCATGCTCTGCACATGACCTTAGGTCACCAATACAAAAAATCCCGGAACATATGTTGTAGCTCCTGGTGGGCCCAATATGTGGTATCAGTTTCAACGTGATCGATTAACCCTTCTTTTAGTTATGTGGTCCTAAGAATTTTTGAGGTGAGGTCGCTTCACTTGGCCTGGTGACCTGACCTGATATGACCTTGAGCTAAAATTTTCAGGTAAGATGTAACAATGATAAAGGAACAGCTAGGCCAAGTTTCGCGGCACTGCGCGCCGCTGTTTTTTGTTCACTTTGGAAAAACCCGAGGGGGTTCTTAAAAGACCCCCACCCGGGCGAAGGTTAATGCCATAAAATGTTGTCGCCAGAGGCGCGTCTTCCGAGGCCGGTGCTGGAGGCTTGATGAATGCCAATAGCCTCACGGCTGGCAGCTAGGTTTAAAAGGGAGTGTTCCACTTTTATAATGGGTTTTGAACTGAGATAAAAGTTTTGTAGAGTTTGTTGAGAAACTACTATTGGAATATCTGATTTCACGCAAAGCTCTCGGTATAAAATTTCCATCAACTTTAAAGTTCAAAGTAAAGGGGTTTATTCCCTTATTCCAAAACCTGATGGAATACCCGTCATTCGGTTGCAGCAATATAATTGGTCGTAAGCCCTAGGCTTCAACCACGCAATGAAAATACCATGCTAGTGAGTGAACCAGTATGCAACTGCCTGTCAACCGAAAACTTCGGGCGGGTAGTCCATTGCAGAGCGTCATTGGTCCGAACTCCCAATGACCGCAACACACAACACATCCCCCTCCCCTTACTTGCCAAAACAAGTATCAATTGTTTTTGTCAAAATCCTGCTCTGTAATTGTTCATTCACATCAGATATATGCATCAACTTTCCACCACTGAATAAACTCGGAGACCGTATCGACATCTGTCGTTCAGTATTTTACACCAGTACTCAAAGAGACCGAGAATGAACGGGAATACGATTGCCGTGGCGAGTGAACAAATAGGTATGATACTGATAATGAGAGTGGACGTCCTCGGTGGAAAATCGGTTGCGGGTCCTGCAATTATTTCACCGTACATTTAAAAAGCCCCTGCATGTGATTTTTGTCATGCAGAAACGCTGTGCATGAGCCTTTACAGCGTGTCTATGATCAAGGTTTGGGATTTCACTGATGATTAAAACTTACCTATTGTTATAAAAAAAGGAGTTATTTCTGCTTTTAGCGTATAGAAGGGGGACACAATTTGGTTTACTGATTTTCAGACTTCTCGTGTTCTTAAATCATTATTTTAAAAATTTCGAGGAAGTGGTTTGTTTATTCCCTTTAATGGTTGCAGGCTGGTTCTTGCAGATCGTGAACTTGAGTGCTGATTATAAACATGCCTGTTAAAATTGATTAATTATCGTGACGGCATGAGAATGAGTCTTTCAGTTGGGCAATTTAGCACACACATTTTCTAAAAACACTTCCCTATACAACCCGACCCGAAGCAGTAAAGCTTAAGCCTGACACACTTTAGAAATGGGTAGCGTTTCGGCCTGATTTGGGTGAAAATCAAACAATTCAAAACAGGCCTTTGACGAAAAAACAGTAGCATGACCACCAAAAAGCGGTCACGTGGCAACAGCGCAGAAATGCATAGATTGTTGTGTATTGGAACCAATACTTTAAACTATAGCGGCACAGTTTACTCGTCGGCAAACAATTTAGACTAGGAAAGGTGAAAGTATCATGACATGAAAAAGCCAAACCATGAATATTACCAAAACACATTCACTTTTTAACTCATGAGCCATACGCAGGTCCAGGGGTAAAGGGGGGGGGAGGTGCCCCCCATCGACCCTCGGCGCCCCATGAAACGATTACGGTGCCCCCTGAAAGATCGATGGTGTACCCCTGAAATTTCGCTTCCCATCCCCCTCCCCCTCGCAGGATGTGAAAAGCAGCGCCCAGTGATGGGATTTTTTCGTCCACCTGATAGGTTTTTCCGGTCAAAAGTGCCCCCCTGGTCCGGGTAGCGCCCCCCAGGAAGGTGCCCCCGCCCATTGGCAATCCTGGATCCGTCCATGTCTTGAGCCTTAATGGGATTGATTGCCACCTTTAAGCAGGGGCGCTGCCAGGGAATTTTCGCAGGAGGGGACAGATCCGGGCTGGTGCTGACAGGGGCAGGCGAATTTTGAACATATTCGGTAACTGATAGCATTAATGATCATTGACCCAAAAATTTGGGGGACGTCCCCCCTGGTTGGCCAACAGGGGAGACGCGTCCCCGTCCCCCACCACCCCCGATTTCGGCGCCCATGCCTTTAATACGCGCATTGACGGGGGGCAGGTATCCGCCCCCTCGGGGTTTTCAGAAATAGCAGAAAAACGGCAGCGCGTAGCGCCGCCGTTTTTGGTATACTTTTTCCTCTGCATTTTTACATTTTCTGTGAAAATTTTAAGGTTAGGTCATCTCAGGTCAGGTCACCAGTACAGGTCAAGTGACCCGACCTCAAAAAAAGTTTAAGATAGCATAAGTCGGAGCAGGGTGAACTTATCCGATTGAAACTCATGTCACATAATGGTCCCACCGAGTTCTCTAAAATATGTTCCAGTATTTTTGATATCGATGACCTAAGGCCAGGTACGAGGCATGACCTCTCCATTGGAAATACATGGGAAAAATGGTTTTTACGGAATAACTCAGTAACGGATGGTGATAGAGCATTTATTTTAGCTGCATTAGACTCGCCTGGGCTTTTGTAGTTCTAATGGTATGAATTTTATATATTTTGACCCTGACCTGAGCTCAGGTCAGAGTCAAATACTTATTTGACCTGGCAAGGTCAAATTATATATCATTCGATTCAGCTTCCTAAGAGGATTCATACAGTTCAAGTCGTTTTGCTCTATCTTTACTTGTTCAGATGTAATGGCCGAAAAACTGATTTTACCATGTTATCCCTATGACGGGCATGTTTTGACCTCTCGTGACCTTAAATGTGACCTGATATCAAAAAAAGGGTTCAAATATTTTCGATGGAGAAGTGGATGGGCAGCCCAACGCCGTTTACCGTTTTTCGCTACCTACCGTGGTTCTCGAGATCTTAGGGGGGCGGGTACCCGCCCCCGTCAATGCGAAGGTGGCTCAGACCCCCGTCAATGCGCGTGTTTAGTATCTGTTTTTAGGATACCTGAGAACTAACTTTGGGTTCAGAAAGGCTTTTGCTAGAATATTGGAAATCAGATGTGAAATCAGTCAATGTCATAATCAAAGACTGTGTATGCTGTGCAGCCTATTCGGGCCGTTTGATATCCATTTATGTAGGGTGTAATTTTCCCAAAATCTTGGGGTGCTCAGCCGGTGGGGGGGCTGGCACCCCATAGGGGCGGCGGCGTTGGGGGGCAGCTCCTTTTATTGCACCAAATATGTTTTCATCGCTTTTGCGCCTTTATACAAGAGAACATTTTATTTTAATGTTGGGCGGGTATTCTACAGCTTTGCCAAACGTGTTTGCTTTTTAGGCGACATCCCAAAGCTACATATACGTTTTAAAACAATCCAATCTGAGCTTTAAGTCTTTCCACGATCAGGGGTGCAGCCAGAGCTTTGCCATGGGAGAGCACACCACCTTTGAGAGGCACCCCGGGAGAGAAAGTGCACTTTTAACGTAACCTAAGAAACTTACTATATCTTAGTTAATATCAACTTTTGGGTACCTTTGGTCCAAGAAGAATGCAAATCAAGCATTGACGGAGAAGGAAAACTGAATTAAAACCAGAAAAAGAAAAGAGGTACCGAAATCTAATGAAAATAGCCAGAACACGACTTTTTGGGATAGATTTAAGGAGAAATCAGCCAACTCATGCAAGTACTTGACCTCAGAGAAATCAGCGGAGCCTGTGATATCTGTCATTATGTGCAAGATAAGACATATTGGAGTCGAAAATTAATTTTGTATGCCCACTGGTTTTGTCGTGACGAATGAGCCCTGGTTGAACGCGGATTAAGCTCCCCGGCTCCCACAACAGCCGTGGGAGAAGGTGTAGCATAGCTACATTGGACGAATACAATTTTTGTTGCCGGAATAATTTGAGAGATATCTTTTTAACGCGTTGAAAGGTTCCATATTTTCAAGGATCGGTCCCAGTTGGGGTAAAGAAAAAATAAACAGGCTGGTTGTTTGTATGGGGATGATGTGACAAGGCTGAAAATTGTGAAAATTTTGTTCTTCATTCATTTAAACTAATTAGTAGAAATCCTGGTTCAGGGGACTATGCTCTGAGCTCAGGGGCACATGCCTTTTATCACCCTCCCCAGAACCCAGCAGTATAATAAGCAATTTAATTAACCCGGGGTGCCTAGGCATCACAAGCCTTTTAGCGATGACGGCTCATTCCTCGTTAGCTCCATTTTACAAGGGAAGTTTGCACTGTGTCCTTATTCCCCATCTAATCAAGACCAGCTCAGGGGCTCCCTAGTGTAGATCAGAGTGCTCCAGAGCAGCTGCCCCTCTTTCCCCCCGTTGTACCCCCTGGGATTAGACTAGCCTCGTGACCCCCGAGGTGATGGGAGTTGGCCTTGTGTTCTTATTCTCTGTCTATTCACGACCAGCTCAGGGGGCCCCTGGTGTGGATCAGAGCCCCTCAGAGCAGCTCATGCTCGGCCCAGGACTAGACTAGCTCAGTGGCCCCAAAGATGGGGGGGGGGTCATCAGACTAGCTCAATGGGCCGCAGATAGGCTCATAGGGCCTTGCACCATATTAGCTCAGGTGGCACCAGACTAGCTCAGAGGGTATCAGATGGGCTCAGGAGCCACAATGATGACACATGAGGCACTAGATCAACTCAGGGGGCATTAGTTTATTAGGGACAATATACCTGCTCAGGGGGCACCAGATCGATCAGCTCGGGGCCCCGATAAGCTCCTAGTCCCCAGACCAGAGCAGGGGTCTAGATCAGCTCAGGGAGCACCATATCTGCTCAGAGAGAGTGCAAACGATCAGCTCAGTGGTCCCCGATCAGCTCGGGGCACAGATCAACTTGGAGGTACTAGATCAAGTCAGGAGGCATTTAACCCTTCCCGTGGGGGTAGAGCCACCTTCGCCCTGGTGGGGGGCTAAAAGACCCCCACGATCTCAAAAACTAAGAGACTAGAAAAAGCGCAAAACGGCAATCAAGCTCTTCGAAAATGATATCGAAAATACTTCGGTCATTTTTCTTGTCAGGTCAATATCAAGGTCACCAGAGGTCAAAATAGGTCAAAATCCTAATATGAGGTGTACTAAGAAAAACTCTATATCTCAGAAACTATGATAGCTAGAAACATTTTCTAACACCATTCGAAAGCTCTTGAGATGCGCTTTCATTACAGTGGCATTTATTTTCGTGTCAGGTCAAAGCCTAGGGAGCTACAGGTCACTAAATATTGGGCATATTCTTGGGAATGTCCATAGCCACCCATGCATAAGGGCGTTTACTTTTCGCTAATAGCTTCCAAACCAAACAAGATATAGCCATAGTTTATGCACCATTGCAATCCTCTCGTCAATACGAATCGAATGATATATGATATTGCTATGCCAGGTCAAATTTAAGAATTTGACCTGACCCAGTCAACGGTCTGACCAACTTGACCTGGTATAGTCATGATGTATATCATTTGACTTCCAATGACTATACAAACACTTCGGTGACAAAATAAAAGCTCTATCTTAGTTTGTTCAAAATTTATAGAGGAAAACACCAAAAATGCTTATTTGACCTAAGGTGACCTTTTAAAGGTCACAAGTCAAAAATTTTAGTATCAGCTTCAGAAATGGGCTAAGAGCAAGTCGCAAACGATGTTTGAAGTTGATTCCATCCATACTTACTGAGAAAAGCTCATTTCGTGATTTTCTCCATGCATTGTCAATGGGGAGGTCATGCTCTGCACATGACCTTAGGTCACCAATATCAAAAATCCCGGAACAAATGTTGTAGCTCCTGGTGGGCCCAAGATGTGGTATGAGTTTCAACTTGATCGATTAACCCTTCTTTTAGTTATGCCGTCCTAAGTATTTTTGAGGTGAGGTCACTTCACCTGACCTGGTGACCTGACCTGATATGACCTTGAGCCAAAATTTTCAGGAAAGATGTAAAAATGATGAAGGAACAGCTAGACCAAGTTTGGCGGCGCTGCGCGCCGCCGTTTTTGGTCACTTCGGAAAAACCCGAGGGGGCTAAAAAGCCCCCCCCACCCGGGCGAAGGTTAATCAGCCCAGGAGCCCCATACCAGCTCAGAGGCCTTCATCAGCCTCAGTGGGCACAACTCAGGAGGCCCAGATCAGCTTGAAAGGCACCAGATTGGATCAGGTGACACCAAACTAGCTCAGGGGGCACTAGACGAGCTCAGAGGGCATGAGATGGGTTCAGGAGGGAAAATGTTGGCTCAGGAGGCACCAGATTGACTCAGGGGGCACTAGTTTAGCTCAGGGGGAACCATATTTGCTCAGGAGGAACTAGATTGATCAGCCCTGGAGCCCAGATCAGCTCCTAGCCCCCAGACCAAAACAGGGGCATAGATCAGCCCAGAGAACACAAGATCAGCTCAGGGTGCACCAGACCAGCTCAGGGGGCGCCAGATCGTCTTAGGAGACATCGATAACCAGCTCAGGGGGCACCTGATCAGCTCAAGAGGCACCATATTGGCTCAGGGGACAGTAGATTAACTCTGCGAGGCATGTGATCAGCTCAGGTGGTCTCAGATCAGCTCAAGGGGCACTAAAACAGCTAATAGGGCACCAGGCGAGCTCGGAGGCATCAGACTAACTCAGAGAGCATTAGCTAGGTTCAAGAGGCACAATTATTTGCTCAAGGGGCACCAGATTGACCCAATGGGCACCAGATCAGCTTAGAGGGCACGTGATCAGCTCAAGTGGCCAAGATCAGCTCAGTGGGCACAAGATGAGCTCAAGGGGCACCAGAATAGCTGCGCCGGTACGATTATTGATGATATGAGGCATTAGCTGGTCACGGATTACGTACGCATAATTTCCCGGATGTTTAGAAAGGCGATAGTACGCCCTAGCTGAACAAAACAGATACTAAATTGTAAAACAATAGTTTTAATAGCTAAATGTGATCTAATTACATCTACGTTCTACGGCGTATGGCAATGCATTTCGAGCGGCATAGCCCAAACGGGGTACACCGCCTAGCGATCAAAGGACACTCCGGCACCGATGAGGGGGTGGGGGTACGTAACCTCCTCACTACGCCCCTGTACACGATTGAAGTGTATTAATTTTTGTGGGGTTAAATCTTACCTTCAGTATGGCAGAGGGGATGGGGATTGAAATGAAAGCAAAAGACTTAAAGAGAATATGGCACCTTTATAACGTGATTTTAACTGAGATAGCTAAGTTGTATAGCATGCCGGAAATCCCGGTACTCTCTTTATCATTTGTCTTGAAACTCATCATGAGGTCAGGTCATAATCATCATTGTTACATCATCACTAAATAATCATCCGCAGGCAGATATCTATTTCGTTCCCCAGAGGAGCATTTACAAAATCAAAACATTGAGCTTATTGTACATTTTTCAAAAATAATCTTCCATGATTTTAGGCTAAAAGTTCCTCTAATTACACTAAATTTCAGGATTCAACCAAGGTGCCACCTTCCCTTTAAAGGGAAGGTGGCACCTTGGTCGAATCCTGGAATTCATTGTAATTAGGGATACTTTTAGCCGAAAATCATCGAAGCGTCCATTATTTTCTGACAAATATACAATAAACTCAATATTTTATTTTTAAAATGCTCCTCTAGGGAAAAAATAAAAATCTGTCTGTGGATGATAAGATGATCTGGCAGCCACTACCATATCCAATAGGCTTCAAGGGCTTCAATCGGCTGATATATTCACCGTGACGTCAGTATATGTCGTCACACCAACTTGGCTGTCAACTGTGGCCTATTGCTAAGGGTACATGGGGGATACATTTCAGGTAGTTTTTAGCTTTTTTCTTCGGAAAGTTTGAGTTTCAACAAAAATGATATATAGACTACCGGGTTTTCCGGCATGCCTTACAACTGGGGTATCTCAGTTAAAATCACGTTATAAATGTGCCACGTTCCCTTTAATCACTACGAGGAAAGAAAGTAAAAACAACGATAGTGCTCCAAACAATGTGTTTACTGTTCTGTAAATATTAAGAAAGATGGCACCTCCTCTGTACCCGTGCATGCCCTTTATTTTTGCCCCAACGCCATTTATTTCACCCTAACGCACACGGGAGGTAAGCATCAGTGCTGCAGGGATGAGCCCAGGGCGGCAGTTATGGACTAAGAACGGCGCAAATTAGGATGGAAGTGATAAATAAGCTGGGGGCGACAGTGGTTGGCCAGGGCGGCAAGAAACAAGGCAAAGTCATAAGTCGAGGGTTGCAGTGATGAGCCAGGGACAATAGCTATGAACTAGGAGCGGCGCGAACCAGAGTGGAAGTGATAAGGAGAGGGCGGCAGTGAAGACTCGGGGGGCGGGAGTTATGAACTAGGGGGCGGCACAAATCAAGGCGGAAGTGATAAGTTGGGGAGGGAGTAGCATTGATTAACCGGGGGTGGCACGCATCAAAGCAAAGGGTAGAAGCCGAGGACAGGAATGGTGAGCCGTGGGTAGTAGTTATAAACCACGGGTGGCACGAATCCGGGCGGAATAGATGAGCTGGGACAGGGACGGCTGACTCGGGGGGGGCGGCGGTGTGAAATTGCAAACCCTGAAAAAATGAGGGCGTGAAAAAAATATATTTTTGCACTCTCAGTTTTGGCTTCGTCCGGGTAAGCGCCCCCGGATTTGGGTGGCGCCCCGGCCAACCAAGAAAGCATCAGACCTAAACACCGCTTACCTGAAGAGGAAGGGCCCTCTGTGCAAAATAAAAACAGTTTCAACTATGAATGGTGCCGTCTTTCATCAAAGCCATCCCATGGAGAGCAAATAGACACAATTTATCGACTCAACGCAGGGAAATGATGTCAGCGCCCCCCCCCCCGAGTGGGCGCCCCTAAGGGAGCCAAAGGTGTCCCCTGGGATGGGCCCCTTCCCCTGAGAAGGAAGGCGCCCTCTCCCGAAAATCTTGTACAACTGCCCGAAAATGGAATCCACCGTCCCCGAGCTGGGGGCGGCAGTCATGAACCCAGGGCGGCACTAATTAGAGCGGAAGTGATAAGTCAGGGATGGCGTTCATTAGTCGAGGCGATAGTGATGATTTGAGGGCAGCATGAAACAGGGTGGCAGTGATAAGCTGGGGATAGCACTGGTGAGCCACTGACAGCAGATATGAGCGGGGTGCTGTTTGAATCAGAGCGGCAGTAATAAGTCAGGATTGGCAAGAATCAGGCTGGCAGTGATAGGTGGGAGGCATCAGTGATGAACCATGGCGGCATAAACCAGGGTGGTAGTGATGAACCGGGGGCGGCATGAACCACAGTGGTAAGACGGAGGCGGCATGAATCAGGGCAGAAATACTGAACCGAGGGGCGACACATGTATTGGGGGTACTCTCATTGTGATTAGGGGTGCTCGCATACCCAAAGAGATAACAAATTTCACCCCTGGCTGACACTAAAAGAGTAAAAGAACGGCAGCAGCAGTCTACCATTTACTTGGCTTGGAGAATTCCTCCAATAGACAAACAGATAGCGATTAGACGATTGTGGGCTGCTGTTTGTTTTCTGGAAAGGTGTTAACTGTGAAAAAAACTGTGCAGAAAATGTGCGGACAGCAGGGCCTAAGTTTGACCGGTTTTGGGGGCCATGACCGGACTGGTCTCATCGGCAGTGATAAACCAGGGGCGGCAGTGATCAGCCAGGGGGCGGCAGTGATGAACCAGGGGCGGCAGCGATGAGTCGGGGCGGTACGCATTTGGGTCAAAATATGCCAGGGACAGCGATGAGCCAGAGACAGCATGAATTAGGGCGGCAGTGATAAACCAGGGGCGGCAGCTATCAGCCGTGAGACGGTCCATTATCATATTTGAGGTTTTAGAGCGCACCGACATCTAGGGTCATACGACGCCCATAACACTCATAAGATACGCAAATAGGAAATTTCCGAGCGAGTTTTAACCCTCTGGGGTAGAGCACGCGGTGGGGAAAAGACCCCACGATCTCAAAAACAAGAGCTAGAAAAACCAAAAGGCAATAGCTCTTGAAAATGATATCGAAAATACTCGGTCATTTTCTTGTCAGGTCAATATCAAGGTCACCAGAGGTCAAAATAGGTCAAAATCCTAATATGAGGTGTACTAAGAAAGCCTCATATCTCAGAAACTATGATAGCTAGAAACATTTTTCTAACACCATTCAAAAGCTCTTAGATGCGCTTTCATTACAGTGGCATTCATTTTCGTGTCAGGTCAAAGCCTAGGGAGCTACAGGTCACTAAATATTGGGCATATTCTGGGAATGTCCAAGCCACCCATGCATAAGGGCGTTTACTTTTCGCTAATAGCTTCCAAACCAAACAAGATACAGCCATAGTTTATGCACCATTGCAATCCTCTCGTCAATAGAATCGAATATATATGATATTCTAGCCAGGTCAAATTTAAAATTGACCGACCCAGGTCAACGGTCTGACCACTACCGGTATAGTCATGATGTATATCATTTGACTTCCAGTGTCTATACAAACACTGGTGACAAAATAAAAGCTCTATCTTAGTTTATTCAAAATTTATAGAAAAAACACCAAAAATGCTATTGACCTAAGGTGACCTTTTAAAGGTCACAAGTCAAAATTTGGTATCAGCTTCAGAAATGGGCTAAGAGCAAGTCGTAACCGATGTTTGAAGTGATTCCATCCATACTTACTGAGAAAAGCTCATTTCGTGATTTTCCCCATGCATTGTCAATGGGGAGGTCATGCTCTGCACATGACCTTAGGTCACCAATATCAAAAATCCCGAACAAATGTTGTAGCCCGGTGGCAAAATGGGTAGAGTTCAAGATCGATTAACCCTTCTTTAGCTATGCCGTCCTAAGTATTTTTGAGGTGAGGTCACTTCACCGACCTGTGACCTGACCTGATATGACCTTGAGCCAAAATTTTCAGGAAAGATGCAAAAATGATGAAGGAACAGCTAGACCAGGTTTGGCAGCTGCGCGCCGCCGTTTTGGTCACTTTGAAAAAGCAGGGGGTCAAAGACCCCCACCCGGGCGAAGGTTAACAAGTCAGGTGGTAAAACAGGTCAGGTTGTGAAAGCTATATCAGAAGGTTATATAAAACACATAAAAGATAAAATGAAATCCAAATACTGAAAAATGACACAGACAATTTCACATGGTATACTTAAGTCAGAGACTATAGGCAACATGAAACTTGACGTTAGGTAACACTTGAAAGACTACTAGGATGAATATATGACATTAAAACTAAAGCTCCTCAGATATAACATTATGTTAGTGATATCCACAGAAGGATGCTCACCCAGAATGTTCACCGCCCAGATATCCCCAGGATGCTCACTGCCCCGGGAGACGGCAGTAATGAACCAGGGGCGGCAGTTAACCGCGGGAGGGGTAAATTTTACCCCTCGCGAATTTTCGATATCTCAAAACGCGACAAAGTTTAGTACCTTTTTAAATAAATTTCACACATTTCTGCCAAATAAAAATAAAATGGTTGAAAACTTTTTGAGAAATAAGCAAAAATGTGACGTCACTACAGGCGATTTTGTACCAAAATCCGCAATGTTTAAAGAGCTGCTGAAGCTACAGTTCTGAACCGATTTCCAATTTTCTTGCATCAAACGATAGGCATTATTGTGGTCTTCAAAATGGCTATCTCGGATTTTCAAAATTTTATTTGGGAAAAATATTTCTTTAAAAATATTTTTTTGAAAAGTTACAAAATTCTAAAATTTCAAGATTTTTCAAAAACCGGAATTTATTTGGTAAAACACTATACAGTGCATATGCAGACAAATTTTGAGTCTCTAGCTTTATAACTTTAGCCTGAGAGCTGCAAAGCCAGCGACCACGCCTGATTTTAGGCTCATCAATACTGTCTTTATTTAGTGAATCATATGACCCAGGATGACCCAGGATACTTCGTACACGCTTTACACTACTTTATAGTGTTCCTGAACAAAACAGGACCAAAATCATGTGTCATTTGCAAAAGTATGAACTTAAAATTGACCTCTATGTCCTACCTGACCCAGCTGTGCAAGTTGAGACCAGAGTATTTCAGATATATTCTCTAAACATCATAGCTAAATTCTCATAGAATGGCTCAAAACATATATCGTATGACCACATTTGATACAAAAATATGTGACCTTTAGTGACCTCATCTTGACCTGACCCGGTCATGCCACCAGCCTAACGGTCTCAAAGCACCTTCGCATTCAAGTGAAGGCTTTCCATAAGTATGAAGCTCATAGCTTCCATTGCCTGACCCGTAGCATTCAACCTCAAAAACGCTTTACACACCTAGTTGACCTACCTACCTAAACTTAAATTAAGTACATGTTTTTAGTTGTTCGTGGTAGATCTTTCGATTGGCGTTTGAATTTTCCAAATCAGACCACTAGTTCGGGAGATAACAGGGGTAAAATTTACACCCCAGCCCCGCGCGTTCGGCTGGAGACCGCCCGCGCGGGTTAACAGTCAAGGGCAGCAGTTATCACCTAAGGGGCCGCAGTTATCAGTCAGGGGTGGCAGTGATCAGCCAGGGGCGGCAATTATCAACCAAGGGGCGGCAGTTATCAACAAAGAGCGGCAATGATCATTCAGGGGCCGCAGTTATCAAAAAAGGTGCGGCAGTGATCAGCCTGGGGCGCCAGTCGGCAGCCAAGGGGCGGAATGTATCAGTCAAGCGGCGGCAGCTATCAGGCAGGGGCAACAGTTATCAGCCAGGAAGTGACACTTATAAATCCGCCGGGGGCGGCAGTGATTAGCCAGGGGCGGCAGTTAGCAGCCAAGGAGCGGCAATAATCAGCCGGGGGCGGCAGTAGTCAGTCAGGGGTGGCAGCTAGCATCCAAGGGGCGGCAGTTGTCAGCTAAGGGGCGGCAGTGATCAGCCAGGGACGGCAGTTCCCAGCCAAGAACCGGCAGTTTTCAGTCAGAGGGCGGTAATCATCGGCCCAG
Organism: Lepas anatifera; assembly: GCA_034440635.1. Taxonomy (NCBI): domain Eukaryota; kingdom Metazoa; phylum Arthropoda; class Thecostraca; family Lepadidae; genus Lepas; species Lepas anatifera. The sequence goes on along the minus strand of JAOTON010002268.1, from coordinate 749,928 downwards.
GGGCTGCAGTTATCCGCCAGGGGCGGCAATGATCAGTCAGGGGTGGCAGTAATCAGTCAGGGGGCGGCAATGATCAACCTAGGGGCGGTAGGTATCAGTCAGGGAGCGCCAGTGATCAACCAGGGGGCGGTAGTGATCAGTCAGGTGGCGGAAGTTATCAGTCAGTGGGCGGCAGTGGTCTGCCAGGGGGCGGCATTGATCTGCCAGGGGGCGGAAGTTATCCACCAGGGGCGGCAGTCATCCGCCAGGGGCAGCAGTTAGCAGTCAAGTGGCGGCAGTTATCAGTCAGGGGGCGGCAATGATCAGTTAGGGGCGGCAGTGATCAGCCAGGGGCGGCAGTGGTGAACGAGGGGCGGCAGTGATCAGCCGGGGGCGGCAAAGATGATTCGGTGGGCGACAGTGACTTACCAGGAGAGGCAAGTGTATGGGTGTTAAAATAAACCGGGGTGTTTAGCCAGGGGCAGCAGTGATAGACCAGGGGTGTCAGAGATCAACCAGCTGATCCGTGATGAACAAAAGGCGGCAGTAACCATCCGGAGGGGGGCGGCAGTGATTAATTGCTAGCGACAGTGATCGGGCGGGGGCGGCAGTGATGTGGCGTCATAAATCAGGGGGAAATGATCAGTCAGTTGGCATTAATTAGCTAGAAGTGGAACCAATCAGAGTGGAAGTAATGAATCCGGGACGGGAAAAACTTGTGAGGGGCGGCACAAATCGGAGTGGGAGTGATGAGATAGGGTGACACTCTTCAGGGTAGCGGTGATAAGCCAGGGGCGGCACATGTATTGGGGGTGCTCAGCACATGATTGGGGGTGCTCGAATGAGGATTGGGGGTCCTCGGGCACCCCCAAAGAGATAGAAAATTACACCCCTGCATTTATACCTATGATTACATGCTCGTATATCAGGTCTGAAGTTCCGCTTCAAATTCCTAGGAATAAATTCCGGTTGTAAGATGTGTATGTACCTGAGAGCCTATTTGCACTCACCAGGCGCGTTTAGATAATGTATGAAAGATAAAAATTTTACGGCGACACTTAAACACTATGAGATTTGAAGAATCCCAGTGCACCACCGATGAAGAGTTATGTATTTGCAGATCATAGCTACATCTTTTCCGATATATTTTCCTGTGTTTGTCAAACCGATTTCCATCCAGAATGTGTGTCGAGATAAAAAACCTCAGTAAAAACCTGTCCTTGACAAGTTTAAGAATCGTAGTTATGGATGCCCTTCTGTCTCATAATGGGCTGCATTATTGCGTGTAATTTCTGTTTTAAGAATTAACTTTAATCTTCAAGCCTATATAACGTTCCCAGCCTCGAGCAGGGCACTTCGGCGTCGGCAGAAATGAGTTGCAATAAAGGCAATTGCATTGTGTGATAGCTGCGGACAGCTTTGAGTATCACACGAAATCAACCACTAACTTTTGCAGCCGCAGTATTAAAATAGAGGAATGGACCAAGTGCACTTAGCTAAAATGATAGCCCTCTTGATTTCTAAAAAAAAGATAATTTCTGTCCTAAAATATAACATCTAACTAGAACGTGATTAGACAGTTTGAAAAAGGTCCGGTATTTATTAAGAAATTCGTGTGATGGCTGGCTGTCCACAATCAAGGAGCTGAGAACGCTGCCGCGTAAGAGTGCTACAATGAGACGCTCAAAGAAGTGGGCCAGAGCTTTCACTGCTTAATTAAACTTCTAACAGGCTGCATGTTAGTGTTGCAAATACCCTGAGTCTATAATTGCTGCACAAAGGAGCAAGATTATTCACTGGCTTCGTGATTTCACCACGTTAACCGTGTCTTATTCTTGGCACCCAAAACAGAGAGGATTGGCGTAATCAAAGAGAATGTCTGCTGGCTTTGTAATTATTTAGATAGGTACATACATTGCACGAACACAATGGAATTGGGATGGGTCATTTTTCTAGCTTAAATAGAATAGATATGTATACAATTTCTCATGGTATATACTCTGAGACAGTGGCAAGTCCCGGGCTTCATTTCCGGACAGGGCTAGGGGGCTCAAGCCTGCCTCGCCATCGTCTCGGATCAACCTCCGCATATGTATTAAATATAGGCACTTGGACATTTCGGAGGGGGTCTTGAACTCACTAGTCCCCTTGTATCCACCACTGCTCTGAAGTACACAACTACCAGTGGTGGATCTACGGGGGGCAAAAAAGGTATTTGCCCCCAAAACGGAAAATATCGGGGCAAAAGTATGATTTTGCCCCCCTCCTCCCCCAAAGCTGTCGACCTCCTGTTTGTTCAGACTCCTTCTTAGTTTATAGGCAAGGTTTTTTATTTCTTTCTTTATAAATTTTGTCCAAGTTGTTCTCAGTTCGACTGTTGGAGTCGGAGTCTCACTAAAGTCATCAAGGGACTTGTCACAGAGACCCCGACCCCACCACCCGAACGAGCAACTCCCACAATGAAGGGTTGATTTAGAAGCCAAAGTTTAACGTCCCACAAAGCACAGGGACGGCCGCCCCGCTCAGGTCACCCTCTCACCAGTCAGTTGCCAACCGACCTGTACGGCGGGTAAACTATTGAGCGCCGGAGCGTCTCAGGGGAACCGATCCCAAGCCTGGACACGAACTGCTACTGCATGCTTTCGAGCAGCGGGCCGGAGCCCAACGCTCTACCAACTGAGCTACCGGGGCGGCAACTCTCAACTTCAAACAGAATCAGTCATGAATTATACATGAAACAAATATTTAAAAACAAAGGTTCACCTTCAGATGTATCGTGCAATAGACCAATCAGCTTACTCTGTGCCTTGTCCAAAGTGTTCGAAAAAACTAGTGTTTCGTAAAATTTATAGTCATATAAAATGTGAAAAATTTATAGTCATATAACTGACAACGACCTATTGACAGAACGTCAAAGTGGGTACAGACTGGAACAAAGCACTCAATTACAACTCTTCTATTTATCTCACAAATTGTATGACACTCTCGACAAGGGACAGGACTTTACAGCAATCTATTTGGACATATCTCGCTACTTCGGCAAAATTTGGCATAAAGGACTTATTAAAAAATGTAAATTTGAATTTGGACTAACTTCACTCACTGACTGGCTTAAGTCCTACCTCACTGACAGAAGACAACGAATCTGTGTTCAAAATAGCATTTCTTCCACCCTCTCCCTAAGCGCTGGATGCCCTCAGGGCTCAGTTTTTGGCCCCCCTGCTGGTACTCCTCTATCTCAACTCTCTTTCCCAACAGACGACGCATGAAATTCTTTGTTTTACGGACGACACATCGATATATGCCCAGCACACGACAGACACACTTCACACTGTTCAAACTTCCCTTCAGGATGATCTAGATAGGATCAATGCATACGGTATAAAGTGGCTCATGACATTTAATGCGACAAAAACTACACAGCAAACGTTTTCTTTAAAAAAGAGAGCAATTAAACCAAAATTAAGATTCGGGGAACAAATTGTACCTATTGTTGAAAGCCACAAGCACCTATGAGTAACTATTTCTCAGGATCTGTATTTCAAAGAACACATAAATCAAGTAATAAAGAAAGCTAACATAGCGCTAAGTCCGGTCTACCCACTGGCCCATATTCTTTCCAGGTCTACTCTAAATAGAATCTATCTGACTTACGTAGGACCTCATTTTGATTACTGCGACGTTATTTACGATGGACATTTGGCTCTCGGAGATAAGCTAAGACTCAAGCGCGTGCAGAACAGAGCAGTAAGACTGGTGACAGGGACTCTTTTTAGGACATCGATTGACAAGGTAATGACAGACCTAGGGTGGGGAACTTTAGAGCCGTTCAGAAAAATACATAAACTCAATTTTCTTTACAACATATTGCATAACCCTAACGTTCCATCTTTTATTCGTAACCTAGTACCGAGTAATCGAGCCGATACAGCCGCTAGAACCCTAAGACAGGCCGATAGACTCAACCAAATTCTCCACAACACAATCTGCTTCAAAAATTCATTCCTACATAGTTAGCACTATTGATAGCTGGAACCAACTACCTTCGAACGCGCGCAACGCGCCATGTACTAAAGCATTTAAGAAGGAAATTAATGAACTCTTTAATATCAGATCTCCCCCTTTGTACTACTTATTAGGCGCTAAAAATGAAAATTATAAATTAACCAGGCTAAGAGTAAACATGAGCAAACTAAATTCACACCAGCTTTCAGCACAATCCGTCCCATCTCCAAGCTGTGCATGTGGAAGCCTCAGGGAATGTACTGCTCATTGCTTACTCCACTGTCCAAGATACAATAACGAAAGGCTGACTTTATTAGGGGACTTAGCGCAAATCACAAACGAAAACGTGTCTACGTGGAATATTTCTGAAAAAACTTAGACTGGTCCTTCATGGCCAAAACTTAGATGAGACAAGGTCGAGACTTGTAGCACGGCGTGTCTTTGGCTATATGAGAAAGACTAAAAGATTCGACGTTTGAAATTCAAATCACTCGGTGATCGGGCGGCGCGGTGCGGCGGCCCCAATCAGTCATGTGGTCGCGGAGGGTGCTCCTCCTAGGCGGGCGAAATAATTCTTTCAGGCATTGTGTCTCACGAAAAGCGCTTAGAATTAAGCACATGTGCTTTTGCGCTAATCGTGTCGTATTCATGTTATGTACCTTGTTGTTTGAGAAAATAAATGGCTACGTCTATGTCTATGTCTATGTCACTTTCAGGGGCCGGGGTGGCCTAGTGGCTTCGTTGCCAGTCTTCGGATCGGATAGCATGGATTAACGCCCACCGAATTGCACGGTACAGATATTCCTTCGTGCCGGTTACAACTAGGGCTTGGAACAAATTGCCTATTAATTTAAGACAGACATAATCTAGGGCCATCTTAAAAAACAGGTAATTTGTATGTATGGACGAGAGGCTCCTCCTATGTACAACCACTCAGGTTCGAAACTCGGTAACATTCTTCACACACAATAACGAGTTGGTTTAGCGCGTCTGAAAGACCACCAATTTAAGGTTGGGAAGGCAACTTCCCCGATATGTAACTGTGGAGATAGCAGGGAAACATCCACGCATTAAGTTCGTATTTGCCCATTACATCAAGAACATAGACAAAAACCGTTTTCTTCTCTCACAGCAACACAGGGAGCTGGATTCCTCAATTTTAACCAAAATAAAAAAGATGGACATGCTTGTTTATGGCACAGATTTCGACAAAAATTGCACTCATAGAGTTGCTTTCACATTTCAAAAATTTCTCATTGCAACGGCGCACAGCGAGACTTAGCAGCGCATGTACGCGGTGAAGCGAGCGGCGCGGCGGCTGGCAGGCGATGCTGTGGCGGGTGTCCGGCAGGATGGAATGCGACCTTTCGGGCGTCCTGGATCTACTATCATTTTGTTTTTTTAACATTGTTTTTCGATTCTAGAATGGTTATCACAGTGGCACGGATTGGTACCAGGATTTAAGCCTTGTGCTTTTGTGCCTCTCCGTGATGAATGTCATGCTGATGTCGCTACTGTTAATAAAGTTGTGTTGTTGTTGTTGTTGTTGTTGTTGGGTTCAATCCCCACGGCGGGAAACCGCCTTCTGTGTCCAATCTTACCCGGTAGAGAGGATCCTTAAACACCCACGCCAATACTCCCTGTAATTGGGCAAGTGTGTCTTTGGGAGTGGTCCTAATAAAAAATAAAACAATATTGGGCCTTTGATAGGAAAAACAGGCATGATGTGGTCACATTTTTCACCGAACGTCGTTTTTTTTGCTTATCGACTCTTGGTGTTACCCCCAAAACCTACCGTTTAGTTTAAGTGTGGCATACTCTTACCATGTGACGTTTTTTTGCCTATCGACTTTGGTTTTCCCTCCCCCAAACCTATCGGCTAGACCCGCCAATGACAACTACTCCTGCTGCATTTACTGGACAGCACAATGACTGCTATGATTCCATAGCAGTTGAAATTCCTCCGCCCAGCAGCTTAATTTACTAATGCTATTGCTATTGATCCGACTAACAAGACTTCGACTATGAGCTAAAATGGTTCCCTTAGCCCTTCGCTTAGCAGCGGAACAACGACAAATAAGCAATTCTGGTCTGCAAGCTGTAATCAAAGCATGCACGTTGTAAACATATTCGAATTGTGGTGGTACTTACTGTCCGATTTATGGCTGTGCGTCATTGATTGTCAGCTCGATACGTTCACTGCATCGTGACGACTGACCTGCTCCTCGCTCTGATTGTTGATTGGTTCAGAGGTGGCGGCGACCGTTTGATCGGCCTCGGACTTTGCCCGCGGGCTAGTCGCACCCCGCGGCGCTAAAACACCTGCCTTTGTGGCCGATCGATGACAATAGTACTTCGTCAGCTACCGCCGAGAGGAACACGCGTACGAATGCCACAAAGGGTTCACCTGCCTCGTTCCTGCTTCCGTACTGATCAAAGAAGTGATACTTTGCTGAGTCAGCAAGTGAAAACATATTAGTTTTATCCGTAAGTCAGTCATTTTCAAGTAATAAGCTGGCGGGGAGCATATCATTTTTCATTTACTGTCTCCTGGTATGCCAAATAGCACGGTGTAATTCAGTTGAGAGATTGATTTTAATACTAAGACAATCAAACGTCTTGACAGTGAAATGATCAATTAAACAGTCCAGTAAACAATACACCACGACAAGGCAATGGTGGGATCGCTAACCCTTTTAACTGAGTTTCAGAGAATATCATTCTTGTTAGGAGCCTATCTAAAGCTATACCACTCAATCTTATAATTTGCGAACTACAAGTATTTGAATTGGCATGGTAATAACATAGAATTGAACTGGCAATAACATATTAAGCCTGTCAATAAACGATACGTTATTTATTGACAGAACTCTGCATATTGTTTATATTGCATATTGTTATGTATTGTTTACTGACTCTGCAGAAGTGCAGTGTTGACATTTAGTCCTATATCTTCATGCATTCTGAGAGTAAATAAAGTAAAAGGAGGTTAGCATTTGTTTGACAGCTAGCGGCTCAAGAACGTTCCGGAAAGATTGAACATGGTTGGGTAAAACATGCTCAGCTCGACGAGATATCCATGCAGATCGTTCCTGTTCTATCTCCTAAGTAATGGCTTTTGGGATATTATTCAGCCATGGTACCTGAAGACATACGTCGTCGCTTTTTAGACAGTAAATTTTTTCGGACCTCTGAAAGCCCCGGCTTTCTGTTCAGCATGTTAGATCGCTTAAACTTCGAACTCACTTGTCTGCAACAATCAAGCCTGGTAAAGCCGGCGGGTCTCTGTCGTTTATCATCTGACCTTGCCAATACTCTGCTTCAGCAGATCAGGGCCATGTTTCTTGCAACCAAATTTTAGAATGGCTCTAGGAAAAGTTGCAATTATGATAGTTTTTACCATGCAATGGCCCGTGACTGAAATGGTGTCAACGCAACCCCAGCAGCTGACTGTTTTTATTGCACCTGCTCATCACATTGAGCTAAAAGTCTCCGGTCCAGGCAATATGATTCCGTGGTAGCATCACTATTCCATCAATATACTCCGTAAAAAATTTCTTTACAGTGCACGTTACTAGCAAATCCTACCAACAAGTTAAGGAGATTTGTAGATGCACAAATTTCTGACTTCTCTCAATAATTATTCCGAGCTGATTTCAATGAGAGGCTAGTCGCGATGGAACCTGTCAGTGAATCATTTTGACAAATATTGGCCTACACTTTATTTCAGGTCAGTTAACACCCGCGGATAGAAGGTGTATAAGCTGGCATAAAATATTAATTTAGGACATTAGTAGGAACATGAAGGATACATAAAGTTGGATACAAAAAGAAAAAAAAAAATAACTATCAGAGCAATTACCGGAATAATCACGGTAGGAGGTAATATAAAATGCATATATAAACCAAAGCCAGGCAAAACTAAAAAAACCAATTAGTTATAAATTTATATACATGGGTATCTTGTCACAGGTATATATAAAAAACACATTAAAACGGTCATATGTATATGAGTTAAGTAACACCATCAAACAGGTAGGTACACCGACACAGACTCCTAAAATTTAAAGTAAATATGAAAAAAGTAAATCCGCGCTAAAACCAGGGGGGGGGACGCCCCGGCGTTAATAATAATAATTGTTGGGGTTTAACAACGCACCAACTGCCAGGGTCATATGGCGTCGCCAACTCTCACCCTGTTGGAAGGGATTTTGGGGATCAGATCGACTTATTCAGAGGCTCCGCCGGAGACTTGAACCCAGGACCGGTGGCTTAGAAGACAAGGGTGCTATCCACTAAGCCACCTCATCCCCATTTCAGGTCAGTTCAACTATTTGTGACGTCAATTATAAGTTCTTGAAAGACAACTCTTCTTCTCTGAGATGCAACTCCTAGAAGAGCCAGAGAAGAAAAGCCTCGACCCGGTGTAGGGCTTAATTTGAACAACCTCCTTGAGGTTTTTCCGGCGGTGCCAAGCGCCACCGTACTTAGTTCAAATTCTCCTTGATCGATTCTGCAACTTTTCCAAAAAAATTAAGGTCAGGTCATCTTAGTTCAGGTCACCAGTACAGTTCAAGTGACCTCACCTCCAAAAATGTAAGATAGCATAGGTAAGAACAGGATTAATATATCCAATTGAACTTCGTATCACAAAATGAGCCCACCGAGCGTTACAAATTATATTCCGATATATTCTATATCGATGACCTAAGGTCAGATACAGCTCATGACCTCTCCCTTGGAAATGCATGGACAAAACGAGAACTGGGCAAAAATGGATCTATTTGCGTAGATACAGTTTAAATATCTTCATATTCTCCAAATCGTAATATCATAGGCCCCTTTCCAGATCTTTGTTGCAATTTTGGACCTGTAACCCCTGAGAGGTCATCTGAGGCTACTTAAGCAGGTTTTCTGACTTGAGTTAATAACTTTGTAGGTAATGATGACAAAATTTTTATTTTGATACCATTACGTTTGAATTATTATTGGGTCATTCCACCATAAATCGACCAAGGCATAAACCCTACTATTTTTAATCTCCTCCAAAATTGGTATAAGGGGACTCACAAAGGTGTATAATCCACCCATGGCACCCAAAAAAGTATTTAAAAATTTGCTTGCGAGAAATAGCCTCCGGCAATTTCTGAAGGTCATTAAACAGGCATTGATTAGAATGCCTATAGCTCCAAAAGTTTTCAAGTGATTTCTGAAAATTTTATAGTTTTAGGATTTAAATTATACGGGCAGCATTTTTGCTATCTTCAATTTTGAAATTAAATTTTCGGTGACCTCATGACCCAGTTTTATCACGGTGACCTTGACCCGTAGTGCAATGAAATTAAAAATAATCTTGAAAGCATTTTGACATATGGTAGCAGTCTTTCATATCAAATAAAGAAAAAATGGCTTTCGAAATGCATATACTACTTTTAGCCTCATACATATAACACTAGGTGTCACTGTGGAGCAATGATATCGTAACTCATGTTCTGTTGACTTGCAACTTTAACCAAGGTTGGGAAGAAAAAGGCGGCCGCGTAGGGCTCACCCATATTTCAATAAATTTGTAGGTAGAAAACGAAGGCACCAGAGGAAGAGCACATTTCAAATCGATCGATTGAAACCCACCAACCCAGGGTCACAGGGTATATCCGGGATTTTGATTCGTGCGAGGAGGTCACGGCGACCCCATGAAAAGCAGGGAAAAGCTTTCAATAGCCACAAAATGATTTCAAATACCAGACCCGAAAACGTGGACAACGGTCAGGGTCATATTGCCGACTTTAAGGTCAACAAGGTCACCAGAGGTCAACAGTATTTACAAAACTACTATACAAGCGGAAAAAAATGTGTTTGTCGCACGCTCATTAATAAAGCAAGGCGACCGACCAGGTCATATAGGCGAGGGACTGGCGGTCAAACACGGCGGAGGTCTTTACGTTCACATAGCGGAAAATACCAATTGCTATAATACACCAGGCCTCAATAGCTCATGAAAAGAGTTATGCCAGTTGCTAATCATGCATATTGAATAGCATGACCTTACCGGAGGTAAACATGACCTAGCACAAAACGTAATCACGTACGCAGCATGCACGCATCAACGCCCATATTAGGGGCAGGGGAGGGGCGCACGGGGCGCGTTAAAATAAAAGCATTCGAACGATCAAAATCAAGCAGTCAACCAAGAGTTGAAGCATTTTAACACAAGCACAAGAATAGGGGGTTAGCCTCCCCTATTTTGAATTCACATTATTGTCCCTTTGGGAATGAACTTTGCTGTTGTAAATGTCATGTATGGCTGTTTGGATCATTGTACATCTTTTGAAAATAAATGCGTTCCCGTCACATTGAATCACCGAACTATGATGCCATTTCCAGAAACATTTAACCCGCGCCCCACTGGGGTCCGGCGCCACCTTTGCCCCACTGGGGGGCCATCAATGCCCCCTAATTCCGAAAATATGGAAGTTAGGGCAAAGCTGCAAAAGACATTAGAAAGCTCATGTGAATTCAGTAAGATTTTACCAACACGTTTAAGCGCTCAGGTCTATGTTTTGACCTCCAGAGGTCAAGTTATGTCACGATAGGCTATTTCCAGTAAAACATGCAATTTTTAAGAAACCTGAGCATAGCTCTCACGCCATTAGAGCTATTGAGATCTAGCAAAAATAATTTGATAGGAAAATGGCAGGCCTTTCTCCACTATGTGGAACATAATGGCCTCCCGCTAGTGGTTTGACCTCCAGAGGGTACCTCGTGCCTTAATATGACCTGAGGTCTCGAAAGGTAAGAAAGTGACCGCGTTGTATATCAAATGAAAACTTGTGACGATACATGTACGATGACTTTTCAATCAGTGTTTTAGCTTAATTAGGTCAAAAGCTATCGTCAAAATGTTTTTTTACCTCTGGTAACCTTTGATGATCTCAGATAGGCCACAAGGCAATATCGCCCCTGAGATCCATGAAAGGGTGTCCAAGAACGCTTGTCTAGGCAAATTGAGCATTTACGATTATTTTGTGACTTTTAGCTCATAAGACAGCTTTTCCCATACTTGTTCTATGGAAGAGGTTACCTGGTGACCTGACCTCAGGTCACGAAATCGAAAAAATCCCGAAGATAAATTTTGTAAACTCCGAAGGGTTATGATGTGTCGAAAATTTTCAATCGATCGGCTTAGAAATGTAGCTATGGTAGAGCTCAAAAGTTAAAGTGAGGTGAACTTGGTTGACATCGCCTAGTGACCTGGCCTAGGGTGACCCGATGTAATAAATTTCAGGGGATGGTGGGACAATAATAGGATAAGAGGTAGAACCCTCAACCGCGGTGCTTCCTCTCCTTGTTTTTCTGTTGTTTCGAAAAAAAACTTTAGGGGGGACCATCGATTTCATTATTTTAGGTGGTGCGAGGCTTAAGGACGATTTTCGGATTTTGAGGCTTTGTGTCGCGTTCCCCCGGACGTATCTTGAATTTAACCCTATTTCCGGCAGGGGGCTAATATTGCCCCCTTCAGGTTTTTCGAGAATATCTCCGAAACGGCTTGCGATAGAACTTTGAAACTTCCTGACTTTTCCTAAAACTAGTACAGGCAGGTTTTCTGAAATTTTCAAGATTATATATTTACCAGGGGCGGAGCTATGGCTGGGTTTTTGGGGAGGTTCTATCCACAAACCAAGTATTATCGTAAGTGATGGGTTTTTTGTAAAAGGAAGCCGTCTCTGCTGATCCTGATACCAGTTATATGGTTTTATTATATCATTTTTTATGTGAGATGATAGTGCATTCACAATTGTCACTATTTTTATTCATCAGGGGCGGTTACAGCAGTTCAAAGTGGGGGAATGTTATCAAGAAGGACTAAACGTTAGTAAGTGAGAAGACTGCTTACAGCCGTGTCAGGGCGAATACAATTGGGTATATGAAAATTCAAAATAGTTATAACCCAATTCTAGATTACCAGAGGCGTGTCCAGTCACTACATATTTTCAAAATGTATATTCCCAGCCAGTATCACCGCCGCGACTCAATATCGTTGTATATTGAAAATGTGTTTCCAATCACCCCCACCCCCACGACGAGTCCTGATCCGCCTATGTCACCCCCTTCCCAGAGCTGCCAGGGAGGGTAAAAATTATCAAAAATTAAATTTCAACTAGTCGAGGGACTAATATACTCATGCATACCATTCGCATATTGTTGGTATGTATTTTACCCCACTGTTTTACCTTACTGCATCCACCCCTGATGAGTTTTTCACTTTTTCTCATTTATTTATGTGTCAAAGATGCCAAGCAGTATATGACGGCTTCTAATCCGCGTAACAAAAACTTTTAGGTTGTATATATTTCCCCTCATAGTCCTGGTCCTGGAACTGCCATTGAATTTCGAATTTTGCGTAACTCGAGTATATGAAAATTTTGGGTCAATTATTTGTAAATCTGAACTAGTTTTGTGAAAATCGTACAACAGAGACAAAGGCTATGGAAAATCTAAAAAATACACAAAAATTGTATATTTTGCACGGCCTTCTCCTAAAAAATAAAAATTTTGAAATTTTCTTTTTCAAAATAAAGTTTAGCAGCAGAGGAATCTATGGCACTTTGAATTTTCAAAATCCGCCGGTTAGATTACGAGATCTTAGGGGGCCGATATTGCCCCCCTGCCGGAAATAGGGGTAGCCGGGAGCCTGACGGAAATAGGGTTAAAACATGCTATGACCTTAGTTCGGCTTTTATAGCCTTTGGTAATCTCTTGTGGCATTTTCAAACGTGTTTAAACATGACCTATGGTAATCTCGTTGTGATTTTTGCTCAGCATACTCATTATTTTAGCTCTTTTATAATGAATAAGTTTAAGACACTAAAACAAAGCATTGGTGACTTTTAGTGGTGCATTGCATTGCATGGGATTGGTTCAGAGCTCAAAAGTACTCCTCAGAAGTGAAAGTAACTAATTCACAGTCCGCATAATTTAAATGGATTATTCACGAGCCATTCTGAATCATTTACTCCAATTTAGTGAGTTTCTAATCATCTTTCCCACCTTACACTCCCTTCAAGGTCAAATTAGTTCAAAGGTTAAAAAAGGTAAAGTCCGTTTTGGAAGAAAAACAGTTCAGTGTCATATGGCTTTCGCTTTTTGTTCAGTGTCATTTTCATGCAAATTGACTATTCATAAGAAATTTTGCATCAGTTACGCCAATTGCCTGCTTCAACATGTGTTATTGCTTACACCCCTTCAAGATCAAATTTCGACAAAGGTCAAGCCCATGTAATATGCAAACCAACTAGTTTAGCGTCCATATCATTCAAATTTACTATTCATAAACCATTCTGCATCATTTACTCTAAGTAAGTTTGTTCCTTCCAATTGTTATTGCTTATCATCTTTCAAGGTAAAAAAGGTCACAGGTCGAAAATTTTAAGCCCGTATCGGACGCAAGTCAAATAATTCGGTGTATAGTATTGAAACATGCATCCGTAGTCGTTATTTGACACAGAGTTATCACTGAGGTCACGCAAGGTCAAATAAAGGTCATTGAATGTCAAAGAGGTCATAAAAGGTCTAACCTGACAAAAATGAAACTCGAAGACTGAAAGAAAATATTCTGGGATAGTTCATGAGCAAATGATGCAAAAGAACGATTAGAGTCTGAAGCATTCACGTAAAAACGGTTACAGGCGCCCAAATGACCCCAACATACCTCCACTCTTGAGGTCATAACTCCGTTACCTTGAACGGTAGGAACCATTCTTTGCAAGATGTTTGCAATGAATGCGTCAGAGGCTATACAACATTTCAAGACTAACTTGAGAAGCTCGTTTTCAATTCTTGAAAAACCTGAGGGGGTTGCAACACCCCCCTGTAGGTGTAAGGATTAATACCCCCTATGGCGTTGACGGGAAATAAATTGGTTGAAAAGCCCATGGTGCCCCTCTTAAATTCGGACGTTCCATCGTCACTGGCATTAACCATACCATGAGTTACGATGGTACAGCTCCATAGTGACACCTAGTGTCATGTTTCGAAAGTGAGAAGTAGTATATTTAGTGCGAAAGCCATATCTTATTACTTTGCCTAAGAGAGTATTTCCAAAGGTAAAAATTCTTTTACACGAATTTCTAAATTTCACTGTACTGCGGGTCAAGGTCACCGTTCAAAAATTGGTCACGAGGTCATGAGGTCAATTTTGCAGAAATATAAAAATCGAAGATAGCCAAATTGAAATATTCTAAATGGCTAACAAGAAATGTAAAATGTCGTTACAATCATTAAAAAATGGCAGAACTATAGGCTTTCAAAACAATGCCTACATGGTGACCCCGAAAAATTCCGGAAGCTATATCTGCCATACCAAATTTTGAAATAATTTTTGGCGCCACGATTAGTTTCTACACATTTGAAACCTCCTTGACACCAATTTCGGAGAGAATCAAAAATAGAAGGGTTTTATTTTACGAAATTTGTGGTCGATTTATTGTGGAATGACCCTATTACGAGTCGATTGATATGCATATTGACTATGCTAGGTCAGACAGTAACCGTGACTTGGCCCTAGGTCAGGTCATTTCATTTTTGACCTAGTATATCCATATTATACAGCTTTCGATATTCCGTAATGATAGGAAGCAAACAGTGCCTAAGAATTGATTCTAACTCAATTCTGTCAGGCGCTAGAGCCCAGAAAATTTATCTAACACGTCACCGTCTTTGACCTGTCATGACCAAAATATTGATCTGAGCCCAAAAAAGACTGATGCAGTTTCTTCATGAATTTTTATGAACTATCCACCAGCATTCTTATTTTATCGCTATCCCGCATAGGAGCCGAGTTCGAGGGTGGGGGAGTTGTTCGAACACTCCCCATCAGGGCGAAGGTGGCTCGGAGGCCCACCAAGGCGGGTATCAAGTTTCGAAACAAAATCCGAAATGTTTTGAGGAGAAAAAATGCGACTGCGCGCCAAACATGTCAATATCAGGTCAACAATAAGGTCGAAATAGGTTTCCAAAGGTCACGCATTTCGAATTCGTTTATTTCTACAACTTTTGAAGAAAACAAAACACAGTAATAGTTCTAATAGTGATCGGCACAATCTGAGAATTCAAACAAAACACAATGACCTCGCAAAGGTCTTGTCTGGCTTTAGGTGTCTTGAGTCAAGACAACCATATAGATGTGGTTGTCTTGTCAGGTCTCATATCTCCTGAGCTATAAGGGATCTCTTAAATGGACCTAGATTCTATCCATTTTTACCCCCTGTGACGTCACAGCCCAACGAGGATGGTATAAAATCGGTAGGAGAGTAGAAACTAGTAGTGTCCTTTCAGTCCCGTTTCAATTTTTCCCTATCACCATTGCTTCCCGAGATCGTAGTGACGGTTGGAGAAGAGGGCAGAATGAACCCCCAGGCGATCATGAATACCGAAAGTGCCGTGTGGTGGCAGGCTATCACTTCCGGAAATATCCGTTTTCAAGATGGGAGAGACGATAAGATCTATTCATATTCATGACCTGTGAGACAATGTCTGAAGACGCTATTCTAGATCACCCGGACACAGCCACTTAAGAAGTATTAGCGCGAGCGAGCAGGTTGATGTGTTCAATTACTGGCAGTGCTTACACGAGTGGGCTTTACAAAGTTGCACATGTTTTCGACAAGTTTAAAAAGAAGTCCGGTTCTCATTACTTTTTCATTCAATTTCATTCATTTCATTCAACAGTCAGCGGAATTTCATTTTCGGATGAGTTAAGCAGCAATAGCTTTGGATGAGTAATAGAAAATAGCTTGACTACTTGAGATCGTATACGCTACGGAACAATACGACGTCATCAGTTTACAGCTTCCTCGTTGCAATTTCTCTTGACTTTCGTCATCCAATTATATATATGTACGTAGATGTGTTTCTGCAGAAATTTGTCTCAGAAAGGCAGAGCGTGCCTGGTAACAAGGTAAGTCCCAGAGCGTCGTCTGGAATATTGCCGGCGACAAACTGACAATGTCAACAAAGGAGAAGCATCGCGGGTTCTCCCTGAGCCTTCCTGTCAATAAAACGACGGAAATGGCGTCATAAGAGTAGCTCAGGCTCCGTTGCGTAGCATCTGCGGCAGACCTGTATTTGCCACCAGAGACCTAAGCAGACTAACAAGCCAAACAGGGGCATTATGATGGCGAGAAATTAAAGATACTTCAATGCATCCCTGCATGTGTACTGGCTCATTTCCTTCCGGTAATGCAATCATTTTTTTAATCAGCAGATCACTATCAAATCGTTTGATATTATGTTCAATAAAATTAACAGCTGAGTTTTCGATAATTCACACCAACCCTCTGTGTATCCTCACCTCTCGCACAATAGCTCGATTTACATTCAAAACGCTCGTCTGTTCAGTTCCGGTTGACCGCCTCTCGATAGCAGCCTGCCTCTCCCCCGGCGCCTCCGGCCGTAATGTGCGATGTTTTGATGCGCTGCCAGAGCTTGGGGCATTGTATCCAGACGCTATCAGAACACTGAGGAAGCGCCGCGAAGTAAATGACCATACCAAGAGATAATGTTATGGCGATCCCAGTGTTTTTTGTTTGGGTCTACGGAGCACCAGCATCTACGCTGTGTAGCGCCTCAGAGAGGAGATGAAATGAATCAAAATTGGATTCAAGCTGGAGAAACTATAACTGGTACTAGAATCTGCAGCAGTGGTAGAGGGGAGGGGGGGCGTTGTCAGGATCTGGTGACACACTGTTCAGCAATCGTTCTGTAAAAAAGAAGTTCCTGACGTATAATTTTGTGAGAGAAACATGTCTCAAGATTCTTACTACCTGGTTATGTTCGTAAAAAGTATGCACCAATCAGCAATCACGCTCTTTCTAAGTAAATAGCAGGCCCAAGCATGTATGCTTTCTCCAAATCAATCAGACGAGGAAAACGGCGCCAAAATTTTACCGCGTGACGTAATTTTCTCGTCTGTTTTGCCTAATCATGTTGACATCCAATAAAAGGGGGCGTTTGAGAGACGCGTTTGAGAGCGTTTGAGATGCACCTTTTTCTAACTCTGACTCCAGCAATACATCTCTTACTCTCTTTGGACGAGTGCACAACAGTCACATGCGGTGCAGCTTCCTCTTCAGCTGGTATTATTGGGCTGGATTTCCAGGCTTTCCAAATGCCTCACGTCTTTCACCAAACTGTGTCAGCACCACGCTGCGAGAGCACTGGCTAAAAACCTTAACTTAACCTAATTGCTTCCAGTCTCTGGCCCGGCAAGAAAAAAAGAAAACTCCCGAGAAAACAGACTAGTGGCCGAGGAGCATGTTTAGAGAGTTGAAGATGCAACGCGGCTGGTTGTTAAGAAATATTACATCAAAGGTGCCCAGAAACTTATTTTGCTCTGTACTCCCGAGGAAGGAACAAGAGCACGTTGCATTTTTTAGCAACCAAGGCACTGACCTTGCTTTTTTATTCCAGGTTATCCACCATCTCAGTGGCTGCTAAGTAATCAAAACAGCTGCTAGGTACTCTTATCTCCTGCGTACTCTTAACCGTCCTTACCCTATATACACTGGCAGATTCCAGGAAAAACAGCTGAGGAAACATTTCACGAGCGCTTGCCAATCTATAGCTTTGCTTTGATAGACACGGTAAAGAAATCATGTCACTGTGGTCGAGGCAAATAGCAGGATAACGAAAATGTGATAACAATACCAAGGTGTGCAGCGTAAATAGTGTCTGAGTCTGGGCGTCAAAACTGTATCAATGCAACAAAAAACACTGAAAAATTTTAGAGCATTTTTGACGATTCACAAATTATTCACGAAAGCCTCTTTGCATATGTGATGTTCACTATGGCTACACTTTGCGGGGAAAAGGTAGAATCACGTGAATCATTCTTATGTAGAACCTTTTTATATGCATCTCATCAACAATTTCACCATCAGAAAATCATTATTTGTATCGATATTTCGAATTTTCACCGCTGGAGTGTTAACACGTGCATTAACGAGCGTCTGAGACACCTTCACATTGATGGAGGCGGGTACCCGCCCCCCAAAGATATCAAGAATCACGCTAGATAGCAAAAAAACGGTAAACGGTGTTGGGTAGCTCATTTAAATCTCTATAGAAAACATTTGAACCTTTTCAGGTCATATTTAAGGTCACTAGAGGTCAAGGCATGCCACAATTGGGATAACATATAGGCGAAGGTTTTCAGTCATTACATCTGAAATAGTAAATATAGAGCAAAACTATTTATACCATAGGAATCCTCGCAGCAAACCCAGTCGAATTATATATAAAATGACCTTGCTAGGTCAAAGCAGGTCAAATATATTATTTGACCAGACCTGAGGTCAGGTTAAGGTCAAATCAAGCTACCATGCATATCATTGGAACCGCAAGGATGAGGCAAACCTAATGCCGTTAAAATAACTGCTCCTCAACGATCCATCTCCAACATATTCAGTTTAAACTATTTTCCCCATGTTTTTCCATGGCTCTTATCTGACCTTAGGTGATGGGTATAAAAAATACGGGAAAATATTTTGGAGAACTCGGTAGGCCCATTATGTTATATAAGTTTCAATCACATAGGTTCACCCAGTTCTGACTTATGCTATCTTAAACTTTTTTAGGTCTGGTAATTCGACCTGCACTGGTGACCTTACCTGAGATGACCCAAGCTCAAAATTTTTCTAAAATTTTAAAAAATGACCAGAGAAAAGCTATACCAACTACGGCGGCGCTACGCAACGCCGTTTTATTTATTCTGTCTCCAAGGGGGAGTGGGTACCCGCCCCCGTCAATGCGCGTGTTAAAACGTTCTTAGCTTCCGGCCTGTATTTTAGCCCTTCATCAGCCAGTACATGCGAAATGATTGGTGACAATTTTTAACACTAGTATTAATTGTCACCAAACATTTCACAAGTAGGTAGTGACTGATGAAGGCCTGAAATACTGATTGAAGGCTTCGAACGTTTTAACACTCCAGCGGAGAAAAGCCCGAAATATTGATATGAATAATTCTTCCAAATCCGCTATGTCCTTTCGCGAATCAGCAAACCAACTGGTATCCTGGCAAGAATAGGACGTAGTAATGACCAAAATCACATTCTGGCATACCCGACAGTACCACCTGGCTCTGTAGCACGAAAACTCGGAGCCAGCGAGTCCTTTGTGTCGGAATAACAAGGGTAGGTATGAAAATAGGAAGAATTAAAGCGTAAGCTTATGAGTGACGTAATCAAGCCGTCTGCAGCAGGGAAGCTCTTGAAATTAAATTCGGGTTGGGAAAACCTGTATAACTTCTCGCTTTAATGAAAACTTTTGCTCAATGTCTTCTCTGCCAGCTATTCATGCTCTTGAAGTTCGCCAACTGGCATGGGTTCATCAATGCTTGAAGAGCAATGAACCTCATTTACAAACATCTTGATGTCGTGCATAGTGCTCATCTATAGATACCTGAAAGAAACACAAAAATCAATTGGTAAAGTTTGAGGCAGACCGGCCTAAGAAGATGACATGATTAAAAGGCTTGACGATTGTGCAGGGATGTTTTGGAGTAACTTGCTCTGGTGTGTGCCCAGATTCAAAACATTTTAAATATTGCGGATAGCACACAAATATCCTTTTTCTTCTTTGAACGTTGAGCCCACTGAAGTCTCCTACTTACTGCTTATAAGTATATTTCAACACCAGGAGACAGCCAATTGCCCTTCGGTCCTTTGACGAAACGGTATAGCTGAATGACTGGATGGCTGCGGTATCACTGAATTTTTTTATCATGTAGATAACAGAAGTTATGCTACAGCGTTTCACAAAGTTGCACTGAACGGTACGACCATAAGAATATTTGAGCAGAATGATCTTCTAAATCATTCGTAAAGTGAATCTTAGATTTTCGTTTGTACCACAAACTACTACTGCGGCTGCTTCATCTCCAAACAGCTACTGCTACGGCATGTAATAGTCAGAAAAGGCTTCCATGCCTGGGACTGCCTGGGACCCGAGATTGTCTGGGGTGATCCATCTTATATATTTTTCAAGCCGAGTCATTGCAGAGCTACGATACTTATTTTTAGCTCCGATTTTGAATGCAGTTCTCATTTGGACCAGCTCTTGAGGAAGTTCGCACATATCTTCCAGTGGCGGCTCGTGGTTCTTTTACTACCTCATGTCCGGCAATGTGGGAATTGCTTAAAGTGGTGATGTAAAATTGATAAATTCCAACACTTTGTCTATGTTTGGATAGAAACAAATGTTGTGGGGAGCCCTTGAGAGCACCCAGCCTTATAGTAATGGAACTCGGAAAAGGACCGTATTTTTGGTACACTATCTGGCTTATAACGGCCAGCCATTATTGCAACATTGGCAAGTGATTGTGCAAGATTCTCAAATATCCTGTTCATTTCTCCCGCCAAATGATCTTGGTTTCATACCCGTTACCTATTTCAGAATGTTCGAAAGAAATAAAATGAGACATATCATGTCAATTGGTTATCACTGTCCGCAAATAAGGAAAACGTCAAGGGCTGGAGGATTCAGCCACAGCGTAACAAAGCGCTCGGGGCCAGCGCGACATAACGCTTATCGTCGGCAACAAGTGAAAGAACACGAGGGAAAAGATGTTCTTCTTCGGATACAACATTTACTAATTGCGATACTTTTATAATTCGATAATGGCAATTGAAGGTTTCAGGGGATTTTTATCATTAAATTATCCATTGAGACCGTTCCATTCCTAGCTGAGACAAATGATCCAACTCCAAGTTTAAGAGAAAAATAACCATACAGGCCTGTTGACAGGATACAAAATGCGGGCTTAGCGGGGAAACGTATCCTGTAATATCTCTCTAAATTTTCTTTGGGAGGTACGGTGGCTTCCACCGGCGTAGGTGTAAAAGGTTATAAATGAACACTGAAATACATATTCTATGTTTCTTTTCACGTTTTACAGTTGTTACAAGCTGCATTGCATTAAACATAAGCATCTGGCAACAAACAATAGGTATCTCAACCAGTCGACTCATATCGTCAGCCAACCATGCGGGGAGGGAGAGAGAGAGAGAGAGAGAGAGAGAGAGAGAGAGAGAGAGAGAGAGAGAGAGAGAGAGAGAGAGAGAGAGAGAGAGAGAGAGAGAGAGAGAGAGAGAGAGAGTGTGTGTGTGTGTGGTGGCAGGTTGACCTCCAGCACGCTCCCCCGTGGTAGCACCCTTTCGGATGTGTCCTATAAGCATGCAGGCCTTTTCAATAAAATTGAAAAAGTCCGAGGGTGTGTTAAGCACTTGATATAGATGTAAAACCAATATTGTACAACCTGATGGTTTTGTGTAGTTGTAGCTGACCATCCGTTGATTTACTTATATTATTAAACTAAATTATAATTAATTCACCCGTGTCAGTATGCCTCACCTAAATGGCCACCAAAATTAAAGCATAGGCTTATTATGTATGCTGCGTGACAAACATATGGTTCTTTATGCTAATTCATGGGGATCATAGTCTTGTCTTGGTGGTGACTAGTCCGACATAAAAACACAGCCCTTCAGAAAGCAGTTGGCTGGATAAAGAGTTTAATTTATCACTTTTCTTATGTTGCCTGCTCGTGCGTGCTCTCTGAAGCAGCATTTCGAATTTCTTTGCTAGTTTTGGAGTTAGTTGTCGCGGAATGACTTACTCATTTATTGCACTTATCCTAGCACCACAAATACGTTTTTACATATTTTCAGCGGTTAGTTGCAAAGATTGAAAACTTTTAAATGTATCACTTATCTTCTGCAAACTCAACCACCTTTGTTTAGCGGGAATATTTAGTATCGAGACACTGTTAGGTAACGTAGCTTAATCGTCGATATTTTAATATGTAAAGTATTCCGTTAACCCGAGCAACTTCTGGCTGGAGCACTAAGGAACATAATACTGTGTTTGGCCAACTAGATACGTATATTAGATTGTTTGTTTTAAGCCTTTACAGGTTCGTCATAATTCCAGTTATTGAGGACTGCACTGATCTCTACACAAGCTGAGAGAACGGGCTCATAGAGACAGTAACGGCGGCGTGAGCGGCGCTATTGTGCCAGCAGCACGCGGCATTGGCGCACCAGATTGCGCCATTTTTCGTCGCGCCCGCGCCGCTTATCTGCGGCCATCCCTCAGCGCCCTCAATAGCGACGCGGCGGAGCAACACACGGTGATCGATAGGCTTTTGGAGGGACCGCGGCGGGCGGCGCACATTAATTAGTGTCACCCGTGCTGATGCCACGTCATCACCGACACACGAGCGGAGACAAGGATTAGCGGGGGTCACTGGAACCCAGAGAGACGACATTTGGTGTGTTTGTGTCCAAATGCGGGAAGATATAGAAACCTACGGACTTCAAAGCTGTTGGTCAACAAAGTGATCTGCTGGATATTTTATCGAATATTTTTTTCTAGGTCGTAGTTAAATGTTAATATGTTAAATGATCATGTTACTTAACTAGCTGGTCGGGTGCTTTCGACCCTGACCGGAAGCCAAGTATGGTAGAGTAATGAACCGGTAGCCCGATGAAAGTCAAGGAGCGTGAAAATCAAAGTGCCCGACTAGAGTTCTGTGATCAACAAAGTTAGCCAAGTCTGTGCAGTTTGCTCCGACCTGATGGTGTTTGCCTTTGTAGAAACGCAGGAGTGGAGCTGAGAAGCTGCAGCGTCTTCGAAGGACTTCCCGATGTCGAGTGGACCCGCGAAGCCTTTCAAGTGCTGCGTAGTCATCCCTTGAAGGGTTAGTGGTGCACCAATAGGAGGCCGCAGGGTTTTAGCTGAGATGGCTCAGACTGCAGCACGTAGCATGAAAAAAGATCAAAGCCTGGTTAGGCACTTTCAAAGAAAGATGGGGTTACGGAGCAGAAGCATGATTACTTCCTCATGGTTGAAAAGAAAGGAATCTGTGGCGTAAATTGCGTAAACTGATGAAGATGACGATGGCCCGGAGAAAGGGAGAACAAGTTAAGGAACTCTGGTCAAATGAAACGTAGATACCAGTTTCTTTGTTTGTAGTAGTATTTGTTTTTGCGGATGGACAACAGATCAAAGTGAAAGTTATAGTAACACTGGTCTTGATTTTGAGATCTGTCAAGACCTGGGTCGGCAGAATACTCGCTGCGTTGCAGTTACAGACGGTGACAAATCTAGACGCTGGAAAACAGGGAGCCTACGCCTGGGTCACCTTTTAAGGTCAACTTGAACCCTCGCCCGGGAGGGGATCTTGCTTTGGCCCCAGGAGTTTTTCCAGGTTGGCCGGAAAACAGCGGCGTACAGCGCACTGTGCTTGTCACGGCTGCTTCTTGGTCTTTTTATACACTTTCCTTGAATCTCAGGTCAATGTCATTTTAGGCCATTTCACAAGCAAAGAGTAAGAGGTACCCATAAAAAGCTTAAGCCTGTCCTGCTTCTAAGAATTTCAAATCAACTATCTGAAATCCTTCATATATCAGAGGGGGAGGGAGGGGTTACCGTGGGCTAGAATTCTACTATCGTGAACTTTTGCGTGTCCTTAACCTTAGGTTAGATCAGATCTGTAACCTCCTTGTTGCAGTTGTTTTGGAAATTTTACCTGTCTGCTTTTCAGTAGATATCTATTTATTAGCTGCGTACTCTTCCACACATGAGGTGGCTTTTCAAGCACCACCGTAATGGACACGAATCAATTAAAAATATGGAAGGAGATGGTAAGGAAGGTGGGTTACTACCTGGAGGGGTCACTGCTGTCCAGGGCGTATGGCTCGCTGCCTTGAGGCAGTTTAAGGATGAGGAGAATAAGGATGGGGATTCCTGGCTGCTAAACACACATTCAGGCACACACACACACACACACACACACACACACACACACACACACACACACACACACACACACACACACACACACACACACACACACACACACACACACACACACACACACACACACACACACACACACACACACACACACACACACACACACACACACAAAAAAAAAAAACAAAAAAAACAAAAAACATGAACTGAAAACACAAAACAAGCTGAAGAAGTTGAACCCGAAAGCGGCCGTACTTGGCTTCGTGTTCGCTTCATTCTCTAGACGGTCCAGAATGAATTACTTCTTCGCTATTTTTGCGTGTCTTTAAGCTCAAATAAGATCACATCAATGTCCTCCTCGTTAGTCTTTCTTTATGTCCTTAAGTCTTTATGTCTCAGATCCTTCAGGACGTTTTTTTTCTTCAAAATCGTGTCTCATGGAGCCATATCGAATTGCCTGCATCGCTCGGGTTTGTCGGTCACAACACATTCCTAGCGACTAGGTAATCGCAAATTCAAACCATGGTACTGTGGTGCTCAGGGGCGGACACAGACCCGAGTTTTTTTTGGGGGGGGCAAACCCATGTCTGCCTCTCCTCCTGGGGGAGGGGGGTGGGAGCGAATATTTTTTGCTCTACAGACCTAGTGTAAACACCCTTTTTCAGTGCTCGACAGACCTAGTATAAGCTACCTCTCCATGTACATGATCGCTCTCCGGAGGGGGGGTGGGAGCGAAGATTTGTTTGCTCTACAGACCTAGTGTAAACACCTTTTTCAAAAAATTCCGGCGTTTGGGGGCCAAAAGATAGTTTGGCCCCCCCCTCCAGCGCCTTGGCGGGGCCATAGCCGGAATGACCCCCCCTGCGTCCGCCAATGGTAGTGCTACCCAATGCCTATGCTGGCTATTCTTGGAATGATTCACTGATTCTGACTAAAAAACTCACGACGGAAGACTGTTCCAATCTGCCACGGTTCCCAAAGGGGTTCCTCCGAGCACGGATGTTCGCATGCGTTGAACTGACAGCCTCGTAAAGTGGTCACATACGGCTCAGTAAATATCACCTTTTTTCCACTCCCATGTGGCTCTTCAAAATCTTGTAGAGAAGAAAAATCTTGCCACATATACGCACATTCTTAAGATTAGATAGATAGATAGATAAACATTGATTGGACGGATAAAAATATGGCCGGTATAATAAAGAGATTAGCGCAAAGGTCCGAAGGCTTAAGTCGTGGCGCCTCTCTCATTTCTTTCATTATACACATCACTTATTACGCGCCCCGCTGGGGGCGAAATTCGCCCCCTTCTGGTTTTCCCAAGATAGCTAAAAACGAAGAGACGCAGAACAACGAAACCTACAGTACCTTATCCCTGATGGATTTTATATATCTGACTAAATTTTTTAGTTAAGGACATTTCAGGTCAAGGAGCTATTCAAGGTCAAGTGACCCGACCTCAAAACCTAAAATCACGAGTTTGAAGCGGCGCCCAGGGAACATCAGCGAACCGATCAGTTTGAAACTCTCACAATATGATGAGGCTATTAGGGTCTACAAATCTGCCATCTTGGAATTTTGATATTGTTGACCTAAGGTGGGGTCAATTTTTTGGTCACCCCATTGTGTCTATGGTGAAAAATAGAATGGGCTCTTTTCAGTAAATAATGGATAGATAAAGCTGAAAATCCTCAAACCATCTATTCTTACCACGATCTTGACAATAAAGTTGATTTTTTGAGCATTTGACCTCTCAAAGTTCATATCAGGTCACCGGAGCATAGAGTGATTGTTTTGCCAATACATTTTCACTGAATTGAGATAAAGCTCCCATTTTGCTTGCATTGTGCTTATATTGTCACGGGAAGTTGATTGATATGCAACATGACCATACCAGATCACTGTGACCCTGACCTAGCTCGAGGTCAGGTCATTTTCACCATTTGACCTAAAAAGGTCATATTATACATCATTCGATTTGCCGCGATGAGAGGAATCCAATGATGCATACAGATTTGCTCTAGCTTCACTGAGGGCATATCTAGAGAGAGAAACGTGCACTGCTCTGTTGTAAGCCTATGGAAGATTCTTTGACCTATGCTGACCTCAATATTGACCTGACATAAGAATTATTCGCATAAAATCTCTTCGTCTTGTCAAGAGCTTTCGAACACCGCCCGTAAATTTCCCTTTAGCTTTAGTGGGGAACGAGATACGGAGGGGGCGAAAAACGCCCCCCCCAGCGGCGGGACGCGTCATGCCAGGGACCCCAGCGGGGCGCGTGTTATACGGGACATACCACACACATACACACATACACAATCACACAGTAAGATTTGGACTCATTCAAAGAAACCAAACAAGAAACCAAACAAGCAAACCAGTTCCTGACCAACCTTTTATTTTTATTTGTTTATTCATCAGAATCCACCACCGCGAGCGGGAGCCCACCGGACGGCCGCCACCTGGCCGACACCACCCGCCCCGCTGACCGGCACCCGCCGACCGCCCCCAGCGCTAAACAAATATTCTTGTTTTTAGAATGTAGTTTTGGAATGCCTTAGTCTTCCACTGCCAACGTCCAGGTCACTGCCAGATATCAAAAGGTCTAATTTTTCTTGCTGGGAGAACGTATTTAAGCCGCTACCTAGAATTGCTGTCAATGATTGAAAGAGTTCATCACGCTGGTTGGTATAAATGGGACAAAAGAGCACGAAGTGTTTCACAGTTTCGGTTTGGTATCCACATGAGCACTGAGGTGACAGAGTTATTAGTATCTGGAAAGTATTTAGAGAGCAAGCAATTGGAGTTTTTTTAAGGCTGTCCCCATACCGTAGTTGTCTGAGTTGGGGCAGTAAGCACGTTGCCCGTGGTTGGACCCGTTCATCTCGTAGCTGATCTGATAAATATTTCGTTTTCATACTCCACATCCCTTCTGGACCTAGACTAGTGTTACCCAAAGCCTAGGGACCACACCGAAGTCTTATAATAGAGGCGTCATAATAAGTTCGCCGCTATGCATGGATTTCTGTCCGACGGTATCAAGGATCTTGTTTCGCTTAGCTACTAACTGCCGCCGCACCTTGCTGGCGAGACTTGATCTTCTCACCCATGGACACCCTGGTGCTCCTTCCAGTTTGTTGTCTGCGCCGGTTACTGCCCGGCATAATGCGCAGACTTTGTGAGTGTTGCAACTTAAAATACAAAGAATGTATCTATCAACGCTCAATGGCAAATGTCATGCACTGGACTACGTTTTAGCTTGACAAAATCGTCCTGAATGGTCACATTTCATCGCTTCTAGAAACCTCGATGGTGTCATCAGCGACAGTATAGTCTCGGACATCTGGAGCTGCAAGCTGTTTACGAACAGCGAAAAAAACGTGGGACCCAGTGCAGTTGCCTGAGAAATTCCACTGGTAACTCAGGTACCCACTCTGAGACGTCATTACTCACCCACACTTTGGTCAGCTCGTATATATCAACTCCCAGTTCGAGACCAACTCCCGAGGTTCAACTTAAGAAACCTGACCTGCCAATTCTGACAGGCCATTTGAGGTCAAGTAAGCACTTTACGATACTTCTGTTCATCACTGTCGAATGAATGGAGATAGAGCTCTCAGTTTATCGTCTTCGTGTCTTACCATCGCAGCGAGTTGATTGATGAACATCGTGACCTTGCCAAGTCACTTCCTTACTTTTTACAACTTGACCGAAGATGGTAAACATCAGTTGATAAGTTGTTGATTGGCCTGTCCGTTTAATCCTGACTACAGATTTGAAAAATTCACTTTTACTAAGTATATATTCGGGCAGGGCCTTTTATCAGGATTTCATCAGAAAAAAGTTTGATACACAATTTATTGGTCATAGTGTAAGCCCCGGCCTTGAATTTGGTTCCTTACAAGCGTCCTTTAACAGCGCATTACGGGGTCGCACCCAACGGGACCCCCCCTAAGATCCGAGAACCACGGTAGGTACAAAACGGTAAACGGCGTTAGGCTGCCCATCCACTCCATCGAAAACATTACCATTTTTCTCAGGTCACATTTAAGGTCACGAGAGGTCAAAACATGCCCGTCATAGGGATAACATGTAAATTCAGTTTTCGGCCATACATCTGAACAAGTAAAGATAGACAAAACGAATTAAACATATGAATCCTCTTAGCAAGCCAAATGAAAATATAATTGACCTCTAGGTCAAATCAAAGATTGACCACCGAGGTCAGGTCAGGGTCAAATTATATAAAATCATATCATTAGAACCGCAAAGCCTAGGCGAGTCTAAAGCAGCTAAAATAAATGCTCTATCACCATCCGTTACGAGTTATTCCGTAAAAACCATTTTCCTATGTATTTCCAATGGAGAGGTCATGCCTCGTACCACCTTAGGTCATCGATATCAAAAATACCGGAACATATTTTAGAGAACTCGGTGGGGCCATTATGATATGAGTTTCAATCGGATAAGTTCACCCTCCTCCGACTATGCCTAAACTTTTTGAGGTCGGGTCACTGACCTGTACTGGTACCACCTGAGAACCTAACCTAAAATTTTCACAGAAGTTGTAAAAATAGAGGAAATATACCAAACGGCGGCGCTACGCGCCGCCGTTTCACTATCTCCGAAAAACCCGAGGGGCGGGACCCCCCCCGTCAATACGCGTGTTAATAGATATGAATGGACATGAAGAGACATGGCGGCGTCGGCTGTCGCCTACCAATTTCTCCTGATCCGCCCGGCTACACCTCGGCTGTAAGCCGGGGCTGCGGGGACAACAACAACAGCACAAGATGCAAGTCCACACTCATAAACTTCAAAAACATAGACCGTCTCAAATGCTGCATCTTCAAATGTTGCAATGTTCCCTGATACTAACCCACGCAAATACCATGCCTATTTCTCCTTCACTCTAATTGTTTTGGATTCCTCTTTCCACAGCATTGCATTTTGGATGTGCTTTCAGCACGGTGGGTAACAGCGCCAGATGATGCGTTTCTT
Source organism: Lepas anatifera (assembly GCA_034440635.1). Classification (NCBI taxonomy): domain Eukaryota; kingdom Metazoa; phylum Arthropoda; class Thecostraca; family Lepadidae; genus Lepas; species Lepas anatifera. Next base: position 721,128 of record JAOTON010002268.1, on the reverse strand, counting down.
ACCCGCTAACAGCTGAACGTTCTTGACACGCGCCCCACTGAGGTCCCTGGCATGACGTGTCTCACTGGTGGGAAGGGGTGCGTATTTCGTTCCCCTCCGTATCTCGTTTCCCGGAAAAGCTTAAGAAAACTTACGGACGGCCTTTGGAAGCTCTTGGCAAGACAAATAAAAATTATAAACACTATCTTTATGTCTGGTCCATATTGAACGGTGATGAGATTTCGCTTGTAGCTTCAGGAAACATTTATTTGTCCCTGCGCTTAAACATCTAGGATCCGTGCTTATTTCTTTGAGCAGTAACGTTTACCGTAGAATGCTGCAAAAGTCCGTCTTACCCCAACAGGTGGGGTAAGACGGACTTTTGAAAATAGTTCATCATATGCTAGAAATTTTTGACAAAAACCACACCATATGAAGCAAAATGAATTGTGAAACATTTTGTAAAGCGTTGTTCGATAATTCAGCCGGCAGACAATTATTTTGCGGAAATTCCATAAAATGATAATTTTTTCAGTGGATCCAAACAATCATAATTTACTGCTCCTAATCCGGTTTACAGGACCTTCTGGGACCGATTCCTTTTAATCATGTAAAAACAGCAGCGGCAAATATTATATACTTTATGCTAATATAATATTTCCTTTTGTGCCCGTCTTGTCCCATATCAATATTCTAGAACATTTCATTATTGGCGATCATCATGCAAGGGTAATATAAAACGTCAATCACCTAATGCATGTTAACGCTCTACCCTGAGAGATTTTATAAGTTTGACTTTCAATGTATGACCAGGTACTGACAGAACGCTACAAACAAAACTAATAACAATGGTAGATTGAGCCATCAATATTGTTTTTCCAAATTTTTGAAGAAAAAAACAATAAAGTTAAAGAATTCGTTTTTTTTGCTCATGATCAGGCACCCAACCATACATTTATGCAAGTAATGGGATATCTATACCATTGCTGGTCTGGTCCACAGAGCCTGTGCCCGTCTTACCTACCATGCCCGTCTTACCACCCTCTCCCCTACATTTTCTCCAACAACATATTTTTACTTAGCAGAACTAGAGAACATTTTTAGGCACTTAGAATTCTCTCATGGTGGTGAACCGAATAATGTGCTAGGTTAAATGGTGAAGCTGACGCGTCATCGAACTAGGTCAAGGTCACATCGTGACCCGGTAAAGTCATGCTGCATATCAATCAACTCCCCGCGACAAGATAAGCATAATACAAGAAAATGGAAGATTTATCTCAATTCATTACGAATTTACTGGAAAGATTATCGCTGTATGCTCATGTGATCTCACACGATCTTTGACAGGTCAGACGGGCAGAAACTTAACGTTATGGTCAAGATCGTGGTAAGAATACATGGTATGAATAATTTCAAGTTTGTCTATCTATTATTTACTGAAAACGAGCCCTTTCTATTTTTTACCGTAGTAGGGTCCATATTTTTCACTTATAATAGGGTGGCCAAAAAATTGACTTCATGTTAGGTCAACGATATGAAAATTTTAAGATGCCAGATTTATAGGCCCTACTGACTTTACCTATTGTGAAAGTTTGAAACTCATCAGTTGGTAGATATTCCTTTGGCGCCGCTTCAAACTCGTGATCTTGGGTTTTGAGGTCGGGTCGCTTGACTTTGAATAGCTCCTTGACCTGACATGAGCTGACCTAAACAATTTGATCGGATGCGTGAAATCGATTAGAAATAAGGTATTGAAAGTTCCGTAGTTCTACGTCTTTTCTTTTATGTCTTAAATAGTGAAAAACAGGATGGGGCGAATTTTATCACCCCCCAGCGGGGCGTGTGTTAATGAGATTTTAAAAGGAATAGATTGGATCAGAATTCTGTTCAGCCTTTTTTGGCGTTTGAAACACAACTTCAGCCATCATATTCATATGTGAAGTCACATAATACCTGAAATAAACAAAATACTCTTAACATATGAAAACGGTAGGATTCTTTCTAACCATGAAAGTTTTAACAAGTGCTAACAAAAAGTAAATCATTTCACGAACAGGGAAGATGACGGCTGTAACATCTAATACTGATGTATGTACTTCTTGCTTTTTCGTGAAAGCTGCAGGAACACTGCCCGGCGCGGGAAGTCTTTTTAACCTATTAAAAAATAACACTGCGGCACTGCCTTTTACTTATGCACTGCTGGGAAGAACCCTCCCCGGGCGCTGCTTCCCAACCGGTAGTCACTTCTTTCGCTTGCGCCTACACAGAAGGTTTTGGAGAACGATAGTGTCTTGACGTATCCCAATTCCGGTCTCGTCTACTCCGTCTTAGCGAGGGCGCTTAAAAACATGTTACCTAACATAAGCCGTCTAACGTAAGAAAATTGTTCAAATGTTAGCATCAATTTCAAGAACTGGCTTTCACTCCTGAAAAAGACAAAAATCCCCGTTCTTGAACCGCCACCATACTGCGTGCTAATGGAATGCACACGAGAGACAGTCGGTTTATTTTCTGCAGCACCTGTTGTGACAATGACACGGAGGGAAGTATTTTCCAGTGGACGATGCTACCTACCTATACCGTGAAGACAAAGAAACATCCGATACTGTAATCAGAACCGGAATCAGCTTGGATGAACAAACGCCAACTGGGCTTTGTTTTTGTGGGACTCAACGTAACTTGAATGATGGCAAGTGCCACTTCATTTTAATGAAAGCAGTGAGTTCTATTCGGATTGCAGTGGAGTCTGCAGCGGCGGAAGATCTGTAGGAGCCCATTAGTCTGATGGGAAAAATAAGCTATACCGGATGCGAAGCCATTCAAAGAAGATATGAACTAATCTACAAAAGCCATGCAATCCTGAATTAGGGAATACCAGGTTCACCAAACGAAACGAATTATTCCCTCTGCTACAGCCAAAGAGGCCACCCAAGGCAAACGGAATGAGTTATTCTCATAAAGAGTATATAGTAATTGATATAATGAGTATATAGTAATTGTTTGGATATTGGCCCGATAGTCATGAGTAGTTGCAGTGTTTTCCTCGGACTGATTACCGCACAGCAAATTTTCTTCCGGGCGCGAGGTAGCCTCAGAACCCGACACGACGCGGTTGGAGAGTTCACTGACCACTTGGCCAGGCCTGCTTTCGTGACTTTAACCCTATTCCTGTCAGGGGAGGGGTTCTATCTACCCATCATGTTTTCCCGGGATGCATCCCCAACAGTTCGTGATAGGTTTTTCAAGCTTTCCAAATTCTTCTAAAACTAAATAAGCAGATTCTCTGAAAGTTTTGAGATAATATATTCACCAGGGAAAAACATATGGCTCGGTATCAAGGGAGGATCTATTCGCAAATCGAGCAGCATCGGGTGTGGTTTGTTCGTCGTACAGCAAAACCACTTGTAACAATATTGAGACCAGCATAACGTTTAACTATTATGAATTAGATTTCAGTTGATTTTTAGATTTCCATGTAGTTATTGGTCCAGGCGGTTGCAGCAACTCGAAAGGAGGGTCACTGTAACTGGACTGTGCCCTTACCAAGTGAATAGACTGGATACAGGACTGCCGGGGAATAAAAGTGGCGTGCCATAATTTCAGTTCTATTTTATATAAGATTCCATAGGCGTGCTTAGGTATCGTTACTGAGGGCCTTTCATGCATGGAGGAAGCGTATTTTAGTATACTCAGTGCAATGAATAGGACAAACATCTTGGGCATGCATTTGGTTCCAAGGAATAATTGGCGTGGGCGGATAAAGTTTGAGAAAAAGGAAAAGTATGAATAGCTGAGCAACACATACGTGTGTACATGCCTTTTAGACAAGGGCAATACGCATCTTGCCTCACTATTAGGCTCTCCTGTGTCTGCTTCTGATGATGTTTGTGGCAATATATCATTTATATTTATGTCAAATATGCCATGGAGTATTTGGCGCTTGTTAATCCATGGAAAGGAAAACTAGTAGAATTTTTTAGTTATGTTTTTATTTTAATTTTTATTCATTTATGATTTATTTTATTTCACGAAATGATTATGGTCCTGAAACCTCCATTGGATTTTGAATTTGCACATAGCTGAAAGATCTGACAATTCTGTATCAATTCTTCGCCAATACGAAACAGTATTTTTTAATCAAACAGGAGATCATTATTTATGGAAATTAAAAAAAAATAGTATTATGCTTTGCACCCTCTTTCCCACGATTTTCGAAACTTTGAAAACTTCCTTTGACAAAATGGAGTGAGGTGCGAGAAAATTCTATCCCAAATTGAATTTTGAATCGGATGGGTAGATTTTGAGATATTAGGGGCAAATCCAACCCCCATCCCCCGACAGGAAAATGGGTAGCCAGGAGCCTGACTGGAAAAGGGCTGAGACAAAAGAAAACACCTATATTCCAATACCAAATTCAAGGCCAGTGCCCCAACTAAAACGCTGAGAAAGATGGTAAAGAACATAACCTAAGAGAGTGGATTATCCCCTCAATTTGGCAGAGGGGACCTCACCCGTCCCGCAACATTTGAGACAAACCAGGCTACACTTAACATGCATACCTTCCAACCAAACCACTCGCCAGGACCGGAGCACCACCACCGTCAGAACTGCTCTTCATTGTACTTGAAAACATCCCAAACCCCTGAAGGAGTTGAAGTATGTAGCATGACTTTGAAAAGGTTTCCGTGTCTCTGTGACCTTACGCGAGTCTTTGACTTGCAGAGTTGCTACCCACACAAAGTTTACGGTATGCCCTGAGGGTTGGTAACCATCCCTGGCACATGTCTGAAATGCAAAGGTCAGAACAAGTTTTAGGCTCCCCAACACAGAGCAATTGATACCCTAAGATGAGAGGAATATTTCCCAGAGAAAGTTATGGCCTGTGAAGCTCAGCTAAGAGAACAAATACAATACCAGCAAGTTTGTTTTGCCCCAGAGTCAATGTATTGGCCCGATATCTCCGAATCTTCCCCAGCTCTTGATTCATTTTGAATGACTGAAAGCAATTTTTGGTAGGGGCTAGTACCAATAAACATCATGAAACAGACAGACTACGGAGGCAAACAGATTCACAGTTCAAAAGTCCACATTTTGATTTGACCTGAAGAAAAAAATTATTAGAACCTCCCAACCAAAACTTCTGTAAATGTCTAATGATTAAATAGTCTACAAGTCCTATGATCAGCCACCAAATCTTCCAGAATTGAAAAGCCAACAAACAAAAGGTCCTTAATCATAATCTTCCCATGAAAGAAGACCAGAGATATTGCAGTATATAAAAAATAAAGCGCTTATCAGCATCCCGACGCCTAAAGATTTTCCTCAGCTTTGTTGGCGAGGCCAGGCTTTTACTGACCCAGAGGTCAGAAAATTGCAAAAGTGTCACCAACGGAATTACAAACCAAACATGTGCGACCAAAAATATTGAGATTTGGCACCAAAACATTTGCCAGACACTTTAAGCTCTTTTGAATCTTAAATAACGTATTGAGAGATTGAGCGTCAACTTATCACGCTAAAGGGAGTATAATCTTGCTTATTTTGTCACCGACTCGACCTATTTTTGTCACTAACATTGTTGCCGGGTTGGCAGATTTTTTTACCTCTATACCAGAATTGTTGAGTCACGACTCAGAGTCGGAGTCGACTCAGAGTCGACTCAAAATTTCCTTGAGTCAGAGTTGAGTCGACTCACTTCCAGATTTTGGTTGAGTCTGAGTCGACTCAACTGCTCGACCAGTTGAGTCGAGTCAGAGTCAGAGTCAGCCTCTAAGCTGTGAGTAGGGAGTTGAGTCGACTCTGCACTCTTTTTCTTAAAATATGTGATCACATGGCTGACATTTTAGAAATGTTTGCAAATAATTTGGAAGGATTTCATATTGCAATTTACTAATAATAGGGAAATCTTATTATTCATATCAATACTACACCCATCCCAGGATCAGTCATTAACAAAAATAGTTGTGTAAAATATGCAGTTTCAAAGGTAGACACATTTCCTAGTATTTTCCATTTAATATAAGCAATAACATGCAAAATCATACAGACAAATGTGATTTGGCACACATTTAGACTTTTCAACTTTGAGAGTGCACACCATAAAATGTCCTAAGCTAATAACCATGCAATAATTCACTCTGAATAAGCCACATCCTTATTTTCTATTTTCTCCTTTTCATAACTGAAAACACTAAGAACTAAGTAATATAAGCGCCAGGTAGAGGGTACCAAAAATCTTGTTTTGCACATAAACCTTGAAATGGATTAAAACGGGACCTAAAAGTCTCAATTAGCTGCTTTTTCAAAGTACTTTCTTGATTTTTCATGGTTTGAGGACATCCCCTGGTAGATAATATAAACACCGAAGACACAGCACTGCACCTACTGTTCTCTGTATACGGAAAGTAAAACTCAGTCCTATCTCTGGCATTCCCTACACATCAAGTCTCTCTCAAAACACCACTCTTTAAATTATTTTGATCATCATTTACCTATTTAGCTCCCACTGCCTGCACAACATAATAACACTGCAGGGATTCTAGGGCCTTGACTGCACCCCCTGCGCTCCACGAGCGCCACGCCAGTCACAAAACCATCATTGTGCACCACAATATATTAGATCTGCTTTGTAGCCTAAGGGCAAGGTATGCAGATTTTCTCAGGTTTTTTAAGTCACGTGACTTATGAACTGCTATTTATCGTAAACTGCCCTGATCGTCACCTTTTGTGTTATCGGAGGTTAGGTACGCGTCATGTCTTCAGAGTGCGCCATCTGTAGTATTTACCACAGCGATATTATCGGGAGGACAATACGAGCGTCCATTAATTTGTTTTTTATTGTTGAGGTGGTGCACAGGTTCGTTCGACGCAACTTAGTGTGTATTTCTAAGCTTAATTTGTCACAGAATTGTTCAGAATGCACTGGGGCAGGAATTACCACTCAAAATGTCAAATGTTACAATAATGAGTCCTGTTCTTTGTGTTTGAAACCTTGCTTGTTGCCTCAATTATGACTTTGGTCATGAATAACCTATCTTCAAAATGATAAGCCTTCAGGTCCTTTATCTTACCCATCTCTTCGCATTTAGCACCTATCTTCATTCCTATACAGACATAATTCATATCATGGATTAACGCATTGCAATGGACATTTTATTGAAAGAAATGTGCAGTTATTAAATAGTTAATACCATGAATAAATGTATTGGAATTTGTGTACTATTAAAGGAAATGTACTTTTGTGTATACATACTTGGCCACCATTCTGAATCAGAGTCGACTCCGACTCAATGTTTATTTGAGTCGGAGTTGAGTCGACTCACTTCTGAATTTTGGTTGAGTCGAGTCGGCTCACCATTTTCAACACAGTGAGTTGAGTCAGAATCAGAGTCAGCCTTTAAGCTGTGAGTCAGTGTTGAGTCGACTCAAAAATTTTTGAGTCATCAACAAGTCAGCTCTGTACTGACATCTGCCGAACAGTAACGTATCCGGCACAGGAGAAATTTTTAGCCCCCTCCCTCCTAACTCGAGAAATACTCAAAATATTTGCTTCACCTAAAATGAAATGGATAGGCCTATTCAGAACGACCCAAAAATGCTATAATTAACAATTTAAAAACATTAGTGAGGTCATAATCCAAGTACATATAAAAGATTTGGTTTATACTGCCCAGTTCAAATACTTGAGACTTGAATCCACTTTTACTGACCTGGGATGACAGCCAATGGGCATAAAAATGACTTTGATAGGTTTTGGAGTGATGCAGCGAGAAGCATGACCATAAGTTGATAAGATGTTGACTGGCCTGTCCCCTCGAATCCGGATGTAAAAAAACAGGTAATATCAAAAATTCTGTCATATTGTAGCCAGACCTCGAATTGAGCTTCACACAAATGCCTTTCTTTTACCAATGTGAATCAAACTGACTAAACTTGGTCTGAACTGGAGTTCCAGGGACAGCATGAGCCAGTAGCATAACCGCATAACTTAGATACTATTATTTTAAATATTTGATGACATTGTTATGACCTCACCAAGAATGAATATGATAGATGAGAGATTTGATGCGATAGGTATTTCTGACGCCACGCTAACGGCGGGTAACACGCATATAGTTTCTCAAAACTACATTTCCAGATATATTTGTGGTTGCTGATTCGGGTAGTTGTGGTTTATCTTACGCTACTTGACCAATGAATTTGTCAAAATGTAGATTGTATAGGAAAATATGATATTGTATAAGACCACAAAGGGAAGAACGCATTTTTACCAAGAATTACTGATGATATCATGAAAATTATTATGGCTGTATAGATATTTAACCATGACGGGGGCGTACCCGCCCCGGGTTTTCGGAGACAGCAGAAAAACGCGGCGCGCAGCGCCGCTACTTGTATACCTTTTCCCTCATCATTTTGCAACTTCGTGAAAATTTGAAGGATAGGTCATCTCAGGTCAGGTCACCAGTACAGGTCAAGTGACCCGACCTCAAAAAAGTTTAAGATAGCATAAGTCGGAGCAGGGTGAACTTATCCAATTGAAACTTATATCACATAATGGGCTCACCGAGTTCTCTAAAATTTGTTCCGGTATTTTTGATATCGATGACCTAAGGTCAGGTACGAAGCATGACCTCTCCATTCGTAATACATGGGAAATATGGTTTTTACTTAATAACTCAGTAACAGATGGTGATAGAACATTTATTTTAGCTTCATTAGACTCGCCTTGGCTTTGCAGTTCTAATGATATGCATGTTATATAACTGACCCTGACCTGACCTCAGGTCAGGTCAAATCTTTGATTTGACCTAGCAGGGTCGAATCATATGTCATTCGATTCGGCTTGCTGCGAGGATTCATAGAGTTTAAGTCGTTTTGCTCTATCTTTACTTGTTCAGATGTAATGGCCGAAAAACTTAATTTACATGTTATCCCTATGACGGCATGTGACGGCATGTTTTGACCTCGGTGACCTTAAATGTGACCTGACAAAAAAATGGTGCAAATATTTTCGATGGAGAAGCGGATGGGCTACCCAACGCCGTTTACCGTTTTTGCTACCTACCGTGGTTCTCGAGATCTTAGGGAGGGGCGGGTACCCGCCCCCTCGTCAATCGAAGGTGGCTCAGACCCCGTCAATGCGCGTGTTAATTATGCAGCCTATGAAATATAGCCCCCTGTTTTCCAAAATGAATACAGAGATGAACCAGTTTTTCAAGAGCTTCGACTTTATGACGTCATTATGACGTAATGGGATTAAAAATACGTGTCTCTGACGGGGACGTGGTCGCGGGGCGCGTCGCTCGGTGCGCTTCGGGGTGTCGCTGCCGCGCCGGTGTCGTTGTTTGTGTGGTCCGCCCTCTGATCTGATTTGAGGCTGCGCAGGGCCGCTTTTACACACAAAAAACTTATTCTATAACACACTCACATCAGGGGCTGAGTTCAAAACATACAAGAGCATTCAGTCTCCCTCACCTGTGCTTACAATGGAGAGCGCGCGATTAGTCCTCAAACGTTTAACTTAGCAATACAAAAAAACTATCCGAGGCTGTGGGTATTTCACAGAGAGAGGTCAATTACATATTGGGTTCTGTGATACGGTTCTTAACAGTTACGAGCCAACACTTTTCCTGGATATTTCTACGTGTGGTCCGTAAAACCATTGAAAGATACTACAAGCAAAAAAGAACGAGAAATAATACACACATTAAGACAAAGAGAAATAAATATAATAAAAACACGTGGCCGAAAACCCCGCCAATTAAATGACAAGTCTAGAAAAGGCTTGCAGACGGCATCCGGCCGGTCACGGAATGTTGACAGGGCTCGGTGACCTCACGTGAACTCGTGGGTTCGCCAGCCGTCTCCATTGTTCAACTGGGCCAGGTGCCGATCCGATGGTAGTCACCGATTTTCTCACTTGCTGCGTACCATGCCACCGGTGGCGGCTCCAGGCCCGAATACCGGGACCGCCCCACTAGTGCACCGCCCCACTAGCGTCAGAAGCGGACGTGAGAGGGTGAAGAATGAAATCAAGCTCCTCGTCAGCAAAAAAGTAGAAAATGAAAAGCCACCTAACCCCTCGTGTTTATTGTATCCGCCACTGTCCAGCTAGTGAGTGTCAACCCGAAACTTTTCGGTCATGAACCAGGTCGCACTGCCTCCGGATGCCGTATCCGGATGCCGGCCCGCCGTGCCCGACCGGCCCCCGCATGTTTGTTGCGGAGGTATTCGGCCGCCGATGGTGCTGCTCCGTGTGCGTGGCGCCGCCGCCGCAGCGCAGGTGGCTTTGTTTTCTGCCCCGTGCTTGGTACGTTCAGGGTTCCTCATGGTTTTGGATTGACGTCATGTGACATGTGCCGTCACATGTTCGGTTATCTAAAAAGTACGCAACAATAATTTCTCAACAGGTACTGAAAGTTTCGTTTCTTCACAAGCCAAGACCAAGGAGATACGCTTCAGAGCGTAAATGTCGAGGAAGGGGATAGAACTTCCCCTCATGTGGCAGCACGGCTTAGATTGTACTGAGGCTACTATTGAAAACAAGAGCGCCGAATTATTGTCCACCTTGTATTTTCATTCCGTATTGTTCAGCCTACATAAAGTGTACCTTCATTTCCCCATCCCTGATTTATTTCCAACCTCATATGATACATTCCACACGACCACATTCTCTCGCCGTGACTTCTAATTAATTCTGTACAAGATTAAGTCAAACCAGTCCGACACCACATGCAATTCTACCACCACTGCGCTCACCACAGGCGCAGTGATGTTAGGTTGTTGATTATATTGTTATGTTGTTATGCTGTTCATCCTTCAAAGTTATAAAAATATTGTTTTATAAAAAAACAATCAAAACTGTCCCCAACAACGCTACATATGAGCCGAGACCGGGAAATAAATAAGCCTGTTTTCCAGGACTACAGCCACTGTTGGATTTATTTTGCTGTGTGTTTAGCGGTCGGACGGACCGGCACCCCGACCACTGCACCTGTCACTCAGCTGCTGGCCGGGCCCGCGCTCCCTGTCCAGAAAGCTGGGTGTTGGCACGGCGGCTCTATGGAGCCACGCGGGGCAGCCTGCGCCAGCCGGGGCCGGCGCGGTGCCTGCTGCTGCACAGCCCTGATTAAGCTGATGGCGCCTGCCAGCGCGCCGATGCCGCAACTGTCGCAGCGCTGCTCCACCGCGGGGGTAGGGGGAAGGACATCGCCATGGGCGTGGTCAGCGCTGCTCAAATCCGGCGCCAGCTTAACGTTATGCAGCTTTCATGAGCTAGAAGCCATGCCGCGACACTTTCCGTGTGTTTAGTGACTTGTGCATGAAACCGAGTGGAACTTGCTCGGAGGAGCTGGCGTATGCTATGGGCCACTGACGGTCGGCGAGTGAGGTTTCAGCGCGCTTAAGCCCAGCCGAGCACCCGAGGTTGGGTCGATACAGACGCCAAGGGACCGCGTCATTAGCAACTTTTGATGCATTTGCATAATGTTTGATGCATTTGGAGGCCCAGATGTAGTGTGTTGAAACTGAATATTGTCAATCGTCCATAGATGAGGTCTAGACTAACAGTGCAAGCATCGAGTGCATTTTTTCTGATGCGTGAACTTGGCTTTAGCATAGAGTTAACCCTCCCCACGGGGGATGATGCCCCCTAAGGTTTTCGGGATAGCAGAAAAACGACGAGGCGCAGCACCGCAGTTGAGGGCTCTACCTCTCACTGCATCATTTTCCCATCATCCCTGAAATTTTTACCCCGGGTCACCCAAGGTCAGGTCACCAGACGAGGTCAACCAAGGTCACCTCACTTCACTTTAGAGCTCTGTAAGAGCTACATTTCAAAGTCGATCGATTTTAAACTTCCTATACTTCATAACCCCTCCAGGGTCTACAAGGTGTATATCCGGGATTTTCGATTTCGTGCCCTGAGGTCAGGTCACGAGGCGACCTCTCCCATTGGAAAAGCATAGGGAAAAGTTGTTTCATGATATAAAAGCCACAAAAATGATTGCAAATACTCAGACTGCTCAGAACAACGTTTTTGACACCCATTCACGGATCCCAGGGGTCATATTTGCCCTTTGACTTTTCCAAGGTCATCCAAGGTCACCAGAGGTCAAAAACAGTATTTTGGCAATAACGTTTGACCTAATTAAGCTAGAGCGGTGAAACAAACACCATCGTGTTTATCTTGTCACTGGCTTTCATTTGATATACGGCAAGGTCACTTGACCTTTCGTGACCTCAGGTCATATTAGGTCACGAGGTGACCTCTGGAGGTCAAACCACTGGCAGGAGGTCTTTACGTTCCACATAGCGGAAAAAGTACTGGCAATTTGCTATCAAATGTACTTACCAGGCCTCAATAGCTCTAATGACATAAGAGTTATGCCCAGTTTACTTAATCATTGCATATTTGAGTGAAAATAGCCGATCTGACCTAATTGACCTCTGAAGGTCAAACCATTGACCTGAGCACTAAAACATGCGAAGTAATTTCTTACTGAATTCACGCAAGCTTTCTATTGCACTTTGCAGATTTGCCTAACGCCCATATTTTCGGAGTTAGAGGGGCCATCGATGGCCCCGGTGGGGCGAAGGTGGCGCCGGACCCCGGTGGGGCGCGGGTTAAGTTATCCATCGAGAGAAACGAGACCTACTTATGAAAACCAAAACCATTTGCACATATACATATACGCCGCCCCGGTAGCTCAGCTGGTAGAGGGTTGGTTTCGGCCCGCTGCTCAGTAACATGCAGTGACAGTGAGTTTGCAGGCTTGGGATCGGTTCCCCTGAGGCGCTCCGGGACTCAATATTTACCCGAAGTAGGTCGGCTGGCTACCAACTGGTGAGAGGGTGACCGGAGCAGGGTAGCGGTCCCTGTGCTTTGTGGGACGCTAAACTTTGGCTTCTAAATTGAGCCTTCATTACGGGAGTTGCGTGTTGTAGTGGTTGGGCCGGGGTCTCTGTGACAAGTCCCTCGACGGCTTTAGTGATGCTGCGACTCCAAAACTGGAACAGGGAGCAGCCTGGACCAAATTTAAAAGGATAGGATTAATATCGTGATTAAGCCATGACAGGAATATCTTTTTCTACTCCTCTTCAAGGAGTGATTTTACTAGTCAAAATGGTGACTGATCTAAGCTCCATCCTCTCTTTAATCAGAAAAGAAGGGATTATTGAATTCATAGATAACTGAATGTGGTTATCGAACACTTTATAGGTTTGATGCAACATGTTGAAATTCCGAGAACATTTAGGTACTGGAGTACTCAGGGTCACGTTTTAGAACAGTCACGTTTTATAATAATGATTTTACGCTTGGTAGCCAACTTGAAAAATATGGCAGGTATTGGGAATATCTTGTTCGGGGGGCCCTTTAATGCATTTTCTGGTTTTGGGCGGCTTGTGCAGTATTTGAGACCGTGAGGCGGTTAGAGGAAGCGTCATATCAAATAAAACTAGCCCTTTTGGAAGTAGCTATGTTGTGTCCCCTTTTAAACGCAGTCTTTGACGTTTACTAGTCTATTCAACAGAAAATTGATGAAACATATCAATGAGACACTTCTATTGTCAATAACCGATCGAATGTTTCTGTTGGAAAATTGGGACTGAGGTTTGCTTGAACTTCAAAAGATGGTTCATTATCATTTTCTAAAATAAAAGTAACGAAATCGCACAGCAAGTGAAACCGTGATAAATGAATGCCTTCTTTTTATTTTTTATTAACATTTGTTTTGGTACATAACTCGGACATCACTGAGCGGACGAAACTTAAGATATAACAGCGTTAATCAGCACCCTGGAAAATCTATTTGCCAAATTTGCATCTAAATCTGAGATGTAGGTCGATTTTTAGGGAACGCCAGGCGGTAATGGCATTTCAAGTACAATAGCGAAGGTGACAGTCTGATTATACATTTTGATTATCCTCTGGGCTGCATCAGAAAGAATTGACTTCAAATGCACCCTGCCTATTTTATATAAAACAATTTTTCTTACGCCTCCAATTTGTCACAATGAAATTAACGCAAAGTTGGTTCCAGGCTAGAATCAAATTATCAATAGCCACCACTTTTGCCCATCTTTACGCTCATAAATATTACGTCGTCACAGTTCTCAAAGCTTGCATTACGGACGACATTTTCACGTTTGCATTTACCTGTGTGCGAGGAGCACAGTCGACGTCAAACAAAGCTGTGTTTAATACATTTCCAGTAAATCGTATCGCAATAAAAACACCTTAGTTTGCATCCTACATTTTACTTGCTCCCTTTTTATCAGTTTGTATGGTGACTGCTCTGACACTTCCCTGAAACTGTAGCCACTCACTGCAAAACGTTACACCGACAATGCAAGAAGCACTCGAACCGAATCGATTAGCATTGTAAAAACAGCACTGATAAGCCACGACCGGAAAGTTTACGGACCTATTCTTGGGCAGCGGCCTGCTTTCATCATAGCTCTGTTGTTTGAATAGTGTGGCTGCTGACATGAATGGGGTTTCGATCCAGCCCAGTCGGCTAAAGTTTCAGCCATCCTGCACCAGCCATTGAAACTGAGTCAACACTGACTGGCCTCGGCGCTCCTCGCTGCTCACTAACTGATGCAAATGACTCGCAAAGTGCTGCCGGTCGACTTTAACTATTAGTCACGAACAAAGACCATAACACGCCCGTAGGGACCTTCTGTGAAATTACGCTTGCGGGTGTGATTTGGTCCGTACCACGGAACAGCATATGCAGTGCGACTCCGTGCCAGAGAACCTGAGCCGCTCCAATACCCCCGTCCACACGGAAAGCCCGAGGGGACTGTTTAGCGTTCAACTCAGAAACTTGCTGAGCGGGTGACTGGCCCTATGGCCCTGGCAGTTGGTGCGTCGATAAGCACCCCTGAGCGGGTGACTGGAACTGTGCACAACCACCCGACCTCAAGCCTGGAGCTGAGCCCGCGCCAGGTGCAGCGGCAAACGGATGGCGCCTCATTGCCAGCCATAGCCGGCTGCCAGCCCATGGAATGAGCCGGCTTCTTCACGTCTCAGATAGAGGCCACAATGCTCCTATCGGATGGCCATCTTAACGAAACCCCTCCTCGCTGCGCCGCCAATAGCCCGCCGGGGCTCTGCTGGAACGAGCTGACTGTACGTTTCCGCGATCGCCCTCCGCCATCTAACGTTTCCCAGACAGAGTCGCCTCCCCGAGTATTCGAAGACAAGGCTGAAACAGTCATAGGCGGATCCGGGAGGCAGAGAGGGTGCGATTGCCCCCGATCAACCTTCGGCGCCCCCTGAAATGACCATGCCCGCCCCTCCCCCATGAAAGGTTGATGGTGGCCCCCTCTCTGAACTATCGTTTCCAGCCTCCCCATCTTCCAAAATGCGAGTAAATGCACCCTGCGATATGATTTGGCGCCCACATGATAGGTTTTCCGCCTAAAAGTGGCACCATCTGGTTCGGATAGCGCCCGGTGGCCGGGTGGGGGTCTTTTTGCTCCTTCCCCATATTTTTCTAAGGTGACTGGAAATGGCGTAGCATAGCGTCACCGCATTTAGCGTAGATGGCCCTTGGTCCTTTTTGTATTTTTTTCTTCGGAATTTCAAGCCAATGTCATGTTAGGTCCAGTCATAAGCATTGGTTAGGTGGCATTCGTGCAAAACGTCTAAGCTTGTACTCTATCTACAAATCTCACCCAACAATCTGAAACTAATTTTGTGTCATGTGGGTATCTAAGGCTAGAATTGTTATCTTTGTGATTTTCACATCTCGAACCTAAAATCAGGTCAAATCCGTGACCTCCTCGTAGTAATGGAAATGTTTTGAATATTTGCTTTTTGGTGTGAATATATAAATAAACAGCTCAGATAAAGTTGCCAATTGAAAATTCTGATTTCGTGGCCAGTCTCCGAAGCTAGTTCAAGTTCAAAAACTTGACCTACCATTTTTGAAAGGATTTGACCTACCAATTTTGAGAGGTCATCTGAAGTCAAGTAAGTAATACATTTGATCAGAACCAGTCTAAACAGAAACACTTCCAGTTATGGAGAGTACTAGTCATAATTTAGAAAAAAATAAACTATGGTAGCTTCTTAGTTTTCACTGAAAGAAAATTTGAAACACAAGCAGGCATTCTTTTTACCGTTGTTGCGTTTTCATTTTTGCTACAAGCTGACTGATGTATGTACATACATACATACATTATCATCATACTTAGTCACTTTTTTGACATGAGATCAGGTCATTCTTTCAGTTTGACCTAAAATACAATATTATACACCATTAAATTTTCACTTACAAGAGGATTACAATCGAGCCTAAGTAATTGCGTATCCCTTGTGGTCCGTAAGGCATTCTTGAAAAGTAAATACACCATGATGCCGGTACCATATCGTTCTCCACCTCTGTTGCCCTTTATATAGACCTGACCTAAGCTTGTTGGCCCTGTATTGATTTTTCTTCTAAAAGCTTTCAAATCACCCCGATAACACTGTTTTTCTGCTTTTTAAGCGAGTCAAACGGGTTCAAAATAAGGGCTGTATGATATTTCGACCCGAAGTTATATTCCGAAATGTGCGATATTCGGTAGCCTACTATGCCCTAGCACTTGACCTTCCTGAAATTTTGATGTCATCATTCTGAAAGAGAAACTCGAGTGACTTTAGGTGTTTCCAAGAAAATATTTTGGACTATCATGGCTGATAAAATAGATATAATAGCTCCTGAAATCAACCAGATTTTCTCATTACATTCCAATTCAATGATTTTGACCTTAAGCTACTATTGACATGAATGTGAACTGAAGAAAAAACGGCTAAGGCGACTTCGATTGAATTTTGGATGAACCTCCATTTGCCCTTGTGCGCATTCCTTAGTCTTAATTTTTTATGTCGTTAGAAGGGGGTCTTTTTACCCACAGCCTGGCGAAAGTCGCTCATACCCGCCAACCGGGTGAAGGTGCGGCGTGGGCAGTGACTGGAGCAGGATGTTCTTATTAAGTTCGTTATTATTAATTTATTTTTTATTAAGTTCGTTATTAGCTATTCATCAAATACGGGTTTCAAATACGTGAGCTGATTTTGAATCACTTGTACAGTTTCTGTGCATGGAAGCAGTCTAGTAGTCTCGCATTCTGTTCGATTTTTAGCGGGGGACTGAAAACTATTTTTATGATATGCTTTATTTGCAGGGGCGGATCCAGGGGGGGCCGCGGGGGCCACGGCCCCCCTCGCTGGTAAGGCGCCCCCTCGACACTATGGCGCCCCCGGGGCCCGCCTCCATTTGCTCCACGTTTGCATGCCTAACGGAAATACTGGTGCCCCGTGGTAATGATGCTGCATACAAATACATCTTGACAACCAGTCCTGTATCACTGGCGCCCCCCCATGATGCATCATTGATGTCTTCGTTTCACTCCATCAACGCCCCAAGCCACATCGTGGGCTCTTCCATCTCTTGACATCCCGCTATGTACTACCGGCGCCCCACTCTTCACTACGGGCGCCCCATCTTCTTAAAATCCGCTCTATACTACTGGCGCCTCCATGGTGCAGCATTGATATCTCGTTCTTGCTCCAACGGTGCCCCCACGCGTCACTGTGAGCGCCCCATCTGTTGAAACCCTGCATGTACCACTGACACTCCCATGGGCATCATTGGTGTCTTCTTTGCACTCCACTGGGGCCCCCACGCTTCACTGTGGGCGCCCCCTGCTTGTTAGACCCGCTCTTTACCTCTGGCTCCCCCATGGTGCATAATTGGTGCGTTCTCAAACGGCGCCCCCATGGCCCACTGAGGGGGTCTTCACCTTTCAACAGCCCATTCTATACCACTGGTTCCCCCTCTTATGATCCAACATTGTTGTCTACTTTTAGCTTTATGGGCGCCCTCCCCCGCCCCTTTCCACCATCTTTTGACACATCGGTCTGTATCACTGGCGCCCCCATGATGAATCATTGGTGCCTGTTCTTTGCCCCACCGGCGCCTTCATCTCCCGCCCTGGGCTCATCGGGAGCGTCCCCACATTTCGACAAACCGCTCTGTCTGGCGGCCCCCATGGTACATATTGGTGTTTTTCTTTCGCTCCATTGTTGCTCCCACACTTCTCTATAGGCGCCCACATATTTCTGCTGAGTGCTTGATGCATCATTGGTATCTTACTTTTTCTCCAACGGCGCCCAACCAGCCCCCCCCGCCACACGGCAATAGGGGCGCCCCAACATTTGACAGCACGCACTGTGCCTCCAGCGCCTCCATGGTGCACGATAGGTGCCTATCGTTTGCTCCATTTACGCACCAACATATCACTGTTTTTGACACCCTCTTTTTTGCGGTTGGACGCCCAACTTTCACGATTGGCGGCCCTTTTCAGCTCTAGAGCGCCCCACTGCAACATGGACCGCCCGTGTCTGCCTTTGGCCGCCCTCTTCCACATGAGGGGCATTCCAGGACAAAACGACCAAAAATATTTCAATTTGACACCACCATCTCTAAAAAATATGAAACTATGTCTCTGGGGTATTTTTGGGCCAGGAACACGCCTGTGAGAATCTTAGCCCCTCCAACCAACGGTGACCGAGTTATAGTCCGAGGCATTTTCGGGAGGTCACCTTATAGACTCATCTTTGATGCTTCATAACTCAAAAACGCATAGCCTGATTAACAAGTTTTGAATATCATTGAACTCGTCTTGAACTATGCACTATTTTGGAAAAAGAAAATTTTGAAATGTTAAACATTTTGACTTTTAATTCCTTTGACCTTTTCTTTTTCTACCTATCTTGACCTTTTCGCAGTTGAAATTGACCTTTTAGACACCTCAAAAATTTTGCTTCCTAGAATATATTTCGATAAAAAAATGCGTTCATGCTATAAATTACAAATTTTTAGCACCTAAGGTAGGTATGCAGACGGTTTTTGACCACTGCGGTAGTACAGAATATGTTTAACACCGCAAAAAAGCGATTGCTTTTGTAATCGGTTGTTTGCAATGATGCTGCATTGTCTTTACGAAATTTTAATGATGCAAGTGTCAGAGTTTATGAGAATTAACACGCGCCCACACGAGGGGGCGAGCAACCGGCCTCCTCAGGTTTCCACAGGTAGTAAAAAAACACCTTTGCGTAGCGCCATCGTACTTCATCTACCTCTAATTCGACATTTTTGCAACTTCTGGCAAAATAATTTAGGTCAACTGGCAGGTGGTAGGTACCGCAAATACCGTAGGTCAGCTGGCAACTGACTGGTGAGAGGGTGACCTGAGGTAGACGGCCGTCCTTATGCTTTGTGGGACGTTCAACTTTGGTTCCTTTATTAACCCTTCATCATGGGAGTTGCTCGTTTGTGTGGTGGGGTTGGGGTCTCCGTGAAAAGTCCTTTGATGACTCTAGTGAGACTCCGACTCCTAAAACTGAACGGGCAACAACTTGGACGAGGTTTATAAAAAGATAGAATAATATAAAAACAGCAGTCATTAAAAGTGATAAAAACGATACATTGTTCCGAGGGAGACGAGCGCAAAGGAACTTATTAGTAATGGGCCTTGCAGCCTTAAACGAGAATATACAAAGATGTTGCGAAATTATCAATAGTTCAAACAATTATAACTTATCCTATAAGCACCACTAACTCACACAATTACATCGTTCCCGGAGATGGAATAATAAAAAATAGAAAGCAAATCGATACAATGTGCCCTAGTGCAGCAAAGCATACGTTCGAGAGGATTCATACAATGTAAAAAAAGTATCTGAAAGGCTTTCATTCCCAGGAAGTAATTTGAATCTGCTCATACATGCGAAAAACTGTTGTCCTGAAATCATAACGCATTCAACTGGGTCACTTGAACAGGTTGCCTCACATCATATTTTTAAAAGTTAATCATTTCATAGCCGAAACGATCCCAGTTCAAATGTGGCCGTCAGATCACTCATTACTCAAGCCAAATAATTCATACCTGTATGCTTAATATTAACTTTGCATTGGACATTCACCATGACTAAATTTGCGACCATTCACGCAGCACCCATAAAAGAAAGTCTACTTCCACAGCACGACACAGTTTAGTTCAAACATAGGTATACGAAACCCGAACCTCTCTTGTTTTGTTTGCAGAGCTTTCATGAACAGTGATGGATATCTTATTTACCGCTGGTATTCTATGAGACTTTTGGTCGTTTTTCCATAATCACATTGGCGAACAGACTTTGGAGCTGTCATTGGCTATGCTTGATTGTGGAATGTACAAGAACTTAATAGCAGTGAAAAATGTATGCGTAAGAAAAGCATTACAGGAACACAGTGGAAACCTAAATTTTTTGGCACAATAGCTGACAGAACAGAGCCGTAGAAAAAATGTTCAACACCATTGGAATGCTCTTGTCGAGTCCGATCGGATTATATATCTTATAATTTTGTCTAGTCGAATTTCAAAATTAACCTGCTTTGACCTAGAGCCGGGCTTAGGTCTTTATGGTAAAACATATTAATCAACCTGCAGTGGCAAGTCAGACACAACTTAAAAATAAAACCTACATCGCAATTCTCGACAATTCTCAATTCTTGCAAGTTATCAAAATTTACTAATTGTCCCATGCATTTCTAATGGAAAGATTGTGATCATGACCTCGTCCCAGATGATCGATATAGAAATCCTGCTTCGAAAAATTAGCTTCCTCGGTGACCCAACTATGTGATGTGAATCTAAGCACAATAGGTTCAACTTTATCTTAGTGATGCACCTCCAAAGTTTTTTCGAGGTTAGGTCTCTTGACCTGGGTTGGCGGGCTGACCTGGTATGACCCAGGCCTAAAATTTTGCTAGAAGCTTCAAAAATGTCGAGTTAGAGGTATATCAAGCATGATGGCGCTGCGCGAAGGTGTTTTTTTACTACCTGTGGAAACCTGAGGAGGCTGGTTGCCCGCCCCCTCGTGTGGGTGCGTGTAATCCTCATAAACTTTGACACTTGCACGATGAAAATTTCGTAATGACAATGCAGTATCATTGCAAGCAACCGATTACAAAAGCAACCCCTTTGTTTGCGGTCTTAAACGTAAGGCTGCACTACCGCAGTGGTCAAAAACCAAAAAATTCTGCATACATACCTTAGGTGCTAAAATTTAGAATTTATAGCAGGTATACAATTTATAGCATTTATATACAATTTATAGCACAAATTTAGAATTTAGCAATTTATAGCACTTTTTATTGTTTTTATCGAAAGATAATTTATGAAGCAAAATTTTTCAGATGTTTAACAGGTCAATTTCAACTGCGAAAAGGTCAAGCTAGGTCAAGAAAGAAAAGACCAAACAAATTAAAAGTCAAAACTTTTTAAATTTTAAAGCTTTCTTTTTCAAAATAATAATAGTTCAATACGAGTTCAATTATATATAAAACTTGATAATCAGGCAATGCGTTTTTGAGTTATGAAGCATCAAAGCTGAGTCTACAAGGTGACCCCCAAAAATGCCTCGGGCTATAACTCGGTCACCCTTGGTCGGAGGGGGCTAAGATTCTCACAGGCGTGTTCCTGGCCCAAAAATACCCTGGAGACAAAGTTTCAGATATTTCCTAGACATGACCCCATATTTCACGATTGGCCACCCTTTTTCAGCCCTTGGTGGAACTCTGCAACGTGGACCACCCTCATTTACCTCCAGGCGCTCTTAACTTTGTGGTTGGGCACCCTGTTTTCATAATTGATCCGCTTTTCAGACCTTGGGTGCCCCACTGAAACATGAACTGCCCTCATCCACTTTTAGCCGCTCTCTTCTGCATGATTGTGCGCACCTTCTCCACTGTTGGCCGCTCTTGTGCAGCCTTAAAGCACCCCACTTCAACGGGGACTGCCCTCATTCACCTCTGGTCACCTTCCGCTTTGTGGTTCGGAGCCCCTAAATCATGCTTGACCGTCCCTTTTAGCTATAAAGCGGCCCACCATAAAATTGAGCACTCTCATCTACTTTTGACTGCCCTCTAGTGCATGATTGCGCGCCCATTTTCCACCATTGTCTGCTCTTTCTTAGCCTTGGGGCACCCCACTTTTACGTATACCGCCTTCAACTTCGCTTGTCCTCTTCTTTGTATTCGGGTACCCCAATTTCACGATTGACCGCTCTTTTTCAGCCTTAGGGCATCCCACTGCGACATGGCCAGCTCTCAGCTCTGAGTGGTAAAAATTGCCCCGAGTTCTTTTAGTGTTTGTTTTGGGTATCCATCGGTGTCATTTTGCTCCATTACCAAGCAGGATCCCCCAGGGCGCGTTCATGCCCATCCGATGTGTGGTCGTGTGCCCGTCCGATATGTGGTTGTGTTGTCTATTGCGACGAGAACATGTTACAATGCAATATAGCGAACTGGTAAAAATAATGTTTCTTGTGAAGCAAATTTTGAGCACGTAGACAAATAACCCTTGAATTTGTAAAAAAAAACATTTCGGATCTACTGATAACCCTGTAAGCTGTTGACTTCGATCGTTTACTTATTTTCCGAGGTGTTTTTTCTGGCAGTGCCACTATTGAAAGGCTGTGTCCAGACCAAGGCCCTTAACGTAAAAGGCACGGTCATCCGACGATTCGGCCGGATCATGACGTAAGCATGTGACGTCATAATTTATCACATGCCGAGCCTCTTCATTGACTTAAACCTACGCAGGCGAATAAAATGTATATTTCACAAAATCTTCATACATAAGATAATTTTATCACCTATTGGACTTGTTCTGCTTAGCAAAATGTTGGCAACGATTTTATCATCACCTAGTCCAAGGACTGGCTCGTCCATAAGACCGACAACTCTTGGTCTTAACCACCCCCCCACCGTGTGGGGCATATAAGTACCGAGGTACAAACTGAGTTTGACCGGTCACCACGATCCTGACCGAGTTGAATGCGATAGTAAGCCAGTTCAGTGAGTGAAGTTATGTAATTTGGCTGCATTGCAACGATCACAATGGGAAAAAGTTAGATTGTGTGCCGAGGCATTTTCATTAACACCCACCCGGGAGGGCCTGCGAGCCATCTTCGCCAGGGTGGGTTGGGGGTTTCAAACACCCCCTCAAACTCAGCTCCTATGCGGGATAGCAAAAAAAACGCGAACGCTAGTGGATAGCCCATCAAAATTCATGAAGAAACTACATCAGCCACTTTTTGGCTGAGACCAATATTGAGGTCATGACAGGTCAAAGAAGTTGCATTTTAGAGTACAGTTTTTGCAGGTTTTGGACTCTAGCGTCTGACAGAGTTGAGCAGGATCATTTTTAGGCACTATTCTCTTTCTCTCGTCATGGAAAATCGAATGATGTATGATATTACTGTGCTAGGTCAAAACACAAAAATGACCTGACCCGATTTCATGGAATGGCAAAAAATCTGGGTATTTACATATAATAAGCATCTAATATTTCATAAGAGGCATCAGCCACGAAGTGAGAGGTGGATAGGATAAATTAATAATTGGTGATCTTACCTGAAGTAAGTATTTTGTGTGCCAATTTCGGGTATGATTACTAGCTTCATGAAATTCAAGTAAGAGAAATGATACGTCCTTGATATCTTGATTTTACACAAAGTACTTATTTTTTCTATTTTTACTTCTGCGTCACGTAGCACGCAGTGCCTGTCTCTATGCTGCGCCGCAGTGTCTCGCCTGCAGTGATGCTGCACCGCCAGGCACGCACGTCGCTGGCTGACGTTTCGCGGCGGATTTTTGTGGCTGCAATTTTAGCAGGGAGAAATGCTCCGCGGCCATGGGCGTCGGAAGTGAGTGGTGTCGTGGGGACTCGACATGTGGTTTTGGTTTTCTCCCTGTTATCTGCGTGCGCTTAGGCAAATGTTTAGAAGCCTAGTGCAAGCGAAGCGCATCGGTACTATTTACTAATGCCGTAGTGACGCCCTGATGTGTGTATCCCATGCTGTTTTGTAGGTACCCACCCTATCTTGATCAACACTTTTTCCACCTCAGAAAATGCCAAACCAAGCGACTGTCTTTTTAAAATATCCGCCCAGTTGACATGGGCGGATGGCGGCACTTAACCCACTCCCCACCGGGGGCCAGCGCCACCTTCGCCCCACCGGGGGCATCGATGGCCCCCCTCTAACTCCGAAAATATGGGCGTTAGCGCAAATCTGCAAAGTGCAATAGAAAGCTCGCGTGAATTCAGTAAGTAATTACTTCACATGTTTTAGTGCTCAGGTCAATGGTTTGACCTCCAAAGGTCAAATTGGGTCAAGATCGGCTATTTTCACTCAAATATGCAATGCTTAAGCAAACTGGGCATAACTCTTATGCCATTAGAGCTATTGAGGTCTGGTAAAGTACATTTGATAGGAAATTGTCAGTCCTTTTTCCGCTATGTGAAACGTAAAGACCTCCCGCCAGTGGTTTGACCTCCAGAGGTCACCTCGTGACCTAAGATGATCTGAGGTCACGAAAGGTCAGAAAGTAACCTTGCCGTATATCAAATGAAAGCCAATGACGAGACAAACACGATGGTGTTTGTTTCAGCGCTCTAGCTTATACAGGTAAAAAGTTATTGTCAAAATACTGTTGTTGACCCCTGGTGACCTTGGATGACCTTGGAGAGGTCAAAGGGCAAATATGACCCCTGAAATCCGTGAAAGGGTGTCCAAGAACGCTTTTCTGATCAAGCAGAGCATTTTCAATCGCTTTTGTGACTTATAGATAATGACAGCTTTTCCCCATGCTTTTTCAACGGGAGAGGTCACCTCGTGACCTGACCTCAGGGCACGAAATCGAAACATCCCGGATATACACCTTGTAGACCCCGGTGGGGCCATAAAGTGTAGGAAGTTTCAAGTCGATCGACTTTGAAATGTAGCTCTTACAGAGCTCTAAAGTTGAAGTGAGGTGACCTTGGTTGACCTCGTCTGATGACCTGACCTTGGGTGACCCGGGGTAAAAAATTTCAGGAATGGTGGTAAAATGATGCAGTGAGAGGTAGAGCGCTCAACCGCGGTGCTGCGCCTCTTCGTTTTTCTGCTATCCCGGAAAAACCTTAGGGGGCCATCGATGGCCCCCGGTGGGGCGAGGGTTAATGAGAATGTGACACCTTGGTAGAATCCAGGAATTCAGTGTAATAAGGAGTATTTTAGCCGAAAATGAAAACGTCCATGATTTCCCTTAAAATGTACAACGAGCTCTATATTTTTATTTTTAAAATGCTCCTCTAGGGTGAAAAATAAACCTCCTCCTGTGGATGACGCCATGATCTGGCAATTCCTGCCATATTAACCTTCGCCCGGGTGGGGGTCTTTTTAGACCCCCTCGTGTTTTTCCGAAGTGACCAAAAAACGGCGGCGTGCAGCGCCACCAAACTTAGTCTAGCTGTTCCTTCACCACTTTTACATCTTTCCTGAAAATTTTAGCTCAAGTTCAGATCAGGTCAGATCACCAGGTCAGGTGAAGTGACTTCACCTAAAAAATGCTTAGGACTGCATAACTAAAAGGAGGATTAATCGATCAAGTTTAAACTTATACCACATAATGGGCCCACCAGGAGCTACAACATATGTTCCGGGATTTTTTTATATTGGTGACCTAAGGTGATGTGCAGAGCATGACCTCCCAATTGTAAATACATGGGGAAAATCACGAAATGAGCTTTTCTCAATAAGTATGGATGGAATCAGCTTGAAACATCGGTTACGACTTGCTCTTAGCCCACTTCTGAAGTTGATACCAAAAAGTTTGACTTGTGACCTTTGACAGGTCGCCTTAGGTCAAATAAGCATTTTTGGTGTTTTACTCTATAAATTTTGAATAAACAAAGATAGAACTTTTATTTTGTCACCAAAGTGTTTGTATAGTCACTGCCGGTCAAATTGTATAAATCATGACTATACCAGGTCAAGTTGGGTCAGACTGTTGACCTATGATATTGGACTGTATTTGTGTGGATACAGGTGATAATACCTGTATCCACACAAAATCAAAGTAGCCTAGGTCCCTTTTTAGGTTCATCTTACAATCTTGGATCTGTGACTTCTTAGAGGTTATCTGGAGCTACTTAAGCAGTTTTCAGACTTAGTTCAATAACATGCAATGCATGCAATGATGATACAGCTTTTATGTTTATACCATTGCGTTTGGATTGATATTCCAAGTCGATTGATATGAATATGAACTATGCTAGTTCAAAAAGTGATCTTGACCTGACCTGTGTTCAGGTCATTTGTGTTTGGATCTAGTATGGTCACATTATACAATTATCCGATTCGCCGTGACGAGAGACAGCGAATAGTGCCTACAAAATGATTCTAACTCAACGCTGTCAGACGCTAGAGCCCAAAAACTGCTGAAAATGCCAACTTATTTTTTTTATAAATTTTGTTCAAGTTGTTCCTGGTAAGGCTGCTGGAGTCGGAGTCTCACTAAAGTTACCAAGGGACTTGTCACGGAGACCCAGACCCCACCACCGGAACGAGCAACTCCCTCAATGGAGGGTTAATTTAGAAGCCAAAGTTTAACGTCCCACAAAGCACAGAGACGGCCGCCCCGCTCAGGTCACCCTCTCACCAGTCAGTTGCCAGCCGACCTGTACAGTCAGTTGCGAAAGTATCGTTCCGCTGCCGACCCACTAGTTTGAAAGTGACTGTACGCTGTAGCGCTGAGCCGGGCGAGTGGGCGGGCATTGGGCGATGACAGCTGAGGAGGGGTGGAACGCACGCCTCACACATTTTTGGTCAAGTTGAGGTCAGTTATACATGGGTGCTACAACTGCAGATTAGAACTAAAATGGACGAAATGTTCGCATCACATGCCACCTGACGGAGTTTCTTTATGCCTCTCTTGAGATCTATAGAATTGGGATATTGCCAGGCGTGCACCAAGGATTTTCGTTTGGGGGCCCGGCGGACGAAGGGGAGGGCTGATGGGAGGTGGCATGTTTGACAGGGCGTGACAGGCTACTGCAGGGGAAAAATTGACCAGAGAGGGTACTTATCAGGTAAAAAGCAATACATATTTGTCGTATGGTGTAAAACGCAAGTGAAGGGGTCATAAGCGTCGCCACCGCGCAAAAAAGTGGGGGGGGCAGCCAAACTCCAACCTGATGCCGACAAAAAACTTTCCACGTCAGGACAAAAAACTGTCTGAATTTGGGCTCCTCGCTGCCTTCCGCAGCGGCTGGTTGGTTATAAGCATGGCAGTTGTCTCCCATTTTGACTGAGATCAGTAAATTTTTGGCCGAAAAGTCGGGGACCAGGCCCCCCTGGCCCCCCTTTTCCAACGCTTATGGAAGGTGATACAATTATTATAAACCTGGCCTGTGGTTGAATCACATATTGAGTGAATAATTCACCGGAGGGGAGACACACTGTGAGCAGGGGCGGTAAGGTGAAAGGAGAACTAGAACTAAAAGCCAGATCAAGCCTCATTTCTGCTCTTGATGGGTGCTTGCAGCGGTCAGTTATTATCAGATCCCACGTCGAGTGCCACGCCAGACATGGCCGAGGGCCGGCACTTTAGAGTCGAAGCGTTTGGGGGAAGGGGGCCCGGGCCCGCTGGCCCTCTCCTTGGGTGCGCTACTGGGTATTGCAGAGCGTGGCGGATTGAGGGGGTTAATCAAGGGTGACATTGACCTATCCCATTTCCACGGTTTTCTCTTATTTTCTTTGCAGAATTTTTTTACGATTCTTAGGTCTGTTTTCCCCCAGACCACCAGTTCAAAATCGCAGGTAATTGTAAATTTCTTTGAATCAAAATCTCCCAACATTCTTGATTTTTTCCAGTTCGGGGATCAACCTAGAAACAGATATTTAGGGAAAATTGATGCTACCTTGGTATTCTAAATAAACTCTATACGAATTCAGACCTAAATATATATATATATATATATATATATATATATATATATATATATATATATATATAGTGTAATTACCGAAAGAAAGGCATCATCATCGAACGCATCATTCAAGATGCCTACTTTAATTGGACATCACTGTCACAGTTTGTCCATGGCGTATAGGGGGCATTCCATGACAGATCGACAAGTCGATAACACCCTCATATCTCATCTGATATGGTACTAGCAGACTAATGGTATCAAGCGGAATGGGTCTGTAATTTTTTAAGCCAGAGGGAGAACCATTTTTTTAATGGGCTGGATCGTGACTTGTTTCCACAATTATGGACATTTCTCCTCATTAAGGGATTTGTTGAAAAGAGCAGTACGTGGTTTGTAGATCAGTATCGCCGTTAGCTTCAAAATACGAGGGGAATTCCGTCGGGACCTAGGGATTTATTGAAATTGAGTGAGTTTAGTTGGTTCAATAATTATTGGGGCTTATCGACGCACCAACTGCCAGGGTCATATGGCGTCGCCAACTCTTTCCCTGTTGGAAGGGTTTCTCGGGAGCCAGCTTGCTCCTTGTTCAGGGAAGCCACTGGGCCTTGAACCCAGGTCGGC
The DNA here is from genome assembly GCA_034440635.1 of Lepas anatifera. Classification (NCBI taxonomy): domain Eukaryota; kingdom Metazoa; phylum Arthropoda; class Thecostraca; family Lepadidae; genus Lepas; species Lepas anatifera. The sequence continues at coordinate 692,727 of JAOTON010002268.1, read as the reverse complement.
TGCGTGGCAGTCAGCCTCGCTGACCACTCCACTACCGCGCCCCCAGTTTAGTTGGTTCAACACTTCTCGCTTGGCGATAACGATGTTGTTTAAAGGAGGGCTGATTTCTCTGTTTGTGTCCATGTGAGGCTGGGATTGATCATCGATATGTGGCCTGAATAACGAAGCGCAATATTTGTTTCGCAAGCTTGCTTTCTCTGTGTACTCGGAGACTAAATCGCCGGAGCCATAGACCAAAGGGGTTGTGGTAGAAAGTTTCTGCCGTCCTATAATGGTTTTCAATGTATTGTGATATTGATAGGTTTTGGAGTGCTGCGGCGAGGAGCATGATCATAAGTAGATATGGTGTTGGCTGGCCTGTCTCCTCGAATCCTAATCCTCGAATAATCTAAGTGTTTTTTTTTACATCCGGATTCGAGGAGACAGGCCAGCCGACACCTATCTATTGTGATATTGAGATGGATTTTGCTTAAACTGGACATGCGTCGCTAAATTTTTTTGCACCATCCATCTTTCCCAGCCTTCCCCCTGTCACGCTCCTTAGCCAATTTGAATTGCGATTACATTTTCGAATGCTTCTTAAAACCTCCGATGTCACCCATCGGTTTCTCCCGCTGTTAATTTGTAATTGCCTTTTCATCTATCACCACTGATCACCACGCTTATCGATGTCTATCCGTCTCTATTAATCCCGACCTCTTCTGTATGGACGCAACAAACCCAGTAGCATGAACCTGTCCGAGTTAGTCAAGGGCACGCTCAGTACGGCTCCTCGCGCAGGCAAACCACAGCACAAAGGGGCAGCAGTTTGAAAAACAAAACAGCACGCCCCGTGTTGAGGAATTAACGTGCCTTACATTCGCGCGTCCCCAGCTATACAATGGTACAGTTACTGTGCAATTGGCTCTCTTATCACCCCTAAACGGCGCGCTTCCTAGCACCTGCTACCTCTTCGCCGGGTCACAAGATCACATTCTCCGCAATCCGATGCCGGCTCAACTCGCGCCGGCACCACCCGCTCAGGTCACGCGACAGCGAGGGTCGTCTCCGCAGACCACTCAGCTCCGTGTTCAGGTCACGTGACAGTGAGGGTCGTCTCCGCAGACCACTCAGCTCCGTGGCAGCAGGGGCGGCAGCATACAGAGACAACGGTAGGCAAACATACAATATAAAAGTATGAAAGACAGGTCCCCCAGTTAGATCTAACGCGGCACATACGCTAATAATGACGATGGCGGAAAGGCCAGGCCTTCCGCTAATCTTAGCCTGGACGCGGTGCTGCATATGGCGCCGGGGTGACTTAATGCTCGCCCGAAATACGGCCCTTGAATGTGCAAAATGGAGGTCGGATAATTTAGAACCAAGGTTTCACAAACGTGCTAAATTTGGCATCAAATCTTTTTAAAGTCGCGCATCCCTAAACATATGCAAAGGCGCTATCACAATCCAATAGGGTCTCAACTATCGCCCCTGAACGATGCGCTGCGTGACATCTGCTACCCCTTCGCTGGGTCACAAGGTCCGATGTCAGCCCAGCTCCACCCCCTCAGGTCACGTAACGGCGAGGGTCGTCTCCGACATGACAATGTGTGGAAAGCTAAACATGCTTGCTCCTAGAAGCATCATTTGATAGGTTGGCATCAGTATTCAGTTTTGGAAAAAAACTCCCAAGCTATGCACAGCCAACCCGGGTTCGAACCAGCATGCTCTGTAAGAGAGCGGAACATCCTACCCACTACACCACGGCTCCGCACGCTGCCGCCACCCCACTAGCCCGGACAGGCGACCCGTTTGGAGGTCACGTGACTCTGCCGTCAGTACCTCCGACTGATCGAGGACACTCGCGGTGACGGAATCTGGCGTTGAACGCTGGAGTGGGCCAGAAAGTAATTTCAAGAGAAGCACTGGCATCCCAAATTGTTATTGAAATCGATGTTTCGGAACAGTTAAGATACAACAATCCGCTGTAACCACTGTGACGTCCCTATCATAGGTAAGATGGTGCTGCGAAGTGTCAAGAGACCGATCATATTGAGGGGCTGGCTCATCAGTCATTAATTAGTTTGAGTTCTGCATCCCTTGCACCTCATGGGTGAATTCAGGGAAGGCAAGTGAGGGCACTTGCTCCCTTCCCTAGATTGAGCCTCGACACCCCTTAAATGGTCGCGGCTTCTCCTAAAATGTCAGTGGCGCCATGATAAACTTTCGTTTGCCACCCGTTTACTCTTTCCGTCAGGATGAAAATAAGCACCCCACGATAGGTTTTGGTTTATCACCCCTCCCCCTTCTGGCTCGGATGGCGACCCGCTTTTAATCATGCGTCCTCCCATAAGAAATCCTGTATTTGCCCATTCTGCACCCCCCGACAACCATGTTATCCCCCTCCTGCCAACTTTCTGGCAATAATATGACCTCTGCTCCCCCTCCGCCTCCTGGCAGTATTACTAACCTAAAACACACGGTACTGCCTCCAATGGTATTTGGGATTCAGCTCTCAATAGTGGGGAGGGATACTTGGTGGCCCACCGCAGCGGAACCGAGAAATTACCATTATGGTGCTTCGCCTCTGTCTGGGAGGCTCAAATACAGGAGTTTCCACGACTGAAAGTGAAAGCACTGGGTCACCCCACCCTCCCCGGCCTACCCCAGCCTCATCAGTCCGACCCGCTAACCGCTGGGGAGGTCGACCAGCCGAACAGGCCACGCCCTCAGACATGTGGTTCCCAAACTTCATATTTCCGCCTGGTCGGACACCCCTGGAACGGAACGATACTTTCGCAACAGACTGTACATCGGGTAAACGTTTGAGCGCCGGAGCGTCTCAGGGGAACCGATCCCAAGCCTGGACATGCACTGCCACTGCATGCTTCTGAGCAACGGGCCGGAGCCCAACGCTCTACCAACTGAGCTACCGGGGCGGCATTTTACCTGTCATGACCTCAATATTGACCTGAGCCAAAAAGTGACCGATATAGTTTCCTCATGAATTTGTATGAACTATCCACCAGCTTTCGTGTTTCTCGCTATCCCGCACAGGGGCCGAGTTCGAGAGGGGGTGTTCACCCCCGCCAGGGCGAAGGTAGCTCAGAGGCCCACGGGGCGCTGGTCAACTGATTCAGTTCGCAAAAACAATACTTTAAATGGGTATAGAACATAAAATTGGGCGCCCCCAGCCAGACTAAAAATGGCGCCCCCTGGTCATGCAAGTGACGCCCCCCAGTGCTGCGGCCCCCTAGCGAAAATTCCTGGATCCGCCCCTGTTTATTTGTATGCTTTAATGCAAATTTATTATTATATTTTAACGACAGTAGAATCGACGGTATTCCAAGGCCAAAAATTGAGCTTACAGTTTTATTCCAGGAGTCCCAGCGCATACAATTTGATCAGATTCCTGAAGCACGCCTGAAAAGAGTTCCAAATCATTGGCAAATTTCTAAATTCATTCATCAAATTCAAGCAAAATATTTCGTCAGAGGTGCAGAAACTTGCCAACTCGGCTACTGGAGTTTGTGACACATTTATGATAGTCGAGGTGCATAAGTGTGACAAAATAGTGATCGTGACAGTATGGTTCAAAATCAAACCACACATTTTCGAAATACAGAATGAAGCGTGTAGCGAATATTTTAACACGCGCATTGACGGGGGTCTGAGCCACCTTCGCATTGACGGGGGGGGGCGGGTACCCGCCCCCCTAAGATCTCGAGAACCACGGTAGGTAGCGAAAAACGGTAAACGGCGTTGGGCTGCCCATCCACTTCTCCATCGGAAACATTTGAACCATTTTTTTGTCAGGTCACATTTAAGGTCACGAGAGGTCAAAACATGCCCGTCATAGGGATAACATGTAAAATTCAGTTTTTCGGGTATTACATCTGAACAAGTAAAGATAGAGCAAAACGACTTGAACCATATGAATCCTCTCAGCAAGCCGAATCGAATGATATACAATTTGACCTTGCTAGGTCAAATCAAAGATTTGACCTGACCTGAGGTCAGGTCAGGGTCAAATTATATAAAATGCATATCATTAGAACCGCAAAGCCCAGGCGAGTCTAATGCAGCTTAAATAAATGCTCTATCACCATCCGTTACTGAGTTATTCCGTAAAAAACATTTTTCCCATGTATTTCCAATGGAGAGGTCATGCCTCGTACCTAACCTAAGGTCATCGATATCAAAAATACCGGAACATATGTTAGAGAACTCAGTAGGGCCATTATGTGATATGAGTTTCAATCGGATAAGTTCACCCTGCTCCGACTTATGCTATCTTAAACTTTTTTTGAGGTTGGGTCACTTGACCTGTACTGGTGACCTGACCTGAGATGACCTAACCTTAAAATTTTCACAGAAGTTGTAAAAATGATGAGGGAAAAGGTATACCAAGTACGGCGGCGCTACGCGCCGCCGTTTTTCTACTATCTCCGAAAAACCCGAGGGGGGCGGGTACCCGCCCCCGTCAATGCGCGTGTTAATTTAGCAACTCTATCCTTCAATTGCACAGCGTACCACAATATTGGTACTGTGTTCAGTTTCTACTAAAACGAGAGGCCCCCGCTGCAGAAAACCCGGAAACCGCTGTCACAGTTGCCAGATTTTAACATGCAGCCCAAAGGTGCCGATTGTTAGTAGTTGCCAGAAAGCTGCCGCCTAGATGCCCGAAATGTGACAGTCAATTTTTTCGAGAAATACATGATTGTGGGCATATTTAAGGCATTAAAGATAACGCAGATACGTTATCAAGTACTTCTCTGTCCATTTTGTCAGGTTAAATAATATTTAAAATTTGAGTATCTTCGATTTAGCGGTCCCTATTTCTTTGAATTTAGTATCAAGTACGCCTAAAAGCTACTAGGAAAAGTACTAAATGGGTGAAAGAAATAAACATAGCTGGGCAGCAATTCTACCTAAACTACGCAACAGCGACAAGACAAGTTCGCAATGTTTGTGTGATGTAGAGCCTGCCAAAAGAATTTGAACAAGTGGAAAGCTACTTCTGTTGAGGGCATATTTATTAGGTATATCTGAGATAAGTGCGGGCTAAAACTAGCTGGAATAAATAGTGCTGCCCATGGCTAATCTAAGATGAATGTAGGCTACTTTGATACTGATGCACTTTCACACATCAAACTTGGTTTTTCATTCCTTAGCTTGCTTGTGCCTTACCTTATTTGTGCCCTAGATCAAGATTGGTTAGGTAGATTTGGAGCTGGAGGAAGTTGGGAGAGTTGGCGCCAGCAACAGACTGGCAACAACAGTAATTCAGGTGAGATTTCATGATCAAATTATCATGTCAATATTGTACAGATAGCAAATGTGTGCCAATGCAGTCCTCCACAAAGTGTTAAAACACACACTGGAGAGGGGCCTGGCACTAACATGCTCTAGAGGGGGGCCTAGTAGACCCCCTTCTCATCTCAGAAAATCACAGAAAATCTCAGAAAGAAAGAGACTTTGAAAAACGCTGGTTGGGGGTGTGTTGCTTACTACCAGTGGTAGTAAGCAACACACAGGACCTGAACTGCCTGGAGTTAAAGCAGGATTTTGACTTATACACTGGATCTTTCTTTGGTATGAGACTTCCAATACCTCTGTACATATTAGGCCAATAGACATAATTTTACATCTATGCAGGGTAGCTGCCTCAGAGTTTTTACTGCAAGAAGGAACGACCAGGCAGGTGATAATCAGGTGTTGGGGGAAAATCTTAAGCATTTGATCTGGCTATAAAAATGCTACCTAAGGTCCACTTTACCAACACATTTTAGGTAGATCCAAATCCTATGTTGACATTGACATTTTGTCCCTTTTGTTGATATGTGAGATAGAAGTTCAGTGGGGGGTGGGGGGAAGCTGTGATCTGGGTTCCCAATTGTGTTTAGGTGTACGCTCCCATTTATAGATTAGTTCCCAATAATAATTTTCATAATTGCCACATTTAATCATGGGGAAATGTACCATAATTGGAAACACTCCTTCCAAAAATAGAAACTTCTTCAAAAAGGGAAATGCATGCCATTGGGGGGAAACTGCAGTCAGAGTTGCCAATAATAGTTATGATCCCAATACTGAAAACAATGATCCATAATTGGAAATTTTCCTTCCAAAACATAAACATGATCTAAAAATGAAAACTCAGTTTACTACTTTCATGCGGTAATGGCTTGGTGCTTGAACCTTGTCCGTTGCAAAAAGTAAGAGACAGGTAGATGACATTCAGCATATTGGAAATAGTATTCAAGTATAAAATTATCATTTCCAGCTTTGTGTGACAGAGGAGGCATACGTCTCATTGAGTTTGTGACAGCCAGTATACCTTCTGCACCTCTGTATTTCGTTGCATGAGTCAGATATTTCTCCTCTGGTATTCTAAGCCATACAGGTCCAGAGTTTCCCTATCAGTTCCGTTGTCGACATCTTATTTCCTCGCATTCCATTATCAAACCATTGCAAATTTATGCGTTTCAAATTATCTTTTGTTCCGCAGTCTGTCAGGACCTTGTCCCATCTTGCCAGCACCTGGCTCGGCCTTGCCAGGACTTGGTTGCACCTTGCCGGTACTCACAACTGCCTTCCTAGGATCTCGTTCTGCCTTGTTGGGACCTAGCTCTGCCTTGCCGGGACCTAGTTCTGCCTTCCCGGGACCTATTTCTGTCTTGCCGGGACCCAGTTCTACCTTATCGAACCTGATTCTGCCTTGCCGGAAGCCAGTTCTGCCTTGCCGGAAACCAGTTCTGCCTTGCCGAACCTGATTCTGCCTTGCCTGGAACATGCCGTTTTTGCTGGCGCCGGGAGCAATGGCTTGATCAATGATAACATTGTTGAAGCTTTTCCTTGCTAAAAGAGATACTGCCGGAAAAGCCGTGCACTTGATTCAGGGCTCCGCGGCATTTGAACCCAGGCCAGCTGGAGCAGACAGCCGGCACGCGAAGCACTGCGCCGCTGCAGCGATCGGCGCCGTGGTGGTATAACGAAGAAATATATATATATATATGTATATATATATATAATACATAATTTCTCAATCAGAATGAAAATACCTCACAAATTGTGTTAAGATGGGCTTGTTAGAGAAGAAAGATATATTAGATACAACATGTTGGTGATAAAAGAACACAGCTTCTGTCCTTTGATAGCTTTTAATTAGTGGCCTGCTTGGGACAGGAAACCGAATGTCAATAGGAAAATAAGATGAAATGGTACGGGGTAAGGCGGTATTTCAGTTTCACTCAGGGTGCGATGGTGCTGGATATTCTTCTGCTGGAAATTAAGCATGGAAAAACTGAGCAGGTGGGAGCGGAACAAATTACCAGCTACGTTTTTTAAACGGGATTTGGTTGAACAGACTTAAGACGGACGTGGTGATATGCAAGATCTAATATTGTTTCAAACTGACATTACATCCATGACATCAGTGATTCTAAATCAACCGCTTCTAAGAGAAGCTACATTTCGAAAACAGGATGCGTATCCGGATTTCACTCCGCCCCCACCCTTCACAGCCCGCGTTAATGCTCCTGTCTATTAATTGAGTGCACTGCCTCGGCTTTTCTGCAATTAGATTAACACCGTCATCGAAGTTCGGAGTAAAGGAGTGGAATTTATAGTTCCGGTGCAGCTAATGGAATGGTGCAGAGTCCCAGTTAGACTGTTAATTGTGTTCTGGCACTGTAAGCGTAGACATCAAAGCCCGCCCGTACTTTCGAAGTGCTCGTCAGAACACAAAGCACCGCAGAATTACACTCGCATGAGTTACTAACCTTGACAATGGGTCTTCTTAATTGGTGGCGTTCGTGTCTGCACTACTATAGCCACTATTACTTGACGCACTTTACATGGTCTCTGGAATAGTCAGCGGAAATACATTTTCAAACAACACGACGCTCATTTAAGATACCAGTGGAAACTTGGTATGACATTAAAAGGAGGGTCAACATCTCAAAGCGCTTATCAACACTCATGTCCAGTCCCCAGTAATTGATATTAAGCATGGCACTGCTGTAGTTGAGGCAGCTGGAGGATTTTCCATTACAGCACCGTTTGGTGCAAACTTTTGCGTACGCAAGGTCGCCCGGTGCGCTCGCCCCTCCCTCTACCCTTTAGCGTTTCAGTGGTGAACTGAAACCGCCGCGGAGAGGTAGCCTAGAAAATAGTCACAAGTGGGCGCCGCTGCCAATCTTTAAGCTGACATTCCTTTTTCTGCTACCCTGGGTAGATAAAACTACAGCCGCTAGTAGCGAACTTTTTTAAACCGTGGAACCGCTACTGCAAAGCTACCGCTGCTACAAAGCTACTCCGCTATTGTTACTGTCTATTACAAAGCGCTACCAACGCGCTACCAAAACATGTTGCTTACTGTTCTTTAATGTATTCCAAGGAAGTTTTCTCCTTTGTTTTTTCATATGAACATGAGTTGTCATATTACGATTATACGACATATATAACGATTGTATAACATGAAAGACTTGCAATATTCTGGTAAGATATGCAAATAGAATCACACACACACACGTACACGCACACACACACGCACACACACGCACACACACACACACACACACACACACACACACACACACACACACACACACACACACACACACACATTTGTTCGATCTACTTTGGTTTTTATAACGGAGGAGAATCCTTCCCTCAGTCTCCATGTCTTAATTGTCGGGGGTTTGTGATCGGTAGCAGCAGCACTTTTGAATTATGGTGACTCCGTTGCCCCCTTTTCTGTTAATGCTCGTTACAGAAAGAGCTTCTACTGCCCCGCTAGCATTTGGAGAGCTTGCAAGCAGCGGAGAAGTGGAATGAAATAGTTAAGTGCTTGGCTCTGAAAGTACTAAATACGTCTCAACGATATCCAGAATGTGTCTGGATGTGAATGTGTGCTGTTAAAAGGCGAATGTGTGCTGGTGAAAGCCTGGGGTCAGATTGCCTTTCAAGGGCGAGCACAGTGGACTAGTTTCTTACTAAATGATGATGTTATGCCTACTTCTAAAGAAACATTAAGACGTTTCATTCCAGAGTATTCCGCCTTGATGTATCCTCATATCAGTCAAATTGGCAGCCCAAAAGTGTTGAATTACTGATTCCATGACTCGGAAAATTCCTATCACCTGAAATACTTTCAACATAAGTCATTGACATGGAACGGCAGTCGCAGTTAAGGCTTGTGGCGACCTTTCATGGTGATTGAACTTCCTTACTCGCCTCACTCAATAATGTCCTATCAGACCGATGCATGAGCTCACTTGCTGAAAAATTCGAGCCGAAAGAGGCCTTTCCTTCAAGATAAATTGCAACTAATGCAGTTTTGAGGCCTCGGATTCTTGAAGAAATTGTAATGAGCACAAAGTGTAAAGATCTGCTCATAAGCCAAAATAACACTGTTCTAGTTTGGTCGAAAACTTGGGTGTTTCTGGCATACAAACTACGAGATAGTTCCAAGTGCTGTGGAATATAATATTTTTTGTGTGAAATGTTCATTTCACATTCTGCCAGCAGTCATACCATTCAGTTTTATTCAATACCGTACTGTATCATTTTTACCGAAAAAGCGAGGGCTATAATAATCCGTAACTTGAAATGAGTGAGAGTCTGATGAAAAAACTCTATGAAATAATGGCATACACTGGGCAGCTGCATACACACAAATACTTATTTCCAATTTAGATTAAGGCCGGTGAACTACATCTTTAGGAAAAATATAAAAATCACATTAACAGTGAATCATTGTGGGATATGCCCTCACGTGCGGGCGCCCCCCTCCCCACCCCCTCCTCCTCCTGGATGACACAGCCTAAGCTTATTGATAACTCCTAGCTATTCCAGGCCTCTCTCACCACGCAGAAAGCTGAAATAGCCTCTGGTAGTGTTACAGTCACGCAGTCCTAGTCTGAACGGGAACATAAATATACATTCACCCGAAGATTCAGAACAATGTATTGTGTGACGTAAGAACGGCAAAGAAGAAAGTCTACCTATTAGCTAGCCTTTAAGAGTCTCCAATTTCCAATAATATCTCCCCCAAGAAGCTGGAGATTCGTCCGATATGCTTTCACATGTGCATTAGGGTGCCCCATTTTGTATCAACTTTTGAAAGTTGTAGGTGGGTATGTCTAATCCCGTGCATCCGGACCTGCTGAGTTAAATCATCTTGACGTGAGGGAAATTCTAACCTATTATTTTGGAAACGAGCAGTATTGCGTCTTAGAAGAGGGCAGAAATTTCCGCCTTTATTGTTTAGAATACAATACTAAAATAGTGTTGTATATGTGTCGGCGGATTACCCGGCGCCCGGAAATTTACAGCCCATCCACACTTGACAGAATCGGCCAATATATCGGTGGTAGACAATTTCGTTACCTACTCTGATCCCGTCTAACTGCTTAACTTGGGGAAGATTCTGCCACGTGTGAATGACATATTAAATGATTTATAAAGCAAAAAATTAACAGAATGATAGCTTAGATGGAGGTTGGAGCTTCCTTTCTGATTCACTTTCTGCCTGTGACTATTTTCTATGTGAGATATACAGAACAAATATTGTTGCAAGGCACATACACACGCTGCTATGCCACGGCGCCGTTCCTCGACACTGGGGGTCGCCTCGCACTAATTAGGGTCATCGGAGCACCTCTTTTTGCAAGTTATCCGAGACATAAGGCCACGGGAGGGATGTCATTGTGCACGACATGTTTGAAATTTGCGTTGTAACTAAGAATCATGGCAATATTTTATCACTAATGACGATGCATATACATACAGCATAACTACCACCCCCCTCAAAGTTATTTGACGGATACCGAGTAACAATCATCATTCTTGGATTTTAGGGTCACCTGGATCACCGAGACCATGTGGGATTCGTAAGTTGTTCAAGGAATTTTTCTTGTGCAAAAATTATGTGAAAGGCCATTTCATATATAGACGGTGAATTACACAAATAAAAGCAAGTGAAAAGATTCGGAAACAAAGAACAGGACAAAACAAAGTTAAGGGACTCGTACCAAAACACTTCTTGTGTCGGGTTGTAAACTGCATTTGATGCTTAACCCTCGCCCCACCGGGGGCCATCGATGGCCCCCCTAAGGTTTTTCCGGGATAGCAGAAAAACGACGAGACGCAGCACCGCGGTTGAGGGCTCTACCTCTCACTGCATCATTTTCCCATCATCCCTGAAATTTTTACCCCGGGTCACCCAAGGTCAGGTCACCAGACGAGGTCAACCAAGGTCACCTCACTTCACCTTTAGAGCTCTGTAAGAGCTACATTTCAAAGTCGATCGATTTGAAACTTCCTACACTTCATGACCCCTTTAGGGTCTACAAGGTGTATATCCGGGATTTTTCGATTTCGTGCCCTGAGGTTAGGTCACGAGGCGACCTCTCCCATTGGAAAAGCATGGGGAAAAGCTATTTCATGATATAAAAGCCACAAAAATGATTGCAAATACTCAGACTGCTCAGAACAACGTTTTTGGACACCTTTTCACGGATCCCAGGGGTCATATTTGCCCTTTGACTTTTCCAAGGTCATCCAAGGTTACCAGAGGTCAAAAACATTATTTTGACAATAACTTTTGACCTAATTGAGCTAGAGCGGTGAAACAAACACCATCGTGTTTGTCTTGTCATTGGCTTTCATTTTTATACGGCAAGGTCACTTTTTGACCTTTCGTGACCTCAGGTCATATAAGGTCACGAGGTGACCTCTGGCGGTCAAATTTACTGGCGGGAGGTCTTTACGTTCCACATAGCGGAAAAAGTACTGGCAATTTACTATCAAATGTACTTTACCAGGCCTCAATAGCTCTAATGACATAAGAGTTATGCCCAGTTTGCTTAATCATTGCATATTTGAGTAAAAATAGCCGATCTTGGCCTAATTTGACCTCTGGAGGTCAAACCATTGACCTGAGCACTAAAACATGCGAAGTAATTTCTTACCGAATTTACGCGAGCTTTCTATTGCACTTTGCAGATTTGCGCTAACGCCCATATTTTCGGAGTTAGAGGGGGCCATTGATGGCCCCCCGGTGGGGCGAAGGTGGCGCCGGGCCCCCGGTGGGGCGCGGGTTAAAATGTTGTTCAAAATGCCTCCGTCTAATACAGGATGCGGTGCTGTCTACACCACGCAGTTACCAAGCTCCTTCTAATGTAGAGCTATGTGGGCGAACGTATCACGGTGAAGTCAAAGCTCTGAAGGAAAGTCACTGTGCCGGAGACGTGCACCGCAGGTGATTGCCTGGAGACCCCAGGGAGACAGCACCTGGCCAATCGTGTCTTCTCTTAATCTAGCGACTGTGACACTCAGCCAACACGCGGTTTACAGTGGGCGAACCATGGTACCGGGCTGTCACTCCGATAGCTCAGTGCATAACAAACGAACGCTGCATTTCAAAAAGGGCATGCACCAAAGTCTAGACTCCTTCGCTCACAATTTCCGTTCGGATCGGCATTCGAACTACGCTGCTATTGGTTACCAGCGCACTTGCAGACATCAGAAAACCAGTCGGATAATGCATCACCATGCCAGTCCATCCACCATCCCATGCCGCTGCTGTTACAGCAGAGTTAACAAGCTAGTTTCAGCAACTTCCAGTGCAGCTCTGCGTGACTAGGAGTGCAAACAACAATGACTAACTTTTTCCGACAGCACGCTTGGTGGTGCCTCAATCTGATAAAATCCCAGATGTATGTGTTTACGGTGATATGGGATGAAACTGGAAAGGAGCCAACACCTAGTCGGGAGGGGGACGTCATTCGGATCAGGGGGCACCACTTTTGGGGGAAAAGCCATTGGGTAGGCGCCAGATCCTATCGCGGGGGCGCCGATACTCACATCCTGGAAAGGTGGGGGCTGGGAGGTGATATCAACCTTCCAGGGGGCGCCGACGGTTGATCAGAATTGGGAAAAGTGCTCCCACTTGTGCCCTAGATCCACTTATGCTAGAACCTAAAAATAGCCAAAGAGCTCCTCAGAGAAGAATGAAGCGTTTCACGGAAATATGGAATAAACGCTTCTTAACTCAATCACCGTTGAGAGCACAGAAGGTGAACCCTGTGCCCTGCGATCCAGCAGCCTGAAAATCATATGACCTGGATGAAAACGTTGCTCATGATTCTTTAACACATGGTCGAATCTGAATAAGAAGCAGAAGTGTATTCGCAATCATCCTCGATCAGCCAAGGTTTTTCATGGCTGCACGTCATGAAGGTATACTTGAAATGGGTAAAAACGAAATGCGTGTTACAAAAAGACAAAAGTAGTTTGATTCTACGCATTCCTAAGAACTCAAACATGAAACATTAAAAAATAATGAATCATTCACCATTCTGTAAGAAAGCCCTTAAAACACGCTTAAAAATGCCACGGCCAGAGGCCTCACGTTCGTCAGGTGGTACTGCATTATACGTTGTGGCGCCAATACTGGCCTATTCGCAGTTTACCTGCACAAGTTCTCGTTCATAAAGGTCGGAGTTGGTGAGCTCGTCTCGTGTCATGGTCGTGCTCAGCTGACTCAAGCAGATTTCGCAACTCGCTTGGTGGGTTGACGACAAGCACGTTTCGAAAAAGACACAATTGATGGTAATGCACCCGTTCATTCACTCCAGGGAGTCCGAGACGACGAACCTCATGGCGTATGCGATCAAATATTCGTTTGCCAGTGAGTACCCGAGCCGAAAAATTAATGAGTCTTGGAATTCTGTGAAGCTAAGTTGCTCCGGAAGTTCCGTAAATAGAGACACAATATCGAAAAGATAAAATGAGACTCGCGTTAATGATCTGTTTCAGAACCGAATGGGGAGACATTTCTCGCATGGATGAGACTTATAAACATCCATAATCATCATTGAATATGAAACTTTTAAAGAAATGAAATATATATATATATATATATATATATATATATATATATATATATATATATATATATATATATATATATATATATATATATATATATATATATATATGAACTTATGAACTGCTACACCAGGAATTTTGTAGACTTAAACAGCTGCTGGTTAACAATGGTTATACCAACACTGAGATTGATCAAGAAATTCGTAAACAACTTGATATGGATATGGGAGAAAAAACATCCGAACAAAAAACAAATCATGATTTGTTCTATCGAAACTTCATGAACACAGAGCATAAAACTGATGAAAAGATCTTAAAGGACATCATAAAAAAGAACGTTAAGCCTAAGGACGACAAGGAAGTGAAAGTCCACATATACTACCAAAACAGCAAATCTAAACACTTCATTATGCGAAACAATCCGATCAAAACAAAGACACTGAACCGCACCATTGTAGTATACCAATTCGTATGCCCACACGAGGATTGCAGGCCTCGTAACACTTGCTACATTGGTGCCACCACCACCACCCTTTCACGACGCCTCACCATACACGCCAAAGAAGGGGGACCCAAGGATCACATGGCCAACACACACAACACACAAATCACACACAAAATGCTAGCAGAAAACACATTCATCATTGACACTCACAACGATCCATACAGACTCTTCATTAAAGAAGCACTTTACATCCACAGACATAAACCATCCATCAATGCACAGATCAGCACACACACATCCATGGCACTATGGGGGAATTAGGCAGGTTGTATTGTTGATGATGTCAAATTGACTCCTAAACTTGTATCTGTTTCATTTAGTTAGGGAACTGTATTGAATGATGTGTGCAAAATGATTGCTAACTGGTATATGTAATAATGATAGTGTTTAACGTAACAATAGCAAAATGAATCTTCGTACTGTAAGTGTTAATTCTGCCAGTCACACGCCTCGCAATGTGCTCAATGTTTTCCAAATGCGATTTATTTATCTTGGAACTCAATCGACCGGCGACAGTTTTATTAAATGTTATCTTGAATAATGAATCAACTAATAGATTCGAAACGTCGATTTATTGTGATTTTATGAACTTTGGTGAGCTCATCAACTCAATTCCGTCCAATATTAAATTAACGATCAACAAAATACTAAGACTTCAAAAGAAACTGGTGAAAGCAAAGAACGCAACAATCTTCAATGGAATATGCTTAAATGAATATATATATATATATATATATATATATATATATATATATATATATCGATTTTGCATTAACTCTCTATCCATTTGTAATAGTAGTTTCGTGGAAATCAAACGATAGGTCCAAGAGCTATAGCTAGTCTAAAAACCAGTAAAACAACATTACTTTGCACGCCCCAGCCCACAATTTTCAAAAAATAGATTTTTTCTCAAAAATACACTTAAACCTAAGTTTAATAGATCACACGTCGAATTTCTAAATCGGACGGCTAGATTTTGTGATCTTAGGGGGTTTGGAATCCCCCGAAATGGGATTAACGTGTCTTCAAATGACATTCATAAAATGTTTCTGACTTTCTCAGTTCTTGAGATAAGCGAGGTTTTCTACGTGCAACATATGTCAGCAACTCTTACAGCAGCAGAAACTCAGCAACATGTTTCAATTAAACTCTTTTCATCTCTAGTGACATCAATACTGGAGTCACGCTGCAATTGACCATGCAGCCTCGACTTGATATTGGGTGGGCTTTTGATTGACTTTTTGGCATCTCTCAAGCCCTCTTAGCTTTTGAATTAATTGAGGCCTTTTCTAACCCCAATTTGGCTAAGATGCCTCACACCTGCCACCGCAGAAAGGTTGAAATATTCTAGATAGCATCATATATGCATCATTCTAGCAAGTTCTCTGATATGTAGAAGCCTTTGCGGGATGCGGTACAGTGCAGAGTACCAGTTTGTACCTGAATCAGCTCCCCAAGCGATGCCCGAATAACTGATTCGGTCAGAAACTTTCACTTTTAGAAAGGTCATAGCTATACCCGAGCCCCGCTTTGCTCATGATTGTTTTTGTGCCAGCTCATCAAAGGTGATAAAAACCTTGTACACAAACAATTATTCCATGTTTCGTTACAAAAACTAGTGTCAACACCATTGGCACTAGTTTTTTTAACGTTTTGTTAAAAAATAGTGTTTTCTGAACTTGTAGGGACATATTCAGCCTCTTGCTTAGGTACCCGACGGAATATTTTAAGAGGGGCAGAATGCTATGCGCGAGATAGCCAACCATCCCCTTTTTTCATTTTTACTCGAATTTAGGTCACTATAATTTGAATATTTAGCATTCATTGACTTTGTTGATATTTATTTTTATCATATGACTTGTTAAAGACGTAATCTGAAAAGGCATTTTGTCCAATTATTTTAGAGGAAACGCCCACTCAGAGTAAGGGGTTGCCGAAGCTTCAAACGAAATCTAATCACCGTATATTTCAATGTGCAGTGAGCAGGGGAGCGTTTCGATATACATTCAGCTTGCTGTGGCTACTCGTTTCGGAAATTTTCTAAGGGTTGTTTATTATCGTATTTATTAGACCTGCTGTGTTTAAATTCGGATGATGAGTCAATTAATCAAATGCCCATATAGCATCCACGTTGCATCCTAACGATAACTATAGCGAAATGAGCGCTAGGCCATGACTAAATTGAATTTAGCGCTCATGCATTTTCTTTCCTGTACCTGGAAAGTTATTTGATGCTCCTAATACATTTTAGCATATCCCTTTGAAAATGATGCTCAAATACATTCGTTATTGTGTCAATCGCCATTATTGCTTAGGGTTGTGCAAAAATAATCGTTGTTCATGAATGACGAAGCTCGCTTACCTGCATGCAATGTAACCTTAAAAGTACAGTAATAGAACATGAGAAAAAAATCATGGTATCAGCACCATCTGTATAACCAGCCATTGGGAGGAGGGGGCTGGGGGACTCGCGCCTCCCCTACCACGGACAGCTTCCAGCGGTGCATTTATTATAGGTACTCCAACATTTCAGGGGTGGGTCTTGGGCCCCACTAGCCCCCACCCTTTGCATCTGCCACTGCATTCCCGTGTACGGCAAAGACGAATTGTGCGTGTTGAAACGTTCGTGGAAGTGCGATATTTTTAGTGAGTCTTGCATTCTTTGCAATCGGCGGTGGATGGCCCATATGAGTGTTTTGGCCCCCACAAGCGGTAACGGTGGAAGTAGGACTCGGAGCCCAGTCACCTACCTATGAACACCGGTGAGCTAACATGCCATTTAGTCCCATAAAATATATGTTCCGAAAATAAGGAAAAACTAAAAAGAAAAAAATTCAGAAAAAGGAAATAAGTTCGACGCGATGCTGCGAGAGGATTGCATAGCCATATCACTGCAATCGGGCTTTTTTGTTCTGCATATGAAGCTCTGTGTCGATGCACAGTTACCTGTCTACAGGTGGAGCTTTGGGGCACCTAGACACGGTGCTTCCCCTTAACACGCGCACTGGAGGGAGGAGGCCTCGGAGGCCCCCCCCACCTGTTTTTCCGAGGTGACCGGAGAACCGCTTGTAGCCGAAAAACGAAACCTGGCCACATTTAACAGAATTTAATAGCGCGTCGATTGGTGAAGACTTTTTTGAAAATCGGCCAAAATTTTTTTGACTTATAGGCTTTCAAAGTCAGATCTGCATTTTGAGATCGCCGTAAACGCGCGGTCGGACCAGTTAGCTTGCATTGAAGACCGAGTGGTGACGTCATAACGTCATATAAGCGGGACTATATGTCAAGGTCACTTCACATGAAAGTCAAGGTCAAGGTCAAAGGTCACAGGTCAAGGTCATATCTGCACTTTCAAGGTCACTGACCACTGTGCGTCCGGCCAAATGACGTTACCCCGTTTGAAATATATTATGCTATGACGTTATCGGTAGGGTACCCAAATACAAAGGTCAAGGTCAAAGGTCAAGGTCAAAGGTCATTGGGAAAGGTCAATCCTCATTTCCCGCCAAACAGTGGCTACAGTGTTAGTCAAAGTGTAAATAATAAGTAGTACACCATATGGTGACCTTAAAGGTCAATGACCTTGAATGACCTTGACCCAAAAGTTGTGGGGAAGCCTATTTGAGACCTCTTCTCTATGAACCTTGTCCGCCTTTAGCTTATTCCCGCCATTTTCCCGCATAATCACAGCATTTATCAATCGATACCAGCATGACCAATATTTGACCTTTACGACCTCGTTTGACCTTGAAGATATTGACCTAGGTCAATGAAAATTGGTCATCATGTAGACCACCATAGCCCCCACCCACCTACCAAGTGGCGTTTTTCTAACCCTCTTAGTTTCCGAGATCTTAGGGGGCTTACTAGGCCCCCCTCCAGTGCGCGTTAGTGCCAGACCCCCTCCAGTGCGGGTGTTAAAGGATGAATTTTGGCATTAACCCTCTGGTGTTGACTGGAAAGAAATGGGTTAACCATTTGCATGGCACCCCTTAAATCAAGACTTTCCGTCGCCACTATATCTATCACTAGGCTCTTGTTTCCTGCAGTTATCTTGGTCCCTATTTCTATTCCTTGTTTTTGGTATCCTTATTGATGAAATTAAATGGGAAGCTTTCTAAGATTGGAGGTACAAAGGTTGAATGTTGTTATTGTCAATAGTCCTAAAAATAGCATACTTACATTCATACTATATATTTAAGAAAAATGGCTAAGATAATAAACAATATTTCGAACAAGAGTCTTTGCCAATTTAAGAGTGAACATTCACTTGACAAAGAATCGTGTTCGAAATATTGTTTATTATCTTGGCCCTTGTTCTTCAATATATAGTATGCATGTAAGTCGGCTATTTTTAGGATTATTGTAAATGGGAAGCATAAGCAAAAGTGCAGCTGTTTCGACCGTCAACACCAACCACTCCTGACTCACAGCTGACCAAGCGTTAATACCCGCCCCGGTGAGCCTCCGAGTCACATTCGCCCTGGTGGGGGTGCACAAACAACCCCCTCGAACTCGGCTCTTATACGGGATAGCGAAAAAAGGCGAAAACAGGTGAATAGCTCATGAGAATTTATGAGGAAACTACATCAGTCACTTTTTTGCTGAGGTCAATATTGAGGTCATGACAGGTCAAATAATGTGGCATGTTGGAGAAGAGTTTCTGCGCTCTAGTGTCTGACCGAGTTGAGTTAGAATAATTTTAGGCATAATTCACTTCCTCTCGTTACGAGGAATGGAATGATGTATAATATTACTGTACAAGGTAAAAACATAAAAACCAGATTTAACGTCTGTTCAAAGCCACCATCTAGCTTAGCATATTCAATGTTCATATAAATCGGCTTGAAATAACATTCCGAAGGTAATGGTATGAAAATGAAATATTTATCATCATTTTGTGCAAAATTATTGCCCTAAGTCTGAAAACCCTGCTTTGGGTAGCCCCAGATGACCTCTCAGAGGTCACAGGGTTAAACCTGCAACATGAACCTATAAAGGTGCCTAGGCTACCATGTTCTGGAGAATACGAAGGTATTACAAGCGGTGTCTACAAAATTAATGCAATTTTCGGCCAATGTCCATTTTCCCTATGCATTTCCAATAGAGAGGTCATGATCAGTACCTGTCCCGAAGTCTACGATATTGAAGCTTCCGATTTTTTGTAGTTCTCGAAGGGCCCATTATGTGGTATGGGTTTCACTTCGATAGATTCACTGTTTTCTTACTTATGCCACCTTAAACATTTTTGGAGGTGAGGTCACTTGACATGCACTGGTAACCTGACCTGAGATGACCAAACCTTAAAATGTTGGGAAAGGTTCTGGAATTGATCAAAGATAAGGTGTGCTAAGTACGGCAGCGCTTCGCGTCACCGTTTTTTTCGTGCCCCTGGATGAACCCAAGGATTTTCAGACACCACTCCCCGCCATCCTGTCGGGGGTTAACAATCCGACGTTGTCATAGCGACCAATCCTCTCCACGGAGATCAGCCTGCAACTGGAGTATTTTTCCCGCCTTGCCAGAATCGGCCTAGGTGAATGAATGTGGCTCCTTAACTCTCGCCACAAGGGGGGCATCGATGCCCCAAAATGTTTTTTTCAGAATAACAGAAGAAACCACGAGGTGCAGCACCGCGGTAGAGAGCTCTACCTCTCATCCGATCATCTTCCCACCATCCTTGAATTTTTTTGCCCCGGGCCACACTAGGTCAGGTCACCAGGCGAAGTAAAGCAAGTTCACCCCACTTCAACTTTTGAGCTCAAGCATAGCTTCATTTATTGGTTACTTGATTTGAAACTTTCTACACTTGATGACCCCACCAGGGTATATAAAATTTATATCCGGGATTTTTCAATTTGGTGACCAGAGGTCAGGCCACGAGGTGACCTCTCCCATAAAAAGGCACGGAGAAAAGCTGTCTTGTGCTCTAAAAAAATGATTGCAATTTATCAGATTTCTCAGAAAGACACTCTTGCCACCTTTTCACGGATACCAGGGGCAACAATTTCCCTTTAACTTATGAGGTCATCCCAGGTCACCAGGGGTCAAAAACAGTATGTTGACCATAACTTTTGACCTAATCAAGCTAGAGCACTGAATTATACGTCATCATGTATGTCTCGTCACTGGCTTTCATTTGATATACAAGGTCAATTTCGGACATTTCGTGACCTCAGGTTATGTCAGTTCAAAAGATACCCTCTGGAGATTACACCATTGTCGGCAGGTCATTATGTTTCCAGAGCTGAGAAAGCACTGGCATTGTCCAATCCAATGTGTATTACCAGACCTCAGTAGCTCTAATGGCATAAATTATATGCCCAGTTTTCTTAAGCATTGCATAACTTAGTGGACATAGCCTATCGTGACCCAACATGATCTATGGAGGTCAAACCATTGACCTAATCTCTTAAGCATGGAAGTTTCCGCGAGCTTTCTATAACACTGCAGATTTGCGCTAGCCCCCATATTTTCGGAATTAGAGGGGGTCATGGATGCCCCCCGTGGGGCAAAAGTGGCGCCGGATCCCCGGTGGGGCGCGGATTAACATCACTCCCAACTTTTATATGGTACAGAAATGGATACAGATTTAGGAAATTGGGAGAGTGATATCAAAGAATATAAAATCTTACATCTTTTGTACGAATGACACTATCCGGATTTGTAAACGCGAGAAAGTAGGTAGGTCATACATACATATCATAGGAAGATGTATTGGAAAATTAACATATTGCGATTTTCATACCTTTCCTGGTCTTCAAAACTTGTAGGGACATTCCCTACAAGTTTTCGGGGGTCCCAAAACTTGTAGGGACACTGTCCCTAGTGTCCCTAGTGGCGGCTACGCCCATGGTCAGCACATCACATAGCCCGCTAGTGTCTACGCCTCATGAAGACAGCGTTGGAAGACATGAACTCGTTATCATTCGACTTGGTTGTGATATTAGAAGAGACATTTTGGGAGCAGTTAAGCGTAATTTTTAATCAAAGCTAAACGTTAAAATTTATAAAACAGGGCTGGAACGTGCTTTCCGGGAATTTGATCAAGGAAGTAGTTTTCGATCGACCTGGTTTAAGGTGATCAACATAGGTAAAAAAACCCGATATTACAAACTTGGAAAGAAATCTTGAGGAACCAAAATTTTGAATATTTTCAAAACTGACGCGGGCACGTATTGAATTGGCGCCATTGGATCTACGTTACTGGTGCCCCTAGCACCCAAATATGATGATGGCTACGCATAAGGTGTAGATAGTTAATCCCTGCAACATGGCAAGGTATTACAATCCGTTACCTGACCTATTCGTACCATTTTCCTTCTCTTATGACGCCAAAAACCTCTCTCACTGGGCAAACTTAATTATCTCAGAGTACAAATTGGCATCTGTTGGAGAAAATATGCATTCCTAGCGTGGGTTGCACTGAATATGGACACTTGACAAGGCCAACGTACAATGTCCAATATGTAGTTTTGGAAATTTTCATACAAGTTTAATGTGACACACGCAACAGTTTCAAAATATCCCGGAGACTAAGAACGCGTGATAACCTAACCAATCATATATCGTTTGTTTCTAAATATAGGTGATAAAGGCAACATATGCTTCAGCAGTAAGTCCTGTTTCATTTCACTGATCGGCTCTGCCACCCCCCCCCGTTCTGATTGAGTGTCCATGTCAAGGATGACACCTATAATTAAAGATCATTTATTCCTCGATCCAGACCAAACCTGGGGGACGAACCATCAGTTTTCTACCCTACAGGAAATCATTCCCCTCAGTCCCCAACTTCACCGTACTCCAACGCTTTGGTAGCGGTCACATGTATCAAGACGATATGCAGGGATCATTTATTACATCTAATCTTGTCTATAATAGGTCATTAGTCTGGCGCTGAGTCGGCCGCCCTTTTCGTGCGACGAAAAACGCCGCAGATCGATGAGCGACGCCGGAGCGGTGGCGGCGCGAGAGAGCGCGAGAGTGGTCCGCCCAAACGAACGGAAGTCATCGTGCAGCGCAAACTAAAGTTGAGTGCCTCCATTAACGGGGCCTGCTGCAAGCGGTCATTCTGCACTGCAGAGCCAGTGCTCCGGTAAGCGTTGGCTGCCCTGCGAAATAAGCAGTTGCGAAAATTAAAAAAAACGTGTGATTATGTAATTCTACGTCTGGTGTCGGATCTAACGTTAATTCGGAACTAAGCAACGACAAATCTTAGTGTCGTGTACTAACGAAAAACACAGTTAAGTTGTTTTAGTTGTGTTAAATCGCAGACCTGTTCCAAACACAACGCTTGGCACGAGGGCTATAGTTTCGTGCATGTCCAGTTACATTTCGTCACTTATATACTCTTCGTGGGCCTGATGCATCACGGAGCCTTCACCTGAATTTTTAGAACATGTAATCGACATATAAATCATATATACAAGGAAGTCGACGCATAAGTCAAGTAAATCCCACATAGAAACAATCTACAAAGCATGCATATATATATATATATATATATATATATATATATATATATATATATATATATATAGCACGCCCATCCCCCGTCCGAGCACTGGCGAGACGTCCACCAGCAACCTATCACCAGGAACATCCTCACCAACAACCTCAAGATCATCGAGCGCGAGCGGGACCGGCGCCGCCTACGAATACTTGAATCCGTCCTCATTAAAGAGAAGTTCCCAACCCTCAACACCCAGAGAGATTACGTCGGAATATTCGCCCTCTGCCACACCAGCTCCTATGGTGGAGGTTAAAACAGAGGACTCCTAAGAAGACACAAATGCCAAAGATAGTTTAGCAGCGGTTCCATTTTTTAACAGTTTAAATATTCTTCACAGATGGAAGATGCCTGATATTTTGCCGTGATTATTGTTGTGTGATACTTTGGAATTTTCGAATGGTATTATCCAGGGGGGGTCAACGACTTCTGAGTCTCTCTGCCGATGACGTCACCTTGGGCAAACAGGCGTCGTCATGGTTACGCCGTATGCTTGGCCGGCGCCCCTTAGAATTGAGATTTGGCGGAAGGCTCGTTTTTTGGGCAAAAACATCGATCCGAATCAGTTCTGAATAAATATAAAAAACCTACATTTCCCGACCAGGCCTACATTTCAAGAAACCCTTTTAAGCGATCTATTGAAGAACTGAAATGCTGGTCCAGATTTTGTAATTTCATCTACCATGAGTTTTAACTAACTTACAGTTTAGCTTCCACTGCTTTTTCAAATATTGTATGATTCGATTCGTCGTTTGAGGTAAGGTCATCATAATAACGCTATGCATAAAAATATTCTCATTTCGACGCAATCTTAGTCTACAATTAACACTTAAACCAACACAGCAGGCAGATGAACGCGTTTCGACAAAAATTGTCTTCTTCAGCATCTATGGTAGGAGGGATAAGGAACCCGTCATCAAGACATTCAGCAGTTTCATCGTTTGGATTTTTGTGCAAAATTATCGTGCGATAGAAATATAAAGGCACCGTTTTTGAGGATATTCCAATAATGCTTCTTGAATTATTCTAAAATGTATACAAGCAAGCTTCGATATGAGACAATCTAGCCTTATCACTTGTTTTAAATAATGTTCTATTTTTATTTTATCATCATTATTGTTTTGTTATTATTATATAAAACTTTCTTCTCTCTCTTTGCTTAACCAACTCCTAATACAGCCGCAGATTTTGCCCATTTCATGAAGCCTGGCCTAAGATTAAAAGTATCATATAGCTAAAAATATAGCTATAGCTACATATAGCTCTGCACCCGGATATAGAATATAGCTACATATAGCTAAAAATGATACTTTTAATCTTAGGCCAGGCTTCATGAAATGGGCAAAATCTGCGGCTGTATTAGGAGTTGGTTAAGCAAAGAGAGAGAAGAAAGTTTTATATAATAATAACAAAACAATAATGATGATAAAATAAAAATAGAACATTATTTAAAACAAGTGATAAGGCTAGATTGTCTCATATCGAAGCTTGCTTGTATACATTTTAGAATAATTCAAGAAGCATTATTGGAATATCCTCAAAAACGGTGCCTTTATATTTCTATCGCACGATAATTTTGCACAAAAATCCAAACGATGAAACTGCTGAATGTCTTGATGACGGGTTCCTTATCCCTCCTACCATAGATGCTGAAGAAGACAATTTTTGTCGAAACGCGTTCATCTGCCTGCTGTGTTGGTTTAAGTGTTAATATCTGTCAACCACTGTTATACAATTAGTCTACAATAAATAGTTTGCATGTATCCGATCACATTTTCCACTAAATTCTGCAAATCTAAGTCAAATAAATGTCTGCAAAGTGAATGAGCGAATAATTCAATCAATGCATTATGAATAAATATTCCGAACTCATCACTTAGTTTTATGGCGAGCATCCTTTTTTCACTTATATGACCCCGACTCAGCTTGCACTTACAACCATGTAAGGTAAGGTAAGGTGGGGTCGGTAAGGTATACATACGGACGTTTATTTAAGTTTAGTATGGAAAATATCGAACCAAGAGCGCATAAATGTGGTGTCCCTGCACCCTGGCTACCAAGCATGTATTAAACATCGATTGCCCTCTGCATGCATTGTAATGCAGCATCAAAGACTATGCGCAGTGCAGGAATTATATTTCGTAACTGCTGCTTACGGAAACAACTATAACAATAAAAACAATACAAATAAACAACTGCACATTCGAAACATAGAATCATTAAAATAGCATCGTAACATCACTGCGCGAATGACCTGCGCTTTCGCGCTTCTCTGCGCCGAATGGTTTCCAACCGCCTGGAGCAGTTTACATGTTTAAGACGGATGAACGTCCGTGTCCGTGCGAAGCACCGAAGAACTGGTTCGTGGAGGTCAGGGTGCTTGCTCTTCAGCACACGTACAAAGCCGGAGATAACCCCCGGTTGGCGGCTCAGAGCATCCGGGTGCAGAGCATGATGAACGCAGAAGTCCTGCTCCAGCTGCTTGAATTTAGAAAAAGAAGGTCGAAGATGGAATGGTGAGGCCGCCGAGGCTCTTCAGCCGCGTCCACATCCCCGCCAGTGGAATGTCCTCCGTATGCTCCGAGGGCTTTCCCAAGCTGGAGTCGCCCTTCCGGGCTACATAACCGGCCAGGTAGCCCAAGGCACTTTCCGTCGCTGGAACGCCTGTTTCCCTATCTGCGGCGCAGTGTATGTCGTATATGTTATCCTTATCAGTGATTTTCCCGACTTCTGATAAGATATCAGTAGCTTCGGGGATGCCAGCATCTTCGCTGTTGACGTTTTCCTCGCTGTTATGCTGGTCGGTCTCCAGAATTTCTAGTGCCTGAAGCTCCTGTTCGACTACGCCTTCTTCCTCATCGTGTCCAGCGCCCTCTGATCCTCCGAGCAGGTTGACGTTACGGCGGGTCATCATGAGGAGCGTCAAGAGTCGGAGGCGATTTTTGGCTTCGGTAGGAGTGGGATGTGTGTTAGCTCCGCCGCCACCGCGCAGTAGGCTGAAGAACGCCTCAAGTCGGTCCTGGGACAGACGCCTTGTTAAAAGATACGTGTCGGCCCCTAGGCACTCCTGCAGGTCCTTCAGAATACCACGGACAGCGTGGATGTCAACAAGAAGCCCCTTCTGAAAGGGGTAAAGATGCCTGGCACCTTCGACACGCAGACCTTCTACCTCCGCCTCTAGCTCAGCGAGTGCTTTCTCCTGCTCCTCCGAGCCTCTGTAGCCGCGGCGCAGCGGCTTGACGTCAGAGGGGTGGCCGGCGTTCATGACGTCGAAGCCGCTGTCAGTGGCACGCAGGAAGCGTGCCTCCTCCGTGCGTCCGAGGTAGCGCTCCATGGCGAGGGCGGAAGTTGCACTTAGCAGCTGCACTGCTGGGCGAACCCTTTGGCGTGCTTGACCCGTTACCTGGAACAAACCCATTGCTGGTTTTTGCTATTTTCCCCTTATAACCCCATATATATGTTCTAAATATACCCACTGAGCTCAATAATGACCGTAATAGAGGTGCTGTTGACCCCTAATACCCCCGTATATATTTTCCAAACAATGTCACTACACATACATACATATATATATATATATATATATATATATATATATATATATATATATATATATATATATATGATTTATTTATATTTTATATGTTTATATATTTGTATATCATGGGGCTGCTATACCTACTCCCCCTTTGAAGTTGTAAACAAATTCTTGAGAAGTCCATTCTCCGCGCGATCGAGTTTTACCTCAACATGTGTTGTCGGATGCAGCTTATGGAGCACACGAAGCTCAGCACTGCCGTCAACAGCAAGGAGTTGCTGCATCAATGGCCTGGTCAGCTTTCCGGCGGACAGTGTGTTGATACCCTTGTCCAGGATATGATTGCGAAGGTTTTTAAGGCATGCGGAGGGTCCGCCAGCACCCAAATCCGTCTGAAGGCACAACAGTTTCCTTGATATTTCGACTTTGAACAAATCACTGCTTTCTGGTCAATAGCATTCTGTCCTGCTAAATCTCGGAAAGGAGGCCTATCGTGCTCAACAAGTGTTGCTTACTACAGTGATTTAACACGGTATTTGTGGCCGCCGCCTAGCATTCGAAAAATATTAACATCCATTTTGTTACATACACTTGTTGGACATGTTCAGTTTTAATCCGAAGATATATGTAAGCATCATGGTTTCCATGGGATGTGGATGCCTTAGAAGACCTGTGTCCCTTAAAACACTCCCTCCCGGATTCCATGGAATATGAAGTCAGTCATCGCGCCATCATTTTCCACTATCTACAGTAAACCTTACAGGGATAGGTACCTCCCCGAACTTGTTATGAGGGAAACAACCGGATTGTTCCACGTGAAAAATTTCCCCAAAATAAAATATGTGCTGTGATGTTAAATCCGGGGAATCCACGGCAAAGTAATTATTGTGATTAATTATTCACTGTGGTCAACTGACAACTTCCATACACGTTACCGAGATGGATCAGCTGGGTTCGGGAAGAAGACTTCTGAGTGAAGACCGATTCCTAGCTCCCGCCAGAGCCTCATGTTGGTACCACCCATGTCGCTTACTAGCGACACCACGCGGCCACCAGCTTCCTCAACAGACATGACGGCACGTTGAACCAGATCTTTGGTTGCGGGCTGGTCAAAGGCATAGAGCACCGGGAACTTCCAGGGCACGAATAAGCCGCACGCCAAGACCAGCTGGAGGTGCCCGTGTGGTCCAACTATCTGTCAAGTGACATATGTGGAAAGCGCTATTACTCAGGTAATTAGATCCATTTCTTTAGACGTATGAAAATGTATGACAACGCTTTAATATTAGGTGTTGCATGAATAATCAGCCGGAAAAAAGTTTCTCCATTAGATTTGGTCTATGGTATGTATTGGAGCTAACCACAAGGCAGAACGCTAGCAATTGTAGGCTTCGGGTCCAGTAAGTGCCAAATATGTGGCATAAAATGACACCCGCAAAGTGCATCGAGCAGTCCCAGCTACTGAGGGCCGTTACATGTTTTAGCTGCCGATCAAACACTGCCATTGTCTCTTGTTTTCACCTGTAAATTGGCGTAAACTTGCTTCTAATATAGGATTTACAAAGCCTGCCATGCTGGTGTCGCATTGGATATATCTTTCATTTTCAGTAAATATAATCTACTCCCAGCCAAAAAGGGCAAACCTGGTCTCGATGTTGATCATAGCATGCAACGCTCATCACATTCATTTCGTCAATCATGAGGTTGCAATGCCGGTCTCGGGCAGACAGGTCGCCAAGAAGTTCCTTCAACATCTCTGAAATGACAAATAAAACCCCGAGAGAGTTAGCAGCCTATCAGTGTCCTGCATAGAATGTGACAGTATACAAGTTCCAGAACGGGATTGTGAGGATAATAGCGGCATTGAACTTTCAAGTTTCATGGGGGGCTGGACGGGGGTATATTTCCAACGCCTGACCTCACTTGTTATCAACTGGCGTATTTTTCTAGGACTAGGTTTGCATGTAATCAATCACAATTTTGTCACCAATCAATCATTTTGGAATCAATCAGTTTTTTTAAACTGCTACAGCTCGTGTTATGCCCGGAAGCTAAAGGGCAGTTACCGTGGTATCTACTTTGAACTGGTGCCGTGGAGTTTTCTTCCATCTCGAAGTCTGCGAGCCATTTTCTGAGTGTTGACAAGGTTGGCAGAGGCAGAACGGAATCTGGGCGCCTGGCCCGTCCAGCATGCTGCTTGTGAAGCTCTTCCACCTCCTGTTCCAGCTCCTTGACCCGGCGACTAAGAACAGTGATCTGAGCATCACGTTCCACACAGCCAGTGCAGCTCGTTGAGCGTTGTGCAACTGACGTTGAGGTCTGAGGAGCACAGACTGAACGTCTGTGAGGGAGGCAGAAAGATAATTAACTAACAAAAGCCTACAGTGCGCCTGTCAATAATATTTGTAAGAAATTGGATAATAATCCGTGGATCCACCACTACTCGCCAATGATATTTTCATGGATCTTGAATGCTCCAACACCAAAAATTAAAACAGGGGAGTTAAAGAAGAAAATACCAAAAATCATATGGCAAAAAGCAAGCGCCCCATTGTCACGCGGTAACCGAGCATGATCGAAGGGGAATAATGGGAACTAACGTCTCTTAACTAGACCAGGTTAGACAGGACTCAAAAGGACAAATGAAGGTATACCAAAATACGATGCCTAATGCTGCATTGAATTCAGTGATTTATCTTTGGTGACTTTCCACACCTGGAAGGATGAGCAGAAGGAATATTTCTGGTGGGGCAGGCAGAGATCTTGAGCTTCCACTCCGATAGTGGCAGTGGCATCCCAGGGTTGAGGAGCTCATGCTGTAAGTTTCGCTTAAAGTCTGAGGGAGCAAAATGTGCAGAACATACACGGGCATCTTTTACATTTTCCCGGCACCCATCTTTTTTATTGCTTGCCACCATGCATGTGCCAAGGCCTGCTCTTTGGGAAACCGAAACCACTTGATATTGAGCAGTTCTCTACCTGTGCGATTCTGGCAGCATGGAACCACACAGTCCGGCATGGTTCTGAAAAAGCAAGAAACACAAGAACATAATATTTAAAGTCTGTCGGCACCATTGCTACTTTGATTTGGTTTCCTGTTCGGGACTTACTTGCATTTAATTATGTCAAAAGTGTAGAAGCTTTCGATCTGCATTTCAGGTTTTCAGCAGACTGAACATGACTATTTTGGATACTCACAAGGAATATATATTTATACGTTGCATTTTCGTTTTGCCAGGACTGAGTGAAACTATTTTATTTACCGTTAATATTTTGCTACACAGCTCTATTTTCCAGTTGCATGGCAAATTTTTGTGAGTTTCATTTGAATGAATGAGGTGTTAGAAACCTCTACATACCTACATGTATTCATGACTAAATCCTACTTTACTTTGCATATATTTCACAGGCATAATTGCTTGGAAGATATAAGAAAATCCTGAAACAAACAAGTTTTTTTAGAATCTGATTTGCCAATGTTGGTGAGGTTCGACACCTCTGGAGGCATATTTGTATTGGACCCCGCAATCTGATTCTTCAAATCAGAACATCATTAGAAGCAAAACGCTGATTTAATTCATTCACAAAGGAAAATGAGATAGGTATGGTCAGTAACATCTGAATATTACTCCTTGACTCGAAAAGAGGGTTGTCATTTTAAATACTTACATACAGTTTCGTACACACAGGATGTTATTGTCGTAGTCACTGATGGTTTGTACCACTAATTGTTATTTGTCTTGTTGCATACATCACCTGAATTATTTCTGAATCCAGTAATTCTAGTGGAGACGCGGAGATATTGCTTGTTATCGATATATAGCTGAAATTGTATGCTTATTTAATTTTCTTGTATGCTTTACACTTTATCTTACATCT
The DNA here is from genome assembly GCA_034440635.1 of Lepas anatifera. NCBI lineage: Eukaryota > Metazoa > Arthropoda > Thecostraca > Lepadidae > Lepas > Lepas anatifera. The sequence continues at coordinate 662,418 of JAOTON010002268.1, read as the reverse complement.
ATTTTTCCTAGATTTACATTTGCAACAAATATAAACAAATACATGATTCATAGACCCACAACCGATCACTGTCCCTCTTACCTATAGAGTGATTGATTTGATACATTTTTAAAAGTATTGTTTGCGTTTAATATGTCGCGATAAAAATGATGCCATATTTGCTGCCACGTGATGACGTCGACTGGGGCACCTAAAATTCTCTAATTGACTAACCTTATAAAGTAAAGGAATCTTGGGTATTATCATGTTCAAAATGTCCACTTGCTTGAAAACGTTTATTGAATTTACGAAACCGGGTGCATAATGGATATTTTTTACTTTCATAACAATGACTATAATTGGAGATATATTTGAAAAACTTTCAGAAATACCTTAAAAACATTTAGAGACTTACAAAAAGTTAACAAGAGACTTGTTAATTCCAAAAACGCGGTCATATTCAATTATATTTATATATATATATATATATATATATATATATATATATATATATATAGGTCTTGCATGCATATTCCAGAGTTAATTTCGCCTTCGCCCCGGTGGGAAGTGCTTTTTACTAACCATAAAATTTTTCCAAGGTGACTGGAAAAAAGGCTGCTTGCAACGCTGCCATGATGAAAATAGTTCGTTATTCTTTCATTTTCTTTTTTTAGTTACATGACCCTTTTGGTATCTTCCCTCATCGCGTTTAAATCAAGGCTATTTCAGGTCAGGTCACAAGTCAAGGTTAACTGATCACACATGCAAAAATTTTTACCAGTTTACCTGCCAAATTACCTTCCCGTCGTGAAGTTTAGTGAGAAGTGAATTATTTATCTTATTGAGGCTCTAAATAAAGCTAAATTACATTTAATTCTAGATTAGAGTCAACATTTCTATTTCTTCGTTGCTCCAAAAACGTAACGTTAACGACTGAAAGTACCCGATTTTTCAACCTTAAGTATTGGTTGGACCCGAGCCGCGAAGAACTCCGCGGTGACCCTGAAAGATGGAGAATACATCCTACGGTGTCAATCCTGCTCATATCTCAAAGCTGCAAGAGTGCATTGCTTATATTTATTTGGCGAGAGGGTTCCAGAACATAAGAAATGGGAAGAATATGCCTTTGTAGTTTTGGCCCAGCCGAAAAAATATTACAAGGCCCGTGTATCCGGCGCGTGATCACAGGGGTGGCCAAATATCATGGGAGACACTTTCCTACTGCCTCAGAAAGATGGGAACTCTATAACGCTTTCTTTATTGACCGCCCATGGATGGTTCTGGTTAAAGAGCTTTATCGCCTCCATCGTTATAAATCTTCTTCGGGCCGACCAGCCTTTGAGTAGCTAAATGTGTGATGATCTTTTCTGTGTTAACTTCTTACGCGCCTGGGGGAAAAATATCTTTTTGAATGTACATCCAGGTTTTGGAAGAGTCTATTTGGAATATCTTTGTTTGGAACCGGACTTTACCTTGTAGTTTTAGTCTAGAATTAAGAATAATCATGTTTTCCGTCTATTAGAAACGCAGTAGGCGCATTTAAGATGCATAAAATCATTTCATATTTTTCATGTTTGGACAGAAATAAACTGTAACATATTTTTGTAGCCGAGAAGTTTTCGTTTATTTCATACCTTAACCCTCGCCCCACCGGGGGCCATCGATGGCCCCCTAAGGTTTTTTCGAGATCGCAGAAAAACGACGAAACGCAGCGCCGCGGTTGAAAGCTCTATCTCTCACCTCATCATTTTCCCACCATCCCTGAAATTTTTTTATTCCAAGTCACCCAAGGTCAGGTCACCAGGCGAAGTCGACCAAGGTCACCTCACTTCAACTTTGAAGCTCTATAAGAGCTACATTTCTTAGTCGATCGATTTGAAACTTACTATACTTCATGGCCCTTCCAGGGTCTACAACGTGTATATCCGGGATTTTTCAATTTCCTGACCTGAGGTCAGGTCACGAGGCGACCTCTCCCATTGGAAAAGCATGGGGAAAAGCTGTCTCATGATCTAAAAGCCACAAAAATGATTGCGAATACTAAAACGGCTCAGAACAGCGTTTTTGGACACCCTTTCACGGATCCCAGGGGTCATATTTGCCCTTTGACTTTTCCAAGGTCATACAAGGTCACCAGGGGTCAAAAACAGTATTTTGATATTAACTTTTGACCTAATTAAGCTAGAGTGCTGAAACAAACACCATCGTATTTTTCTCGTCACTGGCTTTCATTTGATATACGGCCAGGTCACTTTCTGACCTTTCGTGATCTCAGGTCAGATTAGGTCACGAGGTGACCTCTGGAGGTCAAACCACTGGCGGGAGGTCTTTATGTTCCACATAGCGGAAAAAGGACCGGCAATTTCCTATCAAATTTATCGAACCAGATCTCAATAGCTCTAATGGCATAGGAGTTATGCCCAGTTTTCTTAAGCATTTCATATTTGAGTGAAAATAGCCTATCGTGACCTTTCTTGACCTCTGGAGGTCAAACCATTGACCTGAGTGCTTAAAAATGTGAAGTAATTTCTTACTGAATTCATGCGAGCTTTCTAATGCACTTTGCAGATTTGCGCTAACCCCCATATTTTCGGAGTTAGAGGGGGGCCATCGATGCCCCCGGTGGGGCGTAGGTGGCGCCGGAACCCCGGTGGGGCGCGGTTTAAACCGAATTCTCCACCTATTAGATAAATATTATCAATAAATGCCGTCGGAAGAAGTATACTGAAAAATAGAATAGTATGGCATTAACACGCGCATTGACGGGGGTCTGAGCCACCTTCGCATTGACGGGGGGCGGGTACCCGCCCCCCTAAGATCTCGAGAACCACGGTAGTTAGCGAAAAACGGTAAACGGCGTTGGGCTGCCCATCCACTTCTCCATCGAAAACATTTGAACCATTTTTTTGTCAGGTCACATCTAAGGTCACGAGAGGTCAAAACATGCCCGTCATAGGGATAACATGTAAATTCAGTTTTTCGGCAATGAAATCTGAACAAGTAAAGATACAGCAAAACGACTTGAGCTATATGAATCCTCTTAGCAAGCCGAATCGAATGATATATAATTTGACCTTGCTAGGTCAAATCAAGGATTTGACCTGACCTGAGGTCAGGTCAGGGTCAAATTATATAAAATGCATATCATTAGAACCGCAAAGCCCAGGCGAGTCTAATGCAGTTAAAATAAATGCTCTATCACCATCCGGTACTGAGTTATTCCGTAAAAACCATTTTTCCCATGTATTTCCAATGGAGAGGTCATGCCTCGTACCTGACCTTAGGTCATCGATATCAAAAATACCGGAACATATTTTAGAGAACTCGGTGGGGCCATTATGTGATGTGAGTTTCAATCGGATAAGTTCACCCTGCTCCGACTTATGCTATCTTAAACTTTTTTGAGGTTGGGTCACTTGACCTGTACTGGTGACCTGACCTGAGATGACCTAACCTTAAAATTTTGACAGAAGTTGTAAAAATGATGAGGGAAAAGGTATACCAAGTACGGCGGCGCTACGTGCCGCCGTTTTTCTGCTGTCTCCGAAAAAACCGAGGGGGCGGGTACCCGCCCCCCGTCAATGCGCGTGTTAAAAGTTATATTATTTTATTTATCTTGCCTTGGAGCCACCTCTTTAGAGTTCTTGTTAGAAAAATATTTACTCTAGGTAGTTAGGAAGCTTATAATTGCTGGTACACGTTATTATTTTCATTTAGCAGAGAATTAAGAAAGACCGTAGGAAAAGTATATGGGAAAATAACAGATATTCCCTATTTTCTATGGTCGAGCTGTTGATTTTTGTCTTCAAAAATTTCCCTGCAATCGCGAGTTAAAAGGAATTATTTTTCAGCACCAGCCATGGTAAATGTGCCTCTTACCCGCAGCCTGGGCGAAGGTTAAGACAGCACATGACGAATCAGACAACACAAACTGGCACAGATTCCTGTGCTAGTATCGTGAAATACGAATCTAAATGGAAGCAGTTGTCCTAAAGCCAGGCACACCAACCAGCCCTCACGCATACGAACGGCAGCGGTGAGCCTACACGTTATCGGCCGAAACAAGAGCAATGACTGGGTGTGCAAAGTTCCGAGACACTGCGCGGTGGGTCTGGATGTGTGCCGTTCCGGGCCACTGTGCGGTGGACCTGGATGTGTGCCGTTCCGGGACACTGTGCGGTGGGCCTGGATGTGTGCCGTTCCGAGGCATTGCGCGGTGGGTCTGGATGTGTGCCGTTCCGGGCCACTGTGCGGTGGACCTGGATGTGTGCCGTTCCGGGGCACTGCGCGGTGGGCCTGGATGTGTGCCGTTCCGGGCCACTGCGCGGTGGGCCTGGATGTGTGCCGTTCTGGGACACCGTGCGGTGGGTCTGGATGTGCGCCGTTCCAGGGCACTGCGCGGTGGACCTGGATGTGTGCCGTTCCGGGACACTGCGCGGTGGGCCTGGATGTGCGCCGTTCCAGGACACTGCGTGGTGGACCTGGATGTGTGCCGTTCCGGGACGCTGTGCGCTTGGTAACGCAACACGCACTGTCGACTCGGCTTCTTCACTTTGTTCGCCACGGTGCGACTGACTGATCAAATCATGGTCTCTGAGGATACGTGCGCTGCCTCTCGATATCCTGGCTGCGCAGCCTCGCGATATCCTGGCTGCGCAGCCTCGCGATATCCCGGCTGCGCAGCACCGGGCGCAAGAAACATCCCTAAAGTTATGGAGACTTATGTCACCTTGAACTTTTGGGTTCAGTCTGAATCACGCTTCTAGCACTAGATCGTAAAGCAGCTACTGTGCTCAATTTTGCATTACATCCACAGCAGTTCGCCTCCAGAAAGACAATAATTGTCCTGTCTGCCGAGTTTCGTAACATCTCTTCTTTTGTTTCGGTTTAATTCCCTGGCTCTCTCGCCTAATATTTCTGCCTGTGCAGCTGACAAGAGCTACGCTCTTCCGGTCCAAGTCCGGTGTGGTCTGATATAAATCGTGACCATTCAGACGGAACTCGGCTCGGATTTGTTCTGTTTTCATCAGAGCTGCGAGGATTGAGTTTGCTCGGCTCCTCGGCGGACCAACGAACCATGGCAAGCAGCCCACCCCAGTCACGCTTAGATAGAGGATGGCGCGCAGCTTTTCTACCATTTCGATCAATGCCATTGTAGGACACCGACGTACCCAGAACAAACCTATTGAAAACGCAGAATGGGCTTGGCAGAAAGGAAATACTCCTGTTATTCAGAAGTACTCTTTGTGCTGAGCCTTTCTGCTTTGATTTTGCAGTGTATGAGTGAATCTGAGCACGGTGTAATAAAAAACATACGGGCAAACGAAGCACTTACGGTAGTCTAAAGCATCCTTCGGTAACATATAATAGTAACTCGTTTTCCAAGCCAAGGAGAAATATGAGGGAATAAATAAGCCGAACGAAAGACGAGGCTGCTATGGATTCCACTAAGACAGCTATTGCGACCAATTTGGACAATTTATTGAACTGTTGGAGAAGCTGGATCAGCATTCAATGTTCGTTTGTTGGAAAGGTACATTTAGTGTCTAAAAATGTTTTTCTCAAGGAAAAAGATGGGGGTATTAGTTTGGTGGCTCTCACAAAACTATCCACTGTACAGGTGTGATATGTATGAGCACGATATCCATCAGTTCAGAATGCGTCGTGTCACTTTGTAAATAACCATAGCTTTTTTTTCCTTGCAGCCCCTTCAATGCTAAAATAATGTTCGTATAAAAACAAGACAGCACCCTGTATTTAGCTGATAATGTCGCTGTTTCTATGTTGTTTTTTAACCCTAAACAAAGATGCGAAACATGCCAACCTTTAACCTTCAACATAGAACGTAAAGTACTTCGAAGACTTTTTCCGTGCTCACTCATATCACGAAACTTCGTGAAAGCCGCAAATTTGACAAACAACTCGAACGAGCTCAGTGTAATTTTCGGTTGCATCTGGAGATTTGTCATTTCAATTAGTGTATTCAATGGGCTGGCACAGCCATAGGTTTTCTTTCTTGCTAGAATATCTCTTGTCTTCTCTAACAGCATTCTCAGAAGTGTGGCTGTAGCAGCTCAGTTATGACAAACGCAGTTATTCATCATCCAGCCTTCAGTTACGTCGTCGCAGCACGGAAGAGCAGGTTTATTAAAGACGACTTATGGGACGCTTCCTGCATATTTCATGGTGGCCTGCGCATTATGATAACACTACGGAACTAGGAATACCTTTGATTGTCGTACCATCAAATTACTTGATCTAAAGCATTGTGTCTACCTGTATGTCGTGTGCTTCTGCACTTCCTGATTCTTTACGATCAGTGGAGCCATGGAAATTGTCAAATGCCCTCCGCTCATGCAGCTATGGAAAATGTAACTAAATATTCAAAATGATGGTGAGTAGCTCCGTGTTTTTTCACTGAGGTATTGGTCTGTACCTAACCGCTTATAGATTAAGCAATGATAAACAGTTATTTTCCTCATTATAGATAACATTGCTTATATCATATCTACCTCTAAGTGGAAATGTCATTTGACTTTGCACAGATTTTTGCAGCCTTCAGCCTACATTTCGCTTATGAAGGGAAAAAAGTTTGGGGCATCAAGTGAATCGATTTCGCTTTTAGAAGGGCCACTGGTCATGGCTAATTTTCCCTCCGGGTCTGCAAGCGAATTTAACCCTCGCCCCACCGGGGCATCGATGGCCCCCCTAAGGTTTTTCCGGGATAGCAGAAAAACGACGAGGCGCAGCACCGCGGTTGAGGGCTCTACCTCTCACTGCATCATTTTCTCATCATCCCTGAAATTTTTTTCCCCGGGTCACCCAAGGTCAGGTCACCAGACGAGGTCAACCAAGGTCACCTCACTTCAACTTTAGAGCTCTGTAAAAGCTACATTTCAAAGTCGATCGATTTGAAACTTCCTACACTTCATGACCCCTCCAGTGTCTACAAGGTGTATATCCGGGATTTTTTCGATTTCGTGCCCTGAGGTCAGGTCACGAGGCGACCTCTCCCATTGGAAAAGCATGAGGGAAACCTGTTTCATGATATAAAAGCCACAAAAATGATTGCAATACTCAGACTGCTCAGAACAGCGTTTTTGGACACCCTTTCACGGATCCCAGGGGTCATATTTACCCTTTGACTTTTCCAAGGTCATCCAAGGTCACCAGAGGTCAAAAACAGTATTTTGACAATAACTTTTGACCTAATTAAACTAGAGCAGTGAAACAAACACCATCGTGTTTGTCTTGTCACTGGCTTTCATTTGATATACGGCAAGGTCACTTTGTGACCTTTCGTGACCTCAGGTCATATTAGGTCACGAGGTGACCTCTGGAGGTCAAACCACTGGCGGGAGGTCTTTATGTTTCACATAGCGGAAAAAGTACTGGCAATTTCCTATCAAATGAACTTTACCAGGCCTCAATAGCTCTAATGATATAAGAGTTATGACCAGTTTGCTTAATCATTGCATATTTGAGTGAAAATAGCAGATCTTGACCTAATTTGACCTCTGGAGGTCAAACCATTGACCTGAGCACTAAAACATGCGAAGTAATTTCTTACTGAATTCACGCGAGCTTTCTATTGCACTTTGCAGATTTGCGCTAACGCCCATATTTTCGGAGTTAGAGGGGGCCATCGATGGTCCCCGGTGGGGCGCGGGTTAAGGCACGAGCTTTGTCAATTAACAGAAACATGCGACAATGTCGGCAGATCTCTGTCTCTTTCTCATTTTCCTCTCTGTCTGTCTATCTGTCTGTCTATCTGTCTGTCTGCCTGTCTGTCTCTGTCTCTGTCTCTGTCTCTTTCTCTCTCTCTCTCTCTCTCTCTCTCTCTCTCGTCGTCCCTGACTCTGACTCTGTCCCGACAGGAGTCTGCTGCAGTGTCGGTGGATGTGTGGAAGCTGCAGCCGGCTGGACCGGCGCGGCGCCGCACCATGACCCCTCGGGCGCCGGGTCATGGCCGCCCGCCGCCGGTCGCCCGCCCCGCCGCTGCTCGCGCTGCCGCTCAGCTCGCCACTCTCCTCCGCTCTGTGCCTGACGTCATCTCGCCTGTGGTCCGTGGTGGTACTAGTGCTGATGGTGTCGACGACAGCCGGCTGCTCCGCTACGCGCCTGTGAGTGTAAGTGGAGGGACGGCAAGGAGACAGCACTGTGCGATAACTCCTCCCTGCGGGAGATTCCCGAGACCTTGGACGGAGGCACGCAGGTGCTGCACCTGAGCGGCAACTCGCTCCGGCTGCTCACGGCTGACGCGTTTGCTGAGCGAGGTCTGCTGAACCTCCAGCGGCTGTACTTGGCACAGTGCCGCCTGAGTCACATTGATCAGCGCGCTTTCGCTGAGCTGCTGAACCTAGTGGAGCTGGACCTCAGTGGCAACGCGCTGAGGATGGTTCCGTCTGACTCATTTGAGCCCATCGGGCTGTTGCGAGAGCTAAAACTAAACAGAAACCCGATCGGCCGGGTCGGTGCGGACGCGTTCTCATCAGTACCGAACCTCTTCCGATTAGAGATGAGTGACTGTCAGCTGACGACGCTGCACGTCTCGGCTCTGCGGCGACTGGTGAAGCTCCAGTGGCTGACGCTGGACGGCAACCGCCTCAAAACGCTGGCCGAGGGCTCGCTGATGCCGCTGAACAGTATCGGCGAGCTGCACCTGCATAACAACCCGTGGACGTGCGACTGCGGGGCGCGGTACCTGCGCCGCTGGCTGGAGCAGATGAGTCCCTCCCGCGGCCAGCCGGAGCTCTGCGCGGAACCTCGACGCCTCCGGAGACACCAGCTTAGAAGTGTTCCGCTCAGTCAGCTCTCGTGTCGGCCCGTGATCGAAACCGGTGCGCGGACAGTGAAGGCGTGGACCGGTGATAACGTGACGCTCTCGTGTTCGGTGAGCGCCTCCCCGGAGGCCACAGTGCGGTGGTGGTGGCGCCGAAGTGTGGTGACCAACAACTCTGAGGTACACCCGGCCGGCACCCGCTTCCACATTCGAGACCACGGCCGCGAGCAAAAGACCAGTCTGATGCTGATTGAGTCGGTGACGGCCGACACTGCAGGCCTGTTTGTCTGCGCCGCCAACAATTCGGCCGGCCACGTCATGCAGAACATCACCGTCACGGTGTCGATGCGAAAGGCGGTGACGCACGTGACCTTACGGCTGGACAACAGCCTGCTGCTGGCGGCGCTTTCGGCCGGCCTTGCCGTCAGTGTCGCCGCCTGCGTTTGCATGTGCCTGTTGTGCGCCAAGCTAAGACAGCGTCCAGCTGAGCTCACTTCAGCCGAGTCTGCCCCTGTTGCCAACGACACCAACCACAAGCCGACGACGGCAAACCACGTGTCGGGAGCTCCGGCATCGACGACGACAACTGCGTCAAGAGCCGATGTCACTGCTAACGGTCCGCGGCCTGGCGGAGGCAGGCAGCACCATCCACGGCTCCGTCAGTACGTGAGCGTCCCACAGACGGAGGTGGACCTGTCTCCTGACCCACCGCCGCCTCCTCGGCCGGCCACCGTCGGCAGCACACGGCGAGCGACAGAGCTGAAGAACAGGGAGTCGGGGCCCTCCATCAAGGGAGACGGGAGACCGTCACGGCCAAACGGACGGCCGCCTCAGCTGGTGCCGTCACCAGTCGGGTCGGGGGTGTCGAGGTCTGGCTCTCTAGACCGACACCGGCCCGACGGCAGCGAAGGAGGAGGAGGACGGCCACCGACGAGATCGATGCCCGCAGGCGGCCGAGGTCCAGCACTAGCGACGGCGTCCGCCTCGCAGGCTCGTAAAGTAAGCACGGCCCGACAGGCCAGTGAGCCGGACCATCAGACTTCCGGTATCGAGTCCCGACATGCGGAGCCGTACTCGATCACTCGGGCGATCGACTATGGACTACCGTGTTCGCGTGGTACGCGAGTGGCACGGAGCTTTGGCGCAGAAAATGGCGGCACTGCGCCGAGTTACGCCACGTTACCGCGCCGCGTGATGCCTCGCGTGCCGGAGCCAGTCGGCATGTCGCCTGACAGCGAGCTGTCGCGACTGTCTGACCTGTCCAGCTCAGCGCTGAGCTCAGCATCAGCGGCAGTCGCTGAGCCGTCGGCGACGCCGTCCATCGCTGAGTCACCGCTGACGGCGTTGGATCTGCGGCTTCGGCAGCGCCGCAGGCCGGACGCTCTTCTCTCCTCCCCACCGCAGTCCATGAATGGCCGAGAGGGCTCGATTCTGACGCGGTCGCCCCTGCTGACGTCTCCGGACACGCCATCTCAGCTAAGGAACCCACCGAGCCTGCCAACGTCTCCTGGCCTCAGCGAGGACGCCGACCTGGATGGCTACATGTCCGACTACTGCCACCGGTACAAGTACCGCCCGCGTCCCACCTACAACCCGTACACGTACCACGCGGTACAGCTTGACCGATACCTCCAGGAGTATCGTACGTTACAAGATCAGCTGGTGGCGATGAAGCATTCTGTTGAGACAGGTAGAAATAGACCGGCAAGACGCAGCTTGCCGTCGATAGCGTTGACAGATCAGCTGAGCTCTAGTCGACCAAAAGAAGACGAGTGCTCGGCAACAAGGACAAGCACGGTGAAGCCGCTGAAGCCGATTCTGAAGAAGGGCGATCAGCCAAGTCGGGGATCAACGCTTCCACCCTATTTGCGGAAATCTCCACGGTTTTCCACTGCCAACGATTACTTCTCCTATCATGAGAGTTAACCGAGCGCAGGATGTCGCTCTAGGGCGCGTATTGAAGTTATGAGTTTGAGGTGCTTTTGCGCTTTTCTGAGGCAAGCACTAAATTTTGATTCAACATCGTTGGCTTGTAATTGCTGGGGCCTCAGACGCAAAGTATATCTGTAATTCTGCCTCATTTCATGTTTTCGATGTGGCGGGACATGGTCCGTGATGGATTCGTCTGGTATCGTGTGCTGTTACGGCGGCCATTGCGCTGACGCCGGCGCCCTTCTCATGCTTCCAGTGGAGCCTACTACATCTCCAAATGGCACCGTCAACCGCGAGCGAACGGTCACAATATCGCGCAGCGTTGCTGAAATCATTTGTCTGCTATCATTCATTATACAATAACGAGACTAAGCGGTATTTCCAAACACCGCAGAGCTCATCATTGTCGCTGTATTTTCACTTTGGACGGTGGTGGCAGCAGTGAGTATGGCTCCGCCGCGGCCGACGTACCGAGCCGTCAATGCTCTGTTCGCAGCGTTGGCAGTGAGCGATCCGGCCGCCGGGGAGCCGCCCTAACAAACGAGCCGGTGCCGCTGCCGCCGCCGTTACCGGCGCTGCTGACGTCAGAGGGCCGCAGAGCGGGTTCCTGTGTTAGTGGCGGCCCCCGGCGAGGCGCCGGCCCGGTCCGCCTATTCCCAGCAGCGGAGGACAGCCGATATAGGCGGCGGCGGCCTGGTATTGTTGATCGAGACTGTTGTTCATGTCAGGTTCAGGGTGTTGCGTCGGCTGTGGGGCAGCGACGGACGCGAGAATGATCCATTTTCATAATGTGCTTCTGCTGTTACTGATGGAACGTGAATACACAAGGTGAAAATGTGCTTTCTTTTTGTGGGTGGGGGGAGTTGTGTTGGGGGCTGTTTTCGTACCTAACTGCAGGAGAGCTCCGAAAACCAGAGTAGTTTCTGAAATTCGGGTTGTGCCATGGAAACAAAAATAACTTTTCATAGGGAGTTTTTACGAGTAATGTAACTGATTAGATGTAATTAATGCAGAGAAGAAGATAATTGTATGCTATGTAGTACAGTGTTATTGCACTGGTGAAAACAATCCAAGTGTCATTTCAAAATGGTAAGGATTCTGGGTTCCACAGCAGTGCGGCAGCCACTTATGTCGGCCGCAATTGCCACTCCGTCCGGCCCTTCTCTCTCCAGGCGCTCAGTTTGGGAGCAGTTAACCCCTCCCGCCTGCGGACTGGGGATTAAAGTCACTTCCGCTCATTTTATGGCTGGGTTTAACACGTGCACTGACAGGGGCAGATCCCTCTCTAAGGCATTCGAAAGTGTCTCAGGCTCTCAACAAGGCTTTTCCAAGAATACTTGTCTCGAACCATTGATATTACTTTGCCCACAAAATCCGTTGTTATTCTCTCCCTGCATAAATTTGAAGTTCACATAAGACAAGCATGAGCTCATAAAGCGTTTAAAAAAGAGTCTCGAAAAAGATAGCAATGGGCAATGGAACTGGATCTGGTTGAGCGATGCCCTCTCGCTACCGCCAACACCTTCATCGGGCATTCATTGCCTGGGCGTGCTCTCACGTTAGCGGAGTGCTCACCACACCGACAAAGGGGTCTTCCTGATTTTGATTGTGTGCTGTTCCTGCGCCCCTCCTTAACTATGGCGGGGTATTGCCCTTAGGTTTTGAATATCTCAACGGCTTCATAACTTAAACTTCCTGACTTTTCCTAAAACTAGTACAGGCAGGTTTTCAAATTTAAGATTATATATTAAGGGCGGAGCTATGGCGGGTTTTGGAGGTTCTATAAAACCAAGTATTATCGTATGATGTTCTTTAAAGAAGCCGTTGCTGATCCTGATACCAGTTATATGGTTTTATTATATCATTTTTATGTAGATGATAGTGCATTCAATTGTCACTATTCGTATTCATCAGGGCGTTACACAGTTCAAAATGGGGATGTTATAAAACTAAACGTTATAAGAAATCTTACAGCAGGAATAAATTGGGATATGAAAATTAAATATTACAATTTAATTAAAGGCGTTAGTCACTAACATTTAAATTTATATTAGCCATATACCGCCAGACTAATATCATTGTATATTAAAATTTTTAATAAACCACGAAGTCTTATATGTCTAACATATAAAATTATAAAATAAATTAACTAGTCAGGCTATATAATAACTCATATTTTTATTTTCACTTTTTATCATATATTTTCACCTTTTTATTATTTATTAAATACAGTATATACGGCTTTAATTTAACAAATTTTAGTTTATATATTTCCTATATTTAACATTCATTTAATTTTATAATAGTATATAAAATTTTGTAATTTTTAAATTGAACTAGTTTTTAAAATAAAAGAACAAGTTAGAAAATTAAAATAACAAAATTTATATTTTCACTTTCCCTTAAAAATAAAATTTAAATTTTCTTTTTAAAATAAATTTAGCGTCAAAATCTATATACTATTAAAATCCTTAATTACAATCTAAGGAATTCCCTAAATGGTAGGACCCATAGGGTTAATAGTCATTAGTGTATAGTGCAAAATATATGGGTAGCATATTACACCATAGACGGATCCAGGAAGGAAAGGGGGTGCAAGAAGGTAACAAGAAGGAGCGGAGATTCTACCCCCCAATCAACCCTCGGTGTTACCTCACCCCATGATAGAAATTTGGCGCCCACCTGATAGGGTTTTGCGCTCAAAAGTGCGGCCTCCTGGTCCGAATCGCGCCCCACCCCCCGGCCATGTGCCCCCTCCCGTATAGGAGATCCTGGATCCGCCAATGTTTTACACCAGCTATTTGAAGTGGTAGGAGAGTAATCGCCATGATTGATGACACCAAACTTTCATCAGGAATGTGAACAGGGTCTGAATACAAATACCATATGTTCAAGCGGAAAATAAATATGCAGCTACAAAACTTCCCTCGATTTTATTCCCGAAATTTGCATGGGTCAAAAGATAAAGTAAAACAAATTATTTTATTCGAATAAAATGACTTAATGGCACACTTAAATGCCTTGAAATACAGTGTATGTCGATAAAGGGAAAGACTCAGTGAAAGAACACAAAAATAAGCCTTGCATTATTTGAACACAGTACTGCCAGACATTACGAACTTCCCCCCACATTTAGGATTTAAGCAGCACGCAAGCAGCACGCAGCACTCCCTTTACTACCACCCATAACATATTGTGCCGGAAATAACAGGGAGTGGGCCTGGTACCTTCCCTACAGCGCTGCTTACCAGCGGGTGCTGCACTCCTGGCAAAGGGTCACACACTTCCAACCTTATTTCCGGCTGTCGTATTTCTGCTATAAGTTTTCCGTCCCATTATTGGATTACACTGTCACATTTCGTTGAGAGTACCAGCCGTGGGATTATTGGGAACAGGAGGCACTGCTGAATTATGGCGGTGAAGCGTTCCAGAAAAGGTTGGCTTGCAAAACCCAGAATAACACCCTGAAAACGAGATCCCTTGGTGAGTTTTTGCACAGCGTCAATTTATCTGAGTGGGTCTGTAAACATATGGCAACTACAGTTTAGCCAAAAATACTGTGTTCAATTCGGTGTTATGCGCATGCATTAGAAATACGCGAGAGCCAAGCAGCATGTTCTTTCCAAAGGGATGAAAAATCGGTGTTGTCAAAAGTTGCACTGTTTTCCGAATATTGGAACTGCATAAATATGTGTGGCGATGTTGTAATATGTTGTATTCCGCCTGACATCACTTCAAAGGTACCGGAGTTCCAAGGTTTTGGTCCATCCAGAACAACATTGACTACTTCAGCCAAAGTTCAGCGAGACTTAACCATGGCATCAGGGGCAATGGAACGAAAATAATCCGTACCAAATAAAGGCAATAAAGCGCTGAATAGTAGAAATTACTTCTCATGTTTTAGTGCAGGCAATGGTTTGACTAGGGTCAAATTAGGTCAAGATCGGCTATTTGCACTCAAATATGCAATGATTAACAAACTGGGCATAACTTTATGTCATTAAGTATTGAGCCTGGTAAAGTACATTTGATAGCAAATTGCCAGTACTTTTCCGCTATGTGGAACGTAAGGACCTCCCGCCAGTGGTTTGACCGCCAGAGGTCACCTGGACTGATATGACTGAGGTCACGAAAGGTCAAGTGACTTGCCGTATATCAAATGAAACAGTGAACAAACACGATGCTGTTTGTTTACCGCTCAGCTCAATTAGGTCAAAAGTTATTGTCAAAATACTGTTTTGACCTCGGTACATGACCTTGAAAGTCAAAGGGAAATATACCCGGGATCCTGAAAGGGTGTCAAAACGTTGTTCGAGCAGTTGAGTATTTGCAATCATTTTGTGGCTTTTATATATGAAATAGCTTTTATGCTTTCCAATGGGAGAGGTCGCCTCGGATGACTAGGCACAAATAGAAAAATCCCGGATATACACTTGAGACCTGAGGGGTCATAAGTGTAGAATTTCAAATCGATCGACTTTGAAATGTAGCTCTTACAGAGCCTAAAGGTGAAGTAGGTACCTTGTTGACTGTCGTGACCTACTGGGTGACCCGGTAAAATTTCAGGATATGGAAAATGATCAGAAGGTAACTCAACCGCGGTGCTGCCGTCGTTTTGCTATCAAAACAGGGGATATGCCCGGGGGCGAGGGTTAAGCTATCCAGGCTTAGGTTGCGTATATAATCGGATTTATTCTAAAAGTAGGATTACTGCAAGCAAGGCAGCAGGAGTAAGCAAGTTCAGCAGCAAAACTTTGGCTCCTTGTTACCTCGGCACAATTTGTTTGTCTTAAATCGATGGCAAAGGTCATTTCTCGCTTTATTTCAAATTTAATTCCAGAAGACACACTTCTGTGATATTGTTCAAAGCCTTAGGGCTTTCTCACGAGTGCATGATGCTTCTGCTTGAGATTTGGGTCTGCCCTGCCGCGCACTGTAAGAAATATATTTGGACAAGAGTATTACATAATAATATTTTATGTCGCTCATCGAAACTATGCGTCCATTTTAAAGTGTTATAAACAGTTATCAAATATGACAGGCCAAGAACCAGCAGATTCAACTCTACAACACCTGCTCTGCTATCTTCGCGCGGGACTGGTAGATCTCCAGTCAGGTCGTAGCAGTGCCTTGTCTGAACGACCAGTGGGTAACGTGTCCTCTTCAGCCGGTACTTACTTTGAATATCTAAATATCTCTACAGGGGCCAATTTTGGTTGACACGCTACACTCCCCGAGTGTGTTTTGGACACAATGTAGTTTCGAATATCGCTGATGTGCGAGGTAGCCGATGTACGCTCTCACGGCTCTCAAGGCTGGCCAGTTCCTTATTGTGGTACCGGAGACTTTTAAAAACTCTCATGCTGCGCATTTTATCACCTCTCTGTGAAACTTTGGCATGCATACTGTGTCCGGCATATTGATACTTGGTTTGTTAAGTCGACTATTTCACAGAAATGCCGCTTACAAATAGACAAGTAACTGCAATATCAAGATCCGACTTGTCCACGTTTTGTTCTGGAGCTGTTCCTCTTGCTTATATAAAGCAGCTTTAGATCTGTGCCGGATGCTCTCAGGCTGCTTGATTTGTTTCGTACCAAAGGTCACCATTGGGATAAATAAATCACGTTCGCACTAACTTTTGCAATAAAACTCTTATTTCTACAGTGCTTAGCTCGCGAGCTCTATGACGTTGAGGGTTCAAGATCCTCTAAAAGTGGAAAAGTTTGGAAGGTGTCTGGAAGTTTTGGCAAAAATACGAGGCTGGATGCTAAGCTGCCCATGCCTGCTTTGATACCTCCTGGTAAGATATTCATATAACACGAAGATAATTAGCACCCAAACATGATGGTTTCAACTAATTCTTTTCACGAAATGTATATGCATCAAGCTCAGTGAAGCGCATCGCAACGTATACATGAAACCTGAAAGGCTGGTGTGCCATCACCTTGAATAATTTACGAAAGCTGCATCCATTATGCATAGAATAAAGTTTTCATTTGAGGGATTCAGCAAAAACAAGTGAAGCGGACAAATGCGCTCCCTTGTTCAAAGCACAACAATGAGCATAGTTTTGCACTTATTTGAATGTGGTGACACGCCTTAGGTGCGCCCTTGCTTGTGGTGACGCGCCCTTGGTGCGCCCTTGCTCAAGTGTGCCCTGAGGCGAGACTCGGGCGCAGTGTGCCGGCCCCGCCGGTGACCTGACAGTTGGAATAGAGTAGCATACCAGAGTGGAGTGTCTCTGTTACATTGGCGACCAGTATGAAATCATTATAGGCGTGTTATTCTGCCGGCAGAATATTCTGGGCTTATGACGTCACAGTTTTCGTGACGTAGCAGTGACGTTCTCGGTCTGTTTGCTGACGTTGACGGTCTGCTTGCTCTCCTCAGGATTTCTAATTGATTCTGCAGCTGTGTTTTGCTGCACCAAAAGGTGACGGGGCTGTGTGAGAGAGGAGATAGGTGATATGAATGCAAAGCAATGGACATTTATAGACACTAAGGGAAGGACGGAGGCTGTTTCTGAGAGCGAAAATTCATATTTTATGTTGAAGGAAGATAAAAGCAATGTGGTGTTGTGCTACGTGTTTATTTTTATGTCTATTTTACCTTGTTAGTTGCCTCATTTTGGTCTGTCCCAATTCTGCTTGCCTTGAAAACACTTAGTTTCCATGGTAAAAATGTGATCCAGATTGGACGGATGATCAGGAAAGTTGTTGACTTCATCACATGCTATTTTCTCGGCAGTTTAGTACAGATTGTGTTATGGTCCTGAGGAAATAGTACTTTCAAGAATCGCCAGAATCGCGTGCGTGTTAATACTCATTTTTACCCTAAGTGCATGTCCCAATGTATGTTGCCCATGTGTATGTGTGAAACATATGTATGGATATAATGGACTTCATTTGCATTTCGATCCTTATCACATTTTGGCCATGTAGCCTAGGTCAGTTATGGTAATGTTTCATCCATTATTTTATTGGGGCAATTAAGTTGTCAATATGTGTACAGTCTATGCAAGTAAGGCATGTAGTAATTGTGTGTTCGTTCGCATGTAAACTGTTCATTCTACATTATGTTAAGTTATTGTGTCATACCCAACATGTATGAATATGTCCCAGCCTTGGAGGCCAGTTAGATACTAAAGCAGTAGCTGCTCCCTTCATGTTTACTATTACCACTCAATAAATAATTGTATATTGGTGTGTTTTGTAGTCCTTCATTACTGCATGGAAGTTTTAATGAAGGTTTGTACTGGAGCTAATTTTTCTATGGCTGTCACGGAGTAAGTGTGAATATGAACCTTCAAGAGGACATGGTTATGCCCGCTTCGAAAAACTTACCCAACAATGCATGTTCTGTTCCATTTTCCCAGATTTGAGCTACTCAACCATCCTGAGCTACCTGCATGTTTTGAAGGCTGACATTTGCTTTACAGGTACCTTCCCTAATTCTTGAATATGGTGATTATGCTCTATTGCTTTAAGAAGCAGGAATGATTCATAGGAGGCCTGAAAATGGAGTTTATCGCGTTTTATGCTGATGCAAACTGTGGTCGAATTCTCACCCTAATACTCATTAAAGTTTTCTGAATGACCTTATTGAATGTTTTTCCCACCAGGCTCTCCTACTAAGGGTAGTCATATTTGTGGTCTCAATAAATTTGGCACTCTCTTCAGCATAAAGATGGCTTTCGTGGCTGCAGTGTGGCACTTGGCACTTGGCTTAGACGATTCATCTTGGCGTCATACCCTATTTTAGCATGCCCTGCTTTATTTTCGGCTACATGGACTTGCATACATGAATTTAAGTGGTTGCTAGTAACACAAAATCTATATCTTCCTCAGAGTTTCTCTGATGACTCTCCATCGATCCCACTTTTCACAACCCTGCTTTTTATTTACACTTCATCCTTCTCTTAAATCCTTGCCTCTTGTCTGGGCCCACATGATGTGCATCATCCTTCACATAAACCAATTGTAGCGCAGGATCAGATCGTCTGCATGATCCGTGAACAGTTCTGGATAGCACACGATACGGACTGGTTACAGGCTCATGATATGGAAGTTTTTCCAATGCTGTGCTGTTTTTGGCATGGGTCAAGTACGTCACTGATTATTTGTATTTGTTGTGATATCAATGTTAACTCTCGCCTTCCTTTCCTTGCAGGGACAAGTAATGATGCTATTTTAACTGTCTCAATCATTACATGTGTACGTGGCACGTTATCTGTGCGTGACTGATCTTTTTAGCGTGAATGCCACATGCCAGCACATCACTACTTGCACTGCTCGGCCTTCAGGCTGATGGCTGCTAACGGCTGCATCAAGTTACGTTTTGTTAAAAAGTGCAGCCTTTGTGTCGGCACTTTTTCGACTGGAACGAGATGAATGATGGCTGCTAAGTAACACGGGTCAGGTCATTTCTAACTTGCTGCAGTCATGTTTCCGACAATGTTCTGTGGGTAATTGGGTAGTGTAAATTTTTAGACCGGCATCTGTAAATGCATCTCAGGTTATTATTGATGCTTGAGGGGTTTACATGGGAAGGACTTCAGCAATGGTACACATCTTCTCTAAGATGCAGTTTAATGTGGTGATGGAATCGCATGCATTGTACAAGAATTAATGCTACGTAAAGGAATCCTTTGTCGCCGGGAAAGTTTTTATATTTGTTATACGTCTAAACGAACTGATTGAACATTGTTACAATGCTTGAGATGTGTGGTATCAAAATGAGGGTACATTGCTCGAACTTTTTGTTTTCTTGCACTGTTTGAACGTTGTGCGATTGCAAAAACGTCAGCTTGTAACCTTTAGGTTTGTACGTTTAAGTTATAAGCATCTTCGTTGGATACTATACTGACGCAGCGAGTGTCGGTGAGGTCTGATGCGAAGGATCATAGAATGCTGGTGACACTACCTCTTCCGTTTTTGAAAATTAACTTAAGTACCTATGCTGTTCTGCTGTTCATCTCACGGGGCTCGGAATGTATGTATTAAACTAATATATCCGTGCAATCAAACACGTGCATTGTTCCGCTCTACTCGCATGGTGTCTCAGGGAGGAGTAGCCGCGGATAGATTTCGAGGCGGATAAAGAACGTACATTTCGGCACCATAAAATATTGCCTGCTCAAAAAGACTAAAATAGGAAATATAGCTTGTTTTCAGAGCTTTGTTCGCATTCGCCAGAAGATGGGGCAAAAGACAGTTTTCGCTCGAAATTTACGGTGTTCACAATTTTCTGAAAGAACAATTTGTCGCAATTTCAGGGCCCGTTGCCTCCAGTCCCAAACAATCGTCCCAGATCCGACAATATATTGTGCAATAAAGCGTCAATTCTATTGCAGAAGAGGACGTAAAATATTCGTGCAGTCAGTGTGGATGCGGGCATCGGGCCACGAAATGTGCCAGTACATGCAAATATATATATATATATATATATATATATATATATATATATTAGACGAATACTCGAGAGGCTTCAAAACCAATCTGGAGCCCCTGGAACCAACTCTTGAGCCCATGAGGCCAATTCTTTACAGACCTCGGAACCAACACTTATGGCACCCGGAGACAAGCTTTGGGGGGGGGGCGGATAGACTTCTCGTGGGAGTTTTGAAACCAACATTCTGGTGGCACTTGAGTTCCCCAGATCTATTTTCGGAACGGTCTCCAGATATCACCAAGGCCCTCTGTACGTGTCATTGTCGTGGTTAAGCTAAGCCCAAGGAGTTTTTCGCCGTTACAGTGAAATAAGGCGGAGAAATATGTTACCGAAGTGTGGAATTCATTACGAGCCCGAATCCCATGTTTTTTTCAGAGGTGAAATTTTCGTGTTAGCAGTAGGTTGAACATTGACTCAGGCTTAGCCAAGGGGGCGGCAGGGACAGCCGCCCCCCCTCCTGAGGGCCCGAAGGGCCCCCCTGAGAACACGGGCCGTGTGAACGTAGCTCGCCCGCACTATTCTCTGTGGCTAAATTTGAAATTTCATACCAGAGAGGGCCCTCTTAAGCCCTCTTCAGCACTATTCTGTCAAAAGCAGGGCCCTTTTTACCCATCAAGGCCCTCTTAGCGCTGTCGCAGGAGCCCTTTTCGTGCCCCCCCCTGAGTGAAGTCTTGGCTACGCCCTTGACTCAGAACAGCTTCATTCTGAGTCAGTCAGTTTGACTGACTCCCTCACTTTTTGTGGGTTGCGATACTGATGTTTGGAGGGTAAATCTGCACTCGAATATGAGACCGATTGATAGTGGAGCAATTTGCCCTCTTCACTTTAAAATTTTTGGGAATCAGGGGTAAGCAGCGACACTTTGATCCAACTGAGTCTTCAGGCGGGTGGGGAGCAACGGCTTAAAAATGCGGAAACTTATTTAGGGAAAACCGGGTAAAATTAGGTGACGGGATC
The DNA here is from genome assembly GCA_034440635.1 of Lepas anatifera. Classification (NCBI taxonomy): domain Eukaryota; kingdom Metazoa; phylum Arthropoda; class Thecostraca; family Lepadidae; genus Lepas; species Lepas anatifera. The sequence continues at coordinate 641,315 of JAOTON010002268.1, read as the reverse complement.
GGGGGGGGGCTGGCAAAGTGCCTTAGCTCAATATACAGAAACATCATGGATATAGGTGGATTCATTGGGCAAGGAACCAGGGCAGACCCTCCTTGATTGTGCATAGGTGCTCAATCTCACTACGCTCTGTTACCCTTCGAAGTCTGATTTTTCTTGGCAGGTGACGTTACACTCCCTGCCAGGTTGCGCGAGAAAGGTGCCTCCGGGACGGGCCCTATTGTGGAACATTTTTTGGTGATTGTTCCTTCATTTCTCGAATAAGTGAAAGCGTTTGAATTTTCCACACATTGAAGAAATGAATTTGTATTGTACGAAGACATAGTCTTTTATATAAAACTCCCATAAAAGACGGAGCAGCTTTTTCTTTGTCGTAAAATTTTAGGGGAAACGAAATAATTCCTTTATCTCCTTTCAAATCTTAGACAGCAGCTCAACCCCTTGCCCACCTCCATGGCGCCGCAACTGCGGCCATGCAGACAGGGGCGGACGCAGGCCCGAGTTTTTTTGGGGGCAGGGGGGGCTAAACCCATGTCTGCCTCTCCTCCGGGGGGTGGGGTTGGTGGAGCGAATATTTTTAGACCTAGTGTAAACACCTTTTTTCAAAAATTTCTCCGGCGTTTGGGGGAATAAAAGGTAGTTTTCCTCCCCCATCCAACGCTTTGGGGGTGGCATTGTCAGAAAGCCCCCTGCGTCTGCCAATGCATGCAGAATTGTGAAAAGATCATACTATATCCCGGCCCTGAAACGTGCGAACGACAGGGTGGTGTGTTATTTCGTTGGTAATGTTGATAAATAATTATTAAACAAGTTTGTCGTGGTGCCTTGTACAGGTGTAGTAACGTCCAGAATATTGGGGAGGTGCATTCTGAAGTTGTTTCTGTCCTGTGAACACGTTATGGTCAATGGTTAATCCTGAACACTGCGGGGACTTAACCCTCGTCCCACCGGGTGGCCATCGATGGCCCCCCCTAAGGTTTTTCCGGGATAGCAGAAAAATAAAGAGGCGCAGCACTACGGTTGAGGGTTCTACCTCTCACTGCATCATTTTCCCACCATCCCTAAAAATTTTTACCCCGGGTCACCCAAGGTCAGGTCACCAGACGAGGTCAACCAAGGTCACCTCGCTTCAACTTTAGAGCTCTGTAAGAGTTACATTTCGAAGTCGATCGATTTGAAACTTCCTACACTTTATGGCCCCGCAGGGTCTACAAGGTGTATATCCGGGATTTTTTCGATTTCGTGCCCTGAGGTCAGGTCACGAGGCGACCTCTCCCATTGGAAAAGCATGGGGAAAAGCTGTCTCATGATATACAAGCCACAAAAATAATTTGAAATACTCAGACTGCTCAGAACAGCGTTTTTTGACACCCTTTCACGGATCCCAGGGGTCATATTTTCCCTTTGACTTTTCCAAGGTAATCCAAGCTCACCAGGGGTCAAGAACAGTTTTTTGAAAATAACTTTTGACCTAATTAAGCTAGAGCGCTGAAACAAACACCATCGTGTTTGTCTTGTCACTGGCTGTCATTTGATGTACGGCAAGGTTACTTTCTGACCTGCTGTGACCTCAGGTCATATTAGGTCATGCGGTGACCTCTGGAGGTCAAACCACTGGAGGGAGCTCTTTATGTTTCACATAGCGGAAAAAGGTCTGGCATTTTCTATCAAATGTACTTAACCAGATCTCAATAGCTCTAATGGTATAGGAGTTATGCCCAGTTTTCTTAACACGCGCATTGACGGGGGCGGGTACCCGCCCCCCTCGGGTTTTTCGGAGATAGTAGAAAAACGGCGGCGCGTAGCGCCGCCGTACTTGGTATACCTTTTCCCTCATCATTTTTACAACTTCTGTGAAAATTTTAAGGTTAGGTCATCTCAGGTCAGGTCACCAGTACAGGTCAAGTAACCCGACCTCAAAAAAGTTTAAGATAGCATAAGTCGGAGCAGGGTGAACTTATCCGATTGAAACTCATATCACATAATGGCCCCACCGAGTTCTCTAAAATATGTTCCGGTATTTTTGATATCGATGACCTAAGGTCAGGTACGACGCATGACCTCTCCATTGGAAATACATGGGAAAAATGGTTTTTACGGAATAACTCAGTAACGGATGGTGATAGAGCATTTATTTTAGCTGCATTAGACTCGCCTGGGTTTTGCAGTTCTAATGATATGCATTTTATATCATTTGACCCTGACCTGACCTCAGGTCAGGTCAAATCCTTGATTTGACCTAGCAAGGTCAAATTATATATCATTCGATTCGGCTTGCTAAGAGGATTCATATAGTTTAAGTCGTTTTGCTTTATCTTTACTTGTTCAGATGTAATGCCCGAAAAACTGAATTTTACATGTTATCCCTATGACGGGCATGTTTTGACCTCTCGTGACCTTAAATGTGACCTGACAAAAAAATGGTTCAAATGTTTTCGATGGAGAAGTGGATGGGCAGCCCAACGCCGTTTACCGTTTTTCGCTACCTACCGTGGTTCTCGAGATCTTAGGGGGCGGGTACCCGCCCCCCCGTCAATGCGAAGGTGGCTCAGACCCCCGTCAATGCGCGTGTTAAGCATTGCATATTTGAGTGCAAATAGCCTATCGTGACCTTTCTTGACCTCTGGAGGTTAAGCCATTGACCTGAGCGCTTAAATATGTGAAGCAATTTTTTACTGAATTCACGCGAGCATTCTAATACAATTCGCAATTTGCGCTAACCCCCATATTTTCGGAGTTAGAGGGGGAACCATCGATGGCCCCCGGTGGGGCGAAGGTGGTGCCGGACCCCTGGTGGGGCGCGGGTTAAGGGATGCCGAGGATCGATCGTGTATGGGGGCGCCTGCCCCCCTTGACCCCTGGATCAGAGTATGTGTGGAAGGCACGGCATAACAAATAAATAATACGTAAGAAGATGAATCGGGCCACACTACCAATATCATGATGAGTCATTCAGACCCGGCGCGGGAGTGTACCGCAGGGCGAGAGCGCCACCTATATTCTGATGGGTGCGCTCCCTATGTGGAAACGTGGGCCCTCGTCTTCTATCTTCAAGAGTCGCTTTCCTCTCTAGGAATATACTTAAATTTAGCATATCTTCTAGCATTTTATAGCTCTAAACAGGACGGTCAGAACATCTATAGCATGTTTTAGTTTAAAATTTTCAGTTCAAACATTTTTGATTATGTAGCAACTGCGCATTTATTGTCAACTTTGCCCGGCAGACGGAAAAAAGCAGCTGCTGTAATCCGCAGCCGAGGTCTGTTTGTGATGTCATAGCTATGACGCACTCAATAGGGTCAATAGTTGGCCCCGCCCACAGCAGTGTAAATAAAAAACAGACACGACTCCAAGCTCGCTCGTGGAATATGTTTCTAAAATTTCATCCATGCGCATGCGTGCTGGAAATATGTGCTGCCATCGAAAGTGTCACTGAGCAAATAGTGCGCCATTACAAGCCTACGAAATGTCTCAGCTGCGCCACATAGTCTGCTCTCCAGCTGTCCGATTTTCTGTTGCCGCAGGCTCCAGGCTGCAGTCTGTTACGTGACGTCAGGGTCTGTTTGCGTGACGTCAGGGTCTGTTTACGTCACGTCTAGGCTGCAGCCGGGACAGTGGAAGATACCGTACTGCGCATGAGTGCGGCATACTATTATGCATTCTGCCCGCAGAATAACACGCCTTATATTGCGGGCTTCGGTGAAAAGATAGCTTCACTGCAGTATTGGGAGATCTTCAGCTGCACCCGCTGACGTTTATCATATTGGATTTGACGTCCTGGTAGATAAGTTTATGGATAATTTTGATCCGGACTCAGATTCATGGCCGGAGTGGGAGGACCATTTTGAGTTCTTTTTGGAGAGTCAACAGATAATAATTGTTGTAGTTTAACGACGCACCAACTGCCAGGGTCATACGGCGTCGCCAACTCTCACCCTGTTGGAAGGGATTTTGGGGATCAGATCGACTTATTCAGAGGCTCCGCCGGGACTTGAACCCGGGACCGGTGGCTTAGAAGACAAGGGTGCTATCCACTAAGCCACCTCATTCCCGAGTCAACAGATAACTGATGACAGACTGAAGCAGGCAAAGCTCTTGACCATGTGTGGAAAGAAATGTATGAATTTTTCAAAGTTTGATCACCACAGTAAAAACGAACCAGAAGACTTACTCGGAGCTATTGTCGATCGTGAGGCGTCATTAGGATCCTGAGCCATAAAATGTTTTCGCCGGTACAAGTTTAGCCAGTGCCGTTCTGGTGAGGGCATCACTAGTTTTGTCTCATCTTCGGCGTGCAGTGGAACACTACGAGTTCGGAATTACGCTGGAACACCGATTAACTGAACAGCTGGTATGCGGTGTCTCCGAAGAGCGGATCCAACGACATCTCCTGGCAGAAGAAGACCTCACATTTACGAAGGCTCAGCGAAACAGCTTGTCCCTTGTCCAGCTTCCACCACAGCAGAGGTTCGCAGGGGAGAGCATTGTTTCTGGTCTCAGTTGTTGAAACAATCAGTCGTATTTCAGAAACTTTTCGTCAACTTCCCTTTCATTGGATCTAGGCTGCCCCAGCTTCAATGAAATACTGAAAACCGAAATTAAATTCTGGAAAATGATTGCAGTGTAGATCATATATACTCGCTCGGTAAAGATTTCCAGACATGTCTGCTCCGAAGCGTCAAGCTTACGTGAGCTTCTATAAACTGTGTAACTGGTGTCACTCTTGTTCTTGTTGGCTGTATGGTGGACTTCGGCCTATTTGTTGGCAACCTAATTAAGAACAAAGTTTGCGAACCAAAAATTGCAAGGGATAATTTTCTTGGATTTGGAGATTTGCGAATATGGTTAGAGGTTCTTTTTCCTTTATACAAAGGGTTAAAGAGGCTGTGTCATATAAGTTTAGCTGTCCGAAGCCAGAGAGCTGAAATGACATTGTTTGTTGTACCGCAGTCCACCTGGCAAGTGCAGAGGAGGGGCCAGTTTGGAGTGTCACGTCTGTTCATGGTACCGTTTTGGGAACGCTGATGTAATTCAGCGCTGACGGTATCGACAATGCCGGAGGGTTCGAACCACTTGTCACAAAAATAAGCTCTCCGATTTCGGCCGAACATGGTAAAAAGTTCTGCTGCTGCGTGAGCCGAAACTAACAATCAGTCCGAACTCATAGAGTATTTGGTTTTAGAGTGGGTGATCTGCTGTCGGTGAGAGGCTGGAGGCCTGTCCCCTTTTTGAGGCCATTGTTGGCGCTTAAATCGTTGCGTGAGTGTTGTAAGACATATATCCAGGTCCAAGAAGGGCTGTCTATAACCGCCGAGCTGTGAGTGGCGCCGGTGAAGCGCCACGGTAAATTCGCCCGGTCACAATGTCTTATCTTCTGTTCTGTGCAATGTACTGGGAACACATTAAAATACGCTGAGCTGAGTAAGCAGAGCTAAGTGTTAAATATGCTTTATAAGCTAAATATCTCTGTTGAAAACTTATCGGCACCCTTGCGGGACAGTTATGTTCGCACGCTCGGTCACTCGCCCCAACGTACCAGGTGGCGAGGCTATCTCGATTCTCGGGATTTCTCTATTTATCGCAACAGAGGACTGCTCTGGTGATACACGGCGAAGCCGTGCCCTCAGGCACTGAGACCGGACTGGTGGATCCATTTAAAGGCAGATCAAGCCCGTGCTCCCAACAACAAGGGCGCTGGTTGGTCAGCGGAAGTCCCGAGTCAAGGCGTGCACTCCCCAGTGTACTGTCCTCTCCTGGGTAGGAGGCAGTCGAGGAAAAGGCTGCCAGAGGCCAGCCATGATCCAAGGACCTCCCACAATGGTCCGAGACGCATTAACCAACTGCGCCATGGCAGTGGTTGCGTGTCCCTTGACATGTCTGCCAAGGATGCTCTAGTTATTGCCGGTCAGTGTTCGAGGCCTGGTTTTCGTTTTCTCAAGCCGCTACTGCCGGTGCGAACGTTGCAAGGACGGGGTCCGAAAGGTGTTGGCGATGTGAGCGCTTTAAACATTCACCAGACGTCTGCCCGTTTCATCACTTGAAGTGTCATTCATGTTGCAAGTTTGGTCACATTCAAAGCGCGTGCAGACAGCGAGCTGGGCCACGGTCATCAGCAAGAGGAAGAGGAAGCTCGGTGCGGCATGGACTTCGTCCTGGACAGCATGCTTACTGCGTGGATGGCGTTGATGAGGACGACGAATGGGAAGACTGGTTGGAGGGAACGACTGAAGAAGTTCGCCAGTCCTCTGATTCTGCTAACGTCAGCCAGGTGGGTCATGGCCCTCCGCCCATTACCTGCACTGTTAAGTGTCTGTGCACCAATGTTAAAATGGAGGTTGACACAGGCTCCCGTTACACTTTGCTTGGGGAGGACGCGTATTTTTCTTTCAATGTTCGCCCGCAGCTCAAGCCACGCAGTATTAGTTTACGTGCCTACACTAAGGACACGATTCCAGTTCTGGGTGTATTCCGTACCTCGGTGAAGTCTTGGCGAGACGCGAAAGCAACGGGTCTGAGAGGTCCATGAGGTATGTATTCCACGGTCTCACTACTGCGGAGAGAAAATATGCCCCGATTGACAGGGATTCATTGGCAATTGTTTTCGGAGTCAGCAAATTTCACAAGTGGCTTCTAGGGAACCATTTCGTGTTAATTAAGGATCATAAGTCACTATTGCAGCTATTAGGAGAGCACGAGGATCTTCCTGAGATGGCATATTCACGAATCAGGCGTTGGGCATTATAACTTTCTACTTATAGCTACAATATCCAGCACCGGCGCCCTGAAATGATGGGGAACGCTGACGCACTGTCGCGCTCCTTTTGCCGCTGTCAAAGCCGCCAGAGGTGGAAGACTTGCTTTTGAAAATTGGCAGTCGTGTGTTTGATGCTTCCAAAATGGTTCAAATTACGTCCACAGATCCATTGCTGGTGCGGGTGTTGTACATGGTGCAGTTGTACATACATGGTACAGACCAGTATAGAGACTGGTCGGAGCAGTGCGACCTACTGTGAAAGTCCCTTTATTATAGGAAGTTGGAATTGTCAGTTACTGCTGGTGTGCTGTGATGGGGTAACCGGGTGATAATTCCAGTAAGGGTTCGCGCTGGAGTGCCTGCAGAGCTGCACTGTTCTCACCCAGGCATTGAGCGGATAAAGTCGCCGGCCAGGAGCTGTGTTTGGTGACCCAGCATCAACGCCGACGTTAAGCGCACCGTCGGTGGCTGCCAGCCGTGCCAGCAGGGCTGACTTGCCCCGGACCGCGCACCGCTAAGTATATGGTCTTGGCCGAGTCGACTGTGGTCCCGACTGCACATCGATTACGCCGAGCCAGTAAATGGATGCTACATGCTCGTCGTTGTCGACGCATAATAGAAATGGATAGATGCCGACTTTTGTGCAAGCATAAACTCCAAGACAACTATAAATCAGCCTCAGGAAAATGCTTGCTCACTGGGGCCTTTGTGATATGTTGGTGTCAGATAATGCAACTATCTTTACATCTGAAGAGTTCAGGACTTTCTAAGGTCAAACAGCATAAGGCACAGAACTGTTGAGACTCGTCATAGTCAAAGAAATTGATGGGCAGAAAGGGATGTAAAAGAGGTTAAGTTGACACTGCACCGGTCGGAGGAAAAGGATTGGGAAGTTTGTTTGGTTAACTGGCCTTTAAATCATCGCATCATAACCAACGCAAGAACCAATGTGTCTCCATCAGAGCTGATGCTGGGCCGGCGACCGCGCTGCCGACTGGACCTGCTGCGGCTGGACATCACGGGAACGGTAGTCAGCCGGCAGGAGATGCAGAAAAAACGCGACGCTAAGCGACAGTGTGGAGTCTTCGTGGTTGGCGACGATATCTATGCCAGAAACTATGCGATGGGACCGGAGTGGTTCCCTGGGATAGTCAGAGCCGTAGATGGACTGGTGTCGTATGTGGTGCAGTTATCCGATCCGATGATATCAGGGTGTGAAACGATATCCTGTGAGGGTGCGCAAGAAGCCAGACTATTTTGTGCCGGAATGGTGCGTTTTGTTGTCTATCACGCACTTGTGTTTATTAGATTTTTGTTTTCTTAGGCTGCTTAGCCCGAACATTCTTGTTGGGGGAAAACAGTGTGGTGACACTCCTTTAGTGCTCCCTTGCTCAAGTGTGCCCTGAGGCGAGACTCGGGTGCAGTGTGCCGACCCTGCCGGTGACCTGACAGTTGGAATAGACCAGCATACCAGAGCGGAGTGTCTCTGATGCAGTGAACATTCACATTTATACAGTGAACTTTATTTTGAGCGTCCCCGAAAAAAAATCATCTTTAGTTTCTGTTCCACAGCAAATTTGAATCAATGTCCAAATGTTTTCTTATCTCGTCCGACAGCTACCACTCATTCGATTTTTCGTTGTATTCAGGCCACTGCCCCGTTTCAGTTTACCCACAGTCAGTGATTATGTGGGTACTGGAGAAAGGTCACACGGAAGAGACATGCCTTATTTAACAATGAATTGTACTTGTGAGAACACTCACCGTGGAAATCGGGTTGCTCCTAATCATTTTCCTGGAGTTTGAAGAATTTAAAAGATTTAGACGTTCTTTATGACACCCAGTCATTCTTCAGAATACTGAGAAGATTTGGCAATATGTAGAGTGCTATACTGGTAATGCAATCTCCAGAATGTCTAGATATTTTGGAGAGTGTCTGGTTCTTCACCTTCCCTTTAACACTGTAACACATCCACATGCCATATAACATCGCACGTCATATACTACATAAATACACTTCCTTTGCTGGCCTTCTCACACAACGATCAAATGTAAAATGGCTCCATCCAAACAGTGCTACAGCAGCTCAGATACAATTCCGGTCAATAAAATAAATCAAAATCAAAGCTGAAAGGTAGACTAAAAATTCTATGGCTTAAGCCGGAAGCAAGTCACTCCACGCTAATTTCTTAACCGTCGCCCCGGTAGGGGGTGTTTGAAAACCCTCCTCGGGTTTTCCGGCGGCACCAAAAAACGGCGCTGCAAAGAGCCGCCGTACCTGGTACTTCTTATCCTTAATCGATTCCGCAACTTTCTACAAAATTTTATGGCTAGGTCATCTCAGGTCAGGTCACCAGTGTATGTCAAGTGACCTCGCCTCCAAAACTGCCTGAGGTGGCATAAGTAAGTCAAGGGTGAATATATCGAACTTATACCATATATCATACCACCGAGGTGGCCATATCAGCTATACCATACCATACCATACCATACCATACCATATCAGCTATATCTACACAAATACAGCCCATGACTGTTTTCCCCGTGCATTTCAATGGAGAGGTCATAATTGGTGCTTGACCTTAGGTCATCGATATGGAAAATCCCAGAATATATAGTGTAGTGCTCGGTAGGCCCTAGGAGGGCCCCAGGGCCCACCGAGTACTACAACATACATTCCAGGAATGTCCATATCGATGTCCTAAGGTCAAGTACCGATCATGACCTCTCCATTGAAAATGCATGGGGAAAACAGGAAATGTGCTGTATTTTGTAGATATAGCCGAGAATCTCTTCCTATTCTCCAAATCGTAGTATCCTGGGCCTCTTCTTAGGTTCATGTTACAATTTTTGACCTGTGACCTTTTGACAGTCATCTGGGGCTACTTAAGCAGGCTCCAGACTTGGGTCAATAACTTTGCAGGAAATCACGATAAAACTTTTATTTTGATACCATTACGTTTAGAATGTAATTACGAGTCGATTGATATGTATTTTGACTATGCTATATCAGAAAGTGACATGTGTTGACATGTGTTAAATATTTGTGTTGTGCCTAGTATAGTCATATTATACATCATTCGATTTGCTGTAACGAGAGGAAGCATATGGTGCCTACGCAATGAATCTAACTCAACTCTGTCAGACGCTAGAGCCCGGAAACTCTTCTCTAACATTCCACCTTCTTTGACCTGTCATGACCTTAATATTGACCTGAGCCAAAGAGTAACTCATTTAATTTCTTCATGAACTTTTATGAACTATCCACCAGCATTCGCGTTTTTTCACTATCCCGTATAGGTGCCGAGTTCGAGGGAGGGGGTGTTTGAATACCCCCACCATGGCGAAGGTGGCTCGGAGGCATACCGGGCCGGGTGTTTGGTGTTTCCAGGCACTATCGTGTTACGGCAGCTTAAATACACGTTCGGTAAAATAAGATAAAAATTAAATCAAAACCAAAGCTAGCAGGCAGACTATAAAGTTTTTGGCTTAAGCCGGAAGCAATCACTCCACGTTAATTTCTTAACACGCGCATTGACGGGGGTCTGAGACACTTTCACTTTGATGGGAGGTACCCGCTCCCCTCTAAGATCTCGAGAACCACGCTATATAGCGAAAAAATGGTATCAGCGTTCGGTAGCTCATCTACCTCTCTATCGAAAATATCTAAACCATTTTTTGTCAGGTCACATTTGAGTTTACAAGAGGTAAATTCATTCCGTCATAGGGATAACATGTAAATGAAGGTTTTCGGTCACTTCATCTAAACAAGTAAAGATGAAGCAAAATAATTTGAACCCTTCAAATCCCTCAAAGCAAGCTAAATCAAATGATATGTAATATGACCTTGCTAGGTCAAATATGAGATTTGACCTGACCTGAGGTCAGGCCATGTAAAATGTATATCTTTTGAACTGCAAGGACACGACAAATATAATGCAGCTAAAATATAGGTTTATCGCCATCCATTAATAGGTTAACCCGCCCGGGTCGGCGCCACCTTCGCCCACGGGGATCGATGGCCCCCTCAACTCAAAATAAGGCGTTAGCGCAAATCGCAAATTGCAATAGAAAGCGCGTGAATTCAGTAAGAAATTACTTCCATGTTTTAGTGCTCAGGTCAATGGTTGACCTCCAGAGGTCAAATTAGGTCAAGATCGACTATTTTCACTCAAATATGCAATGATTAAGCAAACTGGGCATAACTCTTATGTCATTAGAGCTATTAGGCCTGGTAAAGTACATTTGATACAAATTGCCAGTACTTCCGCTATGTGGAACGTAAAGACCTCTCGCCAGTGGTTTGACCGCCAGAGGTCACCTGTGACCTAATATACCTGAGGTCACGAAAGGTCAAAAAGTGACCTGCCGTATATCAAATGAAAGCCAGTGACAAGACAAACACGATGGTGTTTGTTTCACCGCTCTAGCTCAATTAGGTCAAAAGTTATTGTCAAAATACTGTTTTGACCTCGGTGACCGATGACCTTGGAAAAGTCAAAGGGCAAATATGACCCCTGGGATCCATGAAAGGTGTCCAAAACGTTGTTCTGAGCAGTCTGAGTATTTGCAATCCTTTTGTGGCTTTTATATCATGAATTAGCTTTCCCTATGCTTTCCAATGGAAGAGGTCGCCTGTGACCGACCTCAGGGCCGAAATCAAAATCCGGATATACACCTTTAGACCGGAGGGTCAGAAGTGTAGGAAGTTCAAATCGATCGACTTAAATTGAGCTCTTACAGAGCTCTAAAGGTGAAGTAGGTGACCTGGTTACCTCGTCTGGTGACCACCTTGGTGACCCGGGTAAAAATTTCAGGATGATGGGAAAATGATGCAGTGAGAGGTGAGCCCTCAACCGCGGTGCTGCGCCTCGTCGTTTTCTGCTATCCCGGAAAAACCTAGGGGGCCATCGATGGCCCCCCCGGTGGGGCGAGGTTAATCAGTTTACCCCATTTTTCCCATATATTTCCAATGAAGAGGTCATAGCTCATGCCGGACTTCAGGTCATCAATATTAAAATACCGGGACATATTTTGGAGAACTCAGTGGGGCCATTATGTGATATAAGTTTCAATTGGATAAGTTCATCCTGCTCTGACTTATGCCATCTTACACTTTTCTTGAGGTCAGGTCACTTGACCTGTCTGGTGACCTGACCTGAGAAGACCTAACCTTGGAATTGTGAAGAAGTTGTAAAAATGATCAGGAAAAAGGTACGCTAAGTACGGCGGCGCTACGCACCGCCGTTTTTATGCTACCTCGAAAAAGCCCGAGGGAGGGGGGTGGGCGGGTACACACCCCGTCAATGGGGTTTAAGGGTTCACGGGCCACACAATTTCAACTTGATCCTTGAGGTTGAATCAAAGACACACGAGGATGATTGAAAATAGGCTGAACCCCAATCAGTTAGAACAGAGCTATTTTCAGACTTTCTCGTTCTTCCACAGTGCATTTCTCCAATGGAGAACCAATGGTCTTGTTTACACACAATGACTTGGCCAGGTAACTAGCGATTCCCACGTCCAGCTAAAGCCGCCCAACATGCACGTTGTCAGTGTTCCCATGCGGCAGAAGCAGCGTGCATGAACCGCGTCGCCGCCAGGTTCTTTCTTAGGGGTATGCTAAAAGATTGGACCTCAGCACGAATAGCTGTTGCTTTGCTCTGGACTCAACTTCTAACCTTTTAGAGCATTAAATCTAGTGCCGTCCTTATAGCCCACCCATCATCAAGCTGAACACGCGATTGGCTTCCTATGAAGGAAACCGTAAACTGCACTGAAGGATTCCTTTTAGCGGCGGATGCAACAGGGGCTGCGGAGCTCAAGATCCCCGGGATGTCTGAGTAGCTATAGTAACTTCATAGCCGGAACCCATTCCGAGGCTACGGTGGAGAGGCTCGAGCCCCTAACCCTCGCCCCTCGAGATGAAATCCTGGATCTGCCACTGAAACCTTTCAGACCAGTGGTTCAATAGTCCATTGAGTTCTGCCTCTATTCCGGCCTTGTCGTCGCATCCGAGAACATATTATCTGCGCGAGTGCCAAGCGTGGGAATTTCTAAGGAGGCGTGAATGTCATCGCGTGTAAACAGGATTGCTGACTCTTGCCTAACCCGACGTTCTGAATAACATAAACATAAAAATTCCTTAGCCACAAATTTTTGTATCTGGTGACCACGAAGAGTGATAAAATTTTCAAATGAAAAGCTTAAACCTGCTTGAACTTCTTTCGCTTTGATTTTTTTGTTAGATCCCTCGACCTGTCCTGATGCCACACACTGAAATAACCAATACCTGACATTCTTGAAGAAGATGCAAAGGTTTAAATGATGTTTTTTTACCGAGTCTGTGGTCCAGTGATACAGATATGCTTTTTTAGCTAAATTTTATTTCTGCCGACAACATGCTGCAGGATTATTTACAGCTTCCAGTCTGCGATTCGCATAATTTAATGTAAAATGTATTTGGTTACTTCGCATTGGAGTTGGTAACTCACTGTCAAGAACTCATCAAGTAAAAAACGCGAAGCAGTGAACTGCTTGAGTCAACAAAAAAGTACATATATGAGGCTTGTACTTTTAACAGGTAAATTGGTTTCACTCAGCTTTGCCTTATAACACAAGTTATAATTTCGAGATTCAAAGAAACAAAAGGATTGTTAATGCAATCACTTTCTTAAGAAAATCATCTGACACCATTGGACAAATTGGTGTTCGACAGAGCAAGACAAAACAAGCTGGAGACATGATTTTTAGGGGAATTTATTAGACATACAACTATTGAACAAAGCAAACTGTAAAGGTACTCAATATTATAATAAAAATGATAGAGAGAGAGAGAGAGAGAGTGCGGCTACCTAACGGCGCCGCACTCTTCAGGAGAGTAAAGCTGCAGCTGGCGTGGATAGGGACCTTCGCGGATTTGAAGATGTATCACGGAGTATGGCTTTGATTAATATTGGCTGTAGCTAAAGATGATTATTTCTACCATTTTTATCTTGTCATGAGTCACAAGTGCTTGCTTACCGTATTCAATTTTTGGATACTAACGGAACCATCAGACTTTACTTTCATTTGCGTCGAAATACTAAACAGTCCCAAGATTTCAGATGTTAGTAAATCTAAACAGCAGTCCATTCCCTTCAAATGTCAGAGAGGAAGACTACCACACTGACCGGCAATTTTAAAGAGAATTTGTCTATGCGCTGCATACCATGCATGTCCGAAGCAGTCTATACAGATGTTTGTTGCATTCTGTATTTGTAATTGTTGGCCCCAAATACAATATACCTTATATTTCTTCCCTAGACTTCATATTATGCGTAATGTTTGGTTAATTGTCCTCTTATAGGTCAATTTCTTTGCGTAATTTTTAGGTAGATTTCTTTGGATTTCACCCTAAAAATTCAGACCTTAAGATCAAGGGTCACATGCTAAGGTCATATCAGCACTCTCAAGGTCGCTGGCCGCAGTGAATCCTTTCAAACGGTGTTACCCAGTCTGACGTATATTATACTGTGGAGTCATAGTACAGGTAATTCAATGTAGAGGCTATGGGTAGAGGTCAATCCTCACATGCTGCCCAACGGTTGCTATAAAGATGATTAAACTATATCATAGGGCGTATACCATATTGTGACGCCATAGGTCAATGACCCTGAATTACCTTGACCCCAAAGTTTTGGGAACGATTCTTCTCAGTCTTCCCTCTATGACCCGGGTCTGCCTTTAGCACATTGCCAACTTTTTCCTCATAATTATCACATTTCGCAATAGATCTCCGGCACGGACAATATTTGAACTGCATGACCTCGTTTGACCTTGAAAATGCTGATCACGGTCAAGGAAAATTGGATATTATGTAGATCTCTATAGCCCTCACCCACCCCCGACCGGCGTTTTCCTAAGCCTCTTAGTTTCCGAAGTCTCAGGGATGGGCCTACCATGCCCCCTTGAGTGCGTGTTAGTGCTCTCTCCTCTCCAGTGTGGGTGTTAACCATATGGCGTAGAATGGAATGATATCATTTTACGCTGTGCATTAACCCTTACCCAATATTCTGGAAGTGCTTACGCCCTTGAATCTGGTCATTTTGAGCCATCGCTGGACGGTGATATTTTAAATCTCCCGTGTATTCAAACAAAGCAGAACATTCCTGACCTACTCCCCCATTCGGTCACGACGTCATATGTGAAGACTGATGAACAGCCCCTGCGTTGAGTGGTTGTGGCATGCATGGAACTTTCAAGTCACTTGTTTAATCCAAATGTTCGATTGCAGACTAAGCATTGCGGAATTTAAAGAGCAAAATAGTCCGCGATCGCCATCACGATGGCGGAATTTCATGAAACTAAACATAAATTCCGCAATTGATGTTGGACTGTCTGCTATGGCCGTATCGCAGAATCGCGAACTATTATTCCGCGATGAACAGCACTGATAGCATAGCTTCTCTTCCTAAATACATGTCAACTATTCCTTCTGATTAGGCTCAATTCCTTTGTATCTGCAGACTAGTGGGCTATCTTTACTGCATTATATCAATATTTAAGTCCTTTCCTCGTCTTCAAGGTGATATGCTTCCTTTTAGTAGCTTGTTTCTTTACAGCATGCACTATGCTTACCAGGCAATATGTTTTTCCTGCTTTTAACAACTTGCTTTTCGAGGTTGCTGCAGCTTGCTTGCAAGCCGACAGCTCTTTCTGTTTTCTTTTTATTAGGCTACCTTTGATCGATGGTATAGCTTGGCGAACCATTAAGCCATTCTCTCCTGCTTGCTATGTACTACGCACATGCATTTACTGTTCAGCACGAGCCATAAGCACTCAACCTCTCTGAGCCTTTTCACTGCCCGTCAGCGAATTTCCGACTGCAAAACTACTTTGGGAAATGAGTGCTGGGGATATATGGTTTGTTGTTGCTTGGATGACATTACTTTTCCCGGCGGATGAGCCTAATTCAGTTCCAAGTGCTATCGAGTCGCGTTATAGGCACTGCCACTCATGCCTGTCCCACTAACAAGGCAAAGGCCAGAAAAGGGCAACTCACAACGCCAAGTCCTAAAGTCAATCTAAAGCTCTCTCTTTCCCCCTCCCTCCCCCTCCTCTCCCCTCCTCTCTCTCTCTCTCTCTCTCTCTCTCTCTCTCTCTCTCTCTCTCTCCTTCTCGAAGGATTGCTGATGACTATGCTGGATCAATCTAAATCAACATGCTCTGAGGAATGTCCACAAAATAACACAATATTGTCGTCAGATTCGTGGAATTATCTTACAGAGTCAAAAATATGTTTCAATTGAAGTTTAGTCAGCGTCGCAGTGGTAACTGCTCGGACTCAAACCCGATTCAGGGTTTTTTTATTCTATCGGATAACTTACTGGAATCAAACTCAATGAAACTGTGAAATTAAGTAGGCAAACTATAGCAAACATATGCATATGATATAATAATATTCTCAAAGGCAGACGAAAATGCATTAGGTTCTGCTGTTGACAAGTGGTGAAAGTTTTCATTTGTATTCCAACCTGAAGCTGAACAATGAAGACAAAGAAAACGAAATATTTATAGATCGGGCCAATTTTTTACGAATTTATTAGTTTATTAAGCGGCACATTACAGTAGGCGCTTTGTAGCAATGATACATACAAACGCACAATACAATACTGGTATGCATCGCTTAAACTGGAGGAAACACGCAACATTTTCTACGGAAGATAGCGTATGCATAGAATCACTTCCAAGCGCGGAAAATGTACAGAATTCGAGTCTTCAACCCTATTTGGCGACAAAAGGAAGTTAGAAACTAAGCTGGATCTTCCATCTGAGTATTCTGGTATGAATACGTCAAGACGTGCAGCATGTGAAACTTTTGTAAGGACAGCGTTTTTGTGAAGGCACAAACTATAACCAATGTGTGCACATTAAGTCACGTGGAGTAACTCAGTACCCAGGCATCACCTTCTGGAAACCACAATCAATACGGTGAGAAAAAACACTATCACTGTGTCACTCACCAACATACCCACAGCAATACCTACCACGTAAGTAGCAGTCGCGAAAGATCACATCAGTACCACGCACACACAAATTAGGCATCATTCTCCCGCTAGACCAACATCAAAAGGAACGATTCGACTGCATAAGCATGTGTTTTCATCCACGATCTGAAGCTCCAGCATGCCCCAGTTCCAGGATTTTGTTGGGGCCTAAAGTCCCTGGCTTCCATTGCCACTTCAATCCACCCTAATCCAGTGAAAATAAGCTTCTCTGCCACCTGATTCAATTTGAGCTTGAACCCCCGTATTGATTCTGTCTATAACCTCCCATTTATCCCTGTAATCCCCCTCCTTATTTACATTACCAACAATAGCTCTTTCGGTTTGCTTATCCATCAGCAACCGCAGAAAGAGAACATCTGTGGATAAAAATACGTTTCTTGTGATCATGCTTTTACCAATCATTATAACATGATTTAACAAGGCAGAACCCTCTACACCGAAAATTACCGAAATTTAGTCAGCTCTTGCAGATCCGGTTGGATCCTGACCTTCTAAGAAATTCGAGACAGATATCCAAAATTGTTTTACAATCGGACAATCCCAGAACTTATGTAGAATTGTTTCGATTCCATTATTACATCTACCGCAGCCATACGAATCCGCTAAACCCATTTGGTACATTTTTCTGTTAGTTATAATAATCCGCGTCGTGATTTTGTATTGAACCGCCTGGTATGCTATTGAGGGAGTAGTTATTTTGGATAAACTGTACATCTTTGGCCACTCGATATCTCCGAATTCCGATTCCCAGGCACCTTCCCACGTGTTTCGGGTATCTTTAAACTTTGTATTGAGTATAATATCATATATATGCTTGTTTCCTTTCCTCTTTTGTAAATTGGCTTGTACGTTTGCATGTATAATCGGATTCGCTGCTTTTGTTTTCTGAACCCTTCTCCACTCAAGAGGAAGGCTTCTGATTAACCCATTATAGTCGAAATGAATACCTTGAACCTGGTAATAGTCTTTGAGTTCTTCAAAAGTCATGAACTGACCATTATATTTTACTAAATCATTTATATACTTTAAACCTCTCTTGCTCCATGAATAAATATCACCGTCTTTGAACTTGGTCAAGCTGGAAAACCAGAGACAATGTCTACCTATTTCCTCCAAATCTGGCACCATACTGTCATCAAAATCTGCTACTGCCATGAAAACTTCTTTCCAAAAAGCATTAGGAGATTCATCAGCCATTTTTCATTGTTCGTGAATTTCGTTCCCACAGGAATTTTCCTTGTGAAATAGTGTCTGTAAAGAGCCGAACCCAGTCGTGACCACTCAAAATCTCCTTTTTGCCCAGCTTACTTTGAGCCCTGTAATATATGCATCGATATCAATCATGCCCTGCCCACCAGCTAACCATGGTCTGCACAAACTGTTTCGTTTAATCTTATCGGTCTTCCCATTCCATATGAATTGAAAAAGCTCTCTTTTAAGCACGCTTAACAACCCGGTGGGGGACAAGGAAGAGATGTGAATATGTGAGTGAATAATGGTATTAACAACGTTTTAATTATAACTATTTTTCCTATAACGGAGAGATATCTATTTTTCAATCCATTAATAATTCTCTTAGCTTTGCTAATCTTTGCTTCGTAGTTTTCCGACACTACATCCAGGTCGCTATTGGCAAATGCAATTCCTAAAACAATTAGTTTCGATGTCCATTTCATAAGTATATCACTGCAGATAGCTTGTCTTTTAGTGGTCTAATATCCTGCCCAGAAGGCCTGTGTTTTGGTGATATTAGGCTCTAGCCCTGAGAATTTGGCGAAGGTTCCTAGGTCATAAAAGAGTGCTCGATAGCTATAGATCGGGCCAGTTAGTGAAACACCAAGCAGGAATGCATTAGGAATAACATCAGAAGATGATGTACAAATCATAGGTATAAAGTTCAATAAGATCAATAAGTCAGTAACTAGGCAAAATTTGAAGAAAAAAACAAAAAAGACCCCATCCAACAAGGAATCAGGCAATGCAAAAGGCGAAAGCTAGCACTTATAGGAAAAATCACCGTTGTCAAATCTATATTACTGGCAAAAATGGTTCAAGTCTTTATTTCACTGCTGACTCCTCCCCAAGCAGTAATAAAACAACAGCCGGTCAATCACCAACCACACGGATTTCGACTGACACCGCACTGGCCTGCGGCACGTCAGATGGAGCAAAGAAAACTCGCCTCCATTGCTGGAAAAAGTCACGTGCCTGACACGCGCACGTGCACACAAAGGGGTTTGAATCATCAGGCAGATATGACGGTGTACGTTCCGTGATCTTTTAGCGTGTTTAAGGATCCTGGATGGACAGAACAGTGTGCTCAGCTGGGACCGGTCAACTGACCGCCGTGGCCGTTCTAGGTATACACATGTTTCGGCCGTCGTAGGGTTAAATACCTCATTGTTGTCAGCAAACGCTGCAATACAAAACTCAAACATTTCTCAGTACACCAGCTCTTGGCAGCTCTGTGCAAAGTCCAGCCAAGGTATCTGGGAAATCTCTCAAGTTCCTGAGAGACATTCCCAGCTGCTTTCACTGGCGCGTTGGTTGAACTTTAGGGTCAGAAGCTTTAATACAATGTGAGTGACGGGAAATGTAGCTACTGCTTTAAATTCCAAGTGCAGTTTATAGTTGCATTGCATAGATGTAATTTTTAGATACATGTGCCTATTAATGTGTTTTTGGATACAGTTTGAAACTGATATAATTCCATATTAGTTGAAAAATCTACGGTGTCAATGAGAAGAATTGAACACATGAAAACATATAAAGTGTTGAAGAGTCACCAATCAAAAGGTCTGTCCAGAACCAGATAATACTCGGCCCCTGACCTAAAAAAACATTACCAGTTGAGTAGGCACATGTTTCTGCTCTCCTCTCACCTTTCTAAAAATAAAAGTAGCAAACAGTCTTTTGGGAAGCATCTTTGAGCTTGCAAACAATTATCCAAAGATGTTCACATCACGGATGTTTCAGTTTCTAAGTAGATGAGGTACACAATTATAGACTATGCTGTTTTCCGTGAAATATGCCGAGCCTCATTATCTCATTCAGGGTATACCGGTGGTGCGAGCGCAAAACTCCGAACATATTCTAGCGTTCCTGCGGAATGAGTTTGCACGCCACACAACGCCACACGAACGAATATTCGCACCAATACTCGTCTGCCGTTGCCGGCTCCGCCGCCGACAGCAGCTTTGCCTTCCCATGCATGTATGTACACGCCACTCCGTCAGCGCCGGACAGCCGAAAGGCCACACGTTTCTTCTGCAGTAGAGGCAGCACATTTCTCCTCCCAGCGACCACATCAGCGACGTGCCCGACCGCGAACGACAAAACAATGGTCACACAGTGTAGCATTGCGGACTCTCCCGGCTCCGTCGCGTCGTCCTTTTGTCGTCGGCGCTCTCCCTTCTTCTACCCCTCTCGCCTGAGCATGGCGGGGTGGAAACGTTATTGGAGCCGATTGGCCGTCGGGGATCTAGACTGCTCTGGACGGGTGAGTGAGATGTGTGCCTAGCACGCCATGTAGGTTCCAACCAGATGGAAAGGAGGGGAAAAGAGCCAGGTCTCATCCCCGTCAGTGGTTTGCAACAGCACAGCAATTGGAGCGTTGCCTTTTTCTAGGACGCTCTTACCGCTTGAATGCCTGTTGACGTGATCGACTTGTAGGCCTGCCAGAGCGATGTTTCCAGTGCAGTTGACAATAAGATTAGACCAAACTTGCCCTTTAAGTGGAGATCGCATTTGATCAAAGTGACCGAATAAGGTGAGAAAGGGCGTATCTATTATACGTGATCCACCTGCCACAAAAGTTAGCGCCAGTTTGTGGGAATGCTCCACTCTGCTTTCCAGAGCCCTTCGGTATTCATTGCATGGCTCTCAGAGACAAAGTTACGTGCCTAGCAACGTCTTGAGAAGAAATTTCCCGGTGTTCCCGGGAATACCAGAGCCACTGGCTACATTTTAAAGGGAATGTGGCACCTTGTTCGAATCCTGGAATTTAGTGTAATTAGGCATACTTTTAGCCGAAAATAAAGAAACCACTAATTATTTATCTGAAAAATGTATGATAAGCTCAATATTTTGATTTTTAGATACTCCTCTAGGAAAAGAAATAAACATCTGCCTATGGATGATGTCATGATCTGGTAACCACTACCATACCCGAAACGCTTCAAGGGCTTTGATTGGCTGATGCTCATCGTGACGTCAGCATATGTCGTCACACCAACAGCCATGACAACGTGTCCTGTTGCTAGGGGTTCATGAGGGGTACATTGCAGGTAGGTTTTAGCTTTTTCTACGGAAATATCGAGTTCCAAGAGAAATGATATATTGAGTACCGGGTTTTTTGACTTGCTTTACAACTTAGCGATCTCAATTAAAATCACGTTTTGAAGGTACAGAAACACGCCCGAGACACCCTTCAAATGAATAATGTCTCTAGGAAAGCTTAAGAAGGTTTTGATCAAAGGCGCTGCCAGATTAACATTCTATTATATGTAAACCGGTTTCTTCATTTTATGAGGTGTGAGATTAAACATTTTGTCTGATTCATTTCCTAACTGTTTTGCTCATTATTTTCCTATTATGAGCGGAATGTGCTGCTCACCGAATTTTCTCCACTTTAACTCATGCAGGATACGGACTTAAGACTTGAAGAGCACGTGAATCGTGAATGCATGGCAACAGGCATGTCGTGACACTCCTACTTTATTTAAGAAATGATCATCCATGAACCATTATTCCGTGGATTAATATTTCTTTAACAACATATGTATCTAAATACTGCAGAGTGTGTGTTGCGGGGATGGCGGCTAACATATTTTTTGCTATGAACAAACAGGTTAGTATGCTAAAGGTCAGAAATACCCTACTTTGGATGCAAAGAAGAGGGAAACCTTAGAGAGTCCAGGACATTTTATGTTCTTCTATGGGAAATGTTTGTCTCTTCACTCGTGGAAATTGTACCTTGTTGAATTTTGAATTACCTTGTCCGTTTTGAGGCTTTCCGCGGATCTTATGCGTTGTGGTCAAATAATTATGTGAAACTTTGTAGCCACTAATCTCGTTGATAAGTTTTTAAGTGCTGCGGCAGGAGCATGATGATGTTTTTTTTTTTTTTTTTTTTTTTAGGCAAACACACCAAAACAGTTTATTAAACGTCTTAAAACACAGCTACTTTGCATCCGCTTTGATTTCCCAAAGGAAAGGGCCCGCCCATAAATCACCAAACGTATAATAAGTGATTTTTACCCCATCACACCGTTTTTGACACTCATGTGTAACGTATGAACCCTGTGAATGAGCTCCCCCTTTAGTTACGTAAACTAGGACGGCCTCAGAACAAACAGCAGCCATCAACCACAAGCACTAACAAACTATCAACACATTAACGAACAAGCCATCTTCTACTGACACTGAACATCCCTCCTGCCTTCAAACACAATCAC
This sequence comes from Lepas anatifera, assembly GCA_034440635.1. Classification (NCBI taxonomy): domain Eukaryota; kingdom Metazoa; phylum Arthropoda; class Thecostraca; family Lepadidae; genus Lepas; species Lepas anatifera. The sequence continues at coordinate 619,059 of JAOTON010002268.1, read as the reverse complement.
TAGTGAATGACCCAGGCAGGAGGCAGCTCCAGCTTGCTTTCTTTTGGTGTTCAGATGCGGAGGGCTTGTCTGAAGGGTCACTGGGCAAGTCCTCGAGCTCCAGCAAGGCTCGCGGATCCGGACCAAATTCTTCTGAGGTGGTCCAGAACGCCTTACCACGGACACCTCTACCCAGAGACGAACCAGAAGGAACACGAGCACTAGCAACGGAAAAACTGAGCCATAATGCTCACAACACAAAGCCACGAAGTATCTGTGTCCGGCATCCACTCCAAGAATATTATAGCCAGGTTTGCAACAAGAACAAGCGGGCCTACTATCAGGCAGGAGAAGTGTAACCAGCCACGGAATATTTTGCTGATGGGAAGCCTTAGCTTATCACAAATATCTGACCATCTCTCATCACTTCGCAGCTTCAAACCTATCACCACAGTTGATAGCAAAACACCTATAGTGTTCTGCAGAGAAAAGTATTGCTCCTTCGTATACTCAACACCTTGCGCCATAGCCAAGCACCGCAAGCTGCTTAAACACAGTCCTGGGATCATTGTCACCAGGGCACACCAGTGAAACGAACGGCGATTAAAGAAAGGCAGGATGTCGCAAAGCTGAAATCATCATCATGCCACTAATCTCCTTTAATTTCCGACCGTAAGTTTTGTGCCGTTGACTGATGCTAGCACCAGCAGTGGAAGTCCCACCGATCATTCCCAGCCAATCGCGATCGGTTTCAGTCGGCAGTGCTGCAAGGGAATGAACCCTTTGAGTCCGAACACCTCTCGTTCGGAACCACTTGCTCGCCAGAGTTCACCCATAGATGGTGAACTGATTTGCACAGTACAAACTGCAATATACACCATTGGGAAGACCCATAAAGAAAATGTGCCGAACTTGCCGATATATTGATACTTGCATGAGTGTAGTCACTGCAAAAATCTAAGCTGTCCAGTCAATTTTCAACCTCCAGAAAACATGTATGTACACGGAAAATAAAGCGACTCAAAATCAGTGTGGAAAAGAAATAAGCCCGCATATGCATTTCAGGTGAGTAATCCACGCTGCATGTGTTCTACACAGGAAACACGACCATGACGTGCTTCCAGAAAAGTGGGAGTGTTGCGTGATTTTGGAGAAAAAAGACACAAATCCGCATGCCGAAACACTTTAATCTCGACACAGCTATTACGTGTACAAACATACACACGTGTCCCGTGTAGCTGTGAAAAAATATGTGTTGTATCCCCAAGTCTACTGTGTCGGTCTCCATTTCTTACTGCATCAATGCTAGCTTCCGCATGTCGTCAGTTTGCCAACTGACTACATAGCGTGGCCAGAAGTAGGTACATATATTGCTTGTGTTTTATTCAGCTCTATTTATCGGTGTGTTTGGCATAAACCTGGAATCTAGGGCATAGTATGGCAGGAGAGGATATCCTTCTCTAGTGATTTAGATTGTGAGCAGTCACGCAATGAAAAAGAACTGAAAACGCATCTTGAATATGGTTTGGACAACCAAAGAGCAATTAAACAACCAAGAGGCAAAGCCCAGTAAAAAGAGGATCATAGCCAATGGGTACACTTCCGGTGGAAGCCTTCTAGAAGTGTTAAATAAAAAAACAGGTTAACAAAAATCCATTTAGCATTCTAATCGGAGGCCACCTCACTGCAAACATGTTGTATTCCGGCACTTTTGATGGTGCTAACTTTCCCTGTAGCCGAAGACCTTGTGGCTGTAAGATTTTTTAAAACAAAATCCTACTCTTAACATGCCATATTTTTAAGGAGCAGTTCGCTCCTCCAGATATACCTCAATTAGCTGTTTCAGCACGCATATTTCCAAAATGCTGAGATAAACTTGCATTTACGTAGAACTGTTGTCTTTGCTGAAGCAGATTCCGCAAGGGAGTTTCAATCGTTACATTTGATTTTTTAGCATTTTCTTTCAATCTTTGAAGACAGAGATTTTGTGAATAATCCCTGTGCTAATACATCACTAATGAGTAAATGCAAGGTGTAACACGCTAAACATGCTTTCTAGCAATTTTTGGATGCATAGATGTTGTGTAGAATCCTTGTGGTAATACATCACTAGTGTCGAAGAGCCATTTGACAGAACGATAAAGGTAAAGGAACACACTGACAAGTTGGATATTAAATATATATTCAAAAGCAAGCACACGGACGCATTTCGTAACTTCTTCAGCGTGTGTTTGAAGGGTAGAATTATCCGTTGACGCAGGAAGGTTTCTGTGAACTCACGTGGACTAAACGTGGATAATATTTGCCAATATTTTTGATATTGCGACATCTCCTCTCTTGGAATTTAGATTTTCTTTTTTGTTCAATTAGGGCCGACTCCAAAAACTTTCTTCTGTTTTTTGGTAGACCTCTGTGGAGAATGTCTGCATTTTTCAGTTTGATAAGTGGTCAAATTGTTCGGAGTGTATTACAAATGAACTCGTGGTTTTATGATTTCTAAGGTCTGATTTGTGTTCGTAAATTCGTTTTTGCAGGCCGCGATACGTCTCCCCGGTAGTAGAATCTTGTGCAGTTTTGACATGGAATTTTTAGACGATGCTGTTCTCATTGCTGTTTTTCGAATCTTGCTTCTTTTTGATGAGGTCTCCTATTTTCAAGCCTATGCTTGCAATAAGCCTAATATCTGCTTGTTTAAGTGTCCTTTCTAGTATTCCGTGTTGAGATGTTTTCGGTCCTACAATAGTTCTCAGTGGCGTTGCTCTTGTTTTTCTCGAGTTTCTAATCTTGTTTGCCTTCAAAAGACATCTTACGATAAATGCTTTTGGGTATTTTAGCTTTACAAACGACGAGAAAATGTTCTTGATCTCCTCTTCGAGGTATTCGTTGCTGCGCACACGGAGCGCACGGAGGAAAAACCCAATGATTACTGCGGATTTTACTCGCTCACTATGGGCAGAAAAATAATGTATGAAATCTTCAGAGTTGGTTGGCTTTCTGTATACTTTGAATTTCACTCCGTTGTCAGTCCTCAGAATCTCTACGTCCAGAAAAGGTATTCTGTTGTCTTGCTCAGTTTCAATCGTAAATTGGATGGAAGGTTCTACATTGTTCATCTGAACCAGTTGGTCTTCCAAATTCATTTCCTCTGGCACTAGAACAAAAATATCGTCTATATATCTTAGCCATACTGTGTCAGGTCCCATAATCCCTTCGAAGTGTTGCTCTTCGAGCATTTCCATGAATAAGCAAGCAGCCACGGGGCTCAGAGGAAAACCCATGGCTAGGCCGTTAACTTGAGTATACTCCTAGTTGAACTATGCCTAGATTTTCAAGCATTTGCATTCCAGGATGAGGTGTATGCTTAAGTTAACGGCCTGACCATGGGTTCTCCTCTGAGCTCTGAGCCCCGTGGCTGCTTGCTTATTCATGGAAATGCTCGAAGAGCAACACGTCGAAGGGATTATGGGACCTGACACAGTATGGCTAAGATATATAGACGACATTTTTGTTCTAGTGCCAGAGGAAATGAATTTGGAAGACAAACTGGTTCAGATGAACAATGTAGAACCTTCCATCCAGTTTACGATCGAAACTGAGCAAGACAACAGAATACCTTTTCTGGAGGTAGAGATTCTGAGGACTGACAACGGAGTGAAATTCAAAGTATACAGAAGGCCAACCAACTCTGAAGATTTCATACATTATTTTTCTGCCCATAGTGAGCGAGTAAAATCCGGAGTAATCATCGGGTTTTTCCTCCGTGCGCTCCTTGTGTGCAGCACCGAATACCTCGAAGAGGAGATCAATCACATTTTCTCGTCGTTTCTAAAACTAAAATACCCTAACGCATTTATCGTGAAATGTCTTTTGAAGGCAAACAAGATTAGAAACTCGAGAAAAACAAGAGCGACCCACTAGAACATGGACCGAAAACATCTCAACGCGGAATAAGAAAACATTAAACAAACAGATATAGGTTACGCAAGCACATGCTGAAAAGAACCTCATAAAAAGCAAGATTCGAAAAACAGCAATGAGAACAGCATCGTCTACAAAATTCCATGTCAAAACTGCACAAGATTCTACTACGGGGAGACGTATCGCGGCCTGCAAAAACGAATTTACGAACACAAATCAGACCTTAGAAAGCATAAAACCACGAGTTCATTTGTCATACACTCCGAACAATTTGACCACTTACCAAACTGAAAAAGTGCAGAAATTCTCCACAGAGGTCTACCAAAAAACAGAAGAAAGTTTTTGGAGTCGGCCCTAATTGAACAAAAAGAAAATCTAAATTCCAAGAGAGGAGATGTCGCAATATCAAAAATATTGGCAAATATTATCCACGTTTAGCCCACGTGAGTTCACAGAAACCTTCATGCGTCAACGGATAATTCTACCCTTCAAACACACGCTGAAGAAGTTATGAAACGCATCCGTGTGCTTGCTTTTGAATATATATTTAATATCCAACTTGTCAGTGTGTTGCTTTACCTTTATCACTAGTGTCACTGGCAGCGGAACTGGGAGAGTGGGACACCGGGGCACGGTGCCCCCCTTAAATCAAAATTTTTAACACTAGCCCTATGGCGTAGACGGGAAAGAAATGGTTTGAAAAGCCCATGGTGCCCACCCCCCCTCCTCAAATTCGGACGTTCCATCTTCACTGACTAGTGTGTTAATGATCACATTATTTGGGCTTTCTTGGCTCGGTTAGTTAATTATTAGAACAAGTATAAATAAGACTGCATATTGAATCAGGACCACAACATTTTTGTTACTACAGTTTTGTTCCTTTTTAAGCGGGCATCTCACTTTGCTAACCGAAAAATATCGGGTAGGCATCATGTAGGTGTGGGTAAAGGCGAGGTATTGGTTGATGTTGTGCATTATTAATAACACTGCGTACCAGGAAACAGCCAAGTGAGACGGAATTGTCAAAGATAACAAAGTAAAATAAAATTGCAGATGTCGGACCTCAATATGAGGTGTACCCTTATTCAATTCCGCTATTCTCCTAATACTGTGCGTACCAGTCAACTGCTCTGCAATTTGTTTTCTTCGCAGGAAAATCCGCTTACTCCGGGGGAGATTTGTACTGCTTTGGGGAGAATAAGATATTGTGATCTTTCAAGTAAGCCGCTCTGGGTGTATGCTTCCCATTTGATTTTAATCTTACTGAATTTTTGTTTATCACGGGGCCAGTTTTGTTATTTGGTGCTCACAGTGGAGCCAGTTGGGATACTTGTTCTGTGCTCACTCTACCAAAATGGTTTTTAGGGGCAAGATGTCCCGCCCTTATTATTCCTTATCACCAGCTCTGGGGGAAGCCACAGAGCGGATTGTTTAACGGACGCCAATGGATTAATACGCGCACTGGAGGGGGCCTCGAAGGCCTCCCCACCTGTTTTTCCAAGGTGGCCGGAAAAACCGCCCGTAGCCGAAAAACAATACGTGGTCACTTTTAATAAAATTTAATGGCGCGTCGATTGGTGAAGACCTTTTGAAAATCGGTTGAAAATTTTTTAACTTATAGTCTTGCAAAGTCAGACCTGCATTTTGAGATCGCCGTAAACGCGCGGTCGGACCAGTTAGCTTGCATTGGAGACCGGGTGGTGACATCATAACCCCATATAGCCTGGATTATATGTCAAGGTCACTTCACATGAAAGTAAAGGTCAAGGTCAAAGGTCATATCTGCACTTTCAAGGTCACTGACCACTGTGCGTCCGGCCAAGTGACGTTACCCCGTCTGACATATATTATGCTATGACGTCATCGATAGGGCACCCCAATACGAAGGTCAAGATCAAAGGTCATTTGGAAAGTTCAATCCTCATTTCCCGCCAAACGGTGGCTACAGTGTTAGTCAAGGCGTACATTATAAGTAGTATACCATTTGGTGACCTTAAAGGTCAATGGCCTTGAATGACCTTTACCCAAAAGTTGTGGGAAAGCCTTTGTGAGACCTGTTCTCTATGAACCTTGTCCGTTTTTAGCTTATTCCCGCCATTTTCCCGCATAATCACAGCATTTACCAATCAATCCTCAGCATGGCCAATATTTGACCTTTACGACCTCATTTGACCTTGAAGATATTGACCTAGGTCAATGAAAATTGGTCAACATGTAGATCACCATAGCCCCTACCCACCTACTCAGTGGCGTTTTTTCTAAACTTCTTAGTTTCCGAGATCTTAAGGGGGCCTACCGGGCCCCCTCCAGTGCACGTTAGTGCCAGACCCCCCCTCCAGTGCGGGTGTTAACCAGAAACTACAGAAATTGGGGATGGGTGGCTTAGTTGATGACATCAAAGTCTGCCAAGCCACCGGTCCCGAGTTCAAGTCCCCGCAGAGCCTCTGAATAAGTCGATATGATGCCCCAAATTCCTCCCAACAGGGTGAGGGTGGCAGTCATTGCGTCTTTAAACGCCAAAAAATTATTTAACTTCAGAAACCTTCGCTGGGTGCTCTTCACTCTTGCACGGGAAATATCGAAAGAGTGGGCCTAAGAAAAAAGCAGACACCAGCTTTAGGTATGGACTCGATGCCGCTGTCAGCACTATCAGTATCCACGGTGCAGAAGAAGCATGCACCCTGCAGAAGCATCAGTACAATACCTGATGCGCACCTCATTTTCATCGCTGAAATTGGCCACAACGTAAAATGAGGTAATGGCAAGAGTTTTGTACTCGTTTCGCGGAAGAAATAAACGGCGGAAGATATCGGTTTAGGATATGCTTCGGTTTAGGATATCTCTTCGACGAAGTTTCGGGGCACTGGGTTAGAGGCAGCTTAATTGGACTTGGATTATTTAAGCTGTAGAATGCTGTAGATTAGCTCCCTGAGTGATTTTGAATGTGCAAGATTCGGAAACTGATAGGCTCACACCAAACATATACATGCACTTGCTGATTTTTCTACCCAGCCCTCTACCTGGGTAAACAGCTCACAGGAAAGGAACACTTTTTGTCAGCGAAAGCCTTCAGCGAAAAGCCTGTTTCATTTTTAGGTTATAAAAGCTGAAGCCTGATTAAGGACTCCATGATCATATTTCCCATACATTCTCGATAAATCACTAATGGTTCGTACAATGATATGATGTAGATGTATTGATCTAGGTCATGAAGTAAAATGGCACGGCTGTCTTTTCATTCCAAGTAAAATGCGCCAACAGGGTATACCAGCATGATGTGATGTGATCAAACGTTAGCGAGTAACTTGATAAAGTTTCGTGCGGAAGTTCATATGTCTATGCGGTATTAGTGGAAATCAGATGGTGACAATATGGGCTATATTGTTAAATGCCATGTTCTGGGTAAATTGAGAATGTCAAAGGTCGTAGGACTCACAGGTTAACATATTTTTCTCTTGGTCTTGATAACATAACCACCATATATATACATACACACGCATATATATATATATATATATATATATATATATATATATATATATAAAAAAAATAATATAATAATAAACTATCATAGTATCTATAAAGGGCTAACATACCATATACACGTTGATTCGTGCTTTCACCGTATGGAGGCTAATACTATCAGCCTTGAAGGCAATGGTCACAAGGATTAATGAAGACAACGTTTCATCTCATATTCAATCCACGTTACTGTCATCAGCCCTCAGCAGCGTTTGTTAGCATGCTGGCTGGATTAGCCCCAGGAGGAACTGTTCCCATACTCTGTGATGAAGAAACCCATCAACTTTTAACGCTGCAAGCTTCCTACTATCATGGAGAATGCTTGAGCAGAGCTGATGAAATGGGCGTAGCAACACCAACAGAATAAAAAAGGGGGAGGTTAGGGGGAATATACTTAGGCCAAATCTGCCCAAGCAATAATCTAGACTTAGTAGTCAAGAATCTCAGCCCCCCTAAGATTCTTGATATTGTGAGACTACCTCGACCTTTGGCCCTGGTAGCTTGCGTCTAATGCCCCTGGCAGATACTGCAGTTAATAGCAAAGCTGTCGCTCACAACCCAGTGTCTTCGGATATTATCTCTCCCCCTCTCTCTCGCTCTCTGTCTCTTTCGCACTGACCGTATCTTCAGTCGTAGCGTGGCAGCAGGCGGGAGGGGAAGAGGGCTTGATCCCTTCTTCTTATTAAACAAATTCCAAGTTAAGCCACGTGGGGAAAAACCAGAGATTTTCGCTCTCAGAATAATTTTAATATAACGATCCAAATGACGAGGAGCTTTCGGTGTTTCAGCCGGTAGTTGTTCTTTTTTGGTCATCGGGAGGCTAAAGGTGCACTGCTCACAGCCCCCTTTTCAGTCACAACTCTATAACTACTGCGAGAGACGGGCTCCAGCCATTTTCTAGCCTGAAAATTCACTTCAAGCCAGACGCCAAGCTGATGACAGGCGTGGCGTGCCAACAGAGGCGCTCTTCACGCTTATGTTGTGACAGAACACGCTGACAAGTAAACGGACGGGAATGGTATTGCGCTCAGGGCAGTGATACCTACGACAAAGTAGTATTTTAGTTAGGGTCTGCCGACATATGACGTCAGATAAATTTAGGTGTGTCCGAAATCCTTGTCGGCGGAACTGGGGAGGCACCGGTGCACGGTTCCTCCTTCTTAAATCTATTGGGGTTGACTGGAAAGAAGTGGGTTGAAAAGCCCATGGTGCCCCCCCCTTAATTCCGAAATTCCGCCATCACTGTCCGAACCCCTTTCTCCCCTTTTTGTCAACAATCTTCATTAAATGGCTGCCCCTACCCCTTCTTCGTCAGCAATCGTCACCAATTGCCAGACCCCTCTCGTCAGCAATACTTTCCTCCACTTAAAAAATGATTGTGAAATACGTCAGAGGTGTAATGAGTAAGAAGTAAAAAGTTCGCGGGACTATCACCTCAATAATTTTTAAGCAGAGGTGCTTTCCGTGATATATTCAGGTGCAGATCCAGGGGCGCAAAAAAAACGCAGGAGCACCCTCCGCCTCAAGCTTCCGATTTCCTGGTTTTCTTTAATACAAAATCCTAAGTTTTCACGATTATAGGCCCCTTTGCTTCTCCCCCCCCCCATTCATGGGATCAGACCCGGCACTGGATACATTGCCACAATAATGAGCATTGACTTGTGTCTGTGGATCGGAAGAACTACAAATACCTTAAACATCAAAATAATGAAAGTGTGATTATGCTTATAGTTGAATATGGCTTCAAGTGTTTTCTACAAACTGACCAGTTGAAAGGACTGTCCCCATCTCTTTGGACCCTAGTCAGATCTGCACAGCTCTTGCTCGTTAAAACAATGCTGAGTCAGCCGATGATTTATCTTCCGTTTCGGAGATGTAGTTCAATCGTTCACTTTATTCTGGATTGTGAGCTGAAAAGTCTTGCTTTACTCTTTTATCATCTTATAGCATGCAATGCCACCTAGTGACTAAATTGGCACAATGAAGATACATTGAGCCATTGAAGGAAGAACCGAGTACCACGTTTTAACCCGCGCCCCTACGGAGGTCCGGCGCCACCTTTGCCCCACCGGGGCCATCAATGCCCCCTCTAACTCCGAAAATATGGAGGCTAGCGCAAATCCGCAAAGTGCATTAGAAAGCTCGCGTAAATTCAGTAAGAAATTACTTTGCGTGTTTAAGCGCTCAGGTCAATGTTTTGACCTCCAGAGGTCACGTTAGGTCACGATAGGCTATTTTCACTCAAATATACAATGCTTAAGAAAACTGGGCATAACTCTTATGCCATTAGAGCTATTGAGATTTGGTAAACTACATTGGATAGGAAAATGTCATACCTTTTTCCATTATTCGGAACGTAATGACCTCCCGCCAGTGTTTTGACCTCCAGAGGTCACCTCGTGACCTCATATGGCCTGAGGTCATCAAAGGTCAGCAAGTGATCTTTTGTATATCAAATAAAAGCTAGTGATAAGACATACACGATGTTATTTAATTCAACGCTCTAGCTTATTTAGGTCAAAAGTTATTGCCAAAATACTGTTTTTGACCCCTGGTGACCTTGCATGACCTTGGAGAGATCAGAGGGAAAATATGACCCCTGGGATCCGTAAAAGGGTGTCCAAGAATGCTTTTCTGGGAAAGCTGAGCATTTTCAATCGTTTTTGTGGCTTTTTGATCATAAGACAGCTTTTTCCCTATGCCTTTTCGATGGGGTAGGTCACCTCGTGACCTGACCTTAGGTCACAAAATCAAAAAAATCCCGGATATACACCTTTTAGACCCTGACGGGGCCATAAATTGTAGGAAGTTTCAAATCGATCAACAGAGAAACGTAGCTCTTATAGAGCTCAAAAGTTGAAGTGAGGTGACCTTGATTGACCTCGCCTGGTGACATGACTTTGGGTGACTCGGGGTACAAAATTTCAGGGATGATGTGAAAATGATGGGGTGAGAGATAGAGCTCTCAACCGTGGTCCTGCGTTTCGTCGTTTTTCTGCTATCCCGAAAAATCCTTAGGGGCCATCGATGGCCCCGGTGGGGCGAGGGTTAATGATACTCGACTGATCGTTTTCCTCTCTTTCCCCTGGTCAGCAACTGCCAGCATACGCCAGAAACCCTCCCCTGCTTCGTCAACCAAGCCAGCAAATACCCCAGCCCTTCTCCTCCTCGGCTGCGGACGTCATATGTGAACAGACCCAATTATGTAGGTGGTAAAATAAGGAATGTAAAACATCGTTACATAGCTTGCTGAAGCACTTACATCAATTAATGTTTCAGGTCAATAATGTAGCCTTTCTTTTGCTCACACCCTTTTCTACTAGGGTGAAAGAACTCGAGATCAATCCGTCATCTGACGAACACATCGAATTACTGAGAGCACCTCAGTACCGTGTTCCACTGGCAGTGCATTGCGGGCCGGTATACCTAGTCAGCAGAGCTTGGACCCGTACCGCCTCACATACGAGTAGTGCGGGACAGTCTGCAATTTCAGGGATTATTCACTTCAATAGGGTGTGCGGGGTCACACTTAGGGATCTTGTGCCACCCGCACGCTAATAGGGTATGGACAGTCACCTTTCAGGATTCGCCCGCAGATTCGTGTTGATTTTTCCGCTGGAGTTGATTGGCCCGCGGTCCCACAACACTGCGCTCAAATTGTTCGCCCCAGCTGTTGCTCATACTTTTTTGGAAGGCTCCTGGATGATATCACATAAGTGTTGTAATTACGTTTATAGCCGGGGATCATGATATCAAGGTGTACATCAAGGCCATGACATCAAGGTGCGGAGGGCACCGTTGGTGCATTGGGGACGCATACAATGTTTACTACACATAGTGCATCAATCAGGGCTGGTGCAATGTAATGCGTTGCAGACGCGTCTGTGAAGTAGGACAGGAACCCAATGAAATGTTATGGGGAATAATGCAGGATTATGTAGGACAGAAAATACGCATTTGTTATCCAGAATGACAGACACCGTTGGTGCACCGCGGGACACAGACAGGGAGAGTTGAGGCACTTCTGAACCAGGGGAGGCGTCAAGGAAGCGCCACCGTATGGGTGTGTCCATGTGACAACAACGGGGCACTGTTGGAAGCAAACTGAAGCTGGGTGTGATACAACTCGGGAGGGCGTTCATGGTGAGATGTCGAGGTGCCTAATGCACATTAAATTGACGAATATAACTCATAGGGTATGGGTACGGATTTTTGAGTTCGAGGTGCCGGCGATGAAGCGTGAGACCCCCACAGTCTGGTGTGTGCGGGCGGTGGTGGAGCATCGTCAGGGGGTCAACCAATTTCGCTGAAACTATGTCGAAAACAAATGTATTTATTTACTACCAGGCACTGGGAGCGCCGGTATGTTATGGCAACAGGGGGTGCTAATAATATACAAATGAGACGGGTGGTGATGTAGCATGAATTTTTTATGGTACATGAGTCAAGCTTATTTTGCTGGGCCGGTGTCCGCGGCATTTCGGAAATGGACGTTTGCGCAGACTTTCAATAGACATATTTGGGTCAGGATTGAAGTCCACAAAAGAAATAAGTAGTCACGAGTATGCTTTCTCATCCTTGCCGAACTTTAATAGTTCAACTTTATAACTATTGAACCATACTCGTTGATATCCGTTAAATATCAAAACATGTTGCGAATCGAGCTTTGTCGTAGAAATTTCAAATTGCTCGACATCGGTATGATTTTACAAATACATTTTTCTCCAAAGTAACAAACTTCTGCCTAATAAAACGCGATCATAGGGGCCACCTTTATCATGCCGGGTTCTCCGCGTTCTCTGGTACCTCGTACTCCGGCGGGAGGAAACTTTGATATGGGGCACCACGACGCCGTTTCCGACGGAGCACACCACGCTGCCGTTTCCACGTGATGGATATTCCAACTATCTACAAACAGCTTTGACCTATCCGGCTCAGTGTTGGAAAATACAATGACCGGCTCCGGATCAAACACTCCTTTTATATTATAATAGTTTCCAGTCATAATGCAGCTATTTTCAAAAATTTCCAAAGTCTGATCCAAGGAAAAATAGCCAGTAGATGAGTGCACTTCACTCACAATACCATAAATTTCATTAAACAGTAAGACGGTAATATTCTTGGCTGCAGTCACACCGTCCAATAAATCAAACCGATACACGAAATGTAGAAACTGGGCTAGAAAGGTTTCCTCGATGTTGCCGTCTTCATTGTGCAGTGTACAACGAGTAAGAATGTATATGCAATGTACGGTGCACACACATAATTTGTAGGTCGTTTCCATGTAAGTGTTCACGGAAGACTTGTTATTGCTATGGACGCAGAGAATCTCTCGCAGGGGAGAAGCTTGGCGCCTAGCCTCGTGATAGCTATTTAGTTTGGTAACGTGGCGTCGATGTTGGTCTTGCAGACGATGTAGGCTGTTGGTTATTTAGCCTCGGGGTCTTCTCCCTTCGCCTTCAACTACTTCCTCAGTTGATATTGTCCGTTTAGAATTGCGCTCGGTGCGGGGCACATCCTCACCAGAATAGTTATTCCAGTCGCCCTTTGTCGAGATGCCAACATCACCCTTGGTGAGGTAACGGTAGTTGTCGCGTGCTGACGAACGGGATATTTCCACGTGACCAGGGCGGAGTAATTTGCACACCACGTTGGAACGGAGTTTCTTCTCCTATTCTAATTATCCCTGGGCTTGACGACGGCCGGTAATTGGGCAGACTTCGACGCCGAAAACAGCTGGGGTTATTGTCGAGCTGCGAACACGCTTTCCCCGAAGATAATCGACAGCAGACAAATCAACAGAGTTATCGAAAACGTCCACGCATTCGTCGTCGGCAAAATCAGATGTGGATGGAACAGCAGGCACTAGGAAATACGTAAATACCAAACGATAAGATTGAGGGTTAATGTTAGCCATGAAAGATACAAAGAGAACAAAGAGAATCACGGTTATGAAAACAGTGATGAAGAAAATTTAATATTATCCTTTTAAATTGAAATCTATCACAATTTTGATACTATACAGAACTTGGTTGGATCACGACGCTTTGTGTTGGCGCGATGGCCGGTTGTGCTCAGGCGGACTCAGCTAGAGGTCTGGCTGAGCAGCAGCTGGGGTCGGTGCGGGCGGGTTTCCGTGGCAGCGGCTAGCTGAACTGGCTTGTCTATTATATTGCAACAATAAAATAAACACCAAAGAAATTCATTCAGTTTGCACCACTACTGGGATCTAAATTAAAGGCAGTCAAATATGTGGTATTTCCACTGGACCCAAGTGAAATATCGAAATCAAATTTCATGCTGCGCCATGGAGGTGCCGGTGGTACATAAGGAGTCTAAAAGATGGGGTGCCCACAGCGGGGCGTGGAGGCACCGTTGGACCAAAAGCAAAATATCAATGCTGCACCATGGAGGCGCCAGTGGTATAGAGCGGGTTTTCAGAAGTGGGGGCACCCATAGTGAGGCGTGGGGCTCCAGAATCAAAGTGCGGGGTATCAAAAGGTGGGAGAACCCACAACAAGGCTTGGGAGACGCCGGTGGAGTGAAGCGAAGGCACCAATGATGCACTGCTATGTTGGTGGTACATAGCGGTTTTTAACACGCGCATTGACGGGGGTCTGAGCCACCTTCCGATTGACGAGGGGCGGGTACCCGCCCCCCTAAGATCTCGAGAACCACGGTAGGTAGCAAAAAACGGTGAACGGCGTTGGGTAGCCCATCCGCTTCTCCATCGAAAATATTTGAACCATTTTTTGTCAGGTCACATTTAAGGTCACCAGAGGTCAAAAACATGCCGTCACATGCCGTCATAGAGATAACATGTAAATTAAGTTTTTCGGCCATTACATCTGAACAAGTAAAGATAGAGCAAAACAACTTAAACTGTATGAATCCTCGCAGCAAGCCGAATCGAATGATATATGATGTGACCTTGCTAGGTCAAATTAAAGATTTGACCTGACCTGAGGTCAGGTCAGGGTCAAATTATATAAAATGCATATCATTAGAACCGCAAAGCCAAGGCGAGTCTAATGAAGCTAAAATAAACGCTCTATCACCATCTGTTACTGAGTTATTCAGTAAAAACCATATTTCCCATGTATTACCAATGGAGAGGTCATGCTTCGTACCTGACCTTAGGTCATCGATATCAAAAATACCGGAACATATTTTAGAGATCTCGGTAAGCCCATTATGTGATATAAGTTTCAATTGGATAAGTTTACCCTGCTCTGACTTATGCTATCTTAAACTTTTTTGAGGTCGGGTCACTTGACCTGTACTGGTGACCTGACCTGAGATGACCTATCCTTAAAATTTTCACAGAAGCTGCAAAAATGATGAGGAAAAGGTATACTAATTACGGCGGCGCTCTGCGCCGCCGTTTTTCTGCTGTCTTCGAAAAACCCGAGGGGGTGGCAGGTACCCGCCCCCGTCAATGCGCGTGTTAAACGGGTGGGACACTCACAATGAGGCATCGGGATGCCGCTGCAGCAAAAGCTAGACACCAATGAACCCAGGCGCATCGCATTAGCCAATGATGCACCATAGGGAAGGAAGTGGTATATTAGCGGAATTTCAGGTGATTGCATTCACAACGAAGCATGGAGGCGACAATTGAGCGAATAAAGGCACTCATTCGCACCATGCATGTACCATGCACCATGCACCATGGGAGCGCCAGTGATACAGGGCTGGTTGTCAAAGTGTGGTATTTCTAAGCAGCAGCATTTTACCACGGAACATCGGCATTTCTGTTAAGGCACGCAAAAGTGGGGCAGACAGAGGCGGTCCCCAGGGGGGGGGCGCCTTACCACCGAGAGGGTGTCTCACCATTGAGTGGGGGGGTGCGGCCCTGCTGGCCCCCTGGATCTACCCCGAGACTCCCCTGATTGCAGCCGTCTCCCTTCTCCTTAGGACAATCCTGGAGCCAACCCCTGCTCGCTTACAATCCATTATTCACCTTTGGGCCTGTTAATGGTGCTGTACTTCTATGGTTACGGTACGGAGAAATAGTAAAAGAGTAGTAGCACATCTATATCCCAAAGCAATAATTATCAAATTTGATCAGGTCCGTTCGGCAGATGATACTAACCAAACACAGGTTACGAACAACAAAAAATTCAAACACATTTGATTTAGATTATACTCAGCGGGTTTTAAATATATCCAGTCGTATATAGCGGGAAATAGTCCCATTTGTCAGCATTCCAGGAAAGCTAGAGATTTTTAACTATCGAAAAAATTGAATTCTTGGGTCACGAGAGAGGCTTCCTCCATTCGTTCTGTCCAATACGGGACAGCGCGCCTGCGGTCGCCGGTGAACAAAAGCTGCGGTAGTACTTCGGTGGTGCTCTCTGGGACTGCCATGAGTCGCATACGCCCTCGATCCCCCTCCCATCGGATATCGTTGGGTCGGGGTCATAACCTTGCCACCCGGCAGAGACCTGGCGTCGGCATTCCTGGCTTCTACCAACTCAGCAGCCGTCTCGCGTTTGTCGGAGAGCAACGTTGAAATAAATCAAGCCAAAAGATAGTGGATCGTGGTCGAAAATTTCTGAAAATTGCATCTTGGATAAGGTTCCACGAATATATTTCAATATACAATTATTTTTCTAAATATGCACTGATTTTTGCAAGGCATGTGAATGTGCCTCAGACACTCAACGACCGCGATTCGACATTGACCATAAGCCCACGGGGGCACAGAGGAGAGAGAGTTCACAGCCGCACAGTCTGACGCCGCTGGCACCGAGTCAGAGCGCCGTTGGGGAGGCCTGGTGTGACGACTTATAGTGTGTATTACAAGTACCCACCCCTCCCCCTCCGGAAAATCACCGTGGGAACTCATTGAAGAAAGAGGGACATGGGTATTTTTCGGATTGTTTCCTCATCAATCCGCCTCTCTTGACAGAGCTGGATAACTTTCTGCCGCTGACTCTATATGCTGCTGCTGAAGAGATCCCATATCTTTAACTGTATTTTGAAATCGAAACCGAATACATACCTGTTAATCTACAATTCTTCATTGAACGATGTTTGTTATACTGGAACGTTCTCATGCCAACCAGATCTCTTTGTACTCTAATAATTGTTGGGGTTTAACGACGCATCAACTGCCAGAGTCATACGGCGTCGCCAACTCTCACCCTGTTGGAAGGGATTTTGAGGATCAGATCGACTTATTCAGAGGCTCCGTCGGGACTTGAACCCGGGACCGGTGGCTTAGAAGACAAGGGTGCTATCCACTAAGCCACCTCATCCCCTCTCTTTGTACTCCCAGCAATAGTAACTCAGTACTGGCTCTTATGTTTTTGCAGCTTTGGAAAGTTGCAAAGACACTGGTCTCTTAATTAGGTCTACTTGACCTGACAATATCCCAGCAGAAAAACCGTCGTTTCATTAAGTATAAATACCACAAGCTTGAAAGGAAAATTGGGCTCCTGAGTGGTGTACTGGATAGTATGCCGGGCCGGAAATCAGCAGTCCTAGGCTATTATTTGCAAAAGCATAAGAGCCACTACTGATTTATCATTACTGGGGATACAAAGATACCTAATTGGCATGGAATCTATCATATTTCTTTCGACAGCTGTCTATACGGCATTATTAGTCGATCAATACCACCACATCGGCCAATATTCTACAACGATCACGTTTGTGGCCGACAGCTACTGTCAGCAGGTCGACCGGTGCGGCGCCTCTGCTACTCTGACAGTGCCCGAGGCGAAATGTCACGCGCGACTCAGGATGTGTCTGGCAGTGCGCTGGACGTGAGCTCGAATTCCGCCCGTCTGACGAGCGGCGTTGGCGCTCCGCTCGATTTAGATTCTAATCACCTCTAAGCAGGCGTGCATAGTTTGGCGGAAGAGCGTCGCTAGGTAACTTTTGCTGGAGTGCCAGCCGAAATCCCATGAGCTGCTTGCATCAAGAGTGTCAGGCAGCGATACTGAAAAATTAAGACTTGCTCAAGATTTGGGTATATAGTACCTAAGTAGGGACACAATATACCTGCGCATAGTTAAAGTTCACACACCTCTGATGAAATGTGTCTATGCGAGATAGGGTGTCCGTGCAAAATTTCCGGAACGAGCAGCTGATGCATTGCAGGTAAGGAACGTCAGAGGCTGGATCTCCAACAGAGGCAGAACTGAACGAGATGCTTAGATGTTCAACACCGATGAAAATTGTTGAAAACCATGTTTTACCCCGGAGAAGTAGGTGGGAGGGCCTCCAGGACCCCTTAAGTAAGCTTGTTAACCTTCGCCCTGGTGGGGGCCATTTTATACTCCCTCACCACCATAAGATTTTACCAAGGTGGCCGGAAAACGGCAGCGCTGCGTGCCGTCTTGCTCGACATAGCTGTTTCCTGATTTTCTGATTTTCTTCTGAACTTTTCTGACCTCTTCTGATTTTTTTACCTGCGATCATGTATGTACATACGTGTCATGACCTACCCATTGTAAGCTTGTGGGAAAATTTTGAAATGTGCGTTTCTCGGTACGCACGCCTCTGGTTAAATTAAAAATTCCAGCAGCATGCGTTCGTGACCCATGGCTAGTTTTGAAACAAAAAATAGCTTGTGACCTTTTGCAGACGATCTGAGGTCAAATAAGGCAATATTCGATATTTTACCCGGTAACTTTTGCGTGCACGAAGAAAGAGCTTCAATTGTAAAATTATGGCGTTTGTATCATCACTGTACGTCGAATGATATACGTCATGACTATATCAGGTCACGTCGGGTTAATTCGGTGACCTGTGGTTAGGTCAATCTCTAAATCTGACCTAGTATGGTAAACCTGCATATCATTCGATTCATATTGATTAGAGGGCTACAGTGGTGATCAATGACGTTCGTACCATGTTTGGTTGGTAAGGTATTGGAAAAATAGTCATTACCCCATATTATGGAGCAGCCTAACATCCCTGACCTTGATTGACCTCAACCTAGACTTAACCTTGAATTCAAGCCACTATTGATGTGTGTTTATGCCAGCTTTCAAATGGCTGAGGAAGCACTGTCCTAGATTGTCTCTTAGGTCTTACAAATTGCATCTAATCTTAGCCTGCTTGATATTTTAACCTGAAAGTATTTACAGAAATTCGAAGAATTCATAAACATGCGGGACTCTGGCTTTTGACCTGACCCGAAAATGTATGCTATTGTAATGAAAAAAACATTCAAACGCTTTCGATTGACAGTAGCAACTTTCAGTATCTTAATTCCTGCATAAACGAGTTCTGCGAGTACACCTCATTTCAACAACTGTGAATTAAATTCACCTATAGTGGCTTCAATATCGACCTGACTAAAAAAACATAAGTAGGATAGCTTCAATTACATTTGAGACGACCATTGGCTCTTTTTTCTCTGCGTCTTTCTAACTTTCTTAGCTTTCGAGCTCAAAGGTCTTTTTACCCCTACTGCGGCAAAGAAGTCCCATATCCGCCACCGGGGCGAATTTTAACGCTTAAGAAGTGTATGAATATCTAGATCATATATCTAGATCGGAAGGCATCGGCTACTTTACCTGTCATATCGTCTAAGGCGATACATCTTCTCAGCATCACCATCTACACGTTGGTGTGTTAAAGGGAGATACGCGAAAAAATATTGGCTAGATCAAAAGGTCACAAAAAGTTGTTTCAGAAGTCCTATTCTAATTTTTGCGAATTCGGCCTGCAAATGCCTTAAAATTGCTCTCAAAGTCAACATTTCTAGACGACTTTACCGGTACACCTCATACCGGTGTATATGACGTACACACGGCTTAAGGCTATCAATTTCTCTAAGAATTAGGTCATATCTATCCGAAACAGTGATGTAGAACTTTGGACTACTACAGAAAAAAATTACTTTAGAAAAACAGCATTGCAAAACTCTTCTGAAACAGAAATATAGGGCTTAAAAGAAATCACAATTAACCAATCAGAAGCCTAGGAATTCTCAAACCGGGGTCACGTGACCTATCTGACGCAAAGGTTTTGTCATCCTGGGGCTGAAGCAGAAAGACCCGAGGTACAAAACCGCTGAAGACTTGAGTAATTATGTTTTTTCCGTTTCTAGGGCAAACTAATTCATTTTGTAGTTTTTAAAAGCTTTTTAAAATTATCTCAAATACAAATACAGCAGAAAAGACATTTGTATTACAAAAAAACATTGTTTTTCAACTATAAATAGTTTTCGAAGAGTAAGTGATGGGTGAAAGTTTCAGCATTTTATCGGAACTGTTAACCTATTTCGATAATAAGTGAGTGGCCTCCCAAAATTTGACCGAAAATGCAAAAATAATTGATAGTTTCGTAATCAGGATTTTTCAAATAGCAAGAAACCACAATAATAATTTTTCGCGTATCTCCCTTTAACTACCAGAAATTGCAAGCCTGAAAAATATTTTACCGTGTCTGAACAGACATGACTGTACCTTATTTATACCGTGCGCTCCTGCAGTTTTAAAGACTTGGATCCTGCGAAACAAAACACCGTTCTTTAGTTCCAGACAAATATCCAATTCAGTGGCCATTGTAGTGTGGTAAAGACTTACAGCTCCATCTCTCACTGTTTCATTGGGGTTGACCTTGCCTCTGGTGTGTAGACCACCAAACAGGCATATGGAAGCCGAGGAGAGCTGGTGGATGATGGAGTGGGATAAGGAACACCAGGGGTGGGACGTAGCTGCAGCTGGGGCTCTATCTTCCTCCAGCCCTGGAATAGATGTTCAATAAGCTCGGCAGGCTAAGTCGCTTGGGTAGCACTCTGACCCACTACACAGGGAACCAATTTCTAGTTTTGTCTGCATTTTGGAATTGTATCGATTGAAAGGACAAAAATTTATTTATTTGTTTTTGTAAATGTCTTATTTTAGTGGTTAAAATGCGGAAAACATTTGGTACAATTATTCTAAGCATCAAATTGATGATGAAAATGATCAGTGTATGTCAATGATTACATATTTGTAGACCAGAATGATGCTCAAAATACAAAGACTAAGAGGATAGGAGCATTCAATTATCAAATCATGACTGATTCTTTTAATGGCTTACAGGCCCATGGCAATGTCACACACGAAGAGTTTTTGTATACGGATTGTGTACGTTTTGGTATATGGATGATAAACTCGCTTCGATGCTCGCTGAAGATATCGAACCTTTTCTTAAGCACCTGAACTCCTTTTATCCATCCATAAAGTTCACGGTGGAAACGGAAAAGGAGGGAAAGCTGCCGTTTCTGGATATGACGTTATCCCGTTCACCGGAAGGACGCATTACCACAGACGTTTACTACAAAACGACTACAAGCGGTCAATGCTTAAATTACCTGAGCCACCATCCACAGGCTCACAAAAGACCAGTCGTACAAACGCTAGCTCAGCGGGCTTTCAACGTTTGCGAAGAGGTGACAGCACGTGAGAAAGAGCTCAAAAACATAAGATCGATGCTGGAGGATAATAACTATCCAGAAGAATTCGTGAGCTCACAAATCAAGAGAGGTAAGAGATGCAATGGACCTAACCATAAAAACCAGACACCCAAGCCACAACGCTCAAGAACGAATGAAGATGCATGTAATACCATATCAAGAAGGGACATTGGAACATATAAGAAGAGTATGCGCAAAATACAAGACTAAAACCTACTTTAAACCGCAAAAAACTCTCAGACAATTTTTGGTTAAGCCTAAGGACAAAGATCCAAATACGAAGAGACCTGGCCCCATCTACCAAATGAAGAGCACAGATTGCAACAATATATATATATATATATATAAAAAAAAAATATAATGGATAAAGTGGAAGAATGATGTCGGTTAGGTCTGATGAACACAAAAAATCGCTTAACTCAGGTTTATACGCAACCCAAAACAGAAGCAGTTATTTAGATTATATATACCAGGGGAGGCGTTTGAGGTATCACAAAAAGATTATGTACATGGTTCTAAGGAGCTGCATGAACCAGTATGGTTTATAATCATTTTATGAGTGAGTGCATTATGTCACATTTATCAGGGTACAGAGTTAATGGGGTGTTATCAAGAGGACAAACGTTGAGGACCCAGTCGTTGGCGAATACAATTGGTAAAAATCAAAATAGTAAACCAATTAGATTACCAGGCGTGTAGTACAACATTTTAAATATCCAGCCAGACCGCCGACAATATTTATATAATTTTATCCACCCCCCACATCACCCCCACCAGACCCGGAGTAAAATTAATTCAACAGTAGGACAATATCAAATCATATGGTATATTACCCCACTTTACCCCACCCCCATAGTTTTCACTTTCATTTATTATGTCAAGATGCAGCAGATATGACGGCTTATCAACAACTTAGGTAATTTTCAGTTGGGCCCAATATTAGATAATTTGGGTCAATATTAAAACTAGTTTAATACAAAGAACAAGGTGAAAATCAATACAAATATTACCCCCTAAAATAAAATTAAATTTCTTTTTAAAATAAGTACACAAGGATATGGCACTAATTCAAAATCCGGTGATAAATCTAGGGGCCATATCCCCCAAAAGGGGGCCGGAGCCAAAAGGTTAAAGCCCTGAAGGAAATGACCCTAACTGACCAACAACCAGAAGCCACAGCCGAACACTCGTACGAAACAGGACACACTATTGATTGGGACGCAAAAGTAATCGATTTCGAAACCAGAACTAAACCACGCCGAATTAAAGAAGTCATCCAAATCCAAACAACAGCAAGAAAAAACTAAATAGAACTATAGGAAAATATGTATTGTACCAAGGCTGGCTCGACCTGCTCAAACAAAAATGAAGATCAGGGAACACTCACGCGTTATGATGTTGAATATTTGAACAACTAGAAGCAAGACAAAGATTATTCCATCAAGTTTACCGAAATGCGTTTTACATAGCTATGTAGTGTGTGATTATACCTCGTTTTTTGTCACTTGATAATGGGACCGAGATGGCCCCGAAATCGGTCATATGATAAATACAACATTTGGCTTTGCGTGGCACTAAACCTTTCAGTCATTTCTTTCACCAAAGCCATGAACAAACTGAGAACAAAACGCTTATGTTTGGAAAGCAAATCAATGAAATCAATGTTTCTAAAAATAAGCCACTGAGTTATTCGGTTGTTAAATATGCACATCGGTGCAAATAGCCATTTCGCTGGGCATTATGAGTCCAATGTTTCGCTGATCCTCTATTGAGCGTTTAATCATGTGCTCGGAACTCACAAATATACTTGGGATGAAATTGAATAGCAGTATGATTTCCCATCCCCAAATATTGTCTGCCCAAATGGTCCGCGTGAGATAGGGGGTGGGGGAGGCAGGGGCTGGAATTTCTTGCACCTCTCCGCATAATTCTCGAGGACCTCCATCTCGTCAATACCTCACTGTGTGGAGCCACCTTCTAGAAGTTTTCATGAAAGCTGACTTCGTCTCCGGGCATGTAAACAACTCAGCAGCGGGCTGGCGCTAACCCGTCTCTACTCTCCTCATCTATCCGCTTTCAGGCACTAGGTATACACGTGCGTTAGCGTAGCAGCGCCACCCACTTCAGCCGAGATCGATACTGTGCGTGCGACGAGACGCGGGTTACCGTCACGGTTCCCTGACCGCGCGCCGTGGGCACCACTCGGATGACGGATGGACCACCCGGTCCAGCTCAAAGTCTATACTCCCGTGTTCTCATTTCCGAGGTCGCAGCCTCTGTCACTAGGAGGCGCTGTTTGTTTTGTAGAGAGAGGACACAAGAGATGAGTATAAAGTGCAGAATTAGAGCACCGTGTACAATTTGTCGATAGGTGTGTACGAACCGGGGTGTGGTGTTGGGGAGTCCTCTTCATCACTGACATCTCCAGAGGACACGATCAAAGGCCCCTCCGGTGAGTGCGTGTGCGAGAGCCGCGCGCCGAATCGAGCACAGGGCGTTGTCTATGTGTCCCAAGCCTGTGCTTCTCGGGGCGCCTGTGCATAACAATGCAGACATAGATGGGAGGACGCATATATGTGCACACGTGCACACAGCCGGCGTCCACCGGAGCGCTGCACCAGGCCAGCGTCACAGCGCCCCTCTCGGTGTTATGGGCGCCGAGCACGCGACCAGCGGCGGGACTCGGCACAAATCAGTGCTTGTAATGAATAAATCGGACGGTATACGCAGGGTGGGTGCACTACTGAGCCACTCTCAGCGAAGCTACCGGCAGCATAGAACGCAGCTGACACCGATTCAATAACGGTGGCGGCCCAGGTTCGGGACAGATACCAGCGGGCGGACTGCAGACTGCAGTGATTTCGCTGGGCTTATAAAGCCGCGGTTCGATGAATGATTCATCATAAGGAAAGAACTGCCCTCCAAATGAGCATACACTAATGGGTAGTGGTATAAACTGAAATAATCGTAGATGCCAGGTTAGACGTTTCAGAAATATGGTTGACAGAATAAGTGCACACACAACGCGTTAACCCTCGCCCCACGGGGGCCATCGATGGCCCCCTAAGGTTTTTTTCGAGATAGCAGAAAAAGGACGAAACGCAGCACCGCGGTTGGGGGCTCTATCTCTCACCTCATCATTTTCCCACCATCTCTGAAAATTTTACCCCGGGTCACTCAAGGTCAGGTCACCAGGCGAGGTCAATCAAGGTCACCTCACTTCAACTTTTGAGCTCTATAAGAGCTACGTTTCTCTGTCGATCGATTTGAAACTTCTTACAGTTCATGGCCCCGCCAGGGTCTACAGGGTGTATATCCGGGATTTTTTCGATTTCGTGACCTAAGTTCAGGTCACGAGGTTACCTCTCCCATTGAAAAGGCATGGGAAAAAGCTGTCTTATAATCAACAAGTCACAAAAACGATTGCAAATGCTCAGCTTTCTCCGAAAAGCGTTCTAGGACACCCTTTTACGGATCCCAGGGGTCAAATTTTCCCTCTGACCTCTCCAAGGTCATGCAAGGTCACCAGGGGTCAAAAACAGTATTTTGGCAATAACTTTTGACCTAAATAAGCTAGAGCGTTGAACCAAACACCATCGTGTATGTCTCATCACTAGCTTTCATTTGATATACAAAAAGGTCACTTTCTAACCTTTGATGACCTCAGGTCATATGAGGTCACAAGGTGACCTCTGGAGGTCAAACCACTGTCGGGAGGTCTTTACGTTCCACATAGCGGAAAAAGTTCTGGCAATTTCCTATCAGATGTACTTAACAAGATCTCAATAGCTTTAATGGCATAGGAGTTATGCCCAGTTTTCTTAAGCATTGCATATTTGAGTGAAAATAGCCTATCGTGACCTTTCTTGACCTCTGGAGGTCAAACCATTGACCTGAGCGCTAAAACATGTGAAGTAGTTGCTTACTGAATTCACGCGAGCTTTCTAATACACTTTGCAGATTTGCGCTAACCCCCATATTTTCGGAGTTAGAGGGGGCCATCAATGGCCCCACCTGTGGGGCGAAGGTGGCGCCGGACCCCCGGTGGGGCGCGGGTTAATAGTGGTAAGAGGCTTGCTGAATGTGCGGTAACACTGTAACAAAGGCAATATTGAAAATCACTGTTCTAGGAAAATACTGTAACCAGGCGTAGCCCTCTTGCCATGCGTCTGGCCTGCATTCAGTCAATTGCTGCATTTCTGTTTTGGTCAAAATTGACAATTGCCTGGAGCGGATGGCCTATGAACAAAACGTTTTGGAAAGAAACGATTCTTTAACACGCGCCCCACCGGGAGTCCAGTGCCACCTTCACCCCACCGGGGCCATTGGTGACTCCTCCTGACTCCAAAAATATGGGGGTTAGTGCATGACTGCAATGCGCAGTAGAAGGTTTGCATGCATTTAGTATGGTTTTACTTTACATGTTTAAGCTCTCAGGTCAATGGTTTGACCTCCAGAGGTCAAGTTGGGTCACGATAGGCTATTTCCACTAGACTTCTTACAATTCGTCTATCTGAAAGGAAGTATTAGTATTCACGGGCATCCACGGGTAGGGAGAAGCCTCGCAGGAGCTTTAAGCTTTGCTCGCCAATGAGCTAGCATTAAATACTAAATGAACACTGTTCATTAATCCTACATGCATACATACATTATATATGCTCTCAGAAACTTCGGTCTCTCAGAAAAGATCGCATAGGGATGCTGAAATTTGTTAATGCCAGCCCATGGGTAATCATATATTCCCAGGAGCTGTGTCGTAGCCAAGGTTCTGTCTGACATTAATCATCCGAGATGGCATTGGATTGGATGCTTGTATTTTTGGAACAGACAAGGTCGCGAATGAAGTGGTCAGTCCAGTCAGCAAGCACTTCTGCCGTAGCAATTGCTATAAAATACATTGTCGTCCAATTTTATGACCTGGTGGAGCGTCTCCGATACCGAGGACTCAGCTATCTATTTCCAGAGCCTTACCAATCCAGTTGCTGTTAAGAAAATATGCAGTGACGCGACATTAAGTCACTAGCGCTCGTGGAAGCGGTGGGAATGCCCCCTATACACCTAATGACGATTTTAGAGTTTCCACTGTCTGAAGTGTGATGTCTAGAAGGTCTGAGTCCTCTTCAGAGTGTGCTCCAGTGAGTTTGAGTAGTGTCGATTGCGGACCGGGTCCTGGCCTCGCAGTATTTCCGTGACAGCTGTCAGCCTAGCCTCGACACAGTGGCAGCCTTATTGGAGAGACCGAATTCACTCTTTGCCAGACGGCGCAGTGACATGGCCCTCCGTGGCAGCAATAGAGCGTATAAATCGACAGGAATAGCAGAGTCATTCTCTGTCAGAAAATATTAATATCCTAAGTGGTACATTGTAAAATCTTATTTCAGGTAGCACGCCATAAGCTCTACGATAGGTCCGAATTTCATAGACATTTGTACTGAAACTCTCATATGGATTAGGAGACACTGATAAACTAATGTGTTTTTGCGATGACCTCTAATAACTCAATGGTGTTGGCATCGCCGAAATTTTTCTGCTTCTGTTTTGGAGAGCACAGCCCCTGTCTGAGCTTTCTTTGTTACACTCAAAACCACAGGAGAACTTGCCACAAACTTCTCCCATTAGAAGCCAGTGGTGTCTCCTGTTCTATCCCAATACCTCATTGAGTTCTTTGC
Source organism: Lepas anatifera (assembly GCA_034440635.1). NCBI lineage: Eukaryota > Metazoa > Arthropoda > Thecostraca > Lepadidae > Lepas > Lepas anatifera. Next base: position 592,548 of record JAOTON010002268.1, on the reverse strand, counting down.
ATTTTGGCGAGAAAGTGTAAGAAGCCCCACGTATCTTTCGGATGAGAACCCATTGGGACCGTTCTCAGCAAGAGAAGAGGCGAGCACAGGCACTCAAATACATCGATTTTAGTTTCTTCGTAAAGAACGCAAAGAAGGGATTGCGTTCTCGAACTACTTCCGGGAATGGTCTCAGCTGATTGTGCGCGTGCGTGACGCTGCTGGGTTGCGTCGCCATTGCAACACAACGACGCGACAGCGGATGGTTCATTGCAGGGGAAGCTCCGGGAGTTGAGAAGTGGAGCATCTGGCGCCTGTTTTGTTAAGGTAAGTGTGACGGCACTTTGTTAATTGGTAACAACTGTCGTGTATGGTAACTAAATGTGGCTACTGGCCTATGGAAAATTTGCATCTTTGTACAAAACTGTGGTACCACCGACACTTTGTGGCAGACCTGGCAAAACGTTTGGATGGGGCCAGCCCTGAAAAAATTCAAAAACGTAGTGTTTCTGAACAACAAAAGCACAAAACGCTTTGCGCTTGAAGAAGGGTCACGGGATACACTGGCGATGTGCAGTTAGGTTGACTTTACCGTCTTCCTGTGAGAGGCGGGGTTTGGGAAGGAGGGGAGGGTTCGTTTTGTCCATCCGTCCATAGGCAGATCTTGAATTGCCGATCAGGGAGAGACACATGTCCAGGGCATCATCCAGACCTGGGGGACGCCAATGCCAGGGCGACACAAATATATCCGTTGGGCGCCAAATCCGATCGCGATAGCGCTTATTCTTGCTTCCCGGGAAGGAAATGACATTTATGGGGGCCCCCATTGACCTTTCAGAAAGTGTCATTGATCTCTCAGGGGCATCGATAGTCGGTTGGGCGAAGTGGTGGCAAAAGTCTTTAAAAGGTCTCTTTGTCCCATAGATCGGTCTATGCATCCCTCATATTTCTCGATATATCTTTAAAATAAAGCTGGTAAAATATAGCTTATGAACCGGCATCTTAATGCTCAAATAGAACAGACCAGTGGCGGATCCAAAAGACCTGCCCCTTAGAAATGTCCGAGCCCCAATAGTAAATGCATATCTGGATGCTGTCCGAGGTGCTGGCGGGGCAGGCTCCCAGCCCCCACCCCTTCCCTCTCAAATGAAGTCTTGGATCTGCCACATTAAAGGGAGATACGCAAAAATTATTATTGTGGTTTCTTGCTATTTGAAAAATCCTGATAACAAAACCATCAATTATTTTATACCTTCGATAAAATTTTGGGAGGCCACTAACTTATCGAAATAGGTTAACAGTTTCGATAAAATGCCCATCACTTACCCATGCCCATACCCATCACTTACTTTTCGAAAACTATTTAAAGTTGAAAAGTAATGTTTTTATTATACAAATGTCTGTTCTTCTGTATTTGTATTTGAATTCATTAATTCAACTACAAAATGAACTAAACTACAAAATGAATTAGTTTTCCCTAGAAACAGAAAAAAACATAATTACTCAAGTCTTCAGCGGTTTTGTACCCCGGGTCTTGATTAATTTTCTGCTTCAGCCCCAGGATGCAAAAATTTTGGCGTCAGATAGGTCACGTGACCCCGGTTTGATAATTTCTAGGCTTCGATTGGTTAATTGTGATTTCTGTTAAACCCTATATTTCTGTTTCAAAAGAGTTTTGGAATGTTGTTTTTCTAAAGTATTTTTCTGTAGTAGTCCAAAGTTCTACATCACTGTTTAGGATAGATATGACCTAATTCTTAGAGAAATTGGTAGCCCTAGCCGTGTGTACGTCATATACATCGATATGAGGTGTACCGATAAAGTCGTCTAGAAATGTTGACTTTGAGAGCAATTTTAAGGCATTTGCAGGCAGAATTCGCAAACATGAGAATAGGACTTCGAAATAACTTTTATGACCTTTCGATCTAGCCAATAAAATTGTTTTCGCGTATTTCCCTTTAACTCAAACGTTTGGGTGTTTTTGGTCCATTTTTCGCGTGTTTTGAGCAGACTCATTTCCTTTTTCAGAGGCAGAACAAGTGGCGGTCATTAAAAGCCTGCTCGGGACTGCTGGGCTGGTGGTTCGTCAAAGCTGAAAATCGAGTAGGTCAGCCTAGTCCTCGGAGATCAGCAGCTTTTACAGGAGATGCAGGACGTGAGTGGGCCTCACGCAAAGCCCTGTGCGTTTGTGAACAGATATCTTCTTTTATCTGCAGACATAAAGGGCTGATCATTAGTTATGCTCCCTTTATAGGGGCGTTCGACCTCCCTACTGACGTCATGTGCCTTCACTGTTTCCAGGCCACATCATAACAATTTTGATTCGTTTCTGTTACAATATAAAGAAAACGCATTGTGTTGTTTTGTCGCCAAGTGAATCTTTAAGAGTCTATAAATATTTGATTGAACACCAGTGCATTGTATTAACTTTGGCGTGATTTTCCATGCCTCACCACACCAGTTTTACTTCTTTGGCATCCCATTCTTTTGGAGAAGTCACGGTTACGTATACCCATTTTCAGCTTTAGTTCTGTGGAATTATCCGCTTTTTCTAAGTGCTTAACAATTTGGCTGAGACTAAAACACGAGGTCATGTTTCTGATTAGCTCCACCACAACAGTGGAGCTTATCAAAAATGTGACTTGTGATCCGGCCTTAGACCTAATTGCTAAGTGCTACGAATAAGCGGATAATGTACGTGAAGCTAGCGGTATTCCTCCTTTAAGCACCATATGAAAGAATCTTAGCACGTCTTCAAGAAGAAAGGTAGTCGTTCTCAGAGTAGACACAGCGTGAAAATTTCGAGAATCTATTACTTCTGAAAGATGGATACGGCTTCTTCTAGAAAACTCTAAAAACCGGAAAGGGTACTCACAGAATATTCTTAAGACAGCTGAGAACTGTTTGAATTCTCCTGAAAGAAATGAAATACGTCTCACCGAAGAACATAAAGAAGCGCATCACGTCTCGATATGAGAAACCCTATCAGTCTCGTTGAGAACCCTGACAGGTCTTAAAATTTGCTGTCCGATTATTGATATGGTGCAAGTTAAGTGCAAGAACTCTACGGGTTCTCCACCGGTTTTCAGTGTAGCACGCACATATCGTAATGCCAAGATTTTGGGCCGTTCACGGCATTTCCACGTAAAGTTTCGGTTCACATGTTCAATGTTTCGAATTGTGCCATCAGCTGGTCAAGAATATGGCTAACCCAAAAGCGCAGCCCAACTTCCAGCAGAGGCAGATCCATGAAAGGATCTGGCGGATTCATTAAAATGTGTTCACCAGCCTTCATTTGAAAGCTGACACAATGATATGAAAGAGAACATCTCAGATTATTGGTTTCAAAAATTAAAACCATGGCTATTTGCTTCTATGAAAGGAAATTCAGCGGTGTACATCAAGGATAAGCGCCGTTGGCGCACCCTACATAGTGCGTAGCGCACGCTTGACTCTCCTCTTGCCTGAGGCACTCTGAACTTGACCTGAAAACGATAGTTCAAGGAACAGGAGAGATCAGTGAAAAAAATAAACCTTTTTTATTCATATGAATGGTCACTTTGCTTTTGGTTTGAGCATTACACATAACCTCCCGTTTTAAAAACGTTAAGTATTACAGGATGAAATAAAGGGGATATCGAAATGGGAGGAGGAGGGGGCCTGAGACAACACTAGGTAGCTCCTAGAAGAGAAAATACTTCAGGTCCTCTTAAATCAATAATCAGATCTCCGAGATCAGCAGTAGGAAGTTCCGAAGACCAGCACTCGGGGACCTCTGAGAACAGCAGTCGAGGGTTCCTTGAAAAACGTTCGGGAGCCCCTGAGACCAGATCTCGGGGTCCCTTGAGAAAAATCAGAGGCCCCTCGGACCAAAGCTCGGAGGCCCATGAGACCAACTTTAGGTGTTTTTGAACTAACATTTGGTTAATATCTGGGATTATGTATATCAAATTTTTGGCAGGCTCATCCAACCACAATTTTGGGCCAATTGGGGCGTTGTGATCTCGATATCAATGCGTTGGTCCTCTCACCTCGTAGTAGAATGGACTTGTCTATGAAAGGATGTGAATCCAATTCTGAAGTCAATATTCGAGTAGCAAAGGCATATCAGCATTTTTTATTCGAGTTTAAGCGATTTACTCTATAACCCAATATTTGAGGGCATGCAGAAGACTGGTTTGCCTTTATTGAAGGCTCGGGAGCGGCGGGTGGGGCGGGGCGGGCTCGGTGCGGCTGCGATCAATTTTCTTGTTCACAGCATACAGTACACACGAGAGGTGCCTCGATTCATGCCACATTTTCGTGCATTTGCACCAATCGTGAAGGTTTCAAATCCAATGTATGAGTAAAAGCTGAAAATATACGATTTCATGGTTTATGGGACGGGCCCTTCGCAGTACTTATGGCTGACCCAAGGGGGAGCGGTCACCCCCACTATCCTCCCCTTGAAAATGTATGACCAGAGCGAGACATTTAAAGTAATTTGAAACCACTTGAATGCACTCGTGGGCACAACTCGCCTGCAGCTGATTTAGAAAGTGATATCGGTAGCTAACGGTGATCAGAACGGGTGTCGTAAGCGCAGGTTCGGGGTGGGATGAGATACAATGTCTCCATGCACTTTAACTGAGCTCGCACGCGCTATTCTGCATCCGTTAACGCTGTGAATAGGCCTTTAGCGTCCCACCGGACTCCGGGACAGCTGCCCACCCGCCGTACTTGAACGGTGTGCGTAGGAGGCATGATCCTCAAATCTGGGCGGGTAGTCCCTGCATGTGCTATATTTACCTTAATGCGGATACCTGGTCCAGAAATAGGTGGTCTACTGACGTAGAGCACTTGACATGAGTTCTGCGGATTCAGTTACCTTGAACAAACTGACAGTGCACAAAATGTTTGCACGGCTAAGTGAAAACATCTCTGCAGCATAGCATAGTATGTTGAACATACATCAATATGCATATAGATATTTAAGCTAGTAACTGCATGAACATGCATCAATCTGCATGTAGATATTTAAGCTAGTAACTTAGAAATTTTGGAAAAACACGACAAGCCACGGTCAGATATGATGTGGCTGACTATAACGTTGAATAAATTGTATATATCAACCGTCTTTTCCCTGGAAATATTGTGCCGCCAGCAACAGCTGTGAGGTCCGGATGAATCAGTTCCTGGGATTTTTGAAAGGATTGAAGGCTGCTGTAAATAAGGGACACATGCCTTTGCATTCCTGACATCAGTTCGAAACCATCTGACTGAAAACGCATATCAGGCCATGTCCGGTCAATGACTTATAAAGTTTCTAAGCGCAAGCGAGCAATTTTGTTATTCTAAAATAGGAAGGCCATACCAGGTTGTAATTCGGCTGCTAGAACTAGATCTGATCCCTGGACATCATTCGAAAGTTGTCGACCATGCGAATCGGCATGCTAGCAACCATTTCGAGTTCAGGTCAACAATGAGGTCAACAGGGGTCACCAAAGATCGCACATATCGAATGAGCATGTAGCTATAATACAACAGACTTTATTTTCTAGATCTCCTGATCCTAGTGCTGTAAAGAATTTCCGAAATCCATCTGAGTTTGACATATGTTGACTAAGAATACTTCGGTTGCGTCAGAACTCAGCAAAGTGGTTCAACTATGGTCCACAAGGAGACAATGGTAGCGCAAGTTCAGCGCCGTTCAGAATTTTCCCATGTCACCATTGTAAGTTCAAAACCAACGCATTGGTTTTAAAGTCAGCATGAAGGTTCAGCCGCACCTCCCAAGAGATGACGGGTACAAGAGTTCAGCTGGAGCCTGGGTAACATGCAGCGTTGTTTCAGTTCTTGGACACCACACTTGACTCGGCTGCTATGTCTGAACTTTGTCGCACAATATTGATTGTCTGCTAAAGTAATACGATGCACATGTTCTATAAGCAAGTGCAAGATTGTATTGCACGCATTGTATACAGGAATCCGATACAAGTCACCTGCTCCAGCATGCTTGCACAATAACGCAAACAAACTAGGAACATTATCATGTGCTTGAATGGAGAAAGCAGCTCACACATTGGATCAAATATTGCCTGCACTCCTTGATTTCCTCTGGGGCCTTGAAAGCAATAGATAATTGTGTGAGGTCCGAGTGAATGATTATTTGAACCCAGCTTTATCCCCACCTTACATTCTTTATCAACCCCATTCATGTGGCACTATCCTGTGCACACTGTATTGGAATGTAAATATCAATTGGTTATAGTGACATTTCTGATAGCCAGTAGGCTCTGTTCGACCAAATGAACTAGTAGAGGGCAAATTAGAAGATGAGAAAACCCATACAGTTAAACTCCAAATCGTACATCAGGAAAGGATAATATTACCAGTACCGTAATATTTCATGTCTCTAGTAAACAAAATTTACTCACCAGATGACTATTGAGCTCAGTTTTCAAGCAGGGGCGCTCCAACACAGATCGACCAGGCCCCTACATAGCATGGTCTCGGATTTCGTTCCAATTTCGTCCATTGGGTTGTCAGGAGTGTAGAATCCTAATCTGAGAGTATTTCTTTCCTCAGACATACGGCTTCGGAGTTATAGCTTGAAGAAAATCGTGAAAATCTCCGATTTCGCCAAAACATGGTGATATACAACAATTATTTTCAGCCTTAACTTCATTTTTTAGCTTCAAATGACACGGGATTAGATTGAGCATGTAACAAACAAAGTTTGAGAATCTCGCTTCTTATTCTAAACTTTCAAATTTTTAGAGATGTTTTGGCCATTTTTCCAACAATTTTTTTAAGTGTGACTAGTAATTCACGTCAAAGGTATTTAACGCAAAAATGCGCAACCATATCTCTTATGTTTAGTGAAGGCAATAATGTTTTGTGTTCTGTACTTGATAAATATGTAATTAGCCATAGAATGACGCCATGCGCGCAAAAATCGGCCGCACGGCGCGCCCGGCCGTCGTCGGCGCGGCCGCCGGTCCGTGGGCACGGGCAGTAGATTGACTCCGGAGCGTATGAAATCTTGCAATTGTGATTAAAGGTGGGAAACAAAAGCAGAGAAACTCGTGTTCAACAAAACGGTGAAATCGATGCAATTTTAATTCGGTTAAGGGTGTACAACTCGCCATATCTTAATGTTGCCCTGAAAATCGATTACGGGTTTGAGTCATACATCTATATTTTGAAATTGAAGATCCTTGAGCATCTGTGCAAGCTTGGTCTGTTTTGCGTGTTGAAACGACATCGTATCCAAACCTTGGCCGCAGTTGTGCGGTCGCCACCTCAGTTTGTGCGTCAGTGCCTTTATGAAACGCGCGTGGTGTCAAATATCCAGTGCGCAGCTCATGAAGCTGGGAGCACATCCTCCACAGTTCATATGACATTGTTATTTGAGTATTTGAGTGTCGAATGAAGATAAGGCATTGCTTCAAGGTGGCTACTTCGCTTCGGACGCCAGTTTTCTGCTGTCGGTGTTGGTGTTACCAGCCGTATGCGGAGTGGTAGAATGCCACGGGATAAGAGGGCTTATTGTGCTGACTAGCGGATCTACTTGTACTAGATTCTTGGTCCCGGCGTCAGTCCCGGCGCCGGCAGGCCTCGACTGGTCCCGACGTCAGTCCCGGCGCCGGCAGGCCTCGACTGCTCCCGGCAAGACCCAACGTGGTCCTGGCATTGGTCCCGGCAAAGAAGTCGGGTTAATAGGAAATGAACTTGCAGCCTTGTCCTATACGTTTCAGTCAGTGATTTTAATTTTCCATTTCAGTCACGAATTTTGTGTAATTTTATAATTTCATTTCGTCTTCGAATGGAGTTTACTACAACTAAATTAGGGCTTGTATTGCCGTGCCAGCGTTAACTCACCCAAAACCCCCTGGATCGAGAAGAGTTCTTCAGCCCTGGCCATGGCATGTCACTTTGCGGCCCGACACCCCCCTCCGTGACGCCATTTATGAACAGCCCCATCTAAGTTTAAGTAAGACAATTTATGTGTGTGTAGTTAGCCATATTAGGTTATTTATACGCCAAATGCTAAGGGAAAACTAACTTGGTTGGTTAAAATTGATTAATCTCAAACTGATATGGGCCCCAAGGAGCACTGGTCCTAGTTAAGATTATTACTCTCTCCAATCCTCAGAGGTCCTGGTACAGACCCAGTTGATCCCGGCAAAGTCCCGGCCGGGCCCAGCATCCGGTCCCGGCTCCGGGACGCTGGGACCAAAAATAGCACCTCTGCTGCTGACCCGCCGAGTGTTCTCAGCAAAAGATGCCTACTTACAAGAAAGAGTAAATCTAAATCCGGAAAATATCACAACTGATCAAGAAGAACCAGACAGCAGCCGGAGGCAGTTACTAAAGAGCTGCTCGCTGCGGAGACACAATCATCATCGACTGACTCACTGGGCGCTCCAACAGTTTCAGCCGAAGTCGATGTTTCCCATGCATTGCCGTTGCTGGACGGGACTACGGCCAGAAGAGATAGGCTTTTGGTTTAACTGATCCTTTGAAGTCAGTTTATTCTTCGCTGTGTGCTTTTGATTTCTTATTACCGTTTTCGAAACATAATAGAATGTGCTTGGGGTTTGTCATTTTATTTCAGAACCGAAGTGGTTAACGTCAAGGGGGAACGTCCATCCAAACTGTGAACGAAAGTAGGTCACTTTCATGCCTCAATAGAAATTAAAACTGTCTTTTGGTACATTGATTCTGTCTCCTCTGCCTCCTCTGCTGGTGAACTGAACCAAATGCCACTAAATCTAATATACTACTGTCGTAACACAGCCCTTAACACGCGCATTGACGGGGGCGGGTACCCGCCCCCTCGGGTTTTTCGGAGATAGCAGAAAAACGGCGGCGCGTAGCGCCGCCGTACTTGGTATACCTTTTCCCTCATCATTTTTACAACTTCTGTGAAAATTTTAAGGTTAGGTCATCTCAGGTCAGGTCACCAGTACAGGTCAAGTGACCCGACCTCAAAAGAAGTTTAAGATAGCATAAGTCGGAGCAGGGTGAACTTATCTGATTGAAACTCATATCACATAATGGCCCCACCAAGTTCTCTAAAATATGTTCCGGTATTTTTATATCGATGACCTAAGGTCAGGTACGAGGCATGACCTCTCCGTTGGAAATACATGGAAAAAATGGTTTTTACGGAATAACTCAGTAACGGATGGCGATAGAGCATTTATTTTAGCTGCATTAGACTCGCCTGGGCTTTGCAGTTCTAATGATATGCATTTTATATAATTTGACCCTGACCTGACCTCAGGTCAGGTCAAATCCTTGATTTGACCTAGCAAGGTCAAATTATACATTATTCGATTCGGCTTGCGAAGAGGATTCATATAGTTCAAGTCGTTTTGCTCTATCTTTACTTGTTCAGATGTAATGGCCGAAAAAACTGAATTTACATGTTATCCCTATGACGGGCATGTTTTGACCTCTCGTGACCTTAAATGTGACCTGACAAAAAATGGTCCAATGTTTTCGATTGAGAAATGGATGGGCAGCCCAACACCGTTTACCGTTTTTCGCTACCTACCGTGGTTCTCGAGATCTTAGGGGGGCGGGTAGCCGCCCCCCCGTCAATGCGAAGGTGGCTCAGACCCCCATCAATGCGCGTGTTAAGCTATGAATTCGCTTACACCCAGGACCTGAATAATATTGATTCCACCTTCACAACACGTACTTTATAACGTATGTTGTTTACGTTCCTTACTCTTGATGAAACATTACTAAAGCCGAAAACAAAAGATTAAAGAAAAAGAAAGACTAGCAAATCTTTGTTGTCAACGGCACGCCCTTACCTTATGAAAATTTCCACAATACTATGTGGTTATATAGATGCATGTTTCCCTCGCAACAAACTTCTAGCCCTTAGTCTCCACTGAGCACCACACGCGTGCGTGTCGTCGTTTGGCCGAAGTGCCAGTCGGCTCTCGGTGGGGCAGGCCGGGCGGCCGATTTTCGCGCGCATGGCGTCACTCTTTGACTGATTAGACATCGATAAATTCAAGAACGCAAAATTTAATTGATGTTATTACAAAGCACAAGCAGAGGAAACAAATTTCCTGAAGGTTATTTTAAGGTAAATTACTGGCCACACTTAGAAAGAATTGTTTCAAAAATTGAATACAAAATTCCAAAAACTTGAAAATACTTATTTTTGAAAAAACTTGGAGATCAAATCTGGATAATATGATTTTAAATATAATCACCGTTTTAATTGAACATCCATAACGAAGGAATACAGAGAAAATGATGATTGTATGCTACCATGTTTTGCCAAAAACATGGATTTTTACCATTCTTAGCAAGCTATAACTCCAAAATCCGTATTTTGAGAAAATGAATATTCTCAGATCTGAGTTCCACGCCACTGATAGCCCTGTGTACAAAGTTGGAACGAAATCTGAGACTATACTATGTACAATCCAGGTGGTGCCTGGTCGATCTGTCCTGGAACGCCCCAGCAGTTTCAAACACAGATGTTCCACAACATCATAAATTCTATAGTTCACACTATCAAGGCTAATTCCTTAACACTGCTGTGAAGCTTTGCTAAAATTGTTTCTTCTGTTTTGTATGAGGCACGTCCAGCACTCGTTCTGCCTGCGAATGTGAATGTCCAACCATGTCGTTCTCCATGTCCCCGACGCTCCCCGTGTGCCAGCGTCTTTCTTTGCTGAAATACGTGGCGGTATCTCAGCTGCACTATCCAGTCCTGCGTTCCCGCCGGCACCATTGCCTATAGCAGGCGTCCTCTAGAGGCCGCCTCGGGGTCAATGGGGCGATCAGAGGTCGCATCTTGAATTCATAACCCGACAACGGTCGTCACCGGCCGCCCCAGGCCGGGTATGGCCTGTGGCTACATTCAGGTCGTCATGTCGCGAGGCAATGCACCGCACAGTGGATGATTATCGGCAATACAATCATGAAACAAGCCTCGGGCGCATCGCGGAAAAGGTTACTGACAGGATCAACCACTAGTAATTGTTCTGTGCTCCGAGCGCCTGGCCACTTCCTGCACCGATGGGCATTTGGTAGCCTCCCAAGTCAGTCGGGAATTAACACAGAAAGCTATCAAAAGGTCAAGTGGACTTGGAAGCATTACTTGAATATAACCACCGCCGGTGTATATCATGGGCCATTGGAACAGCATGGCTATGACGAGGTCATACATGAAAGGAATATATAAACGGTATAAAAAGGCTCTAACCGAAATAGCAGCCCCTGGGGAAGAACCGTGTACAAAGTGTTTCACATTTTCCAAGTCTTTCTGAAAACAATTTTTTGGCTTAATTGGGAACTAGGAATATTTCACGCTAAATACAGGAAAAGTGACTATTTTCATATACAAATTGGATTGGTGGAAACTCAAGCCACTTCCACATGACAATCGAATTTCAAGGTAGCGAGCGAGCCCTTCACATCCGCAGAACCATAAGGGAAGAGTAACCGCATCAGATATTTATAGATCTGTGATTTCTGAGCAGTTATAGACTATTTCTACTTGCATCATTAATGGCGTTGGAAATTTCGATGTCAAAACAACGTTTATTAGGGCATTAGGCCCAAAGTGTAAGTAGAAAAACATGCTACAAGATTTCGTACCTGGTCGGGAACATCGCCACATGAAAAAGGTCCTAGGTGTGAACCACAACAAGTCCAATATTACAAGAATTTAGTTGTAAAAACACGTCCTCATGGTCCGAATACTCGATCCCTTCTACATACAGGTACTTGGGAAAGTAGTTAAATAGAAGACACTTACCCAAATACATACATACATACATACTTTTATTTCCACAAAAGACAGCATAAAAATCAACATATACAACGCTTGGTGCAAAAACACCGAGGCATTTAAATCCAGGCACCTCTCGCTCATTCACAGTTGAAGACCCGATATATAGCACTACCGGATACAAGGCCGCCACTCCAACCCGTTTTATATACTAGCAGCGGTTGACGACGCTGGCGTGCCTTGCTGATAATTTTGGCTAAAATCTTACACTGATTATGACGAAGTTGTTGTGCTTTCTGAGCTACAAGCCTGTCTATTCCTTTTGACAGATTTTGTCCAGGAATCAGAATTGTGTGTCTCAGAGCTATTAACGGTTCCAAAATTCCTTCCTATGAATTCTGTAATATTTTCGAAGAGGACTTCCCTTTGTGCGGCGTACTTGGCACATAACAAAAGCAAATGTTTAGTATCCTCACTCCTACGTCCGCATTCACAAAACGGTAAAGTGGATTTCGGGACTTGAAATGCAGGTGAGATAAGTTTCGACATCCCTATTCTCAGCTGGGTCATTAGGGAATTTTCCTCATTATGGCATTCGGCGATCAATGTGTTTTTGGCCGTATAAATAAGACGTTGGAGGCTTTGCTGTACAGAAGTGCTCCTTCACTAAATGCTTCATACCATGAATGCTTTTATCCTATAGATAATTTCAACCTATAAGTAATCCCATCAATAGAACTAGAAACGTTCGTCCTTGAAATATATTTTCTTCGGACAAATCTGAAGAACTAGCAAGATAGAGCGAGGCCAAGTCTTAGAGAGGCTCTAAGCCCAGTATAATAAGTCAAGATAATGAAGTGCAGTATTACGAAACCGAAGCGGTGGCTGGAGAATATGAACAGTCATACTTAGATAGTCATCTGTCAGGAATATAGATGAAAAATTCACCATTTTCAGTTCGAAATATGCCAAAACATTGTGCTACGGTGGTATACCCTCTTGCTTGAAAATTTAATAAACTACGGTAACATACTGTGGCTTGCACAAAATACGTCAGCCAGCCTCAGTCAACGGCAAGACCTGAATAGCTTAATGAATATCTCACATACAGTGGCAATATGAGCTGGCGTACACTTCCATAATTGGATCTGAACTGGGAAAGCCGCGTGATAGAAAGGAGCCCACCATCCTCTGCAAACCGTCAGCTCCCGGTGACTATGTTATCAGGGCAATGTGGTAATGTGGTAATCATGACAATGTGATATAATGCTGATGTCACGCTGAAAAGATCAAACTTGGTTTCTTGGGCTGTCCTAAGCCTTGTGGCGTAGCGCAAGAGAATAATCCTGAACGTGTTCTGGCTTCCCAGGTGGTCTGACCTGTTCGGTAGTATTGTTTCTTGGTCATTCCGATAACGCGGATAAATATTGAGGGCAGGGCATTTTTTAAGGAAAAGTCAGTGGGGGAGGCATTTCTTGTGCTGGCCATTATAGTGTCTTCAAGGGGTCAAGACCCCATTTTGAGGGGGTTTAATAAAACTTAGACACGTTAGTGTTAAAAAAGTGTTTCCCAATTTTTAAATATTCCAAGTCTAGAGATTATAGATGCTTCCGAGGGCTGTCAGGTTTTTTCAGCGGAAAAGGTCAAACCGAGTTAGAAAAAGGGCCAAAGAGGAAAACAAATTATTTACACTAAAATGGCCAAATAAACACCACAAAACCAAGATTTGAGGCAAAAACGATCCCTATAGGGTTCATGACTACTTTTATGACTACCGCTATAGCGGTAGTCATGAAACCACAGAAAAAGCGACTTGTATCACTGTTTAAAACTAATTGTTGACAGTTTGATATTGAATTGACGCAATATTTTTAGCACACTACCCATCTAATAGGAAGCCAGGGGTGCCCTTCCATCCCGGCGTGGCCAATTTTATCCACATAACCAGAACATAAATATTGAGCTGAAGAAAATGACGAAAAAATAGGCCCGCAGATATACGGCAACGACTGAGCAGTGGTAGAACACCACGGCAGCGCCAAACGCCATACACGCCTTTCCGAAACAGCCGAGGCTGATGCACATCAATGAGCCTCTGTCCAGGAAGTAGACAGAAAGTGAAAGAGCATCAGCATACATACTATGTTACAACGTAAAAATATTCCAATCTCCATTTACCACAGCATATTGGCCGTGGATTGCCACGAATTTGCAGCTTTATACATTGCATCGTGTTTTTCAAATAAATACTTACATTCTTTGCACCAGAACATTTTTTTGCATCAGCAATCACCTCCCGCCCACTTCTTGACCAACAATTTTCTGATCTCAGTCAAAATGGGAGTAAACTGGAAATGTGTATCACCAGCCGCTGCGGAAGGCAACGAGAAGCCCAAATTCGAAAGGATTTTGGTACGTGGAAAGTTTGCTGTCAGTATCAGGTTGAAGGTTGGCTGGCCCCCTCACTTTTTTGCCGGTGGCGACGCTTTTGTATACTACTACCACAATAATAAATAAAAAGGCTAAGCACTTCATACACCCCCCACCAGCAACCAGTCTTACGCACTTTGACTAAGCCGTGTCCCGTCTAATCCACGAACGAGCTCTTAGCGCTGACAACTGACTGCGTGTGAAATGAGAGCATCATGCAATGTCACGGTGCTGGCTGGGATGTGGGCTTCCGGTCGGATAGAACAGGATGTTTGATTGGTTGTAGGCCAGCGTTCTTCTCCAGCGTTGTGATTAGTTGATGCTGAAGCTGCTTTGCCGGGATTTCCCCTAACTGCGTGCTTTGTTTCGTCTTCGCACGATGGAGTAGGCAGCCACGGGTGGAAAATTTTTTAACACAATTTTTGTGGATTGCCAATTTGGGACCAGAAATAGAACAAAGTTATAATTATCGGGTGGTGTTCTGTCTTATTTTCATTACGCGAGTCTGCATTTGGTCAATTTTAAGCCATATGTCTATTTCACTGGGAGGCCAATTTCCGGGCACTGGGGGGAGGGGCACTTGGCCGACTGGGGGGGGCAAATGGCCCCCAGTTAACATGTTAAAAAATGGCCTGATTAAGGGTGATAAAATACTATGACTGTTTGCCTATGACTAACACGTCTGTGTGTGTGATCCCTATGGCGATAAAGTGTGTTATGCATACTCATAACGTTGGTGTATTCGTACTGCTCTCGTCAAATAGAAGTTTTCACACAACGTTTCGGTCAGTTTCTCTCCGACCGTCTTCAGGTGATAGAAATGGTGGCAAGAAGTTTGAAGCCATTGTTCTGGAAGTTGTTGATGCTGTACGATTTTTAGTTAGACCCGCTATGTCAGGCTGGTGAATAGTCGTCGTCCTTTGTTCGAAAAATTTTCTGTAGCTTATGGTATTCTGAGTTCGTATCTCATGTTTAGGAATCCGACACTACGGTGCAGGAAGCCTGCTTTGCCGATAGTAGTGTCTTTACTTGTCTCGATAAAATCCTCAGGTAATTGACAAAAGCGAAACCATTGTATTCCAAACAAAGCATTAAGAACTGAATTTACAGCATCCCAAGCAGCTGTGGCAAGTCATGTATCGGAGAAACAGGACGTCCGCTGTCTGTTCGACCGCGGTGCACAGTAAGGCGACGAGGGAGGGAGAAGTAGACCGGTCTGGCGTGGCAGAGCATGCCTGGTCCAACGGAGACCACAGATCAGCATGGCAAGAAACGCAGATCATTGGAATCGAGCGACATTTGAAAATCTGAAAAATCAAAGAAGCTGTTCAAATGGTACTCGGTGGACACAGCATGAGTAGTTCAAGTACAGAAATAAGCCCAATATGGCTCCGCCTACTCCGAGAAAAAAAGAAATTGATACCGGTAAAGGGCACTAATATCGCCAAAACAGGATTCCTCTAGCGTACTGCTGGATTCCTGAACAGGGGATCCCAACTAGGAATGCCACAAGGTCCAGCAAAATTTCCGGACAAAGAAGGACGACGAGTCAGCAGCCTGACATAACGGGCTTAACCAAAAGTCGTATAACATCCACTACTTCTAAAAAATAGCTTCAAACTTCTCAATACAATATCTATCACCTAAAGACGGTCGGAGAGTAAATGACCGAACCGTTGTGTGAAAACTTTCATTTGACGAGGAAAACAGTCCGAATACACGAACGTTATAAACATACAAATTTCGTCAAAACCTATGCGTCAAACAATATACGTTATGAATGGCAGCAAGAAACACTGGATATTGCGTCACGCATGAAGACAGTTTTTACTGATTGGAAAGGAAACCGGACAATTTATCAAATTTTCCAGCCACTTGCAGCATAAATATAGCTCAATTCAGGATTTCTATACGAATACTCCTAAAACCACCCGAATCTTGAATTCCATTGATGTGACACGTTCACTTTGGGGCATGCATATAGTCCAAACATGTAAGACAGTCGACCTTGATTTCCAACCGGAAGTTTTCGTTACGCCCGGTGGATGATGATGATGAGGATGATGATTTTGACTTAAGGGCGCACCAACCCTAAAGGTCATATAGCGCCCATGTCACTGCCAGTAAAACACAACGTAAAATAGACGTCCGCTTAAAACCGCTTTGTTACCTTTATGCCTTGCTGTTAGTCGTGTGTGTAAATAAAAGAGCTGAAAGAGGATTCTCATCGGTCCAATCGGTTCTCAGAAAATTTGTGTGGTAAAAAGGGGGTTTTCTAGAAGGCTAAGCCGACACAGTTCGTAAAAAAACTCTCATTCTCATTGTCACTCTCCCTATCACAGCGGCCGGTGGAGATCTGTCTCACTGGATTGAAGCCGGTTTCCGGCAGTTGCACCGCTGGCCAATCACGGCTGCCGCTTCAGTTTGAGCCTGGCACTATTTTAACAGCTATATGTGAGATCGTACTCGGCAGTGAATGGAAGCATCGATCGGTCGGCCTTGGCATGACAGCTGTCGCAGCCAATAGGCGGACCGGAATCGATGTCAAAGACGCGGCAGGGCTAAGGCTTCCGTAATCAGTGATTGGGCTCACTATCGGAAAACAGCTCCTGCTGTCGTGGCCTATTTGGTGGCGAGGTCACTTCTTGTGACTGGGCTATTGTGGTAACTCATGCCTCTGGCTTCGGCTGTGGGGATCCTGGTGTGCACCATCAACCAAGCCTTCTGCAACTCAGGATGAGTCTCCGGAAAATCCATTCGGGCTATATGGTTGATGATCGTAGAGCTTTGTAAACGTAATAAATATATGTACGCTTTCAGGATAACGCTCCGTATTCCTTCTGTGCCTGCAATCAATACCTCCGGTATCATTGACAGATGTATACCAGAGAGCGTAACTGATAAAGAAATAGACCAGAAAAAAATATTTTAACGTCTCTTATCGACATCTGCATCCGCGCATCTATGTATATAGTTGTTGAAGTGTGCCTTTTAGCCAATGATGACTGATATGTGGGGTGAGAATTCATACGTTGTATCAGATGGCAACCCATTCAACCAAAGCAGACACGTCGGCCACAGAAGTATGAGCAGCGACGGGAAAAACTTCGGAAGCCATCTGCAAGAAACTTCCTGGGTGTTCCATTTCGCATTTGCCATTAGCCACATGTTACATGAGTACGGAGAGTTGTTGAGATCTGGGATCTCGCGAACCAAATCTATAGATGAATAGGCACAAATGTGCGAGTCAATATATGAATGCGCAAAAATGTATAGATAGTACCTTTTTCATTATGTTTAAGCTGGGCTGCCAATTTGGCCTTTAGAGGTGAACTTTATAGCTTTGTTTCTCCTTTCATACGGATAATCATCAATCAAAGATCTTGTGGATATGGAAAATGATAAGATTGTCAGCAGGCATAGCAATTTGTCGGTGGGGCAGGCTTTCTGCAATGGCACTACATGTTATATCGATAAAAACGTTCTCAGCCATTTATCTGCACAGAATCACTTCTGAAGAGATAAATCGTAAAATCGTTAATAAATAACTAAGGCGTCCCATGTTTTTTCTTCAAACTGTTATATACGAGTAGATGGCACATGGCTTTGATTCGGCGCAAGGAGCCTTCTGAATCCTGTTCCATACTTTATTTTCATCAGCTTAATGTGACCCATTTTCTGAATTTTCGACCGGTCCCTGATTTTCTGGCGCGGCTGCGGCCAGCTGACGCTACTCATTCCTGGAGAGGGTCCCGAAGTCACATAGAGTCCAGTTTACAAAGCACGCTAAAATGAAGTCACGACCTTTTGATCACAACATTTTTTTAACACACGCCCCGCTGGGGTCCCTTGCATGACGCGCCACGCTGGGGGCGTTTTTCGCCCCCTCCGTATGTCGTTCCCTACGAAAGCTAAAGGAAAATTACGGGCGGCGTTCGAAAGCTCTTGACAAGACGAAGAGAATTTATAAGAACATTTTTATGTCAGGTCAATATTGAGGTCAGCATAGGTCAAAGAATGCTCCATAGGCTTACAACAGAGCAGTGTACGTTTCCCTCTCTAGATCTGCCCTCAGGGGAGCTAGAGCAAATATGTATGCCTCATTGGACTCCTCTCATCGGGGCAAATTGAATGATGTATAATATGACCTTGCTAGGTCAAATAGTCAAAATGACCTGACCTAGACCTAGGTCAGGTTCACAGAGTGACCTGGTATGGTCATGTTGCATATAAATCGACTCCCCGTGACAATATAAACACAATGCAAGCAAAATGGGAGCTTGATCTCAATTCAGTGAGAAGTTATTGGAAAAACAATCACTCTCTGCTCCCGTGACCCGATATGACCTTTGAGAGGTCAGATGCTCAAAAACTCAACTTCATGGTAAAGATCGTGATAAGAATAGACAGTTTGAGGATTTTCAGCCTTATCTATCCAGTATTTCCTGAAAACGAGTCCATTCTATTTTTCACCATAGACTTATAATAGGGTGACCAAAAAATTGACCCCACCTTAGGTCACCAATATCGAAATTCCGAGATAGCAGATTTGTAGACCCTTAATGACCTCATCAAATTGTGGAAGTTTCAAACTGATCGATTTTCTAATGTTCCCTGGGCGCTGCTTTAAACTCGTAATTTTAGGTTTTGAGGTCGGGTCACTTGACCCTGAATAGCTCCTTGACCTGACATGATCTTAACC
This sequence comes from Lepas anatifera, assembly GCA_034440635.1. Taxonomy (NCBI): domain Eukaryota; kingdom Metazoa; phylum Arthropoda; class Thecostraca; family Lepadidae; genus Lepas; species Lepas anatifera. The sequence goes on along the minus strand of JAOTON010002268.1, from coordinate 573,688 downwards.
CAAAAATTTGGTCAGATGTGTAAAATTGATCATGGGTAAGGTACCGTAAGTTTTGTTGTTCTGCGTCTCTTCGTTTTTTTAGTTATCTGGGAAAAACCAGGAGGGGACGAATTTCGCCCACCCCTCTGCGGGGCGCGTGTTAATGAACACGTTATGTATACGCTTATGGGAAACGATTTTCCTGCTGGATTTTCTTTGGTCTTGGCAAGGCCTGCTGCTACATTTGGTCCTTCTTCGTGGGTTGCGTCCAAGCTAAAGAGCCAAAACGCCAAAACACCTGCCACCAGGTAAGGTGTTTTTCAAGGAGTAAACAACACTACCGGAGAGCCGGAGGTCGGAGAGCTGCAATGTTCAGAGAAACAGGCATTTCTCTGAGCACTGTCTGTTTGTAAGACATTATTTAAAACTTTCATTAATATCGATCTGAAGACGTTCCGAGAACGAAATTATCATCGAATTTCATACCATAAGTTTATGTGTTCGTGTTTTCGAACCATGGTGAGGAGGCCAATCAAAACTTAATATTTCTTTTGAAACAGACAATTTATCTGATATCTTACTATACAGCGCAGGCAGCAGCGGAGACAGTTTAAATTTGACCGGCCATGCCCTCGTGTTTTTTTATTGAAAAATAGGCAGAGAGCGTGGTCCCCTCAGGTAAGGGAGCGTATGAAGTCAGGAGTTTTCCCAGGGGATGACTGTAAGTACATATGGCCATTTATCGTTCTGTACTTATGGGAAACGTTCTGGGAATTGGGCAATGCATAAGTCGACAGTATCAATTGGAGCAGTTTTTGTACCAATTAGTTAACACATATATTACTGATGATGATCTGAGTCATTTTTGACCCAACTTTTCAATAAAAACAACCCAAAATTAAGATGATTTAGATCTAGGAGACCTACGTACTTTTGCTGTCCTTTTGAATGGTCCATGCTCTGGGATTTAAGCCTCTACTGAATAGGATGCTTTCCAGAACTTCAGGGAAATGCTGTAGCTTCTGAAGATTCAGGCTCTCTAGTGAAGAGCGAATCTAAATGAAATGGACAACACAATTTTATACATTACATGACGATTTCAAGGCTTATTATTAAACCCACGCGGTTCCTCAGTCTCCAGTATTTTCGTCATCCTATCAGCAGCAGAATAGTCACCAGAAACAGAATATAATTTAAATAAGGAAATATGGCAACGAGAAAATAGGGGTATCTCTTAGCATTAGCACACTAGCGCCGCCCCGTGGCTGTATTGCAAATTAAGGACTCCACGGTAATCGTCTGGCTTTAGATTAATTACTGATGGATGCAAATAGTAATTAGTGAGTATAACAGCATCCAATAGTTCTAGAAAGCTGCTGAAAATCATGCTGAACCTTCCATTTAGGTATGGTCTTTATATTATGAGCCACCTCCTTTGGCTGATCATAGCTCCAGAACGGAAGCATGACTTCCCCGTTAGGTACCAGTGCGGCGGACAATGTTGTTTTCTCGAATAAAAACTTGCATGATTAAATCCTAACACATCCCAATTTCATTCAATTCCACTCTAGAAGAAAAAAACATGAGCTTTTTGGAAGGTCCGAAGGCTGATAATTAGATCTTCAAATATCGAAGTGCTTAAATAGCAGTATATTCATCGTAATGCCCAGAGCTTCCGTCGCTGATGCAACACTGGCACAGTTGACGGGTACTATTATACGCCGGAGAAGAAATGTCCGTTTCCCTTTCGTTCTTATAGACTGCCGAATTTTATATCTGTATATGAGCTTTACCACAGGGCATGCATTCGGCAGAAATGTTTGGATTTAATATTGACCTTATAAGCATTGATTGGGAATAGATATAACGCATCATGACTTACATTCGCATCAGGGGCGTAGCCAGGATTTCGTTCAAGGGGGGTGGGGGTGGCGCCCCGAAAAGGGCCCTGCGACAGCGCCAAAAAGGCCCTGATGGTTAAAACGGGCCCTGCTTGTTACAGAATAGAGTGCTGAAGAGGGCTTAAGAGGGCCCTGTCTGGTATGAAATTTCAAACTTGGCCACAGAGCATAGGGCGAGTGAGCCGCGCTCTGCGCGGCCCGTGTCCTCAGGGGGGCCTTCGGGCCCTCAGGGGGGCGGCTGTCCCCGCCGCCCCCACCCCCTTAGCTACGTCCCTGATTCACATAGCAATGAATCCACATTTGGTGTCATGTGAAGGCTCCAGCAGACTAAGCTATTGAATAATGCCCTTGCTTTAACTGCTAATCGACTAAAGCGTGTCTTCCTATCGTTTAAATGCAATTCATATCCCTCACATTAACTCATTGAGTGTTATAAACACTTTTAAGCCACGAACACAGTCCCAAATAAACTTCGCAATGAATCGTACAGGAAGACAAAACGGCTGACGGCTTCATCGCCCTGGGCAAGTGCAGATGCCTGAGCCGCTGCTGCTGCCTTGGGGATAATATATTTATATTTGACATACACAGCATCTCTACTATCCATGTGGCTATTCTGACGCCGGTCGTAATGAAGATGAGGGACATATAAATGACAAACTTAAGCAAAAACACACTGTAGGATAAGGATAAGGATAGGATGGTTGATGGGGAAGGACAAGGATTATCCACGGGAGGGTCGCCACAGGCGCCGCGCTCAACCCATGGAGTGAGGTAGTGGGACTTGATGAAGGGATCCGGTGAAAAAAACATGAAAACAGCAAACAAACAAGGCGTGACGATGACGGTGATGATGAACTATTCTCGTTATTTGTCGACTGGTCTCTCTTTCATTCTTCGCTTTGTCTTCGTGATTCTTCGTTTTCGTTTCTCAGGTTTTAAAAGATGATGATGTTGAATGTTCGGTTGATACATATTCTTAGAGGCCACCCACATGCAAATCGTGTAGGTGCTCTCAAACTACAGTTGTTCCAATATGTGTGCTCCTTGGATATTTCTGTTTTCCTTTAAAATGTTGTCTTCGAGTTATACATCACTTTTTCTGTGTTCCTCTATTAACCTTGCCTTCAAGTTGTATGCATCTTGAATCTTGTATTATAAGTTTAGTCTGGAAATTATATAAACCGGTCAAGGCCTTCATCGTTAGCGATCCTTGGCAGCGACAATATTTTCAGTTTCGATCCGGATACTTCTTTTCCAAGCGGCACTAAAATCACGTGAGTCGCAGCAAAAACGAGCAAAAATTGCTGCTAAATAATGATGGACGACGAAAAGTCAGAAATATTCCATATTTTATCTTGCTGTATCTCCTCCCACAAGTGTTTGACGCGAATAAAATTAAATCATACATCGCCGAAAAAGTAACAATACACCATCGTAGTATCGATTCCGAGTTTAGGTTAAAACAGGATGCATTTCGTTAATTTCTTCAGCATCGAAAACACGTCTTCCCCCTGTGAGCGACCAACTCGGTTTGTAACCGCGTGCCGGTAGCCGAGGACAGATTCCTCAAGGACCAGAGAGGATCCTGACGGATTTTTGGGCAGTGCTGACTAAAACGAAACGTTAAGACGTACCGGAGGACGATGCTGAACAAGAATGAGCGGCCGGCGGGGCGGACATTCGCCAGGCTTAATAATGCTGACCCGCCCACCAGCGAAGCTGCACCATCTCGTGAGGGCAACGTGTTCAGAAGCGTCGTTTTTAATCTCCGGATCCTTAGACAGCTACATACGGTGCGGTGAATGAGAACTCGGATAGTGAGGGCATTTCAGTCGACAGTGGGGAGCACGCTCCTGACGTCGATTGGGACATCGATAACACGTATCGTGCCCTCATTGCCAGATAAACTAGTCACAACCTAAGCACTGGCTAGCTGCTGCTCTAGCGACTCGCCAGAGGCGTCCAACTTTGGCAGCATGGCAATTTCGTAGAAAATGCTATGGCAGATTAACGATAAGAAAACCACAGCACAACGCCTACCGGTGCCTCCCCGAGACGGTTTTGCTAGCGATGACCTCGGTTTGGGAGCCCCAGCTGCGCGATCGGGTCTCGCTGGCTATCCAGAGGCGCCGGTAGCAAACCCAGCTGAAAGTTTGGCCGATAAGTGCTCCCGGGCGTTAACATCGACGTAACTGACTTCACTGAGCTCTTCGGCTGGGATAAAAGGCCATCACCGATCCTCCGCTCACCATGAGCCTCGGTGACAAAGCCATCGAGAGGATTCGGAGTGTCCCGCTGGAAGTTGGAACCTTTCATACACAATTGAGAGGATGGAAGACAATAGAGAGGATGGACAGTGGCGGCTTCGGCAATACTCGGTGAGATCCAGCGTCGCGGGTATGGCTGCAGCCGCCTCAGACATCACCAGAAGCTGCCAGCCATGGTGTCGTGGGTTCCAGCCCACCAAGAGGCAGGATTTGGTTCCCTGCCCTAGCTGAAGCCCAGATCATTGCCCTTTCCCTCCAATGCCATATGAACTTAGCTGTTAGTACGTCCTGAAACCCCAAAAATTACAATACGGCGTGTATTTGGGCACCTTTGTCTCAAAGGCCATTTTCTCAAAATGCGACCTGAGTACGTACCTAGTTTTTGCTGTCAGAAGCTTTGAAATATCCTAAGAGCTGCTAATATTCTCTAGAAACTCTTCTAGAGGTCTAAAGTGTATCATAAGCTTGCCAAAGCGTAGGGAAGTCCTTGGTGCAGGATATTTCCGCTTGGCGGCGCTAGTGTTCCAATGTTAAAGGTATGGGGAAATACACTTTGGCTCGGAGCAGGCTGGGGATTTCAGGTTCGAAAAATATAACAATGTAGAATTGTTTCTGTATCTATAGAGCATGATAAAATCATAGGGGCGCTGTGTTCTGAGACAAAAATATTCCAGTGACACAACCTATTATATATGTATGCAAATATACCACGTAAAAAAATATCAGTCCCAAAAGACTCCCTTGCGTGTGTTATGCTGAAGCGTTGGGGCCACAGAATGGCGCTCTGGATGTTATACAAATATTGAGGAGCATTGTTGGTTATATAAATAGAGGTGCGGTGTGAGCTCATAGGCTTGGGCCCCGGGGCACCACGGGCCATCGACCAGAGGCGCCACTAACCGCAAACACAGGTGGGCGCCAAACTCGGTGGGCGCCGACTTCCATCCTGGGGGAGCACATAGGGGGCGCCATCGACCTCAGGGGCCCGAGGATCGGGGGACGCCCCGCCCCGGATCCGCCTATGGAGCTCATCAGATATCTAAGTAATAAACAAGCTCGGCACAGAACTAAATATGCGTATAAGCCAATAAATGCACATTAAAAAGTCATTAATAATTGAGACCGAAGATGTATTTTTTCATCGCACTCCAAATCAGGTGGCATGAGAAGGTAAGAAGGGCTCGAGCGGTGCGACGAGTGCGCCCATATCACGGCGTCACACTGCTGGCGTGGCTCTGGACGGCGCTGAATAATTGGCATGCCGTCAGCGCAGCGTATTGACGTGTGCACTGTTGACCGCAGGACGTGTCACCGCCAAGGCTGCAGGAGGGCGGCCCCACCGCCGCGGCCCCCGCGCGCCGCCCCTCGCCGCCCGGTATGCGATGGAATATGGCATTCAGTCATCGCTGAATTACTGAGGCCTTTAGAATCCCTGCAAGGCAAGTAATAGAAGGCGGAAACCACTGCGCTGTATTGACGTGGTAGCTGGCTTAACTGTCAGGCAATGAAGAAATCAGCCTGGGGATCGACCTACGCATCAGGTAACAGCAGCATGCTGAGAAATCAAACAGGAAGTATGTCTGTACATACATTAGGCCATTTCATTTTGCAATTTTTTATTTTTGTCAGGTTTCGTGACTTTTCCCGTTCTTTGGTCCAAGTCGAGTCGATCGGTGCCATTTTTATCGTAATTGGACAATATTTAGGTCCGCCTCATGGGACCTGAAGATATCGAGTTTTCATCAAAAATGGCTATAATGGGGACCAATACGGCTGACGCTGTAATGATCATGATAATTCCAAACATGTTCTTTTAAAGCCTGGTATTGCAAAGTGTTCATAAAGTCATCCTGGAGGCCATAGAATGCCGTAAACCAAGGGAACAAGATCTATGTAAGCTATGGTATAAAGGGCAATTCTCGTTTATGAGGCCTCGACCAGCGGATTCTTGAGCCCACTACTGGAAATGCTTTCGGTGGTAAAATGCGTCAAAAACAGTTTTGGGCAGGACATTATATTTCAGTTGCATGTGCTGATCGTGAATTATGTTTTCGGAGTGTCGTAGCTGTCTTCATGCTGTGTGCACCCCTGCAGGTCACGCACCTTGATGGTGAGAAAGTGCGGGCACATGACGTTGTCGCTACTTCGGGAAGTGCACTCTCCCATAGTCATGCTTTGAAACTTCCTTGGAGACTAGGGAACTTTACTTATGGGATTTTCCACCTGTAGAAGTTATTCAACCTGTTATTCATATTTTTATCTGCTAGTCAAATCCTTCAGCATACCAATACCTCGTTCTGCAACATCATTTGCCACTTTAAATACAATACCTGATAAGGGTGTGAATTATGTTGAACTGTTTGTCTGCACCCCATTCCACAGGGTCTTTTGCCAGTCAGAAGTGATCTGTCGGGCCGACAAACTCTAAGGTTTTCCAAGTCAACTCTTGCACCAGGTCAGCGGGCTGTGTGGTCTTGTCCAGGAACACCGACGAGACATCTGTGAATCTTTTACTGGGGCAGATCATGTTGAGAAGCTTTTCACGTATTTCTTTCTTTTTGGCATTACTGACAAAGTCGCTGCAGAGACTGAACGACACAATTGGTGGCTTAATGTTCCTGCGACATGTGAGGTCGGAGAACCCCCAGAGCAGCCTTGGCTACTTGGTCGTCCCCACCCTTGTACCGGATGAGATCTTGATAAAAGTACATGTCGTTGCTGGGTGCATCAGCTGCACTGGCGCAAAAAGTCATGCGCAAACATACAAGAGAAGACGAAACTGCACCATCCGGTGGAGCTTCCTCACCATGACTTCGTCGTGCGTGAGCTGGTTCCGAACATAAAAATATCCACGAAGAGCAGCACCTGCAGCCACACAACTTCTTGGCAGAACAATGCATGCTAGTTTATACCATGTGCTGCCTAATTTTGTTAGTCTACCTGACGAAAAGAGCATTGAAATCAGGAGGAATTATTGACAAGCACATTAGCAGCTCACAAAGAGTTTGTTCATAAATGTATCACTAACTTTGGCCAAGCACACATAAGCTGCTGGTGTATGTTAGTGATGTTCCAGCACATAAGCTGCTGGTGCCGTACTTCATGAACATTTTTATGCTTGCAAACCAGCTCATGCACAACGAAGGCATGGTGAGGCTGAGGAAGCTCCACCGGATGACGCAGTTCCGTGTGCTCTTGCATGTCCGCGCATGACTTCGTGCGCCAGTGGCAGCTGATGCACCCAACAATGACATGCACTTTTACCAAGACCTCATCCGGTACAAGAGTGTGGGCGACCAAGTAGCCAAGGCTGCTCTGTGGGTCCTCCGACGTCACATCTAGGAACATTCAGCCACCATTTGTGTCGTTCAATCTCTGCAGCGACTTTGTCAGCAATGACAAAAAGAAAGAAATGTGTGAAAAGCGTCTCAGCATGATCCGCCCCAGTGGAGGATTCACAAAAGATGCCTCGTCGGTGTTCATGGACAAGACCACACAGATCGCTGACCTGGTGTTAGAGTCATGCTTGGACAACATTATACTTCAAAAGCCCAACAGATCACCCCTGACTGGCAAGAGAGCCTGTGGAATGGGATGTAGACAAATAGTGCAACATGGTTCACATCCTTACGAAGTACTTAAAAGTGGTAAATGAAGTTGCAGAACGAGGTTTTGGTATGCTGAAGGATTTGACCAGCATATAAAAATATGAATAGCAGTTTGAATAACTTCTGCAGGGGGACAAAGCAGAAGCAAACTTCCTGGCTCTCCAAGGAAGTTTTATAGCATGTCTAGGTTAGGGCACTTCCCGAAGTAGTGACAACGCCATGTGCCCGCACTTTCTCACCGCTAAGGCGCGTGGCCTGCAGGGGTGCACACAGCCTAAAGACAGCTATGATATTCCAAAAATATATTTCACGATCAGCACATGCAAATGCAATATATCTTCCTGTCCAGAACTGTTTTTGACGCATTTTACCACCCTAAGCATTTCCAGCAGTGAGTTCAAGCATTCGCCGGTTGAGGCCTCATAAACGAGAATTTCCCCTTTATACCATAGCTTACAGAGACCTTGTTCCCTTGGTTTACGACATTCTATGGCCTCCATCATGACTGTATGAACATTTTGCAGTACCAGGCTTTGAAAATAAAATGTTTGGAATTTTCATTATCATTGCAGCGTCAGCCGTATTGGTCTCCATTATAGCCATTTTTGACGAGAACTCGATATCTTCAAGTCCCATGAGGCAGGCCTAACTATTGTCCGATTTCAATAAAAATGGCACTGATCGACTCCACCTGGACCATGGAACGGGAAAAGTCACGAAACCTGACAAAAATACAAAACTGAAAAATAAAATGGCCTAATGTATGTACATACATACTTGCAACATCTGTTATAAAACTACGCACTGTACCTTGCCTAATTTCTTGGAGATGAATAAAAAACAAGCAAACACACACGCACGCACGTAAGCACGCACGCACGCACGCACGCACGCACGCAGGCAGGCAGGCAGGCAGGCAGGCAGGCAGGCAAGCAGACAGGCAGACAGGCAGACAGGCAGACAGGCACACACACACACACATGCACGCACGCACGCACACACACACACACACACACACACACACACACACACACACACACACACACACACACACACACACACACACACACACACACACACACACACACACACACACACACACACACACACACACACACACACACACACACACACACACACACACACACACACACACACACACACACACACACACACACACACACACACATATATATATATATATATATATACATATTGTATATATATATATATATTTATATATATATATATATATATATATGTTACAAATTGTAGGTAAGTCTAATCTAATCTGTCATATCTCTCTAATCTAATCTAATCTAATCTAATCTAATCTAATCTAATCGAATCGAATCCATTTAATCTTAGTGAAACCATCTAGTTCCGATTCTATCGTAAAATCCTTATATTTAATGGCACGTTTTCGGTCAGCAGAATCGTTCAGTCACGTGACCGTCGTTCGTGTCGTCCTCCCATGTTTTCACAACATTATCCTCCCCGAAAAGGGCAGGGGCAGGCGCTGGCCTACCCTGCCCTTGTGAGGACAGAGCAGCTCAGGGGCATCTCTGCCCGGGGGTCGGCGCCAACGGCCATTCTGAAGGTGGAGACCTGAGCCATTTCGGTCCTTCGAGCCAGAGTCTTCCACGCAGGCATGAGGCTGGTGCCCCGCGCGAGGGCAAATCTGCAGGATTGTCATCCCCCCTGCAATGACGCCAGCTATCTGGCGTGGTGAGTTTCTGAATCTCCACTACCCGGTTTCGCACATATACTCCCCATCGCTGGGCGTCGCTTTTAATCCAATGAAGTGTGACCAGTGAATCCGTCCAGAAGAACTCGCCCATGGGAGGTCCTGGCAAGTGGCTTATTACAAATCTCATCAGCCGCGCTCCTACCAGTGCCGCTGTCAGCTCCAGTCGTGGGATTGATATCCGTTGCGAGGGAGCTAGTCGAGCTTTGCAGATGACTAATCTGGTATCTTGAATGGGTCTTTCATCATCAGTTCGCACATATATGACGGCCGCAAAGGCATCTTGACTGGCGTCGGAGAATGCATGGAGCTGATATTTGAGACCACTTCGCAGCCCATACGTTCTTGGCACCCCCAAATGTGCCTATCTGCTTCAATTCTTCCAACCACCTTCTCCACTGCAGTCGCACTTGCAAGGTGACTGGCTCATCCCAATGCAGCCCACTTTTCCACAGAGCCCGTAACATCATCTTGAGTCTCACGGAGAATGGAGTCATCATTCCCAATGGATCATAAAACCGTGCTGCGGCTCTCAGGATATTACGCTTAGTCTCTGGACTTTCCAAGGCTGATTTCACCAGTGCACTGGTAGCTATTTCCAGCGTGTCTTCACCCGGAAGCCAACTTAGTCCCAGAACCTTGCGTTCTTTCACCGCGTGTTCCCGAGATTTATAGGAATCAAACTAGATGCACTTTGTTCCCATTTTGTCATTTTCATTCTTGCCTGCTCGAAAATTTCCGTCGTTCGGGCCTTCACATGGCTGGCTTCTTCATCAGTATTGACACTGGTGATCAGATCGTCGCAGTAAATGTCGCGTCGCAGTAAGTTAACCAGACCTGGATCAGATTTTTCATAGAGGCTCAGATGATGGCGAATCGTGGCTTGAAGTATAAATGGAGATGCATTTACTCCAAAAATTACCCTTGTCATTCGGTAAACGGTAGGTCGCTGGTCAGCAGCATTTTCTCTCAAAGAAATCTTGTTACATCCCTTTCGGTGGGGTGCAGGGAAATTTGTAGGAATGCCTTTTCCAGGTCGGCCACCAGTGCTACTTGCTTGAAGCGGAATCGAAGGAGGATCCCAGTGAGATCAGCTATCATATTTGGACCAGCGTTGATATGGTTGTTCAGAGCGTTGGGCCTTCCTGCGGTGGCGTCAAAAACCACACGTGCTTTGTCTCCCTTGTAAACAGCGTGGTGAGCCAAAATGTGTACGGGTCCATCCGGTACCTTAGGGGCCCTCTCGGCATGGCCCATATCCAGGTATTCTTGGATGGCGTCGTCATACTGCGCCAGTCGACCATTTCTCTTCAGTGACTTCTCACAGGCTTCTAGTCTTGCCCTCGCCAGTCCCTCGTTTGTGGGTAAGTCAGCGTCCACCGTTTTCCTCCAGGGCCACCTAGTTTGATATCGGCCGTCGGGCAGTCGCTGCAGGGTCTGCTGGAAAAACTTCTCGACCAACGGGTTTTCTTCCGCCTCCTTGCCTCTGGCACCCACTCCATCGGAACTGATCCCTATTCCTTCCAGCTCCCACCGCTATCACTTGTGCTGTCTGCATTAGTATATGCCCTCTGGATTTGAAACGAGCTGGTTCAGTATTTGCTGCCACTACTGTAGCGTCCTGAGCAAGATCAGCGGACTCGGATGACGCCGTCGTGGCCATCGTGGCCGTATTCACAGTGCGTGCTGCCGCCTTTTCGCACAAGAGGAGGTGGTGGGGCCCACTGCAGCGTTCACACCGAGGCATCTTATTTGGGCACTCCGCTGCCCGATGGCGCAGCTCAAAGCACCAAAAACAGGCACCAACTCGAACTAGGCGTTCACGTCTCACCTTAGTGCTCAGGGCCTTCGCCTTGCGACACTCTCGTGTCATATGCGGATATTCGCAGAACAAACAGCTGTACCTTGAGCCTGATAGTGATGCTGGTAAAGCTGTGGCAGATGCAATGCCTCGCTCCGATTGTTTCGGAGGGAGGGTGTACAGTGTCCTCTCATGGGCATCTAGGAATTGTGATGCATGCTCTGCAAGCTCAGATGGTGTCTTACAGCCTCTCTCCTTGAGATATATGTCTAAGACTTGCGGGCATATTTCCAAGAATTGCTCTCCGACAATGAGCTCAAACAAACCCTCATAGCTGGGCTCCGTCTCTGTGAGTTCTACCCACCTTTTCAAATAGATGTCAAGGCGGCTCAGAATTTGGCTCGGCGTTTCATCTGGCTCCGGCTGTATGTTCCGAAATTTCTTCCGGTACCCCTTCCGCCTCCTCTTCTGGCAGCCTCGAATAAGTCTCAAGGGCCTTTCCGGTGAGCAAGGCGCTCAGGTGGCCTGCCCAATCTACGGGCACCCAATTGTTGAGTCGCGCATGACGCTCGAACCTCTTAAGATAACTATCTAGGTCGTCTTTGTCTTCCTCAAATTTCGGCATTTTAGGTCGGCACATACCCCTTTCGAATCCACCTGAGGTGCCTTCGGACTCGCTCCTGAGTCGTGCCATTTCAAGCTCATGTTCTCTCTCCTTCTCTCTTTCCTCTCTCTTCTTGTCTTCTTCCTCTCGCTCCTTCTCTCTTTCCTGTCTCTTCTTGTCTTCTTCCTCTCGATCCTTCTCTCTTTCCACTCTTCTCTCCTCTCTCTCTATCTGCTTTACAGCAAACTCAAGGGCCTCTGCCCCGTTTAGGCCTTGCCTAACGGCCAAGTCAATATATCCTTCCATTGAGTCCTATCACGGTCGCCAAATGTTACAAATTGTAGGTAAGTCTAATCTAATCTGTCATATCTCTCTAATCTAATCTAATCTAATCTAATATAATCTAATCGAATCCATTTAATCTTAGTGAAACCATCTAGTTCCGATTCTATCGTAAAATCCTTATATTTAATGGCACGTTTTCGGTCAGCAGAATCGTTCAGTCACGTGACCGTCGTTCGTGTCGTCCTCCCATGTTTTCACAACATATATATATATATATATATATATATATATATATATATATATATATATATATATATATACTTTTGTATTTTCGAATGGTACTGTCATGTTCAAAATGTCCATTTACTTAAAAACGTTTATTGAATTTACGAAACCGGTCGCACAATTTATATTTTCTTACTTTAACAACAAGGACAAGAATTGGAGTGATACTTGAAAAACTTTCTGAAATACCTAAAGGAACAGTGAGAGATTTGGAAAAGTAAACAGGAAACTTGCTACTTCTGAAAACGCGGATGCATTCCACCTTGAATGCATAACAACTTACTGCCAGCTTTCACAAATATATTGAGGCCCCTAAAATTGAAATGACATTCTGGCATTTCGAGGTGCTTAAGCCACAGCCCCCCCCACCCCTTGTATCTGCCACTGTTGAAGCATGTTATACGTGTTTATAATCGCATGTAACCTGGTCACGCTTAGTACGTAGGTTTTAAGGAGGTCCAAGCCAGAAAGATTTGTCCGCGTAGCACACGTAATAGGGCTTAGGTAAAACGTCACTTTCCCCCAAGTTCAACTCGTGCCACAGGACCACCGCGGCAGGAAGGGGGCCGGTACGCGACAGAGTTGTGCGTTTCAGAATTTTGCTGAGTCGGCTCACCTCAACTGGCGTGCTGGAGAGCGGTTGGCTCAACTCCAACTCAACTCACCGTCAAAAGTTGAGTGAGCCGACTCAACTCCGACTCAAGGTTCAATTCTGTCAACTCAATTCCGACTTAATTCACAGCTTAGCTCAAATCAATCTTTGACTCGGTTTCCAAATAAAATAGATTAATAAATGATAAATACATAAATAATAATGATAATAAATTAATCAATAAAATGTTTTTTCAGGAGGTCGGTGTTCATTCTGCTATTCCTTCCTTCCTTAACTACGGCTTTGTCATTCATTTTTATCTTTCTGTGTACCTACAAAAACATGTGCGGTCACAGATCGTGCTTGTAACTGAAAATACGTGTATGGATGAAAATCTCTAGTATCTAGGTACATTGGAAGTTGTTCAGCGCATCTTAATGGTGGTCTGAGCTTAGCAAGTAAGTACTCTACTCATCTCATTGTTTATTGCTTACCTATGTGTAATTTCCCAGGTAATCATTGCTGGTAAGCACTAACCATTCAGCTTTTATCTGCCTTTTATTCTGTTCTGAAAGCGCAAAGATAAATAAGTGTCTGGAGATAGCAAAAAACAGTGACCATTTTTATTGCTGAATAAAAATCACTGTCAAATGGTCTTCATATAAGTTTGTGCTTGTTGGCTACTAGCTTGAACCATTTATTTGAAGACTAGGGATCTAACTTTTTCACTGGCGGATCCAGGGGGGCCCAGGGGGCCATGGCCCCCCAAAGTCCGAAATAGTATCTTTTGGCCCCCCAAAACGACCGACTTTTGGCCTTTTTTTTTAATCCTATGCATTTTGCGATTTTTTCTCGATTTGGCCCCCCAAAACGATGTTTTGGCCCCCTCCAAAACTTTTTCCTGGATCCGCCAATGAACTTTTTACACTTGTGGCATAATATGCTAAACAGGAAACCTTACATAGCTCAGGTTTGAAAAAGGCAGGAAAATTCAAACACTTCTATTTAGCATCATATTAACCTGTTGAGCCAACTTTTTTGCCGACTCAGTTGACTCGCTGCCTTCACAAATCAACTTAACTCATTGGCATGGTGTCAACCAACTCAACTAAACACGCGCCCCGCTGGGGTGAAATTCGCCCCCCCTCCTGGTTTTCCCAGATAGCTCAAAAACAAAGAGACGCAGAACAACGAAATTTATAGTACCTTATCCCTGATCAATTTCACACATCTGACCAAACTTTTGAGTTAAGTTCATGTCAGGTCAAGGAGCTATTCAAGGTCAAGTAACCCAACCTCAAAACCTAAAATCACGAGTTTGAAGCGGAGCCCATGGAACATCAGCAAACCGATCAGTTTGAAGCTTCCACAATATGATAAGGTCATTAGGGTCTACAAATCTATTATCTCGGAATTTTGATATTGTTGACCTAAGGTGGGGTCAATTTTTGGTCACCCCATTATAAGTCTACGGTGAAAAATAGAATGGGCTCGTTTTCAGTAAATACTGGATAGATAAAGCTGAAAATCCTTAAACCGTCTATTCTTACCACGATCTTGATCATAAACTTGAGTTCTTGAGCATCTGACCTCTTAAAGGTCATATAAGGTCACGGGAGCATAGAGTGATTGTTTTGCCAATAACTTCTCAATGAATTGAGATAAAGCTCCCATTTTGCTTGCATTGTGCTTATATTGTCACGGGGAGTCGATTGATATGCAGCATGACCAAACTAGGTCACTGTGTGATCCTGACCTAGCTCGAGGTCAGGTCATTTTCACTATTTGACCTAGCAAGGTCATATTGTATATCATTCGATTTGCCGCGATGAGAGGAATCCAATGATGCATAAAGATTTGTTCCAGCTCCCTGAGGGCAGATCTAGAGAGAGAAACGTACACTGCTCTGTTGTAAGCCTATGGAACCTTCTTTGACCTATGCTGGCCTCAATATTGACCTGACATAAAAATTGTTCGCATAAAATATCTTCGTCTTGTCAAGAGCTTTTGAACGCCGTCCGTAATTTTCCTTTAGCTTTCGTGGGGAACGAGATACAGAAGGGGCGAAAACGCCCCCTAGTGGGGCACGTCATGCCAGGGACCCCAGCGGGGTGCGTGTTAACTCAACTCACCGGTCTAAACTTGTCTACTCAAATTAGTTCAAATCAGAGTCGAACAAGTTGAAATGCGAGTTAAACTCCGACTGTGACTCGCGAGTCGCTCAACTCTGGTAAGCGGTTAGATTCTACCTGTTCCTGAACAGTAGGTCCTTGGGCAAATTAACACGGGCATTGATGGGGGCGGGTACCCGCCCCCTCGGGTTTTTCGGAGACAGCAGAAAAACGGCGGTGCGTAGCGCCACCGTACTCGGCATATCTTTTCGCTCATCATTTTTACAACTTTTGTGAAAATTTTAAGGTTAGGTCATCTCAGGTCAGGTCACCAGTACAGGTCAAGTGACCCGACCTCAAAACAAGTTTAAGATAGCTTAAGTCGGAGCAGGGTAAACTTATCCGATTGAAACTCATATCACATACAGAGGTGCAGAAAGTATACTGGCTGTCACAAACTCAATGCGACGTATGCCTCCTCTGTCACACAAAGCTGGAAATGATAATTTTATACTTGAATACTGTTTCCAATATGCTGAATGTCATCTACCTGTCTCTTACTTTTTGCAACGGACAAGGTTCAAGCACCAAGCCATTACCGCATGAAAGTAGTAAACTGTGTTTTCATTTTTAGATCATGTTTATGTTTTGGAAGGAAAATTTCCAATTATGGATCATTGTTTTCAGTATTGGGATCATAACTATTATTGGCAACTCTGACTGCAATTTCCCCCAATGACATGCATTTCTCTTTTTGAAGAAGTTTCCATTTTTGGAAGGAGTGTTTCCAATTATGGTACATTTCCCCATGATTAAATGTGGCAATTATCATGAAAATTATAATTGGGAACTAATCTATAAATGGGAGCGTACACCTACACACAATTGGGAACTCTGATCACAGCTTCCCCCCCCCACCCCCACTGAACTTCCATCTCACATACCAACAAAAGGGACAAAAATGTCAATGTCAACATAGGATTTGGATCTACCTAAAATGTGTTGGTAAAGTGGACCTTAGGTAGCATTTTTATAGCCAGATCAAATGCTTAAAATTTTCCCCCAACAGCTGATTATCACCTGCCTGGTCGTTCCTTCTTGCAGTAAAAACTCTCAGGCAACTACCCTGCATAGATGTAAAATTATGTCTATTGGCCTAATAGGTACAGAGGTATTGGAAGTCTCATACCAAAGAAAGATCCAGTGTATAAGTCAAAATCCTGCTTTAACTCCAGGCAGTTCAGGTCCTGTGTGTTGCTTACTACCACTGGTAGTAAGCAACACACCCCCAACCAGCATTTTTCAAAGTCTCTTTCTTTCTGAGATTTTCTGTGATTTTCTGAGATGAGAAGGGGGTCTACTAGGCCCCCCTCTAGTGCACGTTAGTGCCAGGCCCCTCTCCAGTGTGTGTTTTAACACTTTGTGGAGGACTGCATTGGCACACATTTGCTATCTGTACAATATTGACATGATAATTTGATCATGAAATCTCACCTGAATTACTGTTGTTGCCAGTCTGCTGCTGGCGCCAACTCTCCCAACTTCCTCCAGCTCCAAATCTACCTCACCAATCTTGATCTAGGGCACAAATAAGGTAAGGCACAAGCAAACTAAGGAATGAAAAACCAAGTTTGATGTGTGAAAGTGCATCAGAATCAAAGTAGCCTACATTCATCCTAGATTAGCCATGGGCAGCACTATTTATTCCAGCTAGTTTTAGCCTGCACTTATCTCAGATATACCTAATAAATATGCCCTCAACAGAAGTAGCTTCCCACTTGTTCAAATTTTTTGGCAGGCTCTACATCACACAAACATTGCGAACTTGTCTTGTCGCTGTTGCGTAGTTTGGGTAGAATTGCTGCCCAGCTATGTTTATTTCTTTCACTCATTTAGTACTTTTCCTAGTAGCTTTTAGGCGTACTTGATACTAAATTCAAAGAAATCGGGACCGCTAAATCGAAGATACTCAAACTTTAAATATTATTTAACCTGACAAACTGGACAGAAAAGTACTTGATAACGTATCTGCGTTATCTTTAATGCCTTAAATATGCCCACAATCATGTATTTCTCGAAAAAATTGACTGTCACATTTCGGGCATCTAGGCGGCAACTTTCTGGCAACTACTAACAATCGGCACCATTGGGCTGCATGTTAAAATCTGGCAACTGTGACAGCGGTTTCCGGGTTTTCTGCAGCGGGGGTCTCTCGTTTTAGTAGAAACTGAACACAGTACCAATATTGTATCGCTGATGGTACGCTGTGCAATTGAAGAACAGAGTTGCTAAATTAAAATATTCGCTACACGCTTCATTCTGTATTTCAAAAATGCGTGGTTTGATTTTGAACCATACTGTCACGATCGCTATTTTGTCACACTTATGCACCTCGACTATCATAAATGTGTCACAAACTCCAGTAGCTGAGTTGGCAAGTTTCTGCACCTCTGATCACATAATGGGCCCACCGAGTTCTCTAAAATATGTTCCGGTATTTTTTATATCGATGACCTAAGGTCAGGTACGAGGCATGACCTCTCCATTGGAAATACATGGGAAAAATGGTTTTTACTGAATAACTCAGTAACAGATGGTGATAGAGCGTTTATTTTAGTTGCATAAGACTCACTTTGGCTTTGCGGTTCGAATGATATGCATTTTTTATAATTTGACCCTGGCCTGACCTCAGGTCAGATCAAATCCTTTATTTGACCTGGCAATGTCAAATTATATATCATTCGATTCGGTTTGCTGCGGGGATTCATACAGTTTAAGTCGTTTTGCTCTATCTCTACTTGTCAGATTTAATGGCCGAAAAACTTAATTTACATGTTATCCCTATGACGGCATGTTTTGACCTCTCGTGACCTCAAATGTTACCTGACAAAAAAATGGTTCAAATATTTTCGATGGAGAAGTAGATGGGCTACCCAAGCCGTTTACCGTTTTTCGCTACCTACCGTGGTTCTCGAGATCTTAGGGGGCGGGTACCCCCTCATCAAAGCGAAGGTGGCTCAGACCTCCGTCAAAGCGCGTGTTAAGTTGAATTACGAACAAGTAGTTTGTCGGCCTGCGGTATCACATGACTATCTCAGTTGAAATCCCGCTATGAAGGTGTCATATTGCCTTCAATACCTGCACATCAATGGTTTATACTGTTCCCGTATAAAGTGTAAGAAACTTGCAAGAAATCTGTGGCATTGGTTGGTTTTCGAAGGCTATCGTAGAATTATAATTTTATGGAGTCTTTGCCTATTTTCAAAATTTCCAATGCACTTCGAGCTCCGAATATTAAGAAAAACTCATGGAGAGCTTAGGCTGATTTTCAAACGAAAATCCACTTCTAAGGAATAAACATGTTCGCACTAAAGAGCAGTCTTGAAACGACCAAATGAACACAGCGTATCTGAGTGAAATACCTAGTAGACTCCTCATTGCTTTCATAACAAAAAGACCCCCCAGAAATTCCCTGGACTGAGTTCTCACTGTGTGGACCCGTGAGCGTATACGCTCACAGTGACAGCAGCTTGCGAGAAAGTAAGCGACGATGTAAAGAGGCGGGAAATCCTGCTTGAGTGTGAAATATATTCTACCGGTTATTGCGATCAGCCACGACCTTCAATGTCCTGGGCTGACAGAACCTTGGTCGGCTGCGGCCGCGCCGGGGCTCCCAGGGTGACCAGATGCTAATCAGCGTGGCACGTGGGGCTCCCGGCCGCCTGGCTGAAGAAAAACTCAGGGATGTGCCACATTATTTCCAAATGATAACAACACTACACAGAGAGCGTTTCATAGGATATTTTTTCAGATTTAGCAATTCATGTCTAGAGCGGTGAAATATTTACCCAACCAAGAAGATTTGGAGACAAGCATTTGCTATGAATTTCATATCAGTTTTGTCACAAAGTATATCGTACCTACAACTTCCTAGACATTGGAACAACACTATAAACATGCATTCTAGATGGTGCGGGTAACAACAGGTAAGATGCAAACAAGATACTACCGACTACGTCAATCAGCCCTCTTATATGCCCCTGGGCCTGATCACTGAACGCAACGCATGCGGGTCACGTATTTACTTCTGGGATGCCAACTTCAAGTATTAATACTATTTCAAGAGGATCATTGAATCATTTACTTAACTATAGATTTCAATTTCAAGTTCACGTTAAGTTTGAATGCACATATTCAGGGGTGCATCAGTATGTTATCCCTTGCCCCGGTGGCGGGTACGAGCCACCTTCGCCCTGGTGGGGGCTAAAAAAGACCCCCACGATCTCAAAAACTAAGAGAGCTAGAAAAAAGCACAAAACGGCAATCGAAAGCTCTTCGAAAATGATATCGAAAATACTTCGGTCATTTTTCTTGTCAGGTCAATATCAAGGTCACCAGAGGTCAAAATAGGTCAAAATCGCTAATATGAGGTGTACTAAGAAAACCTATATCTCAGAAACTATGATAGCTAGAAACATTTTTCTAACACCATTCGAAAGCTCTTGAGATGCGCTTTCATTGCAGTGGCATTCATTTTCGTGTCAGGTCAAAGCCTAGGAAGCTACAGGTCACTAAATATTGGGCATATTCTTGGGAATGTCCATAGCCACCCATGCATAACGGCGTTTACTTTTTCGCTAATAGCTTCCAAACCAAACAAGATACAGCCATAGTTTTTGCACCATTGCAATCCTCTCGTCAATACAAATCGAATGATATATGATATTGCTATGCCAGGTCAAATTTAAGAATTTGACCTGACCCAGGTCAACAGTCTGACCCAACTTGACCTGGTATAGTCATGATGTATATCATTTGACTTCCAGTGACTATACAAACACTTCGGTGACAAAATAAAAGCTCTATCTTAGTTTATTCAAAATTTATAGAGGAAAACACCAAAAAAATGCTTATTTGACCTAAGGTGACCTTTTAAAGGTCACAAGTCAAAACTTTTGGTATCAGCTTCAGAAATTGGCTAAGAGCAAGTCGCACCCGATGTTTGAAGTTGATTCCATCTATACTTACTGAGAAAAGCTCATTTCGTGATTTTCCCCATGCATTGTCAATGGGGAGGTCATGCTCTGCACATGACCTTAGGTCACCAATATCAAAAATCCCGGAACAAATGTTGTAGCTCCTGGTGGGCCCAAGATGTGGTATGAGTTTCAACTTGATCGATTAATCCTTCTTTTAGTTATGCCGTCCTAAGTATTTTTTGAGGTGAAGTCACTTCTCCTGACCTGGTGACCTGACCTGATATGGCCTTGAGCCAAAATTTTCAGGAAAGATGTAAAAATGATGAAGGAACAGCTAGACCAAGTTTGGCGGCGCTGCGCGCCGCCGTTTTTGGTCACTTTGGAAAAACCCGAGGGGGGTCTAAAAAGACCCCCACCCGGGCGAAGGTTATCACTTCCGATCCCTGTAGTAGGTAGTATGTCCCAGATGTCCTAACCAAGCTCAAAAGCCCAGCCGGCAGCTTATCAAAGGTTTGACTTTATGGGGTATGACCATGCCATGGGCGTTGGAAGCAGGGTGACGGGAGGGGCGTCCCCCATCTGGCGAACCACAACCAGGGAATGTCGGCGAAATTTTTTTGGAAACCGATCTGGGCCTTTTCTCCCCATTACCCGTGTAGACCTTAGAGCTGGGAATCGGCGATCATAACGCCATTGGGTGGGACGTACTGTAGTGCGAGTCAAGAATTCGGCCACCTTCAGGGGGCAGTCACCGCAGTGCGTGCAGTCGCCCCTCCTTCCCAAACAGGCGAGTGCGTCATACACACAGTTCGGCAGCGCAGTGAAATCTTGATAGCTGAACAGTATCACTTTAAAGGGAATGTAGCACCTTGGTCGAATCCTGGAATTTGGTGTAATTAGGGATACTTTTAGCCGAAAATCATGGAAGCGTCCAACTTGGCTATCTCGTTTAAAATCACGTTATGAAGGTGCCACATTCCCTTTAATGTGCAGAAGTATGTATATATGTATGGGCCCGGGTCTATAATATACCTATGCATTTTCACCTTTTTCCGTATGTTTTAGGTTCCTACTTCGGGTCACCAGGTCCATGTTTTCCGATTGTTTTATCGCTGATTTTAATGAAATATGCACAAAACAGTTTCTTTTATATCATTTAAGTTAGTCCTAATAATACATAATAATCCGAGAATAGGATCCCAAGCAATTGAAAATGTGTCGACGTACATACATCCTTTTTTACTCCCGCTGCGTTGACTTGACTCTGACGCGTGGCATCCCTATCCTTGTAACTATTTAAAAGTAACTATCCATAGCTTGCAGACACACCAGATTGGATAGCAGAACTTGAGAGACCATTTCAAACCATGTATTTTTCCCTACCACATCGGGAAGTTTTATACAAATATGAAATTTCACAGTTTGGTCACTGGTTTATAGAATGAAGATAAACGCGAAGTTTCTTTTATTTTATTAATAGTGATGGGACTCCCGAGTCCTTTCTGTGAAACCCTACTTCTGAAAGCCCCGTAAATTCGTAAATCATGATAAAATCGACTCCAAAAATTTTGTCCCAAAAGAAGTCGAGAATATGACGATGCCTTGACCCTTCTCCACTTCAAGCCCACGACGTCGCGCCTTGGCTCTGATGCGCGACTTTCCAGCTCTGCTAGAGCTTGCTTCTAACCACCCCCAGCCTGAGACATCGCCAGCCTGAGGCCTGCCCCCCTCTACAGCAAAGTCTGTGGCGATGCCCCTTGGCGGATCCAGAATTTCCCATCGGAAGGGGAGAGCCCATTCAAGGGCTGCCATTCGGACCAGAGCGGCGCCACTTTTGGACGTCGTAACCTACCAATGGGCGCTAAATCTGATCGCTGGTGCATTTCAGGGGACGCTGAGGCTCGATCCGGTAGGGGCATGAGCCCCCATGTGGTCCTAGATACGCCCATGGTATGACTGAGAGACACTTCATACATCCTTCCTGAGGACAGCAGGCATGTACGCGTAATCTTACAAAATCAAGGTAATCCGAGCCTTAATTTTGCGCCCAAGCACGCGGTGCAAAGTTCTGTACCGGTGCTGGAATTTTTTCTGGTCTACACCTATCCTCTGAGCTTATAAAACTTTTTGAAGAATGTGGCCCTAAAGCATTTTAGCCTTTGGCTAATTAGTGAAGATCCACTGCTGAGCGCAACATGACACCTGCCGCGGAGATTGGGTGCGGGAAAAACCGCGCGGCGAGGATCCGATTTAAGACTGGCCTGATACAATGGCTTACGCACGACGTAGCTTCGATACGGCTTTTTCACTGCATCTCGAATCCCCAAAGCCGCTCTCTGCCTTGCTCCCAATACATCCTCACACAATCCTCACACATCCTCACTGGAAAGATCGACTGTTAAGTGAAGCCTGCAGTCATACGCGTCAGAAAAGGAAGAAAAGGCCCCGCCCCTCCCCCTGCTCACTTGCATCGTCCCAATACATCCTCACATAAAATGGAAGGATCATCTGTGAAGTGAAGCCTACTGTCATACGCAATGAATTACGCAATGAATTAAGTGAAGCCTACTGTCCAGGGGGAATGAGCATGGAACACTTTTCCTATTCATATCGAATTTGGAAAAAATGGAAAACTTGGAACCAGTGTGCGGAAAAAGGAACGAGGAGCTCACATCCGACGAGTCTGTGTTTCTATGGGGAAATATTGTTTGTCAGCGGAGGCCTAAATAATCACTAGCCCCTCATTTTTGTCGGTGGCAATGGTAATGCCTGGAGCGAGCGCTTCAATCGAAGCGATTATATTTTTTAGAAATATATTTATATTTGTACTTCTCTTACTCGGACAGTCACCGAAATGACAAGTCCTGAAGATATGCCTCTAAGCACCCTCCACAGCTCCATTTTGTAAATAATTGTGAAGGCTTGGTGTGCGATCAGCGGACAATTCATTTTCTGGGCACAAAAAAGTTGTGGCAGGCACTGCCCCTTCATGCCCTGCAGATTATTCCAATGATCCGGATTGCGTTCATATGTGTTTCTGTTAAATCTGAATGAACATATAGTTCATTCAATGCTATCAATCTACTGTGTCACTCGAACAACTGCCAAGACTATCGATCCTTAGTAGCAATGAATTTGTGCTGCCTTACAACTTCATTTGTTAAACACGCACCATAGACCAGAACGCCACCGCAAAACGCCGACTAAGAGGTCAGGTCAGTCTAACACTTCCCATTTTTTTCTGTAGAAATCGGCCAAAACCGAAAAAAAAGATTTATTTCGAGTCTGTAAAACCAGACAAATCAGAAAATTCCAAAAGCATGTTCCCCATTAGGAATATTAGACATAGTAAATGATTTTCTGAATCCGTGATTTCACGTATCAAGTATCTCGGAGTAGGGGGAGCATGGGAAGCGACATTGCTGGGCGGGGGTGTCATGACCTTTCAGAGGGCGCCCAGGTCCCCAGGGTGTCTGCCGGCCACAGAAATGCAACAATATGTCACGATCGCTTTTCCCGATTTAGAAAGAACATCAAATTAAAATTGCTGTAACATCATTTTTCAGGTTCTGGAAATAAGCACGCATAAAAATTCAGTCGGGCTCTTTTTTAAATCCCGTCATGCTCCTAATACGCGGTCATGTATGACGCCCTACTTGCCAATTTGAGTTTCCCTGGTTGCATATCCTGCTACCTGCCTTAGAAATAACAAAATTGCCTCGAAAGTGGCGTGAGAATTCAAATCAGACACGCATGAAACAGCAAATACATTGATTTATTATGCTCCAAAAAGGCCCCTTTGGCCGTGGAGTTTTTCTGATTTTTCTTATTTTTGAAAATTCACAGAAAAAATCGGACAGAAAGATATGTTCTGAGAAGTATAGCCTGTCTGTGTAGTGTGTACTCAGCGCCAAGGCCGGACAGCACGCAGAGCAGACAGAAAACGTCTGCCCGCTCCGCACTTCTCCCTATGAGCTTTGGGTTTCACGCCAGCACAGGCTTAAAGGCTGCCGCACTGAGAAAACATACCACTCCCGCAGCGGGGCCGGAAAATATGAGCTCATCCAAGTCGGTTCAGATTACAAAGTCGCAGCCAGGGCCCATTATCTCCGAAAGAAAACACGGAAGCTTTCTCCTACATCCATCTTACTGATCGGTTGGCTATGACATGTTTTTGAACCGTTTACTCGTGATGAACATTAGGAAAGGCCAAATAATAGTTGGGTGAGGAAGAAACGCACGACATTCCGTGGAAATGTTTGCTGCCCGGTTATCCTCTGGCTGTTCTAGACCCCAGTTTGGATGCTATGATACCTGCATCTGTGTTAACCCGCGCACCGGTGAGTCTCCGAGCCACCATTGCCCTGGTGGGGGGGTGTTTGAACACCCCCTCGAACTCGATCCCTATGCGACATAGCGAAAAAAATGCGATCGCTAGTGGATAGCTCATACAAATTCACGAAGAAACTATATCAGTCACTTTTTGGCTCAGGTAAATATTGAGGTCATGACAGGTCAAAGAAGGTGGAATTTTGAGTAGAGTTTTTAGGGCTCTAGCGTCTGACAGAGTTGGGTAAAAATCATTTTTTAGGAACCATTCGCTTCCTTTCGTCACAGCGAATCAAATAATGTATAATATGACTATACTAGGTCAAAACACAAAAGTGACCTGACCTTAGGTCAGGCCAAAGTCACCTTTCGACCTAGCATAGTCAATATGCATATCAATCGGCTCGTAATAGCAGCCCAAACGTAATTATATCAAAATAAAAGCTGTGTCATCATTTCATACAAAGTTATTGTCCTAAGTCTGAAAACTGCTTAAGTAGCCCCAGATGACCTCCGAGAGGCCATAGGTAAAAAATTGCAGCATCAACGTAAAAAGGGGCCCAGGATACTACGATTTGGAGAAAATGAAGGAATTCTCACCTGTATCTACACAAATAAAGCCCAATTTCTGTTTTTCCCATGTATTTCCAATGGAGAGGTCAAGGTCCGTACTTGACCTTAGGTCATCGATATGAAAAATCCCAGACTATATGTTGTAGCACTCGGTGGCCCTTTATGTGGTATAAATTTCAATGAACCCCACATTTTACTTATGCCACATTAACCCACCGGGGTGAGGGGTTAACACGCGCCCCGCTGGGGGGCGAAATTCGCCCCCTCCTGGTTTTCCCCAGATAGCTAAAAAAACCAAGAGACGCAGAGCACCAAAACTTACAGTACCTTATCCCTAATCAATTTTACACATCTGATCAAACTTTTGAGTTAAGGTCATGTCAGGTCAAGGAGCTATTCAAGGTCAAGTGACCCGACCTCAAAACCTAACAGACCACATAGGACATAGGACATAGTATAAAACATATAATATAATCAAGCCACTAAAAAACAACACTCAGTTACCATATTTCCAGAATATCAAAACCCTAGGGCAAAGTTACCCACACTAGGGCCCCACCAACCTAAAATACAGTTAAACAACCCCCATAAACCGCGCCCCCCCCTTAAAATCACGAGTTTGAAGCGGTGCCCAGGGAACATCAGCGAACCGATCAGTTTGAAACTTCCACAATATGATGAGATTATTCGGGTATATAAATTTACTATCTCGAAATTTCTATATTGTTGACCTAAGGTGGGGTCAATTTTTTGGTCACCCCATTATAAGTATATGGTGAAAAATAGAATGGGCTCGTTTTCAGTAAATACTGAATAGATACAGCTGAAAATCCTCAAACCGTCTATTCTTACCACAATATTGACCATTAAGCTGACTTTCTGAGCATCTGACCTCTCAAATGTCATGTCAGGTCACGGGAGTTTAGAGTGATTGTTTTGCCAATATCTTCTCACTGAATTGAGATAAAGCTCCCATTTTGCTTGCATTGTGCTTATATTGTCACGGGGAGTCGATTGATATGCAACATGACCATACCAGGTCACTCTGTGACCCTGACCTTGCTCGAGGTCAGGCCATTTTCACTATTTAACCTAACAAGGTCATATTATACATCATTCGATTTGCCGCAATGAGAGGAATCCAATGATGCATAAATGTGTGCTCTAGCTCCCCTGAGGGCAGATCTAGAGAGAAACGTACACTGCTCTGTTGTAAGCCTATGGAATCTTCTTTGACCTATGCTGACCTCAATATTAACCTGACATAAAAATTATTCGTATAAAATCTCTTCGTCTTGTCAAGGGCTTTCGATCACCGCCCGTAATTTTTCTTTAGCTTTCGTGGGGAATGAGATACGGAGGGGGCGAAAAATACCCCCCAGCGAGGCGCCTCATGCCAGGGACCCCAGCGGGGCGCGTGTTAAAAGAACACACTGCGACTGAAATAAGGCATGTCTTATCAATCCCTACCGTCATCGGCCAGCAAGACACCTCCAGCCTAAAAACCACGACATTTACCCAGCTTTGGTCGATGTCAGATATGAAATGCAAGCTCTTATAATGATTCAGACGTTGGTTTTTGTTTGGTAGGTGTAAGCAAATTAGAAGCGAAGATATCAGCAACGTTGGCTGAAATTTACTTATAAAAATGTGTTTAAGATCAATTTTCACCCCCAGGAATTTTTAATTGTCCAATATTTCATATGCTTAAACTCTAAATGACCGAATGCAAGGACTAAGGACAACGAACTTGACTGTGCGAGGATCGGGGAAAATTAGGCGTCCTAATTGCGTAAGAATCGACCAGTTTCCAAAAACTCCAATAATACGATATATTTGACATAAAAAAAAAAAAATATATATATATATATATATATATATATATATATATAACACATTTTGATATTCTGCCCACCAAAAGACAATTTACTGAAATACATTCAAATTTTGTAAAAATCCAATTTTCAATTTTGGTTCTAAATGGCACGGTAGGTAAAGTGACCTGAGGACACCAGGTCAGAACTTAGAAAAGCGTGAAAACATAAAAACCTCAGGAACTAATTCTATGCATTATTGCAATTCTCACGATGCATAACATGTATACTTTGCTTCACTTTAATCCTGTGATATCAACAAAAGAACAATTGAAGTTCGTGGTGACCCAAAAATAGTCTCAGCCCATAATTCTATACCCGTGCAACTGATTACGTTAAAACAAACAGACAGACAACTTTATTAAACAGACACAGGGTCCATATTAGCATAAGAAAGGTAAGAAAATCACATGACACCCTAGCTCAGCCTTACATAGAAGGGATATCACCCGCACGCAGCGCTGAAATAGGTTTCAGGTCTGAGTTCTAAAGAGCATAAACAATTGAATTCAGTGATCCTCCCTGAGTCAAGTCTTTCAAAACTTAATTGGTTCCTTACAGGCATGGAATCCCACAGTAACAATTATTGTCAATTCAAGAGATGTGAGTGTTATACCTTGGTTAATCTGTCCCGGAATGACTGCACTTCTGACCATATTTGAAATTGAATGCAATGGCAATGAAAGCTAATTGAAGTGCATTTAATGTCGATGAAAATTTTTTTGTGGCTATTTGAGTGCCTGAGAAGAACGATTTCCTGTAAGAACACTCATTTGAGCGATTTTAACCTATTTATGGCTTTAAGTGACATAAATATTGACACGACGAAAAAATACGTACAGTGACTGCAATAGCATTCGGAATGAGCTTTTAAGTTTTCTGCGATTACTTAGCCCGTAGTTTTCGAGATTCAGGTTTCTTGCCCCTCCCTTCCCCACCATATCATATCCCCTCCCCCGGAAGGTTATAATGAGCGATTCCATCGTTTTCCACAAGACAGAGGTCAGGCTTACCGGTTGAAAGTTTCCTGCATCTTGCTTGTCCCCCTTCTAAAAACGGATACCAAAGTGGCCAGCTTCCAGTCCCCACGGAGAGTGCCGGGATCCCAGGACTTCTAGAAGGAGCAGGATGCGGCATTCAATACCCACCCAATCCAGTTAACCCACAAAATATGTATGTCTGAATTCCAAACAGGAAGGAGCAATGTCAATTACACACGGTTTGAAGCAATGTCCTTGATATCACCACATCTCTTACATGACACGTTTTCTTCTTTCTTTAGTCTGCCATGAACTCGTGTTTTCTTTTAAATAGCCAAACCGAAGACTTCTCATTTGGAACCTATTTTTTGCAATGTTATACCAGTTTATTCATAGCCGGCGGAACTAGGGGACACCAGGGCACCGTGTCCCCTAAATTATACATTTTAACTCTCACCCTATGGCGTTGACTGAAAAAAATGGGTTGAAACGTCCAAGGTGCTCTCCTCCTTCAATACAGAGCCTCCGCCGCTGCCGATCTTATCACATATTTACTGAAAAAACTATAATGTTGTAATCGGTCAAAAACAAGTTTATTTGCAGACTTAAAACACAGCTTTAAAAAAGCTTGCTATCAAAATTTCCTTTACTGTGGCTGGAGAAGAGAACTCCTACAATGGACTGATCCTCTCCCGAGGATAGGCCGACATGAGGGGTGATATGTGGGTGGACGGCCGGAACCCAAACTGACATGATCTGAGGCAAGCAGCTGCTAACGACGACTGTCCTCATACCTGAGGCGTGCAGAAGCCATAGATAGTCGCCTTGGCTCGACACACCATTAATAAAATAGGAGCAGTCGGCGCGGCTTGGTTAGCCATCGGCGAGACTCGTGATTCGAAGCCTCACCCTGGCGAGGTGACAGGCACTGGCTCAGGACAAATAAAATGGCTCTTGGCTCCGTTTCAGGTAAATATATCGAACATTTCGCGGCAGAAATCAAAGCACTTTCACGTGTGGCGTCGCACTGGATTTATAAACATGGAATTAACGTTGGAAAATATATTGAGGAAGCTTAGATTTAAAATCAAGCCTTCACATACGCGCAACCAGGGCCTCGTCTAACATACAAACTAGGTGGGACTCGTACAACCTGGTTTGGCCAGATCCCACCTAGTTCAGTAAAAAATCCCACCTAGCTTATACTGGCTTGGGTGGAAACTGTGTGCAATAAAACAATCATTTAAGTTCAAAAACATTCAGAATATGTGTAAATCCCATGAGCCCTAATCACGGTCTGTATTACTTAAGTTCCATTTGATGCATGTTTTATTTTGGACCATCATAAGCTATGCTTAATCTGCGCCCCATCAGTGGCCCCCTCTAAATCTGAAAATACGGGGGTTGGCGCAAATGTGTAAAGCGCATTAGAAAGCTCGTGTGAATTCAGTAAGACTTCAATTCGCACTTTTAAGCGCTCAGGTGGTTTGACCTCCAGAGGTCAGTTTAGGTCACGATAGTTTATTTCCACCGAAATGTGCAATGCTTCAAGAAACCCCGGTCTGCGACCTGGGCTAACGCCCCACCGGCGCAGGAGAGCCGCATGACAATGTGCTGAAAGCAAGCCATATTTCGTTCTTAATGTATCTCTTCATAAGCCTGTAAGTCAGTTTTATCATTCTTTTCTTTGAAATAACCAATAAAGAGTACGTGGTCACCCCCGGATTCGAACCGCGCCTACCTGACCAAAAGACAGGGCCTCTAACTACTAGACCGCCGTGCCACACTACGCGCCCTCCCACTAGCTGAACACCTGTGACCCGTCAGGAGGTCCCTGCACAGCCGAATATGCCGGGACGCTGGCGCCGGGTGCCGTCTTTGTCCCGAAAAGGCACGATATAAAGGTGCTTCTAGAAGACGAATGAAACATTATTTTGGACTGAAATTACTTGTGTCGTCTAGCTAGGATCCTAAGCTAGCTTCATGCCAAATTTCATCCACCTCCATCCATTTTAACACGCGCATTGACGGGGCGGGTACCCGCCCCCTCGGGTTTTTCGGAGACAGTAAAAAACGGCGGCGCGTAGCGCCACCGTACTTGGTATACCTTTTCCCTCATCATTTTTACAACTTCTGTGAAAATTTTAAGGTTAGGTCATCTCAGGTCAGGTCACCAGTACAGGTCAAGTGACCCGACCTCAAAAAAGTTTAAGACAGCATAAGTCGGAGGAGGGTGAACTTATCCGATTGAAACTCATATCACATAATGGCCCCACCGAGTTCTCTAAAATATGTTCCGGTATTTTTGATATCGATGACCTAAGTTCAGGTACGAGGCATGACCTCTCCATTGGAAATACATGGGAAAAATGGTTTTTACGGAATAACTCAGTAACGGATGGTGATAGAGCATTTATTTTAGCTGCTTTAGACTCGCCTAGGCTTTGCGGTTCTAATGATATGCATTTTATATAATTTGACCCTGACCTGACCTCAGGTCAGGTCAAATCTTTGATTTGACCTAGCAAGGTCAAATTATATATCATTCGATTGGGCTTGCTAAGAGGATTCATATAGCTCAATTTTTTTGCTCTATCTTTACTTGTTCAGATGTAATGGCCGAAAAACTGAATTTACATGTTATCCCTATGACGGGCATATTTTGACCTCTCGTGACCTTAAATGTGACCTGAGAAAAAAATGGTTCAAATGTTTTCGATGGAGAAGTGGATGGGCAGCCTAACGCCGTTTACCGTTTTTCGCTACCTACCGTGGTTCTCGAGATCTTAGGGGCGGGTACCGCCCCCCGTCAATGCGAAGGTGGCTCAGACCCCCGTCAATGCGCGTGTTAAGGACTTGAAACCATGGTGAGAAGCAAAGGTGGTCCGAGAAATTTAGCATCTTGTAATACATTTTTTACTAATTACTCGAAAGCCATTAGAGATAGGTGGGTAGTATACGTGTGAGCGAAATGACCGCAAGTAACTTTCCTATTCAGCCATGTCAGTTCTGAGTTTGTGAGTGACATGAGCTTGGAACCAGAAAGATGCAAATAAAAAGTTTTTTATTCCGTTTCTATTATGCCTATAAAACAAACAATTTCACCTTCACAATTTCCATCTCCAAATATTATCAGGCGGAAGCAGTGTTCTTTCATTATTTGAAATGAAAACTCAAATCGGTGAATTAGATTGTGAGATATTAACATTAAAATGAAATGAATATTTAAGTCCCGACAAGCTCAGTTCCTCGGCCAGTACAAATCTGACCGTCATCGAATTAAACATCCGCTCATTGCAAAAAAACTATCATTCACTGAAACTTTTTCTTTCTAGTTTGAGCTTCAAACCTCATATTATCTTAATAAGTGAGACCTGGTTAGATGCATCTTGCACTAATAATTATGGTATTGAAAACTATAAGTTGGAAATACCATCTCAGCCAACGAGAAGGGGTAAAGGTGCTGTAATATTTGTTCTTGACAGCATAAACTATATACGGAGGACAAATCTTGAATCTGTAGCAATACAGCACCAATCTGTAGTATTGGAGCTGATAAATACTACAAAACATGTGATTGTATCATCCCTGTACCGCTCTCCCTCTTTCCCTGCAGGAATATTTCTCAGCTATATAGAAATGGTTATTGATGCTATTAACTCTGAACATAAACTTGGTATAGTGGGAGACGATAAGAATTTCGACATCCTGAAGTATAATAGTGATGAACAGTGTGCATCATTTCTTAATACGCTTGCTACTTACAATTTTTCCCAACAATATCACTTCAAACACGCTTTACTCAACAAAGTCAAACTCTTATCGACAACACATTCTGCAACCACACCGACCTAGTATTAGATCCAAAAGTAGTAATATCACACATAAGCGATCATCTACCTACTACTATCAAGTTCAATTTCCCAATGCCACAGCCAGACAACAGTTCGAACACCTAAAATGCGTTTGACTTCCGAAACATTGATAAATTAAGGACGAATATAGCTATTAGGCCTAGAAATTTCTTTGAAATAAACAACGCAGAAACAGCATACGCGGTTCTGCAGTCGATCGTGTCCGACGAGATATCGAAACTGACTGTAAAGGAAACTAGCAGAAGATCTTTGCCCATCAAACCCTATATATCATTCTCACTTTTGAAATGTACTGACAAAAAGAATAAAATGCACAAAAAGTGGTTAATGTCTAGATCAACAGACGACTATGAAGCGTTTACAGCATATAAAAACACACTTCAATTGGTTATAAAGACTGCCCACAGACTTTATTTCGAAAGAAAACTGGAGGAGTCTAAAAGCAAACCTAAACAGTTATGGGACGTGTTGCTAGGGTTATCTATAAAACGCAAGACAAAATCCAACCTACCTGAATTTATAAAATCAGGTGATTCAACAGTAACCAGCCCACAGGTTATACACTGAAAAAAGTTTGAGATCAAGGAGCGATCTCGAAGATCACCGGAGCTACTAGCACTAAAGTAGATCGTGATCTTCCAGATCATGAATCTCCGAGATAGTTTTCATACAATTTAATCTCGAAGACTCTTCAGATCTATATTTGTATCTGATCTCCGAGATCATGCCGTGATCTCTAATATAATAATCCTAGATCAACGAGCGATCTCGGAGATCACCAGAGCTACTAGCACTAAAGTAGATCGAGATCTTCCAGATCATGACTCTCCGAGATAGTTTTCATGTAATTTAATCTCGGAGACTCTTCAGATCTATATTTGTCTCTGATCGCTAAGATCATCGCCTTAATATTCCCATATTTCAAAACGATCGGTGCCCCGTTCTGATTGTATAGAACAAAATCCATTCTAGTGACCATCAAACATATCTTTGAAATTCGGAAAACTTTATGAAATAACAACGTGAACACGTGAGCCCCCAAAAAGCTGCTTCTGGATCCGCCATAGGTGGGTAGGCAGGGTTGGATCCAGCCCGAAGGTTTAAGGGGGTTGGAAACGGAGCCCAAAATTGTGAACAACATGTTTTTTTAAGAAAATTGAGGGTCAAAGGGGTGGCAACGGAGGATTGGGGGGGCAAATGCCCGGTTAGCCCCCTTCCCCTGGATCCGCTAGTGTGGGTAGGTGGTGGGTACTTACTGTCCTCGGGCTCTCACGCTCCAGCTTGTCGAAGTAACTTATCTGCAGAGCAATGAGAGTATTGATCAGCTAAGATAAAGCATTAGGTCCACGCATTTTTGTAGGAAAGGCAATCTATCTATTGAATCAACGTTTTTACAACGTTTAGAACCTGTCTCGTAATTAAGACAAAACACCTCAGTTACAAAAATGTTAGCACAGATTTAGGTATGCCAGTCACCCTCGACAAAGATGCTCAACTCACCAGGCTTTGCAACTCACTGGCTCACGATGGCGCGAAACGCTCAAAATAGTATTCATCCGCGCGCGCCACGCCACCGCACACGCCGCATCGCAGAAAGGCGCTAATTTGCAACGAGCTTTTGATTCTGGCGACAGATGGCAGGACCATCAGATCTGAGCGTCTAAGTTCAAATCCCGGTCCTGCCTTTTAGTAGATCATGCGGTGATCTACGAGATCATCTAAGCTTCGAAAGGAAGTCTCAATGCACGATCGGTGATCTACGAGATCATCTAAGCTTCGCATTTTTATCCCGAAGATAATGGTGAGCCTCATTATTGATCTAGTAGATGATTCACTGATTTAAGCAGCGTTTCCGAGATCACAATGCTGTTTTCTGGTGTTCTACGATACCTTGGGATAGTTTACGTTTAGATCAATTTCTAAACAATCTCAAAAGTGTTTTTCAGTGCTGACAAATTTCATGGCTTTTTTGTATTAATTGCAACCACCTTAGACCGAGCCCTTCCCGCCTCTGAGACCAAACCGCTTTCTTATATGGAGAAAATAACCCGACACGAGGACTTTAAATTTGTGCCCGTATCTTGTAACGTTGTTGATACTTTAATAAGAAATGTAAAGAACTGTAGCGCTGGCACGGATGGCTTGAGCACGAAGATTCTCAAACTAATATCTCCGACAATTACTGCACATTTAGCTTACCTATTCAACATGTGTCTATCCCAAGGGATATTTCCTGCTAAGCTTAAAGGTGCTATCATAATACCAATTTTCAAGACAGGTTGCAGATCTTCTTGCTCCAACTAAAGACCAATTTCAGTCCTTAATGTGCTGTCTAAGGTACTTGAAAAAAATTGTATATGCCCAGCTGCATGATTTCATTAACTTTAATGGCATCCTGAATCCACTGCAATTCGGATTTAGGCCTCACCATAGTGCTTATATGCCGCTTGCTATATTTTAAGAATTTATCACTTCCTCTATTCAGAATAAAAAGCTCAGTGCTGCCCTGTATCTAGGTTTTAGTAAAACGTTTGACACAGTCAACCATAAACTTCTTCTTAAAAAACTAGCTATATATGGAGTCAAAGGCATTGAACATAAATTATTTTCGTCATATTTAGCCAACCGTACCCAGCTAGTCAAATACAATTCTATTAAGTCCTCCTTCCAAAATGTGAGTCTTGGCGTTCCACAGGGATCAGTGCTGGGGCCCTTACTGTTCTTGCTTTACATCAACAATATCCATAGAAGTTCGTCTATAGCGAATATTTTACTTTACGCCAGTGGCGGCGCTTCCATAGAGGCACATTAGGCACTGCCTAGCCACTTTTAAATGTCGAAGTCAGTATGTATTTTATGTGGAAGAAATCTAACTTGACTCCATGTTTAAGTGGCAGAGAATATTCCTTTTAGGATCACTGGGTCAAAGAGCCAATAATTTGCATCTCTGACAATCCAAGCTCGCAGCTTTTACCGTCAACAAATGTGATATCAGGCACTTCGCGAATCCGCTGAATCTGCCTAAAGACCGTGGCAAACCTAACGTGTGCTTTTTGATTGACATCTCTAATACCTCATTCATTCGGACGCGAGTACTGGCTCGTAAAATCAGCAACCTAGGCTAGCCTGAAGTGCTAGCACGTGCGATGCCTCGTCTTAAGACCTTGATTACAGCGGATTCATTTATTGACTTGTATTCGCGGATGTCTGGCCTTCTCTAGTGCGGTACAGTTGTTCGGCAATTATTAGCAAGATATTTAATTTGGGAAACCCTTATGAAGATCGTCAGTCATGGCACAAAATCTGGAGGATGAAATTTAAAAATCCGTTCGATCGTACAGCGAGAAATTGGATGTCATAAAAATGAAGTGCCGAAGCCGTCCTTGAAATGGGAAGCTCTCGTGAGTACCTTGTCCTTCCTGGCTTACTTACCTACCTACCTATCCTTCTTTAATATTGCCTTGCACCTTCATATACTGCTGCAGAACCGTTTCCACAATATTCCACGGGGATATCCCCGACATATGTTTTTGATATATATATATATATAAATATATATATATATATATAATATAAATCATGATAAATATAAATTATATGCAATATAATTTTTATAAATTAGTTTTAAATCACCAAACACATAACTTATATATATATATATATATAATATATATATATAATATATATATATATATATATATATATATATATATATATATATATATATATGTTATTTTTGGTCATCGACTTGAGCTTGCCCCCGATCCAGGCGACCTGCTCCATCCGCCCCTGTCCACTTTCAGGTAAAAGGTCTGGGCGACGTCCCCACCTCTAAACCAAACGTGCCTAGGCTGTCATAAGGTTCAAGCGCCGCCACTGCTCTACGCAAATGACACCCTAGTTTTGGTCTCCGCAAATACCCGTGAAGAACTTCAAAACAAAATATCCTCCTCTATTGCAAACATTGAAAACTGGCTAAGGTCAAATCGTCTCACAATCAATGCTAGTAAATCCGTCTATCAGTTATTTTCGCATTATTCAATTGATCAAGGATTAGATGTTACCGTAAATGGCTCACCAGTTAGGAGAACCCGTACAGCGAAATATCTAGAGATCTTAGTTGACGAAGATCTAAGCTGGGCCTCCCACATCCGTAGTGTTGAAAACACCCTAGCAAAAATAAAAGTATATTACACAGAATCAAGCATATTCTTAGGACGGAACACTTGATCCTTCTTTATAATGCCTTTATTCAAAGTACAATGACTTACGCATTGGAAGTTTGGGGAAGTACTTACCCGTCCAAACTTTCTAAAATAATCGTGCTGCAGAAGAAGATAATAATAATTATTGATAAGGCACCATATCTAGCTCACTCTCGCCCACTCTTCAAAAAAACACAACATCCTTAAGTTTGATGATTTAATCAAGTATTTACACTTAAAAACCATACATAACTTCCTTACTCAGAAACTTCCAGAACCACTCCGTCGTATGTTTGAACTTCAGCTAACCAGGGCATTCGAGCAACTATACAAAACAATCACTTTACTATTCCCCTTGCATCTCGAAACTACAGGAGGTTCGCTCTAAACTGGGTGGCACCAAACACATGGAATACTGTGGTTGCCTCTCGGATAAGGGGCGTGGTTGATTTACCTCGTAACCAACAATTCTTCCAAACCGTTCTGTATAAACTATTTACAGATCAGTATTAAACTTAAAGACAATTGGTCCACTGTAGTCCCCCTTTCTGATCTTCTTGTCTTAAAATAATATTTTAGGATTGGCATCTGTTATAGCTATTATTAGCAAACATACCCATCTTAACTCAAATAAAAGGTAAAAATGATTTAACTTCTGTGGTAGAAAACAACTGCTGTCACTAATATTAAAAAACTATCCATATTCTCTCAAAATGTTTCTCTTCCTAAATTTGAGTAGTTTCAATCCTAAATTAACCTAATTAAAATAAAAGAGAATATGATAAAGAAGAAAACCAAGATATCAGTTCAAGTAAAGTTGCCAAAAAGAGGCTCTCTTGTCTTGAAACACTTTTCATTTGTATGGTCCAGGTTATGGTGCTGACAGCTGGCTCTTCTCTTACTGCACTTGACCCTTGCCTCATGCAGGAACTGTGTTTTATCCCAGAACAACGTTGATACCCAGTCGTAGATTCTTCCTTTTTAACGCTCCTTATATTGTCTTCTTACCATCTCCAGAAATATATTGGATCACTTTGTGTTTATGTCTATATGCCTCTGTTTCAAATACCGCTGTGAAATATCTATGATGTATAATGCGTGTCTTATATATGCGATCTGTTATTGTTGTTGTACCCAATACATGTTATGGATGGAAATGAAATGAACCAAAATTCAGTCTTCCGGAAGAACTGTAAAAAGTAGGTTAAAATTCTAAGTTTTGCACTCAAAACTATGCCTAAGCACAAGAAAATTCACCTAGCTATCCCTAGGTAACTGTGTTTAAGCTGACTGAAGCGTGCCTTCTGATATTTCGAGCGCACAAGTCGGTCATCAATTTTAAGCAGAATTTTTGCTCGCGTAAGAAATACCGCGTTTTTGCGCAATAAATATTGTTAGATCAGCTCAATTTTTTCCCTAGCTGGCCCTTGTTGTCTATTGAAAAGGACATAAATTTCAAGTTCGTAGCTTAAGAAGTAAAAATTAGAAAAATATAAAACAGAAAAAGTTTGAGCCAAAATTTCTCAAAAACTATTTTGGATTTCGACTTGGGGCTTCAGTTTGGGTGTCTGGAGCAGGAGGGCTATCACCCTACAAACTTCCAGAGTTCTGACATCAATTCTCAGGACGGACAGACGACAACAACTACGACTATTTTTTTACATGCAATTATATTGCTAGAAAAGGTCCGCCACCCATTTAAACGGGTAGCCAGGCGTGCCCCCTCCGCGATCCCAACGACAACAGTACCCTTACGTTAACACCACCAGAACATAAAATATTACAAGTCGCGGCACGCCCTGCTAGGAAAAAGAAAGTGACTTAACACGCCATTGACGGCGAGCCACCTTCGCATGACGGGGGGACCCGCCCCCTAAGATCTCGAGAACCACGGAGGTAGCGAAAACGGTAAACGGCGTTGGGCGCCCATCCACTTCCCATCGAAAACATTGGACCATTTTTTGTCAGGTCACATTTAAGGTCACGAGGTCAAAACATGCCCGTCATAGGGATAACATTAAATTCAGTTTTCGGCCATTAAATCGAACAAGTAAAGATAGAGCAAAACGACTGAACTATATGAATCCTCTTATCAAGCCGAATCGAATGATATATAATTGACCTGCTAGGTCAAATCAAATTTGACCTGACCGAGGTCAGGTCAGGGTCAAATTATATAAAATGCATATCATTAGAACCGCAAAGCCCAGGCGAGTCTAATGCAGCCAAAATAAATGCTGTATCACCATCCGTTACGAGTTATCCGCAAAAACCATTTTCCCATGTATTTCCAATGGAGAGGTCATGCCTCGTACCTGACCTTAGGTCATCGATATCAAAAATACCGGAACATATTTAAGAACTCGGTGGGGCCATATGTGATATGAGTTTCAATCGGATAAGTTCACCCTGCTCCGACTTATGCTATCTTAAACTTTTTTTGAGGTCGGGTCACTTGACCTGTAATGGTGACCTGACCTGAGATGACCTAACCTCAAAATTTTCACAGAAGTTTAAAAATAGGAAAAGGCATACCAGTACCGGCGCTACGCGCCGCCGTTTTCTGCTATCTCCGAAAACCCGAGGGCGGGTACCCGCCCCCCGTCAATGCGCGTGTTAAAGAAAGCATAATAAATATCATAATATTAGTAAAAACGGCCAGTAGTAGCTCCCTGTAAATATACAGGGAGCAGGAATACAGGTCTATTTAGGTTAAATGCACAATTATTTAGCTCATTACCGGTTAGATTGTTAGTCTTTTTCCAAACGGGACTACCCAAAACTGGAGATTCGTGTTAGCCCCTCCGAGATTCTGGCGAAAAGATAGAGGCCTAGTAACATTCGCCAGTGAAGCCGTTTCTTACTTCGTTCGTCACCGGCTTCTGATACGACGCCAACAGACCACGACGAGACCCGTCTGAGCGGCCAGAATAGAGCCGCTTGAGAAATCTCAATGCGCTTCGCTCCAGGGATTTCGTCATGCGGCTCTGACCTGGGCAGGGCCAGGAGCTATTAGATCTGACCATTAGAGCTGTTGAGATCAGGTAAAAATATTTTGATAGGAAAATTCCGGGAATTTATCCGCCATGTGGAATATGATGACCTCCGGCTGGTGATTTGACCTCCAGAGGTCACCTCGTGACCTAATTGACCTGAGGTCACGAAATATCAGAGTGACCTTACCGTATATCAAATGAAAGCCTGCAACTAGACATACACGATGAAGTTTGATTCAGCGCTTTAGCTTAGTTAGGTCAAATGTTATAGTCAAAATACTTATTTTACCCCTGGTGACCTGTGATGGCTTCAGATTAGTCAAAGGGCAAATATCGCCCCTGGGACCCATGAAAGGGTGTTCAAGAACGATTTCTGAGCAATCTGAACATTTGCAACCATTTTTATGACTTTAAGATCATAAGACAGCCTTTCCCATGCTTTTTCTATGGGAGAGGTCACCTTGTGACCTGACCTCAGGACACTAAACAAACAAATCCTGGATATATATTTTTAGACCCTGAAGGGGTCATGAAGAGTAGAAAGCTTAAAATCGTTCGGCTTAGAAATGTAGCTATGGTAGAGCTCAAAAGTTGAAGTGTGGTGACCTTGGTTGACCTCGCCTGGTGACATGAACTAGTGTGACCCGTAGTAAAAAATGCATGAATGATGGGAAAATGATGGGGTGAGAGGTGAGACCTGTCAACCACAGTGCTGCGCCTCGTCGTTTTTCTGTTATTTTGAATAAAAAACCTTAGGGGGGCCATCGATGCCCCTCGGTGGGGCAAGGGTGAAGAATGCTAGCTTATGTCGGCCTACCCCAACGTGTGCGAAGAAAATCCCACGAATGCGCTGAATAATCACAAAGCTGGATACAGTCTGCAGCCAATAAAAATGTTTGTCTCATCCAACCGAATACCATAAAAACCCTCACGTCACTTGTCAACCTGGGAGCCCACCAGTCATGCCTGAGGCGGGTTTTGGTGAGGGTAGTGCGAGTTTTTATTCGTGATGCTTTTTTGATTGGTGGCTAAGAGTTATATTTTATATATTTCTGTTACGAAGAAAATAACTGTTCATTTGGATTAAGGCTCGTTCTTTTTCCAAATAGGTGGGTAAATATTGTAAGGTTTTTGTTGTTTTTGAATAGCAATTTAATCTGGACAGGAGTAGGTATAGTTGCAATGAAATGAAACATGAGGGTTGTTTTATAGAAGCATCAAAGGCGTCCCCACAAATTGTTCCTGTGACGACAGACTCCCTGTGGGGAATCTGGGGAGAGGATTCAGTGCAAAATTTTTCTTAACTATAGTGCCGCTGCCTCCATTTACAAATTGATGCATTGCGTTACATACAGTGTATATTGAGTGGATAAAGATTATCATGGACAAAAAGAACAGTTTTAAGGTGAAAATAAATTCAAATTTCCCTTGCATCCGCCACGCACCGATTGCACCGCGCAATTTTTTTTTTTGCTTGTTGACTTGGCCTGCCTTCCAACTGAGGGTTAGTTTTAGCATTTCTGCCTTTGTATCGGGTAGGGTTGGTTGAGTTATATGAAATCCCACCTAGTGAAAATTCCTTAGACGAGGCACTGCGCGCAACATGAGCCAAAAGGGGTCAGATAATATTCAACCTCGCACTGCCAGAAAACCACAGGCGGTAGAACAGGAAGGTGGGGTGGAATCAATTTATAATGCCCCCATAAACACGCTCCGACGCTAGCAAAATGACATGGACTGGAAAACAATGTGTCAGAAAGTTAATGGCACCTGTTCAGGCGTGTTTTATCCCTGTTTATTGCAATGTGTTACAAATGCACGTATGGGTGCCTGCAATTGGCGATGAAAGGTGCAACATTTCTCAACACGAAAGATGTGCCACTGACCCTTTCTGCAAAACACCGACTTTGGCAGCACCTCGGAGAAGGGTGGCCAGTCACCGCGATATAGGCCCCTACAAGCTCGTGGATCCAGAAGGATGTAGTAGGTATTCATTTTTAGGACGTTCTTCAAGGCTGAGTCGAACATCTGGATCTCTCAGTGGTCATCTGGGGACGCACCAGTAAACCGATACTTTTGCCACTAGTCTAGCACTGAACCGAGATTGCGCGTTCAGGTTTGTGTACAGAGTGTACGACATACATACACAGTATGTTCACCCATGCACCGGGTGTAGTCATTAGACTACCTTTTATGTTGTCTCTAGATTGGTAAATGATTAAAATGTGCTAAAAATGTCCACAGAGCATGCAACCCAACGCATGCATGCTATTCTAATAGGGCAGTAATGTCCCTCACGCCTGATTCGGTTTCACGCGTTAATCTGACCTACACCAGGGGCGTAGACAAGATTTCACTAAGGGGGGGGCCGCGCCCTGAAAAGATCCCCTACGACAGCGCCAAAAGGGCCCTGATGGGTAAAAATGGCCCTGCTTGTTACAGAATCGTGTCCTCAGGGGGCCCTTCGGGCCCCTCAGGAGGCGGGGGGCGGCTGTCACTGCCACCCCCTTGGCTAAGCCCCTGACCTACACACACACACACACACACACACAAAGAGAGCTTCACAGGCATAATGGCCAAAAATGCGGTGAAAATACTTGAGAACGAGCAATCTGCAGCCGTTCTGCAACGATAATTGCCAATTTCTCTCGGAATGTAACCATTCAGGTAAACCAAAATCAACAACACCCTTATCCAGAGGATTAATTATAACCTTTACAAAACTTGGCCTCCGGTATTTCCCTACCTCATTGTCTCACGCTAACAAAAGCAACGGCTTCATCGGCCCCACGTTTTATATCAACATTGTTGAGCGGGCAGCAGATTTCAACAAGGATGCCAACCAGGTTAAAAAATCCCAACCGGATCCGGCACTCTAAACGCCACTGCCAATACTCCTCTTATCCATTAGCCACACATTTTCTCATAACTGTGCTGGCACTACAGGTTCTATCCCGACAACCCAATATCACATTGAACAAAGAATAATAATAATATATAAATATATTTTAATAATAACTTCGCAAATGCACAATTTCTACCCAAGGAGAGTGCTTTTTACCACGTTTTACGTTACCATACCATTCAGGGAACAAGAATAGTCCGTTTCATTCTTAAAGCGAAATCAAGCCTCGAAAACTTTTCAAACGCCAAACGCAATATGTTATAGGCTAATTCAGAACTCCACAACCAGGACGAGGCCGTACACTATTTTGGCCCCAATTAAAATCAATTGCCCTACTAAATATTCCCAAACCCTGAAAATAAGGGACGAAACTGCCAGTGTGTTTCAGTATAAAACCCCACCACAGTGAACAACGTATGAAGGTGGCACACGCATGATAAATGCATGAAATGCAAAACCAACGGCCGAACATGGCGTGCGGTAAGGCACATGGAACCCGTGATTAGACCGTGTCCTCATGGCACGCATACGTGGAGTGTTCCCCGCTCGGTTATCCCGTCCGCTCCCATACCTAGCGCCACCTATATCAAGCATTTCCCTGTTACGGCCGCAGTGGTTCCACCATAAACCAACTG
Source organism: Lepas anatifera (assembly GCA_034440635.1). Classification (NCBI taxonomy): domain Eukaryota; kingdom Metazoa; phylum Arthropoda; class Thecostraca; family Lepadidae; genus Lepas; species Lepas anatifera. The sequence goes on along the minus strand of JAOTON010002268.1, from coordinate 531,154 downwards.
CTGACAAAGCTAAAGCAAACAGCACACCATCGACTCATCAGCAGATCTTGAACTTTTCATCGAAAAACTGGAACTGTATCAAATGGAAATATAACAAAAACCCGGCAAAGTGGGCGAACGAGTACAACGACACCAGCACGGCCCAGAGATCTGGATACCTCTCTGGAGGCAATACACAACTAGAAAGTACCGCTAACACCGTGTACCCCAGCAGCGAGGCGAACAGTGTGGGAAGCGCCCAGCGCGAGCTGGGGTCTCCCGGTGAGGGCCCGCTGGTGGAGGTTAGCCGCGAGCGCTGCTTGGGGGCTCCGCTGCGCCGGCTCGAGTCCAGAACGCCTGTTGCCATGTTGACACTGACGATGAAGAACACGGTGGTGGCTGCAGTGGCTACCAGGAGGTCGTCCTTCAGCAGCAGCGGCAGCATGCTCAACGTGCTAGTGACCAATAGCCAGAACGTTGAGAGCGGATAGTCCGGAAACAAAAGACAGGCTGGAATCGCTGCCAGGAGGATGCTCTTCTCGTGCACTTGGAACGAGAACAGGAAGAATATCAGTGCTGAATTGAGCAGCGAGAGTAGGAAGTTGTGCGGAGTGGGATCGGCCAGCAACGCTAGAGCGCTCGGCATGAGAAACAACGCCGTAGTAGACAGACACAGACTCACGATGGCCGATAAACTGTGGAACTGTTTAATCTTGTATATCACAGACAGACTACACCAGAAGTTGGCAACTTTGTCCTCGAACAGTCCGCGGTTGAACGGGAACAGTCGGTCGCCGACCTCGGCCGCCCGCTCCGGCTGCAGCAGGAACGGCAGCCACACCGCAGCAAACGTGCCTGCGGTCACCACACCGACCAGCACCAGCCTCTTCAGCGCCGCCGACCACGTCCTCTGCTTCAAACAGTGCCCCAGCAGGTAGCAGAAGAACGGGAGTGCATGATACAGCTCCATCTGCTTGTAGTTCAGTGAGAGCGAGAACAGAACAGCTGCGGCCAGCTCCCTGCGCGAGACAACAGCGGCGGCAGCGGCCACCATCAGGCCCAGCGACACGCCGTTGTACTGGAAGTGGCCGTGGTCGATTAGGATCAGTCCCGGGTAGAGGACCAGCACCGCCAGCACAGTGAGAGTCACCGCCCGGCTCCGCCGCAGCGACACCGAGAACGCCAGCGCCGCCGGCAGGTACACTAGCAGGTCCGCCACCAGCACCGTAGCGCGCATGAAGAGCCGGTGTTCGGGCGTCTCCAGCCCGCGCGACGCGTGCAGCGCGACGAACGACGGGTCCACTCTGGCGGCGACCAGCGCGCACAGCCAGCTGTGGTAGGCGGTCAGAGGTGGGTAGTCGAGCCCCCAGTAGAGCAGGTCGTTGTCGGTGGTGTTGCGGTACCAGTCGGCCAGCGGCAGGTGGTGCGTCACCTCCATCCAGTGCCGCTGCGCCTCGTAGTCGCCGAACATGGGCGGCCGGTGCTGGCCAGAGTGCGGGTGGAGCGACACAGCCCAGCGCAGCAGCAGCCCCAGTCCGACTACCAGCAGGTAACGTACGTCCAGCCGGGACAGGCACGACAACATGGTGGCCAGCGCCATAGATGGGATCGATATAGCTGCGCCGTCAGAAGGGTCCTATTCAAACCGCTCCAGTTTTCGGCAGGTGATTTGGCTTCACAGGGCCTGCAAGACAGCCTCCGTTAGCAAAAAATCACAGCAATGGTATGGCACTAAAAAATAGCACCATTAAGGTCGTATACCTGGCTTCACAGCTAGCCGGTCCCACGATTCGACTTCAGCTAGTTCATTACTCCGCTGCATACAGGAATGTAACACAGAGACTGCACGGACCTCTAATATTCATCTATATATCTATTCTTCTTCAAACTTCTTCATTTTAGACATACAGTCCAAATTAAAAACTCCAATATGAAAGGTAAGGAACATATACCAAAAATATATATTTAGACGTCCCAGCAAATAATACAAACAAACAGGAAACACGGAAAACGATACATTCAATCTCGGCGCCAAGACATTTGACCTAAAACCGGAGTTCTACCGAGCTAGATGCGAACAATCAAACCTCATTGGCCCTTTCACCATTATCAATTGTCATTCACAGAGATATGCAGCACACATGCTAAGCATCAGGTGAGTGAATTAGGTGAGTATTTCATTTTTCCATTTATATAGGAAACGCCACACAACGAAATGAGCAAGGGTTCAATTGAACATCATGGGAAAAATCATTATTATGGTGTGCAGCCCTTTCTCAACAGCCATGGTCAAGACAATCACTCTTACACTAAATTATTATTCTGGAATCGAATCTGACATCGTGAATTAGCGTCATATTTGTTTAGTACACGATTCTTACGGTGGTGCATCGGTAGTTGTGAGGTATATGATGGAGTTCGTGCCGAATTATATAGTAAAATAAAATCAGCGCGGGAAGTGAGCATTATATTTGTGCTCCGCATGTCTGATTACGTAGGAGACCACTTTACTACGTTACTAGTCCGTTACTGCATTACTAGTCTGTAATGCATTCACTTGTCTTCCTTCAGTAATACCCAATAATGCAGTTCATCCGTTCTACCCAAACAATTATTTTTTCTTTCTTACCAATACAGACCAATAATTTGGGACACGACACAACACACTCACCACCAAAGCCCTTAAAGATAGCTCACCACACACAACAGGAGGCAAGAGGCAATCGCTAATAAATGCTGATGGTAAATATAAATATGTGTGGGCCAGACAGTTATACACAAGGTGCAGCACAGGTCTAAGATCAAGCAAAACTAGCAGCTGGAAATGCTTTCTCTGATTCATCTAATGGTGGAATATTTTCATCTTTAACAAATCAGCGGTCGCACTTTGTTGTGCTTATGCCAGTAGCTGATGTTCACTGTCAAATTTTGAACAGTGGCTTCACACGGCGCATTGAAGACAAATAAAATTTTGAATCATGTATTATGTTTGTGTGAGTGGTTACCACTGCTCTTATAGAGTGATAACGTGATTTTCTTACTACAATCAAAGCTACTTAAACTCATGAAAAACCCTCACAAGGTTCACATTACAAGAGAAGCCATCTGCCTCAAGAGAAAGAAAAACAAAGCCTGGTACGACTACAGGAAATACAGATCCGCATTTGAGCAACCTCTCCTTTTTGCCAGATATTCAGTCTTGCAGAATGGTCTGCGCTCCCTCACCCGCAAGCTTCTGGGTAAACACAAAGAGAAGTTGGTTTGCTGCCTCAAACAGAAAGTTAAACCTTTTTGACGACATGTCCATTCAAAACTCCAAACCAAGTCGAGGGTGGATGACCTCATCGACAGCCAAGGCTGCCTACACTGTGTTGATGTTGATAAAGCCACCCTCAACAACTATTTTTCATCTGTGTGCACCATCGAGAATCTTGCTTTCCTCCCACCATTTGACGACAGAGCCAGTGGCCCGCCTTTGCAGAACATTGGTATTACATCCGAACTGATCGGTAAGAAACTCCGACTACCCACACCATCAGATTATTAGAGAGGCAGCTTTCCAGCTATCAGCACCTCTGGCAACTCTATTCCGTAGATCCCTGGACACAGGAACACTTCCCAAAGCTTAGAAACAGGGATCTGTGGTACCCATTTTTATGAAAGGGGACAGACAGTCGCCGGGAAACTACAGACCCAGGGGCGTCGCCACCGGGGGGGGGAGGCAGGGGGCCCGGACCCCACTATTTGGCAAAAATTTCCTGATCTCAGTCAAAATGGGAGAAAACCGGACATTCTTATAACCAGCCGCTGCAGAAGGCAACGAGGAGCCCAAATTCGAACAGTATTTGGTCCTAACGTGGAAATTTTTGTCAGCGTCAGTTTGAAGTTTGGCTGCCCCCCCTCCACTACTTTTTTGCCGGTGGCGACGCTTATCTACAGACCTATTAGTTTGACATCTGTGGCTTGCAGAGTGCTGAAGTCTTTGAGTCGTAACCAACTAGTGCTCCATATGTCCTCAAACAACCTTTTCTCAGCATCCCAACATGGCTTCCACCCTGGCAAGTCTTGTGACACCCAGCTTCTCGAGGCTATGGACGACTGCACCGGGTACTACTTGAAAGATGGTCAGCCCGTGGACTAGGGGACAGCGTCGAGATGGTCAAAAATCAAATTTTGATTTTTTTACCTCGGCCCAGGCATATTCGGTTGTAAAACGGGTTTTTAAGCAGGATTTGTATCTGCAAGTTTTTGATTTGAGCGATTCTTGGTGGCGGTAAATCGCATTTTTTGTTGCCATATGGCTTATGCATGCAGGTCAATGCTGGTTTGCCACATCGTCGAAACTGGATGGTCGTGTTACTGATATCTTGTGAGAACAACAGTATTTAAGATACTAAATAGATGTGCAAATATGTCTATTTAAGTGCCGCACTTTTACAACCCAAGAGCACACACCAACAAAAGCGCAGCACGCCCAGCGCCGCGCGCGGCCCCCGCCCACCCGCACCACGCACGCACCCGCCCACGCACCACCGCACCACCACCACACGCACGCACGCACGCACGCACGCCGCACGCACGCACGCACGCACGACGCACGCACCACGCACGCACGCACCGCCGCACCACACCCCACCCCACCACCACCACCACCACGCACGCACGCACCACCACGCACGCACGCACCACCCCCCCACACACACACACACACACACACACACACACACACACACACACACACACACACACACACACACACACACACACACACACACACACACACACACACACACACACACACACACACACACACACACACACACACACACACACACACACACACACACACACACACACACACACACACCACACACACACACACACACACAACCACCACCACGCCCCAAACACCACACACCCCACACACCCCACACACCAGCCGCAGCACCCACCCACCACGGCGACACCACCCCCACCCACAAGCCCCCCCCCACCACACACACACCCACCACAACACCACCCCACACCCACACCGCCCGGCACACACCACCACAGCGCCCACGGCCATAAAACAATCAAAAACCACCTGTACACGACTTGTTAGGTCCCGATGAACAAGCTTCACTTAACAATGTGGCTAATTTAGGCTGATAGAGTTGTTTTTTTATGTTTTTCCTCGCGGTATGTGATAACATAGTATTTACTTTAGTGTTATGGTGGTATGATCTAAGTTCCACATTCTCTTTGTGAGGGTATAAGAGTTGATAAAAAAGAGTTCCACTAAATTCGAAGAAAGAACCACTAAATCCCTTATTCTCCTATATATATTATACTATGGTGGACATGGGGCTTGCTTATTAATTATGCGTGAATGGGAGTGGATTGATAAAACCAAGACCAAATTATGACGAAAAACGAGTGCTTTAATACACACATCCATGCATTTATTTTTACATCCGCCTCTCAGGTACCGTCATATTGCATGACCCTCTCATATCCACTTTTCCATCCGCTGCTATGCTTGATATTGCTTTCCTTTTTGAGGATGGATCCTTGTCCTAGTGCCAAGCCCAAAAACCCGATCCTCCGATAAACCAAACCTCTCCGAAGTAATCGGAACAGGGAGAGAATTTCTGGCGAGTGAAGTACCAACTTACCGCGATATATTACGACGAGGAATTCTGCTGCAGCAACAAAGAACCGTTCAGCACGATGTCCCCAAGAACTTCTACTCTGTGAAGAACATTGCAGGTGATTTAACGCCTTTGGTGCTTGCACAGTGGCAGAAATCCAACCCAAAGTTTGTTCAGCCAGCGGTCATAAATGAGAAGTCACTGTCCAAAAAAATTGAGCGATTCTGGTTGAAAGCTTCTGAGTATGCGAGGGAAAGTCAACAGCTGCTGTAACCGACCACGTGGAGAATAATTTAGACCGATTTTTTGATATAACCTCCTGCCCCCACAAGATTCTACGTTGCACTGATGAGGGTTCCAATTGTTTTGACTCTCAACAGTGTCAGAAACATGTCCATGTTCAGTGCAACTGCACGTTGGATAAAAAGGTATTTGCTTTAGAGCTGGAGTGGCTTTATCATCAGAGACAAAAAATTGGAGAAAGAGTGGCTATGATGATGCAGGGCGTGGACCGGAAGGAGGCCAAACGACAGGAAACGGCGTTGAAGAGGAAACTTAAGAAGGAAGAAGCAACGAGGAAACGAATGAAAACAGAAAACAAACGGACTGAGGATCTCGTGCTTCGAGAGCTAGATGCGGCATCGGCGTCCGATGATGACCTCAGAACCGATGACAAGGGAGATAAAACATTCACTGCTTTACGGGCGGATGACATCCAAGAGAAGTTGGACGTGGTGACGTTGGTAGAAGGTTTTCTTAAAAAAGAAGATTGGAACGCTATCCCACCTAGTGCTTAATTATCTAGACAAACCAAAACTACAACGAAATGTCATGCCGGTTCACAATTTAGCTTTGGCTTCCATTCGGTTTGACGTGCCACTCACTGCTGCGGCAGGCATTGCCACAGGGTTCCTTCAGGATTTGATTGCGAGTGGCTACCTCTCTCCCCAACATTCCTTTCTAGCGTGTGACCCCAGCAAGACAAGACGGGCGCGTCAGGAAGCCATGAGGGTAGCGAAATCCATAGACCAACAGAAACATGAGGGTTCGCAGATAATTGGACTGGGCTATGATGGCAGGAAAGATGCTAAGATAAGGGTCTTGGTACCAGATTGTCATGGAAAGCTTCATCCTCGAATCATTAAGGAAGAGCACGTTTCGGTGACCGATGAGCCTTCCGGTAGGTATCTCTGGCACTTTGTGCCAGAGACTCCCGTGTATCCCGAAAAGCCGGCGCTGAAAGTAGCCCAAGGTCTATATGATCTCTTCGTCGTACATAATTCCACTGAGTCTCTGATGGTTTTGCAAGGAGATTCCACCAATTCCAACACTGGATGGAGAGGAGGGACTCACACTCACTTGGAAAAGTTGTTAGGACACAAGCTTTTCTAGAGCATATGCATGCTTCATACTAACGAGCTTCCTTTACGACACCTGATCAAAACCATTGATGGGCCAACTGCATCGGGCAACGAATTCTCAGGTCCCGTAGGCTGCCTTTTATCCAAGGTCAATGAGAGGGAGTTAAATGCAGAATTCGAGGCGCTACCGGCAGGTGAAGATCTGGTTGACGTACCAGAGGACACTCTGGGAGTCCATGCCCGCAGACCAAAAGTTGTCATACAAACTGATACAAGCTGTGAAATGTGGCACAATTCCTCCATTTATGCAGAAAATGCAATATGGAGGGCTTTCTCATGCAAGATGGCTTACCACTGCTCAGAGTCTGGTTTACATATGGACCAGAAAACACATACTCGTTGGCCAGGCATTCGATTGTCTGAGGATTCTGGTTGAGTTTTGTGTTCAGGTCTACTTCAAAATGTATTTTGACATTAAAGTAAAGTGCAAACTACAGGACGGGTCAAAGCATGTCTTAACACAGCTTAGGCTGCTTCAGTCACAGCCGAAGGCAGTGCAGAAAGCTGTGAGCTTTAGCGTCAGAACTGGCGCCTGGTTCGCACATCCAGAATGTAGTCTCCTATCGCTTGTATCTAGTGAGAACAGGGACGACCAAGAATTCGCTGTAAATCAGATCTTGAAGATCAGAGGAGACAGTGAATATTGAGATATGAGCGTCCGCTCACGCATCACCCCGAAACTCAACATGAAGGCAAAGCGTCTTCAAGATATGATCGCTTGGGAGACTGACACCATTCATGAGCCCGTGTTTACGTGTAGGCTACCGAAGAAAAATATCAAGGATTTTCTCGCCCAGCAATTTAAGGCTCCAGACTTCTGCATTCATACACAGAGTACAGAGAGAGTAGTGAAACAAGTGACAGAGGCAGCTGCAGCAGTGGTAGGCCAGGAGGCTCGAGACGGTTTCATGCGGACTAGGGCGCACCATAGGCAGGACCTGCCGGTCTTTAAGACAAAAAGGCACATTATGTCAGTGTTCTAGTAAGGTGTCCGTGGGATGTACAGTGCAAGCATGTCGATGCCATTCGCTCCTGTTACCGCCCCAATAAGAAACCCGCTTTCTATGTCATCACCTCACTATTTGTGTGCGAGCATCGAATGTATTTTGATTTCTGGGGTGAAATATAGAAGATGTACTGCCAATAGTCTGATCTGTTACAGCAGGTAACTCAGAACTTATATATTATATATATGCAATGGAATTATATATATATATATAAATTATATATATGGAAATTAGGTACTAACCCCGACTAAGTCCGGGAAAGTACCTAATTTCCATCGTATGAAATGGTAGAATAGTGTTGAATTATATATATATATATATATATATATATATATATAATTCAACATTATATATATATATATATAATTATATATATATATATATATATATATATATATTCAATATTAGATAATATATAATATTGAATTATATATATATATATATATATATATATATATATATATATATATATATATATATATAATTCAACACTATTCTACCATTTCATACGATGGAAATTAGGTACTTTCCCGGACTTAGTCGGGGTTAGATAAACAATGAACTGGCATGGGCCGAGCGGTACCGTGGTACTTATCCATTATCTATAGGTACCTAAATATAAAACATTATTTCCCGCCACCAAAATGTGCTCAAATTAGACGAAAGTACAGTCCAAATTAAAACTATGCGTTAAAACGAACATGTCTGGGCCAAACAGTAAAAAGAACTTTTATTTTGACGCTGTACCCTAGTGGACAGTGTCTACTTAGACTTCGCAAGGCATTTGACACTGTGCCACACACAAGAATCATCTGCAAGCTGCGAGCTATGGTGTGCAGGGTAAACTTCTGGCCTGGATCCGTAGTTTCCTGACAGACCGTGAACAGAGGGTAGTTATAAACGGAGGCACATCAGGATGGGTTCCAGTGGCCAGTGGCATCCCACAGGCGTCTGTGCTGGGCCCAGTATTATTACTTACATATATCAACGACCTTCCCGACGTTGACCAAGATCTTTACCGATGACACAAAAATATATGCACCAAGTAACGGACCAGCTCCATCAGAAGTGCTCCCAACAGACATCGATAGGGTAATGAAATGGTCCAAAACCTGGCAACTTCCATCCAACCAAACCAAATGCACAGTACTACACTTAGGACCCAACAACAACCACCACAGATACCACATGGGTACCACAAACCTACTAGTCTCCACGGTTGGGAAGGACCTCTGTGTTCCATTTGACACTGAATTGAAGTTCCGCGACCAAGCAGCATCAGCAACAAAAAAGGCAACCAGATACTGGGTTTGATCAAAATATCTTTTCGCAAAATTGATTTGACGACACTCCCGGTTTTATACAAGACACTGGTACGCCCACATTCAGAATACGGCAAACTGACATGGGGACCATTTAATAGAAGCAACCAGAAGGTTATTGTAAAGGTCCAGAAGAGAGCCACGAGTAAGGTCTGAAGCATTCGGCAAAGGCCTTAGAGTAGCGGCTACAAGAACTGGATCTTCCATCGCCCTACTATAGAAGACGTGAGGACTTGATCAGGGTGTATCAAATCCTGCACTCCTCGCCGGATGTTGACCCCACCAGATTCTTCTCGGTCGACAGATCCGCTCGAACAAGAGGCCACCAGCTAAAACTTCAGAAACCAAGAGCTCATTTCCGCTCCCAGTGTAACAGGTTTGGAGATTGTGTCATAAGCAACTGGAACAGCCTTTCTGCTGAGGTTGCCTGCACCCCGACAACTAATGCAATTAAACCGAGGGTAGATGCCTTCTGGCTCGATAGCAAATACTATATCCCCAACACAGACTAATACCTGAACACTACAGGTTCGTTGGGACTGGACTTTATAGGCCTTAAGTGGCCTCCAACATCCATCTTCTTCTAGGTACACTTCATACCCTCAAGTCAAGTTACACAAACCTGAATTTTCTACTGAATATTTTGCCCAATTCATAGGCAAACAGCAACACAAAAATTATTGGACAATGGCAACAATGTGTGCAAGGTGGTGGGGGTAGTAAAGTAATGCTGATAGTAATTTTTATGAGTGGTTTCTCTGAGAGTTTAAATTTATTTTTTAGGCAGTTTCACCACTTAAAATATTTAAGCCAATCCCAGAGATATGAATGTATTTTATCATCTGTGTACACCAGTTACCACCAAAGTATGGTAGCCACAGTTGTGTGTTTTATAATTTTCTTCAGTTGGCTCATTTCAACTCATGTGCTGAGAGTGGCTGACTCAACTCTAACTCAACTCATTGTCAAGAATTCAGTGAGCCAACTCAACTCTGACTGAAGTGTAAATCCTTCTGACTCAAATCTGACTGAACTCTTGACTCAACTCAACTCTGGCTTTGACTCAGGTTAAAAAAATATAAAAATATAAATAACATAAATAAATAATAATAACACATGTAACAACAAATGAATAAATCAATAACCCAGTAAAATACAATCTGTACAGAAAGTCATACAGGAAACTGTAGACATATAGATGGGAAATTAACTAAATGACATTCAAACATTGGTTAAAATTAACCAGCAGCCATGGATATATTTTACTATTCTTCCAGACTGTCACTTCCAGATAAAGCTGCCACACCATGTTGCAATTATTTCTAAAAGGAGCTGTGCATGTTTAACTAGGTATATGGAGTGGAAAGGAACCTAAAATGGTTAAGGTTATGACAACATAGGCAAATGATTGCACCTCCACAACATCAGAAAAGGTCAAAGCTAAAAACCATGATCTTAACTGTTTTTTAAGGGATGGTAATGGTATCATACCTATACCTATAAATATAGTTATCAGAATTTTGGAGGCCACATTGGCCTGCAGGATCCAGTCTTCGACAAGCTCAGTTTCGACGAGTCTACACTCAGTCTTACTCAGGCCGTAATGCCTGAGGAGTTGAGTACCAGTATGCGAAGTATGACATTTTCGACGAGATATCATCGGTGCGAGTGCCCTTGGAGACAGGAGCGAGTAGTGCGAATTCTATCGACCTGGTGGGAATTTTCGAGACTGGTGCAAGGAAGGTGACACTTAAACCAAACAAATAATGGCTGAATGGTTATTAAGACATTGGAGGGGGCCTTATGGAAAGTCCTTAACTAACTAGAGGTTGAAGTTGAAGATATTGGAAAGAGGCATTTGATTTGGCCTGTTACTTCATACTTCATCTCAGGAAAAATAGGAATGTACTTGAAGGATCTGAACAGAAAAGACGGGAACTCCCAGTGCCTTATTCCAGACTGCACTGCACATTCTCCCAGAGTCCGTCCAAGTTCTGCTTAAACTGGTTCAGATTCCTAGATGTAAAGACATGTTCGGGCAAGTTGTTCCAAGCGTTCAGGGAGCGTATAGTCATATGGTTTCTCCTTAATGTTTTGATTGCACGTTGCATAACCAGTCTAACATGGTGGCCTCTGGTCTGATGTCTTCGGGCTGGTACTCTGATGATACCTTCAGACTTCATCAACCCAAGGACCAACTTGTATATCGCAAACATGTCACCCCTTTTCTTCTATAGGATATACTTGGTAGATTAAGGTGTCTCATTCCCTCCTGGTGGGGCAAGCTCCTCACCGCTCTTACTAACTTGGTGACCCTTCTTTGGACTCCTTAAATTTTTCTCTAATCTCCAACAAAGAATAGGTATAGGTATAGGTATAAATGGCTGTCCCTACCAACCCCTGTTTCAATTGCCTTTAGTTCTCTCTCTCTCAAAAAAATATATTCCACAGTATTTTAAATTACGTCTGAGAGTTATGTCGTGATCGTGAATAAAACGTGAATGGCTTCAATTAATTTCTTCAACCACATTCAACTACCGCACCACGCTTTGTTGTTGGAGCCAAAAACAAGAGCCGTGTTAGTCTGCCGTGCAGAACGCATACTAGTTGGCTACACGCATGCGCAGTACGGTATATATTTGTGCTCTAAGGACACGTACTGTGCATGAATGCGGCATACTATTATGCGTTCTGCCGGCAGAATAACACGGCTAAGAAGAAAAAACAACTGTGCGCCATTGTTGTCTTTGAAGAAAAATTCCACCAAGTCGAGGCACAATCTTTAGTAGCCTCAAGGGAAGAGTATTTGAAACCACGTGATAATTTATCAAATATTGTCTTTAATCTCTAACTAAACGTCATGATGTACTGTTTGTCTTTAGTGCGCTGTCTTCGGGTGCTGGTATATTTTTGCCTATTACAAGCAAAAATTGTTATTGGCATTGATAATTTGCATTTTTGATTTCTCTAAAATAATAGAAAGCCGTTTTGACACGAATCAAAGAAGACAGTTTTTGCTACTAGCTTTTCCTTCTCACAAACCATGCTTGGCCTCCATATTTGGAAATCCATGCATGGACGACATTTTTTGAAGAAGAGCCATTTGACAGAACGATAAAGAAGGTAAAGGCACGGTGGTAAAGGAACACACTGACAAGTTGGATATTGAATATATTCCAAAAGCAAGCATACGGACGCGTTTCGTAACTTCCTCAGCGTGTGTTTGAAGGGTAGAACTATCCGTTGACGCATGTAGGCTTCTGTGAACTCACGTGAGGGTAAACGTGGATGATATTTGCCAATATTTTTGATATTGCGAAATCTCCTCTCTTGGAATTTAAAATTTTCTTTTTGTTCAACTAGGGCCGACTCCAAAAACTTTCTTCTATTTTTTGGTAGACCTCTGTGGGGAATTTCTGCATTTTTCCGGTTTGGTAAGTGGTCAAATTGTTCGGAGTGTATTACAAATGAACTCATGGTTTTATTATTTCTAAGGTCGTTTTTGGAGTTGTCCCTAATTGAACAAAAAGAAAATCTGAATTCCAAGAGAAGAGATTTCAGAATATCAAAAATATTGGCAAATGTTATCTATGTTTACCCTCGTGTGAGTTCACAGAAACCTACATGCATCAACGGATATTTCTACCCTTCAAACACACACTGAGGAAGTTACCAAATGCGTCTGTGTGCCTGCTTTTGGAATATATTTAATATCCAATTTGTCAGTGTGTTCCTTTACCTTTATCATGGACGACATTGTTTGTAGTGTGTTGTGTTGGGGAGGAAGGAAGGTGTGGGGGCTTACCTGATTGTTTATTGTTTTGGAGAACTGCCTAGGTATGTAAAATATTGATTGTAAGTTCCTTCATCCAGTGTATCAACTGGCATAATTCTTCATAAACAGTCAAAAACAGTCGTTAAGTCACATGCCAACTGTAAAAGTGATCTGTCAAATTGCTCCTGTGCTTTAGTGATTTGATCTTAAGGCTCTTGCAGGTATTTGTGTCCTGACCTTCCCTGATAAAACTTAGATATGCTGATTGATTGAATGTTTATGGATAGACAGAAGGAGGGTGTGATATTGCTTAATTTTTTATTCATGTATAGTTTCTTACCTTTAAGGGTTTAACATGCAAATGTTTCCTCAGCATTGTGAGATAGGGGAACACACAGAATTACAGACACTTCAGCACTTGGCAGTAAAAAACGTTGTGTGATCTACAGTGCAGGGTTTGATGGAACTGGAACTTGGTAAATATGTGCTGAGAAATAATGGATTGGGTATTTCAAACAATTCCTCACCTGCAACACCCCTCATTAATTTGCTAAAAACACTTTTGCCACAAGAGTGTCACGCCCGCTGCGTCCATGTACGGCCGGAATATCTGATGGCAATGTGGCTCTGTCGGTAATTTTGGGCACAACAATGAAAAACTGTACAGAATTCCGGACAAAATGTTAATGTCAGATTTGAAAGATTTTCCACCTATTTTTTCAATAAGCATATTTCAAGTACTAAAGACTGTATTTTTTTAAATAACTAAACAGATGGCGGGTGTTGAGCCCCAGATGTCACAGTATCGAGGTGCCTGCGGGGCAAGACTGACAGCCTGTGTCTGTGATAGTGTACACTAGTGGGGACGGGGTGGGTTGACGCAGGGTAGTTGCTAGGCCCAAGGCCTGTGAGTCATGAGGGAGATGCGGGACAAACACAGCAACAGTGGGTTGTGGCGAGGAGGGTCCCCTGTGCCAGGTGTCACAAAGAGAATCATATAGGTGATGCTCCATCAAAAGCGTTCCTGAATGCACTGGGTCAGGGCTGTCAGAGCACACACTAACATTGCACAGGGTATCGAACACTATGGAAACGCTCGGTTCTGCAATCTCAGTGTGCCCTGCTGGATGGTCAAACTCAGGTGAGCGATCCGAACATGCCACAGTGACACTGTGAGAAATGACAGGTAGCCATACTTTGCTCGATCTGCACACGCTTTCGTCATCGATCATTTTTCCGCACTTCACACACTGGTGGCCGTACGCACTGCACTTAGACACATGGCTGACTCTGTCTAGAGGGTGGTTCCTGGTGCCGCAGAAGTTGCAGGGTGGGGAAGCTGATGCCGCACTGCCGCCAGTGGATCCAGTGGACTGTCGATCTCGATAGGCGTCGCGCTATCGGCGGCGAAAGCTGCTGACGGCACTGACGTCGGTATGTACGGCTGAGCCCAGAGTAGGTGCCAGGCGCTGAGCGGATTGTTTTCCGCTCTCTCGAGACTATAAATCGTAGAGTATCCTCAAGTGAAGCAGTTTGATCCTTCTCCGATAGGATGGAGAGCTTAATGTCGGGATCATACACGCCCCGGATAAGACCATCTCGGATCATTTCGTCGCTGTAGTCTACGGTTCTTGGGTCAGGGCAAGTGCAAGTCGTAGTATACTGGCATGCTAGTGCGATGCCTTTAAGGCGGGCACAAAACGCACGGGCCGGCCTGTCTCGATCTTGTCTACAATTGTGCAGTTCCTCACGCGCAACCAAGATGTATTCTGCGCGGACGGCCAGGTCTTTAATTCTCGCGATGACTGTGTCTTCTGTCTCAGTGGAAAGGTCTCCGAACAGTCGAGCGAGATCGCGCCTGAGCGGATCCTCGCAGCAGTCGAGCAGTTGGTATATTATATCATGTCCTGTGATGTGGGTTGCTGCCTTGTAGGTTGTCCAGCGCTGTAAAAAAAAATAAGACCATTCCTCGGTGGTTCCACCACAGGCGATGGTGGGCCGTTTTATTTTGTCCACCTGGGCAGTGGCGCCGACAGGTGGCTGGTGCACAGCCCGCTCGTGCATCTGTAGCAGGGCGATGATGGTAGGCTGGTCTGCCTCTTGGAGGCTCCATTGACAAGTAGGATAAGGACAGCTGATTGAGATTGTCTCTTGTAAGGACATTGTAAGGTCTTGGATGTGAATGATGTGATCATAAATAGACCTGCGGTAATTTGGCGTAGATTTATTGATGAATGCCAATAATCACACCATCTGAAAGACAGGCAAAAGGTAAGTAAACATGTGAAACAAATTAGGGTGCAGGTACTGGTAATGTGAGAGCTCTGGATTACTCTAATAACCATGAATAAAGTATTTCTGTTCTATTTAAAGAATAAGATGCAAACCTCATCTTAGACTGGAACCCATACATCACCTTTGGAAAATTTGGGAGCTACGAACAGAAATGATTGAGGTGATGTTTTGTATAAAATCACAATGTTTCCGACCCAATCACATTAACAATGACAAGCTTTGTGGATACCAAAAAGAGGCGAGATGGATGAAATCATACACAGTCCAGGATTTCCGATTAGAGGGCGCATACGGTCAGGGGAGGGGGAGGCGCCGACCGGACCATAGGGCGTAAAATATCTTCGAGTGGGCGCCAAAATATTACATTCGAGTGTTAAATCTCATCATGGGGACATTGATACTGGATTCCGGGAGGAGACGAAATTTCACGGACGCCTTGAACTTTCAGGAGGCGCCATTAACATTTCAGGGGCATGGTCGATCAGTTCAGCAAGTGTCCTGCTTCCTAGGCACGTTGTCACAGGGGTCTTGTCTCCCACTTTCTGTACTGGGATAACTGGGTGTGCCCCCCCATTTTGGCTTTAAATATCATCTAAGATTCTTGGCTTAAGTAAACACAAGGCTTCATCACTTGCCCCCCCCCCCCCCCCCCAACACGCATGCACATTGGCTCCGGCACCCCACTCGGAAGTCCAGGGCGATGCCTCGTACGGGGAGAGGGGCGTGGGAGAGATTTCAGGGGGCGCCACATAGATGCCTTGCCCTTCCTCCTCGGATTCACCCATGAGGGGACATTGTTTTTAGTCCAAGGTGACACGCCACTTTGGCTAAAGGGAAGCATCGTTCTGGTCTCACGAACGTCATTTATAAGTTCAATCCACCATGGAGTAAAAAATTGCATTGTGGGAACAGCATACTGGGGGGGGACTGGGGCAAGCCCAAATGTGCCGGTCAATTGGCGGATCCAGGACTTTTCAGGGGGGCTAGGGGGCTCGAGCCTCCTCGCCATTGCCTCGGACGAGCCTTCGCTTATGTATCAACAATAGGCACTCGAACATTTCTGGGGGGTGGAGGGGGTTGAACCCCCATCGCCTCTTGTATTCGCCACTTGTTCCGGGCTATGCTATTGCGCAGGAGGCGCAGTGTGGAGCGCTGTTTATTCGTCTCGTTACCCCTGTCACATTTATTTCTAGTTCCACTTGCCCCCATTACAACCCCAACCTTTTTTTAAAGTAAACCTCTGATCTGTGAAAATATAATTGCAAACTCTCTGGAATGGGAGAGATCGAACAAAAACAGGAAGATTGCTTTAAAAATCGAGCAAAAATGTTTTGTCCCAATTTAAATACACCATAAATTTTCATGGTTGAAATATCAGACACCCCTGTCCGAATTTATAGCCTGGTAAAAATTTGGTGGTAAATTCAGACACCCATAAAAATGCAGTCTAACACATAAAATGAACAGAAAAACAAGCTCATAGAGCATTACAAAGAAATTCTAATACTTTCTTGTAAAATTGATCATAGGTTCGAACGCCAAAGACGAACATTTCGCTTGTGACCGGGTATCTGAAGCAAAGAGTCGCCACTACCGGTTCACTAAGCCACGGAGCCGTAATAGGCAAATTGTCACCTCTTTCAGGACCCCCGCTACAAATTCAGGTGGCTAATCAGAGCCAGCTGAGCTATTTGGGGTCCATTAGAAAGAAGAAAAAGGCGCTGTCAGCTGATGTAGGCATAAACAACATTCGCCACCGGGTTTTCTTCAGTGGAGTGAGCTTTTAAAGAGTGTCCGAATTTCCGGACTGTCCGAAATTCGGTGTTTTCCCCTAATTGGAATTGTGGTAATTTTTCATGATAGTAGGTAAGGATTTCATGAAGCTATGGTTCATACTTTATGTTGATTCTCTTATGTACTGATGATATGAATATGCTTAATATGTTTGGCTCTTAATCCCCAAGATATTAGGGTATTGGTGAAGCAGATGTCACAGGAACATGCCAGATCGTCACCTTGGGATTTTTTCTCAAAATATCCCTAGATTAGCCTCGGGAAATGTTTTCAAAATATTCCCACATTCTGAAAGAAAATCCCCAGAGGCGAAACAGATGAAAGGAAGGAAGCTTTGAACAGTGTTGTAATGGGGTGCCCAGAGGAGCACTCAGACTCTGGAAAGAGGGATGATATCCCCAGACTAGAATTAAGGGACCATGGGCATTAGGCCATGTCGTGATCACCACTTTTTCACGGGATCTTTGATTACCAGGTGTTTTCTAATGTATTGAAGGCCGCTGATCACGATTTTCTGGTCGAAAATGTCGAATTCGAAAAATATTTGCCCGCGCAAGCCGTTTGAAATTCTTTCGGTTGGCCAAAATTTCAATGTTTTCATTTCTCACGGCCATCATAATGCAATAATGTATTGAAAGGGCTCCAGATTTTTAAAACCATTGAATCTGAACAATTCGAAACCATTGTCCCGCTACGTCGCTTATGTCAATAAGCTATTAGCCAAAGGAGCTGGATATAGGATGTGAACATTTTACGAATTCGATGAATGAACATTAACCTTCACAAGATGATCTCGATTGCTCTCGCTTGCAGTTTTAAACCTTATTGGTAATGGTTGCTTTCAAAGCAGGTCCAATTCAAATCAGCCAGCCATATATAGATTATCTAAGCATGTAGTCACTGCGGATCAATTTCAAGTATTAAAATGTATTCAAGAGCCAGTCGATTATATTTAGATTAGTCTTGCTATCACTAGCATGGAGGATACCGTATTTCGGGAAAAATGAAGCTACACCACACCCAGCCTGCCGTCAAGACATGTATGCTGCCGCATAATAAGCTTTCGACCGGTGCTGACGTTGCGGTCGCATTATGATGCTGCGGCTTGAAGGCCAGGGAAGTGGTGGAATTTCACGTTTCAATAGCTTCAATATTCGAACAGACCACTGATGAAGTTATCGAGACTTACAGAAGAGCATCTGAGCCAGCAAGAAACAAGTACAAAGCTCGCTGTGAAAAAAGGAAGCATTGTAACCTGAAGGAAGCGATCAGCAGGCCCTGCAAATCATGAAGATATTGCAAGTAGGACAAAGCAGACAACATTGTTTGACATATCAAGACGAGCCTACCATCAAAGGCATCGGCAAACAGAACACTTCTGGAAGACCACCGAGGAGCACGTAGGTTGTTTATTGGGGCTTGGATGCGTCGTGACGGACCATTGAGACGGCAGCGCTGCGGCAAGTTACTGCTTCGTCGTTGTGGCTAAATAAATTAATCTCGGAAAGAAAACTTGTTTCTAAATGTTACACTGAGTTCGTTTATAGACTTGTCCCGGTGATTGTCATATTTTTGTGCTCGGATAAGGACGAGCCGGGTTCCCGATCAGGACTTATTGGCGGCAGCAGCAGTGGCTTGCCGCAGCTGCTGCGGTCTCCAATGGTCCGTCACGACTGCACCAAGCCACTAATATACAACCTCTGTGCTTCTCGCTGGTCTTCCAGAAGTGTTCTGTTTGCCGATGCCTTTGCTGGTAGAGCTCTTCTAGATATGTCAAACAATGTTTTCATGCTTTGTCCATACTTAAAATATCTTCATGTTTTTTTAGGCGCCTCCTGATTGCTTCCTTCAGGTTACAATGCTTCCTTATTTCACAGCGAGCTTGACTGTTTCTTGCTGGCTCAGATACTCTTCTGTAAGTCTCGAAACTTCATCAGCGGTCTGTTTGAATATTGAAGCTATTGAAACGTGAAATTCGACCACTTCCGTGGCCTTCAAGCCGCAGCATCATAATGCGACCGACAACGTCAGCCCCGGTCGAGCTGATATGCGGCGCATACATGGTTTGACGGCGGCTGGGTGTGGTGTAGCTCATTTTCCCGAAATACGGTATCCTTCATAGTAGTGATAGCAAGACTAACCTAAATATAATCGACTGGTTCTTGAATACATTTGAATACCTGAAACTGATCCGCAGAGACTATATGCTTAGATAATCTATATATGGCTGGCTGATCTGAATTGGACCTGCTTTGAAAGCAACCATTACCAATAAGGTTTGAAACTGCACGCGAGAGCAATCGAGATCATCTTGTGAAGGTAAATGTTCATTCGTCGAATTCATAAAATGTTAAAATACTATATCCAGCTCATTTGGCTAACAGCTTCTTGACATAAGCGACGTAGCGGGACAGTGGTTGATGGCTGCGTCATGCGCGTCATCTATTATCATATTTTTAAGTTGAAACATCCCCGTCTTTTCAAGATACTTTTTCGGGTAAATATATGTTTCAAAGAGTCAAAAAAGGTTCAAATTGTTCAGATTCAATGGTTTTGAAGTTCTGGAGCCCTTTCAATACATTAGTTGCATTCTATTGGCCGTGAGATATGAAAACATTGAAATTTTGGCAAACCGAAAGAATTTCAAATGACTTGCGCGGACAAATATTTTTCGAATTCGACATTTTCGACCAGAAAATCGTGATCAGCGGCCTTCAATACATTAGAAAACACCCGGTAATCAAAGATCCTGTGAAAAAGTGGTGATCACGACATGGCCTAATGGGCATACTCAAACAGCTTGAAGGCATATCACCTGACCTGACCTAACCTAACCAACCAACCTAACCTAACCTAACCTAGCCTAGCCTAGCCCAACCTAGCCGTAACCTTAACCTAAACTTAACCTCTGTGCAAAAACTCCCGCTTTCTATCTGTCTGAGCACGCCACTGATCATGTGTGCGCGTCTCTCTGTTCAACTCCTACTCCAATGGTCTGGCATGCCTCTGGGGATTTTCTTCGTAATATGGGCATATTTACCTAAATCAGTCTGTTTAAAAGCCAATAAGTGGGAAAAAGGCTGCCGGACCAGGCCGGGACCACATTCTTCCTCGCCGGGACCAAGAAATGCTGGTCGGGACCGGGACTGGGACCAGCTTTTTCCAAAAAGTCCCACCTCTACTTTCAAGCTGTATCAATAAATAATTTTTAAAATATTTCAATTGACAACTATATTCCAATAGAATAGTTTTTCCACAGCTAAAGCATTTTGTTCCCTTTGGTTTTCTCACATTTGCATGAAAGCATCCCAAAATTTGGAATATTTTCAATAGACCCAAGCGAAGAAAGATCCCTGCACGCCCGTGTGACGTCACACCACAGACCGGCAATGACCAGTGACCCTCTCCACTACCGCCCCATGGCCCTGACTTCTAGTGCATGCAAGTTGTTCGAAAGAATGATTAACCGTCACCTCACGTGGTTTCTGGAAAGCACCGGCTTTCTATCCAACACACAGTGTGGTTTCCGCGCCGATCGGTCCACCACTGATCATTTAGTTTCACTTGACACAGCCGTTCGCCGCTCTTTTACGCGGAAACAGCACACCATCGCGGTCTTCTATGATATCGAGAAAGCCTATGATACGGCCTGAGACATGCGATTCTCCGGAAGCTCCATGCTGCGGGAGTGAGAGGGCACATGGGCCATTTTCTGGCCAATTTTCTCAGGAATCGATATTTTAGGGTAAAGGTAGGAAATGCCGTGTCAAGGAGGTTTGAGCAGCTGAGCGGGGTACCACAGGAAGTGTCCTGAGTGTGACCCTCTTCGGGGTTTTAATCAATGACATCTGCAGTGCAATCCCTCCCACTGTTGAGAGATCGCCTTTTGTCGACGACCTAGCTGTATGGATAAGTACCTCGACCACACACTCTGCACAGCAACAGCTACAGCTCTGTATTGACGGCCTGACCGAGTGGAGCCTCGTGAATGGTTTTAAGTTTTCTACTGAGAAAATGGTTTGTGTGCATTTCTGCCGCCGGACCCGCTAGTGCCCAGAGCCGATGCTGAGGCTGTACGGGAGGCGAATCCCAGTCTCTGACCATGCCAAATTTCTTGGTTTAACCATCGACAAGCGTCTTACCTACACACAGCACATTATATTGACAAGAGACAAATGCATGAAACGCGCAAATGTATTAAAGATGGTATCACGCACATCCTACGGAGCGGACAGAATCACACTTTTACGCCTGTATCGAGCGCTGGTAAGATCGGTCCTGGATTATGCTTCCGTGGTTTATGACGGTTCTCTAACGAGCACTAAGCAGCCCCTGGACGCAGTCCACCACGCCTGTATAAGAGTGGCCACTGGTGCTTTCCGCACCTCACGTAGAGCAAGCCTTTTGGCTGACGCTGACGAGGCCCCGCTTGACCTTAGGAGGAAGCGACTCGCACTTATGTATGCCACTAAGATCCGCCAATACCCAACCCACCCAACGTACAAGTGGATCTTTGACCATTCGCTAATAGACTTATTCGCTGCGGGAGGCAAAGCTCATCTTCGGCTCTATGCAGCCGGATCTCACACTGGCTTGGAGAATCTAAAATTAATATCACCATGATCGCAAAACAATGCCCAGGGACCCTAGAGCCATGGCGTGAAGTATCCGCCAAATGTGACACAAGGTTGATGCAGTATGGAAAGGCTCACACACTTCCACCAGACTTTGCGCAACTCGCTGCTGAAAGAATCCATTCATACACCGACCGCACAAAGTTCTATACTGACGGCTCCAAGGGAGCAGCTGGAGCCGGATGTGCCTTTGTTAGCGAAGGAACCCACCGCTGTTTCGGGCTGCCGAATGTTGTGTCGGTCTTTACAACGGAACTGCTTGCCATCTTGCAAGTTTTACGAGACATCAGACACCTTTCTGGAACACGACATCTTATTATCACTGACTCAGCCGGCTCGCTGGCAGCGCTCCAATCTAGTCATTTACAGACATCGTGGCTTGTAGCTGCTATTCTAAAGCTATTGACTGAAATGGCTTCTCGTGGCTTTGACGTCCAGTTTCTATGGGTTCCAAGTCATGTGGGTGTGACTGGCAACGAATTAGCGGACGAAGCTGCCAAGACGGCGTGTTCGCTGGCTCCCCTCGCAACGATTTCGGGTGCCAGCTGGTGACATCAAGGCCCTAATTGACCAGGATATACGTTTGCAATGGCAGTTGAGATGGGTGGCGGAGCCAGACTGTGCGTTGAAGCGCTTAAGACCACGCATTGACCAATGGGAGTCGAGTTGCAGACGCAATAGGAGGGAGGAGCACTGCCTCACTCGACTCCGCATTGGCCACTGCCATACCACACACTCGCACTATCTCAACAGCACGAACCCCAACATGTGTTCTCACTGTGGCAGCCGCCTCACTGTTCAACATGTTTTATCTGTCGCTGACTCCTGTGAACAGCTTAAGTAAATTCAGCGCCGGTTCTTCCCGCCGTTTACACTGGAACAGATTTTAGGCGACAACACAGTCCTAGACATCGGTCAGGTTCTACCATACCTGCGGGAGATCAAGTTTGACATCATCTACAATCCCATCCCACCTAATTAGGTGGCATGTAGAGCTCGCAACAATCCAGGGCAGGTTTAAATTGCATAGCATTAGAAACTAAGTAGGTTAAATAATGATGGGCGCGATATAGCCTAGATGCTGAAGGCGCCCTATAAACCCCAATACACACGCACCTTCAAGAAGGAGCCATTAACACGTGCATTGACGGGGGCGGCGGATACCCGCCCGTCCTCGGGTTTTTCGGAAACAGCAGAAAAACGGCGGTGCGTAGCGCCGCCGTACTTGTCATACCTTTTTCCTCATCATTTTTACAACTTTTGTGAAAATTTTAAGGTTAGGTTATCTCAGGTCAGGTCATCAGTACAGGTCAAGTGACCTGACCTCAAAAAAGTTTAAGATAGCATAAGTCGGAGCAGGGTGAACTTATCCGGTTGAAACTCATATCACCAAATGGACCCACCGAGTTCTCTAAAATATGTTCCGGTATTTTTGATATCGATGACCTAAGGTCAGGTACGAAGCATGACCTCTCCATTGGAAATACATGGAAAAAATGGTTTTTACTGAATAACTTAGTTCAAGAGTATAAACAGGGTGGCAGTTAAAACAAAAAAAATAAACAAAACACCAAGTAACGGATGGTGATAGAGCATTTATTTTTAGCAGCAATAGACTCGCCTTGGCTTTGCGGTTCTAATGATATGCATTTTATATAATTTGACCCTGACCTGACCTCAGGTCAGGTCAAATCCTTGATTTGACCTAGCAAGGTCAAATTATATATCATTCGATTCGGCTTGCTGCGAGGATTCATCTAGTTTAAGTCGTTTTGCTCTATCTTTACTTGTTCAGATGTAATGGCCGAAAACCTTAATTTACATGTTATCCCTATGACGGCATGTTTTGACCTCTCGTGACCTCAAATGTGACCTGACAAAGAAATGGTCGAAATATTTTCGATGGAGAAGTTGATAGGCTACCCAACGCCGTTTATCGTTTTTCGCTACCTACCGTGGTTCTCGAGATCTTATGGGGGTCGGCTACCCGCCCCCCTTGTCAAAGCGAAGGTGGCTCAGACCCCGTCAATGCGCGTGTTAAGAAGCACGTCCAACAAGAATATGGACGGAACCTGTCACGGAAAGACCTAGTCAACAATACCCACATCATATAGACCTGTGATGAACATGGAAGGATCTGGGTGATTGAGGCCCTCTACATACGAGAATTTTTCCTCACATCAACAAGCAGGCTCAGTCTCCAGTCACCTTAGCGCTGTGGTCCTCAATGTGACTAAATGTAAAAATTATTTAATTGTGAAATGTGATATTTGATGTTCTGTGCGTTTTCTAAATTTCCCTAACATTGCATTTTCAGGAAAGTCGGAGAATGATTTGCTTTTAATTTTAATGGTCTCCATACTGGAAGTATATCGCCAGACTGTGCACAATGAATTAGTATTTCAATTTTGTAGAGTGAATTTTAACTCTCAGAAACTAAAACGTTTAGATAGGCACATGTATCGAAACTTTGTGATCATGAATACTTGGAGTGTTCGAAAGCTCAAATAATATAAACATGAAATGTCTTTTAAGAATATCGTTGGTCAAGTCAATCATGAAGAGAAGAAAACAATCCGATCCTTAGAGCATTTATACAAAAAGCTTATCAAAGCGAAGTACGCCGTCAAGTTCAATGAAACGTGTCTAAAAGAAAAAAACTCGGCCAATATACAAAAAAATATATATATATATATATATATATACAGTATTATTAAAACACAGCTGGATAAAGTTTTTGTGCGTCGCGAGGGGAAACGGTTGTGTTATATTTATAAAAACAAATGACATCATTGACGTTACCTTCAAAGGCATCTTCAGAATACAAATGATATGCAGTACATTTACAAGTATAGAAAGAAACAATTTTAGTTTGATACGGTACAAGCACATTTTAATCCTTTGCTGACATTTTTTAATCATTCGATTGTTTTCCGACCAGTGTTCAATTTAAAAATGTCGCAAGAGATTAAAATCTTTACCTATCGAAACTAAAAAATGTTATCTATTCATACTTGTAAAACCATATCATTGTATTCATGAAGTGCTATGGAAGGTGAAACGTCAATAGATGTCATTTGTACAATTCTTTATAAATATAACGACAACGAACGAAGCCTATCCGCCAACTCAAGCGACACAAGAACTAATTAATGCCAAGGAAGCTGTGATTTAATAATACCTGCATTAAAAAAAACTACTTCCCAAATACACTAATATATATATATATATATATATATATATATATATATATATATATATATAGTGCACCGGCTTAGTTTTCCGCTATACAACATGTCCCGAGCTCGATGAGTGATGGCAAGACAGGTACCTGGCGTGCCTTATAAAGTCCCGATCATCTAAGGTATCTAAGGTAAGGTAGTCATCGGCAGAGGAAACTCCATTAGCCGGAGTGAAGAGCTTTTAAAGGTACCCTGCCATTTAGAGACGGTTAGTGGAACCCTGGTCTAAACGGGTGCGGGCGGGGTCCTTGCTAGCCAAAAGCACACCGAATTTTGGGCCAGGATCACGACGTAAAACGTAAAAGCTTGTGGTGGTGTGCATTTTTGGTGTAATGTCGGCCCCGCGCCCCCTGGGGGCCTCAAGGGTCTGCACTGGGTACGATATGCACCCAGCGTTCCCAGAAGCCACACTCTAGGGGTAGCGCGCTAACGCGACTGGAGTGAAGTGGAAATGTGGCCAACGATGGTCGGGTATGTTAATGTGCGTGTACGTTGTATGGGTAGCAACATTGAGCCTTCGAATGTGATGCAGTTTGTGGGGTTCACGTTTCTCAAAAGGGAAAGTGGCACCCCTGCAACACGATCCCGGCCGCAACAGCCAAGCTGCAAAGCGCGCCGGAAAACCTGGCACCCAACACGTCATTCGTCCCGAAACCCAAAACTTGCGCGGAGAAAAGCCAAAAACCCACCCGAAATGCACCCCACATGCACCCTGCAGCCAGGCGGCCACAGCCGTCTGCCGCTTTTCCGGCAGCGCCGACGCCACAGGGAGCTATCAGCCAACTGAAGTCCCCCAAGCCCACCGAACATGGTAGCAGCCACCGGATCACGAATCCACAGGCTGAGGCCAACTTCCTACCCCAGAGGGGCACCTTAAAAATGAAAACATTGAGCTCACCGCACATTCCTCAGAGAAATCACGGACGCTTCCCACGATTCCGGGCCAAAAAATAAACCCCAATTACACCAAATCCCCGGACTCAAGTTTTACATCAATGTTGAATTTCCTTTATCTGGTATCTTTTAAACCATATTTTATCTGATGTCAAATATGACGCTTTTGAGACAAATTAGCTTTTCCAGCGCAAGTTTAACTAATCATTGTCGTTTCTTTTCATTAGTTGTTTCTTCTTCTTTCGGTGATTACCCGGAGTGGTTGCTGTCCTATGTACTAGTTCCTGCCCCAAGAGCCCCCCTCTGCCCCAAGCTCGACCAAAAACTGCCTCAAATCGGTAGGTCTGCCCCGAGTCTGCCCCAACGAGATCTTGTCAAAATCTGCCACGATCTGCAGACTGGCCCATTCCTACCCACGCGATGCAATGCTTTCTCTTTTATTAGTTAGTTAGTTAGTTAAGGACTTTTGATAAGGCTCGTAAGGCCTGTGTCGTTATTACCATTCAGCCGTTATATGTCTGGTTTTTAGTGTCACCCTTCTCGCACCAGTCTCGCAAATTCGTACCAGGTTGATAAAATTCGTACCACTCGCTCCTGTCTCCAAGGGCATTGGCACCGACGATATCTCATCGAAAATGCCGTACTTTGGCACACTGGACCTCGTTAAAAGCATCAAGGCAAGCACACCAAGTACCAAGTATTAAGCAAAAGTTAAGCAAGCTCACCAGACAGGCACCACTTCTTCCTCACCGGAACTAGGCAAGGGCCAAAGAACTATCGCTGGGACTTGGACCGGTATGAGCTCTTTCCAAAAAGTGCCTCCTCTTGTCAGCAACAGAGCTGTCTCCAAGCACACACCCAAATTCGCTTGCAAAACACTGCCAGTGAACCTCCAGTAGTGTGATCGGTAGAAGAGAGTTTCTCCACTGCAGATATGTAATATAATAATTTGTGGGGTTTAACCCAGTCTGCAAAGTATGGCAGCAGGCCAGATGAGTCGCACCAGCCATCTAAAATTCTCGCACAAATTCGGACCTCCAGCCAACCAAAATTTGCACCAATTCCCTATACCAGGGAGAAGAACGCACTCGTCTCATCCCTACCCACATGATGCAATAATACCTCTCTTATTGTTAGTTTTATAAGGCCCCTCCTGTGTCTGTATAAACATTCATCCATTGTTTGTTGGGATTTCAGTGTCACCTGCCTCGCACCAATTTCACAAATTTGTGCCCATTTAATAAAATTTGCACCACCCCTGCCTCTAAGGGCAGGGCACCGACGAGAACTCGTCGGAATTTACATACTTTGCACGTTGGAGTTTAACAATGCCCCAAATCCTAAGTTCATATGGCGTTTGACCCGCTGCAGAAGGTAGCACTGAAAGTTCCCCACCGTTTTCTACCCTTTAACAATTTTTAGCCATATCCGTTGAGCTGTGATGCCACTGGGCTCAAAATGGGTAAGATTTGGGCAGATCTAGAAAACTCTTTAAAAGCCACAATTCATGTGACTAACAAAACAAGTGGTATCAATGTCTCTTCTTTATACAGGGGCTAGGTACTCCATGTATAGAGGTATATGTTCATAGCTTCCATGTTTCTGCTAAGACATCACCCATTGAAGCTTATTTGTTGAGCACTTCTTGCATAGATTTAAAATGCACAGCTTCACTGTTTTTGTGTACTGCTGAGATGTGGCAATTAATCGCAGGCCTACAAGTAGAGGGGACCGGATATTTCCGATTTTTTGCTTCTTTGTATGTTCCCCTAGAGACAGCGTGGGTGCTACATAGCCCTTGGTTTCGTGCTAGCACCGATAGTTAGATATGGAGTACCGAAAGCGGGCGCTATTGTGATGCATTAACTGACTGCCATATTCTGTTTGCAGGTTCTGAAGCTGGCAAGCAACAGCCCTGTTAGCGTTACGTTAGCGCCCACGTGAGCATGCGGAAGTTCGTGGGGTTCGAGGTGAGCGCCACTGAGGAGGTGTCGGCCTGCTGGCGATGCCTGCCTCTCGCCTGCTACCTGGTGGTGGCCGTGGCCAGCATCGGCTGCGCCGTAGCTATGGGCACCGTGGTGCTGCACCTCAAGGACCAGTGCCCTCTGTACGCCAAACCCGCCGTCACTGCGTACGATGGCTTCAACATCACACTCAACGAGCAGTCCTCCTCCGAGGAGCGCACCCACTGGGGCGACATGCACGTGTGCTACCTGGCGCAGTTCCTGCCCATCTTCACCGTTATTTTCTCCGCCGCCTGGTTCTTCTTCTTCTGCATGTGCGGAAAGGGCGGGAGAGGATCGGCGGAGGGGTGAGTGAAGAGTGACTGGTGTTGCCATATCTCGCTTTTCGCCTTTAAAGTCAGTTTGCTGAAAGTTCTGATCTAACCCAAAACTTAAAGACATGTCTTCACCCGATGTTTGTTTTGTAACGCACCTGACCGCAAGATAGCATGATTTGTTACTGCCACACCCGCACCTGCTTCGGATGTCTAATCCAGATTCGATTTTTCACGTATCACTGCCCTGGCACGATTGTGGCGATGCCTCAGCGGCGTCCACCAATACCGCCCGTCTCGCCCCCGTTCGCTGCCACCCGGGCCTTTGTACGGCTGCCTTGTGAGCGTGCAGATGTTGCAGATGTTCCCCCGGCAGGTTCGGAATGGACTCGCCCTGGCGAATCGTCTTCCCGGGACTGTTCTTCAACTTTGGCATGACGATAGCTTCGCTGGTGAGCGGAATTTGGATCTCGGGCGGCATTGGCGTCTTCTGTCACAGTCTCGAAACTTCTGAGTTCAACATAAGGTGGGTCGTTGACATGTTGGTTTTGAAGGATAGCATTGTAGAGGGGCTCTTGTTGACGTCTCCTGGGTGTTGACGGTTGTGAAAGCAGCACTTGAGATCTCGTTTCGAGAGTTGAGACATAGAATTATAACTGTTATACGATTTCCCAAACGTTATGTTACTTTTGCATCAGTACTAGACCATTTACCCGCTTGTCTGAAACACTTTGTCTCGCAGTATTGTAAAGCAGATTAGTGTGGCTTTATTCGCTGTACATAGACATTTTATTGTTAGCTTATATGGCTCAGAAGGGTTTCCAACAGCCAAATTTTACCGTATAGCTCATAAGATTTGCCTCATCTCTTCGTCCTGTAACTTACGAGCATGCTGTCGTTTCCAGCTGTCACGACCTGGACCACCTCTACTTCACGGACTACCCGGACCTGACTCTGCTCGGCGTCTGGTTCACGGTAGCACAGGTGAGATTATCACAACGGAGTCAGTGGGAAATCCGAGCAAAATCGCGCCGTTACAGGTGCTAAGCACGTGTAAGGGTTCGTAATGATTTCTGACTGAAGTGACTATTTTCTGCCTGAAAATGTCAGTGGGTTTCGGGCTTTTGTAATGCGAGTTTCTGTTGCATTTTAAACAGCGTTGAGTA
Source organism: Lepas anatifera (assembly GCA_034440635.1). Taxonomy (NCBI): domain Eukaryota; kingdom Metazoa; phylum Arthropoda; class Thecostraca; family Lepadidae; genus Lepas; species Lepas anatifera. The sequence goes on along the minus strand of JAOTON010002268.1, from coordinate 501,714 downwards.
CCAGGCGTATTTGCCAGGTCCAGGAATCCAGGCAGTAAATGTTATCGTTGAGGAATGGAGTTGCTCTCTTCAAATAATCTTCCACTGTTTGAATTACTATAAACAGTTTTCTTCTCGTGATTGAAGTACTCATCTCCTAGCCCATTCCAAAGTCACTTACGTTTTAGGAAGACTATGGTGCTGGTTTTGTTTCGGTCCGTTGGATGGAAGGTACTGCAATGCTAAGTAAACCGTCGCAATGCAGTGTCTGCGTAGATACCTACTTTTCTTTCCCAAGCCGGACTAATTATGTGGTGTTATTTGTCAGCGAAAATATGGGTGAAAACTTGAAGCCATTGAAAGCTAGACAGTTATTTGAACCTTTTATCCCACTCAGTCGCCGAACGTGGATTAATGCTGAGCTGCTGCCTAATGGTCCTGGAACTCATTTCCACTGAACAGTAACAAATGATAATGGCGGTAACGAAAGTGATCAACCTGCTTTGCCCCTCATGCCCGAAGATTTGAAAATTGGTTTTGGGGTGTCTGTCTCGCGTTTTTGGGCATTGTAGTCCACTGATAGGATGGAGAGAAAATGATCATCAAAGCGCACACTATAATTTACTGTAAAATGGCAAAGCTTAGTTTGAAATATATTGGGATGCTGCTAAGACCACGAAAAGTATTCATTGTACCTACCAAGGGAACCTTTACACCCGCAGGGTACCCATCGCAGCGTTGGAAACCCTGTGGTACCGACGGATTCCTCCTGAAATGAACTATGACTCTTCTCATGCTTCGGATGAAGCAATGGGCGACTTTATTTTATCACAGATACTGGGAGTCACTACCTATTTTTCCGTACTCGTTTTAGGCAGTGGATGCTTGTACTTGGCCTTTGCGGGGATGCATTTTTCGTATGTGCGCTTTATTTTTCAACCGTCGCTGTTATCGGTATTTTCGTGTTGCTGTGTGTACATTAGACGTGTCGCATTCCTTCGCAGTCAAGTGGTGACATTCCGCTTGTTCGTCGATACAGACTCGCAAGACGCTTGGAATTTTCCCGGTGCCCCAGTGGGTATCTTGTGGCCATGTGCAGTAACACCGTAAGGAGTGATGGGGATTTGATTTGTTTATAATAAATGCACTTCATTTAAGTATACGCTGCGCTGTCAATGTTAATTTTTGGATGGGGTTTATATCCTTTAATATGTATGTGCATGCTCCACCTTTGCCTAAACTCGACTTAGTGTAAACATAGAGAATTCACGATGTGTTTATAATCTCTGCATTTTGATGTTTTCGAATGCTAAAATCCCCTCTATGATTAGAAAAATGATCATTAGTCTCCCGTGGCACATTTTATTTTCCGAAACCACGCCTAGAACGTGCTACAAGTCTATAAGCTGTTCTCATTTTGTTCTGTGGGAACAGGCTGTGAAACCCGTTACTGATTCTGCGTCCGCTTACTATTTTAAACGTCCATGGATGCCTATTTTGTCCTTAAATTGAAACACTAACATCTAAATGCATGTGCACCTACCGTGTTCAATGGGTGTCTTCATGTGTTCAAGTTAGTGATGGTCTTTGCTAGTTTTTCCTACTTCTAGAGAGCATCCACAACAATTTGGGGATACAAATCGCACACTTTGTGACATGCAAATTTTTTTGTAAATTGTATGTTCTGGAATACGTTGGAGGTCTTATTCTGGGTATGTTCGTTTCAAGAAACGATTTGTGTCAATATATATATATATATATATATATATATATATATATATATATATATATATATATATATATATTTCCAAATTCAGCAAAATGGAGATGGCAGTGAACCGTTGCTTAACACGCATTGACGGGAGGCGGGTACCCCCCCTTCGGGTTTTTCGGTGACAGCAGAAAAACGGCGGCGCGTAGCGCCGCCGTACTTGGCATACCTTTTCCTTCATCATTTTTACAACTTCTGAGAAAATTTTAAGGTTAGGTCATCTCACGTCAGGTCACCAGTACAGGTTAAGTGACCCGACCTCAAAAAAGTTTAAGATAGCATAAGTCGGAGCAGGGTGAACTTATCCGATTGAAACTCATACCACATAATGGCCCCACCGAGTTCTCTAAAATATGTTCCGGTATTTTTGATATCGGTGACCTACGGTCAGGTACGAGGCATGACCTCTCCATTGGAAATACATGGGAAAAATGGTTTTTACGGAATAACTCAGTAACGGATGGTGATAGAGCATTTATTTTAGCTGCATTAGACTCGCTTGGGCTTTGCAGTTCTAATGATACGCATTTTATATAATTTGACCCCGATCTGACCTCAGGTCAGGTCAAATCCTTTGATTTGACCTAGCAAGGTCAAATTATATATAATTCGATTCGGCTTGCTGAGAGCATTCATATAGTGCGGCCTCCGTCTGTTGGTTATCCTGTTCTCATGGCCCCCACCCCCTTCCCCCCACTGACTATCCTGTTCTCAAGGCTCTCCCTGTTGGCTGTCCTGTTCACAAGGCTCTCCCTGCTGGTTGTCCTGTTTTCAAGGCTCACCCTGTTGGCTGTCCTGTTCTCAAGGCTCTCCCTGCTGGTTGTTTTGTTTTCAAGGCTCACCCTGTTGGCTGTCCTGTTCTCAAGGCTCTCCCTCTGCTGGTTGTCCTGTTTTCAAGGTTCACCCTGCTGGCTATCCTGTTCTCAAGTCTCTCCCTGCTGGTTATCCTGTTTTCAAGGCTCATCCTGTTGGCTGTCCTGTTCTCAAGGCTCACCCTCCGTTCTCAAGCTCTCCTGCTGGTTGTCCCGTTTTCAAGGCTCACCCTGTTGGCTGTCCTGTTCTCAAGGCTCTCCCTGCCGACAGTCCCGCCCCAAGTGCCCTGCCACAACTTCCGTACTCAGAGCACCCTTCCAACGGTTCTGTTCTTACCTCTGGCCACAGTCCTGTCTCCGCAGCGCCTTCTTTCGAAAGCTGCCCTGGGAGCCCCTCCCTTGCGAGCACGCTGTTGCTCAGAGCTCGCGTGCCGACAGGTGAGCTCGTGGCTGGCGTTCTGCGGGCTGATGGCGGTGACGCTGCTGCTGCTGCTGCGCTGCGTGGTGCGGCCGGACCTGACGCCGTTGTATGAGACGGTGCGACCTCCGTCTGCCGTCGCCTCCGCCGCTGGCGACGTGCCGCACCGCACCTCCAGCGACTCCTTCGTCACAGCCGACACCACGCCGCTGCACGGGCCCGGCGGCGACGTCATAGTGACACCGGAAGTACACGCCGAGGCCTCCTAGCTGGTCGTCAGGGCTCACGTTCGGGAGGGCCCGCTTGTTGTTGGCCTCATTTTGTGAGCTTATAGAAAAGGTGGGTTGCAGGCATTGTATTGGTTTTGCCGCGAATGGGGCTAGTCATCGCTTTATACTGTTTGTTCTGTGGCTTTAAGCATCGTAACAGCTTCTCAAAGAAGAGTTCTGACTGAGGAGCACTCTTATTTTACGCCAACATTATTGCACGCGAAAGTTAATGCGGCTGTTATATCATGAGCAAGTAACGCGAATGACTTAATTAACGGAATAGATGGGATGCCTCTAGGAGCTAAATGCTTTGGTGAAAGAAGATATCGTTTAAGGTAGCTGTATTCTTTCCGGCCATGTCTGGTGTGTACAAATGCTTCTCTTCGGCGTGCTCTCGAAGATCTAGTGGGACGGGTGGCCTCGCTCAGTTTTGTATTGAAGCAACAGTTTGGTGATAGAACTGCTCATGTAACAGCCCAAAGTATTTTTCTGATCCCAGAGGGTGTTGTAATTGCTCCAACATTTGGATACATTTTGCGGTTGTAGTGAGGTTCAGAAGCGTCGATGCACGTCCGATTCGCTTACTTTACTTAATTTTCGAATGAATCCCATGGCCCCACTGACAGCTTGCCCACGCTAGCAAACGTAGGATATACTCGAGGACAGTGACTACCATGCTCGGCACGAGAGCTGCCTTTTTAGCAAGGGTCACTTTCAGGAGTGGTGCGGTGATAGGGTAGCGTAGCGTTTGTGCTGTATCGTTCGCTCACCGTGCATGGATTTAATGCACAGTTCTGGTTCTTAGCTCTATCGTACCTCGTATGTAAGGCGGGAATCTGTTGGTCTTCGTCTTTGTCGTGTACGGACAATTTTCTGGGAGGGGCTTTGACTAGTAGTCTGCGTGCAGAAATGTTCAAAGATCTAGAAACCGTCACCTGTTTGCCGACATCAGACTTGACAGCCAGCAGAGGCGTACCGCCGGCATGAGGGCCGGGCGAGGCGTGACAACTGGTGCAGGTGCCGCATGGTCAACATTTGATACCGCTCTATTTTAGGCGATTTTCCCAGGTTTTTAACGAGAAGAATACACCGAACTGATTTTGTATGCGATTAATAACCATTTATTTCAATAAAAGGTGTCAAATGGGTAGCTACCTAAGTACGATTACAATGTAGGTTTATTAGATGGCTTCTTGGACTGTTAGTGGTTTCTTTCGTACTATCAAAGGAGAAGGCAGTTACCGAGAACGACTGGAAATGGCAGTTACAATTTTTTTAATATATTAGTATATTGATTAACTTTAAGGAATTCCAAAATGAAGCGACCTTGATGTTCAATGCTTATATTGCAAAACGAGGCCTGCTACCCTGGATCTGCCAGAGTCACCGAAAATGACCCGACACTGCTTCCTGTTCTTTTTCGAAGTGCCGAGTATGCAGTCAATTTTCTATAATACTTATATGCGTTATATTTATTACTTAGTACAGGTTCGTCTCTCCCAGCAATGCAGTCACAAAGTTATTGTATTTTCTTTTCTATTGTTCGCTTCTCTTGTTCTACACTTTGATGGTTGCTTGCTATCGCTCGTTTGCTGTTAGTAATAATAGAGTATTTGTCCCGTACGGTATCAGTGTCTCGTAAACGGGAAATGTATGTAACTAACGTTTCGAATGAGGTGCATAGCAAAAGGCAGATGTTTTCTAGAATTCCCCACACGTAGAGGAGAGAGAGAGAGAGAGAGAGAGAGAGAGAGAGAGAGAGAGAGAGAGAGAGAGAGAGAGAGAGAGAGAGAGAGAGAGAGAGAGAGAGAGAGAGAGAGAGAGAGAGAGAGAGAGAGAGAGAGAGAGAGAGAGAGAGAAAGAAGAGAAGAGAGAAAAGAAGAGGAAAAAAAAAAAAAAAAAAAAAAAAAAAAAAAAAAGAGAGAGAGAGAGAGAGAGAGAGAGAGAGAGAGAGAGAGAGAGAGAGAGAGAGAGAGAGAGAGAGAGAGAGAGAGAGAGAGAGAGAGAGAGTTAGGTTTTAGTTTTAACAAAAGTTGCAATTTAACAATTTACAATTTAAGTTGTAAAGCATACCGGAAAACACGGGACTCAACATATCATTTGTCTTGGAACCCCAAATTTCCGCAGAGAAAAGCTAAAAACCCACCTGAAATGTATGTACCTAAGGAGCTGGCCACAGTTGTCAGCTTTTGGTGTGACGTCAGGGTGACGTCACGGTGAGTAGTCGGCCTATTAAAGCCTATTGAATATGGTAGTAGTTGCCAAATCATGACGTCATGCACAAGCAGAAGTTTATTTCTTACTATAGGGTAGCATTTTAAATATCATAGTATTGGATATATTGAACATTTTTAGAAAAAATATGGACATTTTCATGATTTTCGGCTAAAAATACCTCCCCCTCCAATTACACGAAATCCTGGGATTTGACCAAGGTGCCACATTCCCTTTAAACCAGCCCTGTTCAGGTTTTTCTCAAATTTAGGCTCCGGCTGTTCTCTCGGGTGAACTGTTCAAATCCTGGGCCACGCGAAGCTCTGTGATTGCCTGTGATTATTTTATTTAACCATTTTCTGCATTAGATCAACTGACGCCCTCTCCGTAAGCTAAGCGGATGTCCAGGTGGATATTAAGCAGCTGCTGTATCCCACCAGTTTGACGTGCACATAGTTTGTGTTTATATACTTCCCATGTATGACGTGCCGATTGATTCATAAGAAGTGGACCTTTAGACTTCTTATTTGTAGTCCGGGCCTTACAGGCTTAGACTTTTTACAACACTTTGGAATAATGGTGAGAGTCGGTGGCGCTGTAATATCTAACAAACGGGGATCTCGATGGCGCAGAGGTCGCCACGTCTGGTTCCTTTGTGGCTGATCCGGAGTCACGTCCCGTCAAGGTGTCTGAGTAAGGTGGCTTTCTCATCCTGGCATCCCTCCCAGCCGGGAGAGGTTATGACGCCACATGGCGCAGGCAGTCTTTGTTGTGAGAACCTTACCTGAAAAAGATGCAACAAGCTGCCCGTTGATTCGAATTCGCTTTAAAATTATCTTAACCCACTACAACTTCCACTACTGACAGGGTCTAACTAATATGCTGTGCAGTTGCCTCTGTTACATTATTGTACATGTAAACCGCGAGGACTGGCGGCGCTTCATTGCATAGTTAATATTTTGTGGACAGGAAGAGCAATTGTTTATCTTCATTACATCGCCCGATGAAGTCCTTCAGAAGAGCAGTGTTATGTTCAGAGGGTCGCGAATGGCCAACATGTTCCAGAATGTGGCATGTTTCACTACGTGTATCTGGTATGATCGTTTTTGAGAACATCGTGTGTTGTCAGAAAACCAGACATGGCTTCCAGGAATACCGAATTGTGCGTATGCGTTTCCGTCTTGTTGGATTGGTTTTATCGATCCTTATATTAAAATTGTTATGCTGAAAGGAAAGAACTGTGTAATTGCGAATACTTCAAGCGGCAACAATTTTTGGAAATGTTTGGCTTAACATGGCTGAGCAAATTCAATTTTCAAACGTTGGCAGAGACAATTCAGGCGTTTGGGCCCAAACGGGTGCGTGCGCATCAGTATGGTGTATACACCCACAGTCCTTCTTACGTCACTGCCTAAGGTAACGCGCCTCTGCTGCTGTTTCTCTAATCTGTCCTGTGCTGTTCTGTAACGAACAGAGAGCTGTGCTGTGATATGTACTTTTGCCGTAGCTGTGTGACTTCTGACGTAGTAACACTGTTTTCTGGTGCTGTCCTGGTGAAGTGCTCTGATACCTATGCTTGGAAGGTTAATATAGCGTTTTAAACGGACTATTTGTGTGTTCTATCTTCGTGTATTGTTTAGTAGCTATTTTTTATTGTTTATATGTTTCATGGGCAACAGGCTGCCCCCATTTACAGCTCATGACGTATAATAGATTGAACACAGCTTATAAAACAAGGAATCCACATATATGATGCACTTAAAGGGAATGTGGCACCTTGGTCGAATCCTGGAATTTAGTGAAATTAGGCGTACTTTTAGCCAAAAATAATGAAACCACTCATGATTTCTCTAAAAATGTACAGTAAGCTCAATATTTTGATTTTTAAAATACTCCTCTAGGAAAAGAAATAAATATCAGCCTGTGGATGAGTCACGATCTGGCAACCACTACCATACTTAAAACGCTTCAAGGGCTTCGATTGGCTGATGCTCATCGTGACGTCAGCATATGTCGTCACACCAGTAGCTCACAACAATGGCTGCCGGCGGCGGGGGTTGATGGGGGCTGGTGTCAGGTAGGTCTTAGCTTTTTTCTACGGAAATATCGAGTTCCAAGATAAATGAAATATGGAGCACCGGGTTTTCCGACCTGCTTTACAACTTGGCTATCTCAGTTAAAATCACGTTGTGAAAGTGCCACATTCCCTTTAAGACAAATAAAACGTTAAAAGAAAACAAGAGGAATTCACCAGTCTTTTTACATGCACCCGGACTTGAGATCTGAAGTGGCAACATGTTGAGCTGAATATATCTTAATTTTGACACACGGTTAGGAAAGAGCCGTCCGACAAAAATCACCTTTTGACCGTATACACCCTGGCGTAGGGAATGTGAGGCAATGTCCCGCTCATAGTCCGGTTGGGTCACGCGGGGATGTAAATGGGGAATGTCTTGGGAAGGAGAGCAGGTTCCATCCTCCTGGTTCGAATTCTTTGAACGAAAAGTACATCGTGCTGATACTTCCTGTTTCATAGGCTGGTAATGTTGAAAGTCACCAAAAGGTCTGCGTGTACCAAAGTCGTTGTTAAAGGGAATGTGGCACCTTCATAACGAGATTTTAACTGAGATAGCCGCAAGTCGGAAAACCCGATACTCCATATATCATTTGTCTTGGAACTTGATATTTCCGTAGAAAAAAGCTAAAACCTACCTGACACCAACCCCTCATCAACCCCTCGCACGGCGGCCATTTTTGTGAGCTGCTGGTGTGACGACATATGCTGGCGTCACGATGAGCATCAGCCAATTGAAGCCCTTGAAGCGTTTCAAGTATGGTAGTGGTTGCCAGATCGTGACATCATCCACAGGCTGATATTTATTTCTTTTTCTAGAGGAGTATTTTAAAAATCAAAATATTGAGCTTATTGTACATTTTTCAGAGAAATCATGAGTGATTTCATTATTTTCGGCTAAAAGTATGCCTAATTGCACTAAATTCCAGGATTCGACCAAGGTGGCACGTTCCCTTTAATGTACGAATAGTGGTAGCGAGCGGGATAAGGAATTTATGTTGAACCCTTACAAGTCTCTCAAGGTTTGTTTGGGCAGTACCCCCCCCCTCCCCCAATCACGCAACCGTATTCTAGAATAGCCCGAATGAAATGTGGAGTTGAACGAGTAAACAATCATGAAACAAATGAACAATAAAGCCGGAGCGACATCACTCGCACGCTTTTAGCGGGTAACTTATTATCACTTAATAACAAAGGTGAACGCAGTGTTGTCAGGTCGACTTCCAGAAGCCTAAGAAGCATGTAGCGTGCAAGAGCGTCGCCAGGGGGTGGCTTGGTCAGAAAAATGTCCGCTCTTCCCGCCTTTCGCTACATTATTTCGTTTCAGGGGAACTGACCGCGGAGAATGTTGTCTACGGAACGCCGTGTTGATGTGAGAAGCTGTCCTCCCGTTCCCTGGCGCTGTCAGAGGTGTAACTCCGCAGGCAGCGCCGGGGGTGCAGAATCTGGGGGAGGAGGCAGGTTTTGGTGGGACAGTGGGCCTCCAGTCGCTCCCCTGGGGTGTTCATACTCGTATCGGGAGGGCAGCGACCTGATGTTCCATGGGTTGCTAGGAACATATAAGGGGGGGCACAGGAAGGAACATTCGAGGACACAAATTAGGGGAACAATCCGGAAAAAAACAGTATAGAATAACCCATGACCCCCTCCCCCAACCCCGTTGCTCGCATGATAGCCCCAGATGCTGGCTTAGATAAGACATAGCAGAACGTCAGGTCCTGACGTTCTGATATCATAGACATGTTATCCTGATGGTCAGGATATCATGTCTATGATATCAGCAACGAATTAAATAAAAAACTGGTTGGGTGGCTATATCAATTGCTTTCAGATTTGCGCTATAGATTAGCCAAAATCCGAGCTCAAGCCTGAAATAGTATTGGTGTACAAGCAACAGTTTGGCAACCAGAGGTGCAAACTGGTCACAAACGGTAAACGAATCAATTTAGTTCACACCTGCACCAGAGATTCGGAACGGGTGGCTAGGGAGGCTTACCCAGGGACCGCCGCCAGAACCCCATGAGTCGGGAAAAAACTATATCTTCCCCAGCGCTGACCAATTTCAAGCTCGAGATGATGAAGCTCCGTCAGAAGGCAAAGACTCGATGAAATAACTTTCCCAACGCACATCATTGATTAGTTAGAGGATTATAGGTGTCAGGCTATAATAAGGGGGCGCGGTAGTGGAGTGGTCAGCGTAGCTGTCTGCCACGCAGCCGACCCGGGTTCAAGGCCCGGCGGCTTCCCTGAACAAGGAGCAAGCTGGCTCCCGAGAAACCCTTCCAACAGGGAAAGAGTTGGCGACGCCATATGACCCTGGCAGTTGGTGCGTCGATAAGCCCCAATAATTATTATCAGGCTATAATAAAATATATATATTAGCAACTCAATTAGAACCAGCCTTAGTTTGGAAGGAAGTGCACAGATAAGGAAGAAGATATCCAATGCCCTGTTTTCCTGAATTTTCCTCAACTATGCTGGTCGCGTCGGGCCTTTCTGACCTCTACAGTGACCAGTGACCGTCACTGCAGTGCCAGCGACCAGCGGCCGGCGTGAACCACTCGCAGAGGTCGAGCGAAGGAACGTACCCCTTTTCTGGTGGTGCCTGGCGTGCATGTCGGGCCTCGGGAGAACCGCTTGGTGGCGCGAGCCACTGCTCATGAGCCTTGGGGCCAGGGTACTAAGAAACAAGGTAGCCTACACGCCCCACACACACTTTTTCAGCTCAAAATTTCCCGATTTCATGCAAATTGACAACAGATATATTAGATATAGATCCTAGATCCTAGAAATAGATCCTATCTATAGGAAAACGTCACAACCAGTCACTTCGGAGGGCGACAGCAAGCCTAGATCCCATCAGTCTTCTCAAGCGGAAAGTTTTTTTGTCAGGAGCAGGTTGATGGTTAACGGACCTCCTCGCTTTGTATCCGGTGACGACGCGCTCGTGTACACTGCTCGTCGAATTCGGAAGCAATAGCGCGAAGCCCAAGCACACTCCTATTCTGCCAGCATATATGCATTGCCCTCTGGTGGCTCCAGCACGCCGAGGTCAAAAGGGTCGGGAACCGATCCGCATTCGTTTTCAGTTCTCTTCATGTATTGTGAAGGAAGAGTCTTCTCTCTTTCAACAGGACCCCTGTTCCAACCATCTATGTCTGCTGTTGAACCGTGCTCCTTATACTTTAATCCAACGTCAGAAGTGGCGTCTTGCTATGGATGCGAGTTCACATCTGTGGTTGTACCTACTGCTGTAGCCTAAGAAGCTGATTTCCCAGAATCCTTTGGTGTTTGATATCGTGCTTATCACGCGCACCGCCGGGGGTTTCCCTGGCATGATGCGCCCCGCTGGGGGCGCTTATTTCGCCCCCTCCGTATCTCATTTCCCAAGAGAGCTAAAGAAAATTATGAACGGCGTTAAAAAGTTTTTGACGGGACGAAGAGAAATTGTAGGAAGTATTTTTATGTCAGGTCAATATTGAGGACAGCATAGGTCAAAGAAGGTTACACAGGCTTACAACGGGGTAGTGACGTTCCCCCTTCTAGATTTTCACTCAGCGGAGCTAGAGCAAATATTTATGCTTCATTGGATTCCTTTCATCGTGGCGAATCGAATGATGTATAATATGGCCCTGCAAGGTCAAATTGTGAAAATGACCTGACATCGAGCTAGGTCAGGGTCACAGGGTAACCTGATATGGTCATGCTGCATATCAATCGACTCCCCGTGACAATATAAGCACAATGAAATCAAAATAGGAGCTTTATCTCAATTCAGTAAGGAGTTATTGGCAAAGCAATCACTGTATCTAGAGTTGTCAAAAATCTAGGCGTAATGATTGATAGACACCTGAGCTTGGAGTGACATGTGAACTCGTTGTGTGAAAGATGCACTGGAATATTGATAGTACTGGGCCACGCACAACATTCCATTCCCAGAAACGTAATGAGAAGTATTGTGCAGACGCAATAATTCGGCAGTAATTCGTTATTGTCTATCAGTTTATGGCTCATGTAATATTACCCAGACACGCCGCATTCAAAAGATTATAAGTTTCAGTGCGCGAGTAGTAAGTGGGCGTCGTCGTTTTGGCCATGTATCGGATGTTTTGACCCAGTTGCGGTGGATGAGAGCTGAAAAACTAGTGGAGGACCACACAGTGTGCGCTGTGCATTCAGCTCTTGTGCGTGGTGCTCCCCAATATTTGGCCAATTCGATAGGAATGGTGGCTGGTGCTACGCACGATCATTTCACGCGACAGCCGCAAAACCTTACGCTGCCACGGATACGTTCAGAGGCGGGGAGGAGACTAATTGTATACCGAGGAGTAAAAATGTACACATACAACCAGCTGGCAGTGGACGACCGTGTACTTTTTAGACCATGGCTGAGAAACATGCTGCTGCCACGCCGCAAGTGACCGTGCTTAACAAGCGCATTGTCGGGGGTGGGTACTAGGGCTGATAATCCCGGGACATTTTTGCAATCCCGGGATCCCGGGATTCATCGATCCTCAATCCCGGGATATCCCGGGATCCCGGGATTGGACATTTTTTTCAATAAACATGTCGAAAATTAGTGTCTGCTTTAGGTAACGTTTGTGACATATTCTTAACAGCATAGTAAATATTTCCCGTTAAGGATAACTCATAGCATACTATTCTTACCATGCGGAAAGCACATGAAATTCATATGGACACGTTAGGTAACGAAACGCTCATTGGCCTTGACACTAGCGGGGCTAGCCACCTGGTGGCAGGATACCGAAGCAGCTGAGCAACCGAGACGCTAGTTCAGCAACTGGCCGCTAGAGGGGAAGCCGGCTGTTTTAGCTCTGCCAGGATTAATGCCTTAGGATTATGGAATTATTCTGGCCATTTTTACCTACCTGTGAAACCCAGCCGCACATGACCGAATTCGTCATTTCATTTCATTTATTTCATTTATTCAGGCTTATCAGCAACAGGTATGTGAAAACCCAATTACAGCTGAAGTCAAGCAATAAAACAGCACACCAATGAATATTTACAATGCAACCGTGTAACAGTGTAATGCAACCTATTCCTGCAACAGTAATATAAAACACTCGATATAAAATATACACGAAGCTATGAATATGAAGCAAATGAAAATACATCAGAAACACTGCAATACATTAAGACATGAAAAACGGCATAAAATAAGATAAGAAGCCTAAAATGGATGAGCTTTAACATATTTCCTCACCCTGGCTCTAAAACTACTAAAGGTCGACGCGTAGGGGTCTGCCTCGGGACAGCGTCCAAGATGGCCATTAAAAGCAATCGCTGCCCTGCGAAATAAGCCTCTTTTGACGGTCTCCACACGAGGCAGGGAAACATGTAAAGGTGGCTTTGCATCCCCCTGGTTCGCCGCTGAGGCACATGGAGTGGGAAGCTCCCGAGCAGACAGGCGGAGTCCACCTTCCCGGTTATGATTTTGAGTACGAAGCAAATGTCGTACTGGAGTCTCCTCTGGGACAGACTGCTAATTTTGAAGAGCTTTAAGAGATCATGGTATGACAAGGACTGAGATGGTCGAGATGTGTGAATGTTGGATGCGAGCCAAATCAAAAATTTATGTTGGACCCTGTCTAATCTGTCCAAATGACATCTTGCAGCTCCGCCCCAGATGACACATCCATATTCCAGAATTGATCGAACATTGCCAAAATATGCAGCCAAAATTGGTCCTTCCTTAAGTCTTCCACCACCTCGGCCAGTCTGAAGAGAGCGCATTAACAGACCCAACATCTTGTTTGCCTTGCTGACGATGATGTTTATATCCTCTGAAAAGTTCAATTTGGAATCTAACCAAATGCCGAGGTCGCGAACTTTGTCCATGTGCTCCAGAGGTGTGTTTCGAATTTTGTAGATTGCCGGGATGGGATTCCTTTTTAAAGTGATTCTAAACGAATGACATTTTGAGGGATTCAGATTTAGCTTCCAGGATTCGGACCACTTAGCCAATCTATCTAGATCAGCCTGGAGCAGTTCTGAGTCTTCGGGAGTATGAATTTGGTGGTAAAGCTTCACATCGTCAGCAAATAGCAAAGAATTTGTTTGAATTTCGTTTGGCAGATCATTAATGAACAAGGCAAAGAGCAAAGGAGATATTTGACTGCCTTCCGGTGTTCCAGAGCGTACATCCGTCCAATGAGAGCACTTTCCGTTTACGACAACCCGTTGTTTTCTCGAGCAAAGGAATGATTTAAGCCAGGACAGCGCTTTTCCAGACACGTTATAAGATATTTGAAGCTTATAGAGTAAGAGTTTATGATTCACGCTCTGAAAGGCCGCAGAGTAGTCAGTGTAGATTATGTCAGTTTGATGGCCGGAAGAGATAGAGTCCCACGCCGTTTTTAGAAGAGTTGCCAAATTAGAGTCACATGAGCGGCGCGGGACAAATCCGTGCCGATATTCAGACAGGACTGGTTGAACATGAGTGAGAAGGGTCTGATATACGCATCTCTCCAAAATTTTGCCGAATAGCGGAAGCAGAGAGACACTTCGGTAATTTTGAGGTGATTTCCTAGATCCTTTTTTTGAAAATCGGGACAATGTTGGCCTCCGCCCATCTGCCCGGGAATATCCCCTCTTCTATTGATTTCCTAAATAGGATGCAGAGAGGGAGCACCAGCTCGTTCCGCAATTCCTTGACGACTCTAGCACTGATATCGTCAGGCCCGCAGGCCTTGTGCACCTGCAAATCATCCAAGACAGCTCGAACTGTTCCCTCTGATATTTCAAATCTGTCCAGAGACGGCAAGTTATACTCTGTGACAGTGGGGTAATCAGCAACATCAGGTGGGGTAAATTTTCTCGCGAAGGTATCGTTAAGCAGGTTGGCTTTTTGAATGTCATCATAGATTTCGTGTGTTCCATCTAACAGTGATGCAATTCGTCCCTTATTCCCCCTGATGCACTGTAGGTACGACCAAAAACGTTTTGGATTTGTTTTAAAGTTTCCGATCATGCCCTGCAAATGCTTAAAATATTTGTGAGATGACAGAGTTTTGAATGATCGCCGCGTTTCCTCAAAATTTTGGATGGTCTGGTCATTCCTATTACGCTTCATACCCTTGAAGGCTCTTTCTTTCTCTCGCAGTGCACGCCTAACCTCAGCGTCAAACCAGGGGGGACATCGCCGGCGCAACGTGACAGTTGGCACATGATCGCGAATGGCGGCTCTCAGCACATCATAAAACATATCCACCGCCCCCTCAGCATTGAGGTTTAACAAAGCCTCCCAAGGTACAAGCTGTAGACTGCGCCTCATGCCGTCAAAATCTGCTCTTTTATAGTTAAGCGCCGTTGACCTATTCACAAGGGGGTGTTTGAGGTGCAACAACCCTAATCTCACTGATAATTTCGGAATGGTCAGAGGGAAAAATACCACTTCTCACACAGGACTTCACGTGAGCACACCTAGAAAACACTAAATCCAGAAAGTTGTTATTCCTTGTGGGTTCTGTAACACTAGAGTCGTCTGTAACTGTAACATGAGAGTCGTCTGGGAGGAGATAGAAGGCGTGGAGGCATTGAATCCATTACATCTAGCTAGGAATGTATGTTATTTCAGCTAAGAGTCTTCGAATTGGGGTCCGTATTAGCCTCTGATCTTGTGGTAAAGGCAAAACTTCACATTTTCTGTCTTTGGATCGTATTTGTTTTGTCCTTTTCTTTCGCTTTTGTCTGTACTCGTCATGTTCTCTTGAAACCTGTTCTGATAAGTTCAGTTGTGTCAAGCTAGAGCGCTAAAATAAACGTCATTGTAAAAGTCTTATGATCTCATGTCATATTAGGTCACGAGGTAGCCTCAGGAGGTCAAACAACTATCAGAATGTCATTATGTTTCACATAGCGGAGAAAATTATGACATTTTCCCATTAAATGGAGATACGCGAAAACAATTTTATTGGCTACAGGGGTCGAAAAACTGACCATTTTGGCATTCTAAATGGTGACAGCCCAAGGTGGACAAGGTGACAAAAATTAGCTGATATGTTTGCTCCAGACGAATAACGGAACAAATAGCCAAAATTTGCACATGCAATTTAAACTCACAATGTTTTTCAACAACTAAGATGGTCCAGGAGTATCCCTTGGTATCCCAATAACTCAAAACGTGCCACATTTTGCAGCCTGGGCTGGTGACACATTTATGGTTTGGCATTTTTAATGGTGACAATCTGAACACTTTTTTGGCCCCTGATTGGCTAGATCAAAAGGTCACAAAAAGTTGTTTCAGAAGTCATATTCCAATTTTTACGAATTCGGCCTGCAAATGCCTTAAAACTCCTTTCAAAGTCAACATTTCTAGACGACTTTACCGTTACACCTCTTATCAGTTAATGTGACGTATCCACGGCTAAGGCTATCAATTTCTCTAAGAATTAGGTTATATCTATCCTAATTAGTGATGTAGAAGTTTAGACTACTATAGAAAAAAATTACCTAAGAAAAAACATTCCAAACCCTTTTTGAAACAGAAATATAGGGCTTAAAAGAAATCAAAATTAACCAATGAGAAGCCTAGGATTCTCATACCGGGGTCACGTGACCTATCTCACGCAAAAGTTTCGTCATTCTGGGGCTGAAGCAGAAAAGGACTCAAGACCCGAGGTACGAAATGGCTGAAGATTTGAGTAGGTAATTATATTTTTTCTGTTTCTAGGGCAAACTAATTAATTTTTTAGTTTTTAAAGGCTTTGTAAAATTATTTCAAAATACAAATACAGGAGAGACATTTGTATTACAAAAAAACATTACTTTTCAACTTTAAATAGTTTTCGAAAAATAAATGATGGGTGAAAGTTTCAGCATTTTATCGGAACTGTTAACTTATTTCGATAATAAGTGAGTGCCCTCCCAAAATTGTGTCGAAGATTTAAAAATAATTGACAGTTTCCTTAACAGGATTTTTCAAATAGCAAGAAACCACAATCATAATTTTTTCGCGTATCTCCCTTTAAATTCACTTTACTAGATTGCAATGACTCTATCGGCATGGGAGCTGTGCCTAGTCTGCTTAAGCATTGCATATTTTAGTGGAAATGGCCTATCGTGACCTAACTTGACCTCTGGAGGTCAAACATTTGGCCTGAGCGCTTAAACATGTTAAGTAATTTCTTACTGGATTCACACGAGCTTTTCAGTGCACTTTGCAGATTTGCGTTAACCCCCATATATTCGGAGTTACAGGAGGGCATCAATGGCCCCCGGTCGGGCGAAGTTGGCGCCGGACCACTGGTGGGGCGTGGGTTAAAGCTAGCCTTTACGTATATGGAAATTTGCAGCGTGGCTAAAATAACAGCTTTGTGGCACATTTCGGGAAATTAAATACTGCTGTGTATTAGTTCGAACACTTTCACACATATATTGGCTTTTCAAGCGCCGTCGTAATGAACGTGAAGTGATGAAGACTATGAAAGGAGACGGTGTGCATGATATTAAACCTGACTACCTCAATTCACTCTGGTAATCAGACTTAAAGTTATTGAATGTCAGTCGTTTTGAGCACGAATAAATGATACTCTGCGGGAAATGATTACCAATTCTTTCCCGGTGTCGAATTCATGAACTCTTTAATCAGGAAATTTCCAAGAAAATGAAAAGAAAAATTAATCAAAATACAAGGGATATGGGAGTGCGTCCCGGATATAACGTATATTCCGCGGACAGATCCTGTTGAATTCACCACAGTTCTTTATCACCCTTGCTATGTTGTAAGTGAGCAAATTACCACGAAAATAGGTACCCGAGATATTTTTCGCCTTGGCTCACCCTGTTGTTATTTTCAACTTGTCATACTTCTTTTTATTTTTGGGATTATGTTCATCAATTTCTGTCATTACCCTTGTTTGTCTAGTTTTCCCACGAAATGTTAAAAACGAAAAGTTATTTATTTCAGAATAGTTAGGAAGGTAGTTATTGGGGTTACGCCTATACATTTAAAACTAGCTGAAGTGCCAAGTTCCCTGTTTGATTTGCTCTTATCGATGATACAACTAGATTAATTTTTGCCTCCTTTCTTTCAGTATTGGTTCCAGATCGACATGTTTCAATTTGTTTTTTTTTGGTACGCAATGGGCGTAGATACATTTGTTCCGAGACATATAATTTTCGAAAATAGTGTTTGGGCCTAGGATCTCAAGCAATATCTCTGGATTGTATTCTAAAATCTAAGAAATGTTAAGGAAAAAAGGACGCTCAATAAAAGGATATAGAACTGTGCCCCAGTTGCTATATAACACCTATTCCGTGGACGGTCCTGCTGATGAAGCCGCTGACTTACCCCTCCCTAGCCATTGGTTGGAGATCCCAGGAGATTGGGGAGGTCAGTACTCCCCTTCGACTTTGGGTCTCTGATAGGCTTTGTACGGGGCTTATATTGCTGTGCCAGCGTTAGGTCATCCAGGACCACCACACATTGGTGCCCCCTGAGCTAGTACCTATTTTGTGCCCTTTAAAGGGAGATACGCAAAAAATATTATTGTGGTTTCTTGCTATTTGAAAAATCCGGATTACGAAACTGTCAATTATATTTGTATCTTGGGCAAAATTTTGGGAGGCCACTCACTTATTATCGAAATAGGTTAATAATCCCGATAAAATGCTAAAACCTTCACCCATCACTTACTTTTCGAAAACTATCTAAAGTTAAAAAGTAATGTTTTTTTTAATAAAAATGTATATTCTCATGTATTGGTATTTGAATTAACTTTAAAAAGTCTTTGAAAATACAAAATGAATTAATACGCCCTAAAAACGGAAAAAAACATAATTACACACGTCTTCAGCCGTTTCGTACCTCGGGTCTTGAGTAGTTTTCTGCTTCTACCCCAAGATGACGAAACTTTTGCGTCAGAAAGGCCCCGTGACCCCCTATGAGGTGACTGTACCCCCCCTATGAGGTGACTGTACGTTCTGATCGGTCAATTGTGATTTCTTAAAAGTCCTAAATTTTTGTTTTAATATTTTTTTGGCTGTAACTTTTTTAAAATAACTTTTTATTTAATAGTTTTAAACTTTCATGTCACTGCTTTGGAAAAATGGCACCGGTTTCTTAGAGAAATTGATAGCCGTAGCCGGGGGTAGGTCATTTACATCGATAAGAGGTGTACCGGTAAAGTCATCTAGAAATGTTGACTTTGAGAGGAACTTTAAGACATTTGCAAGCCGAATTCGCAAAAATGATAATGGGACTTCTGAAACAACTTTTTGTGACCTTTTGATCTAGCCAATAATTTTTTTTGTGTATCTCCCTTGATGCTGATCTGGGCCTCTTGAGTTGATTAGGAATTTCATCAGCAGCTCTAGGGCCCTGAGCTTAGCTGGTCACACTGAGGCTGATGAGGGCCCCTGGGCTGGTATGGGGCTCCTGGCCTGATTAAGTGCCTCCTGACTTGATCTGGTACCCCCGAGTTGATATGGTCCCCGAGCTGGTCGGGGTGCTGCCTAAGCACCCCTGATTATATAAATTGCTAATTATACTGATGGATTCTGAGGAGGGATGTGCTAAAAAGGCATGTGCCCCTGAGCTCAGAGAGCAGTCCCCTAAACCAGGATTTCTACTAATTAATCTAAATGAAGAACTAGTTTTTCACAATTTTCAGCCCTGTCACACCATCCCCACAAAACCACCAGCCTCTTTACCTTTTTTACTCTAACTGGGACTGATCCTCGAAAATATGGAACTTGATAAACGCGTTAAAAAGATATCTCTCAAATTATTCCGGCAGCAAAAATGGTCTAATGCCACTTTGCCACTCCTCCTCCTACACCCCTTGAGGGAGCCGCGGAACTTAATCCGCGTTCAACCAGGGCTCACTCGTCACGACAAAACCAGTGGGCATAACAAGTGAATTTTCGACTCCAATATATCTTAGCTTGCACATAGTGAGATATCACAGGCTCCGCTGATTTCTCTGATGTTAAGTACTTCCATGAGTTGGCTGACTTGTCCTTAAATCTATCCAAAACAGTCATGTTTTGACTACTTTGATGAGATTGCGGTAAAATTTTCTTTTTCCGGTTTTAATCGAGCTTCCCTTCTCCACCAATGTTTGATTTGCATTTTTCTCGTACCAAAGGTACCCAAAAGTTAATATAATTTAAGATATAGTAAGTTTTTTAGGTTACGTTAAAAAGCCACCTTTTACTCCTGGTGTGCCCCTCAAAGGTGATGTGCCCCCCATTCGGAAGTTCTGGCTGCGCCCCTGCTTGTCACCGAATAGTGCTGACGGACCCAGGCCCCAAGTTCGGAACGGTGGGGGGAGGGGGGCAGCTAAGTCAATACTCTGGAGATAAAGCCTGACGCGGCTGCCCTGGAAGAATCTCTGTTAGTCTATGGAAACGTGCTAATTTCAGGAGTGGGACCTAAGCTATACTTCCACCACTGCCTGAGGCAGTGATCACGGTCACGAGTCACGGTCAGAGTTCACCCACCTCCCAAAATGGTATTGTATTAAAAAACTCACATATTCCCTGGCACTCTCGCATAAAGTGGGGAAAGCAAATTTCTTCCTGCCCATACCTTGAATGAAAATGTAAGGAATCAACACGGGGAAATAACATCTTGGTATAACGCTAATGTCATGGAGCGTCGGCGTTACTAAAAAGAACTATTATATTTCACAAGCTAATAAGAGGGGATTAGGATAGATGGTGAGACCTCTAAGATTAAGATACAATACATTGCTTTACTCTTCAATTCAATACTTATTTTCAGATCACGTCTTTTCTGGTGTACGCATTGATCCTAGGGTCTACCCGTGAAGTGGTGTATTTACTCTGGTTCATTGCGGATTTCTCTCATGGCTACGGAGCGCTGCCAGCCCGACCTCAACAAAAGAGGAGGGTACACCCAGTCATCCATCAATTACGCCCGCCGTGAAATACCGCTGTGCGGGGCGCGAGAGGGATAGGGCTCGTAATAGCCATGACACTTCCTCACGCTCAACACAATGCGCCCGTATTGCCCGTGGAGGCGAATTTCGACGAAGGGATGAAAAGGTATGCTTATGAGGTAACACAAGTGTTTGAATAAGGTGGCCACAGCAACAACATGTCAGGGTATCACTCAACCCTCTAACAAAAAGCTTTAGCCGGCTGATACTAAGTCGTCACCCGATACGTGCGCCGGCGACAGTCCTGATACGTGCCGGACACGACAGTGGAGCCAACCGTACAATGGCTCCGCGGTGGGTGGGGTGGAGGGGACCATCACTCAGCGCTGCCGGGATGCTTACCGAAGGGTTGGCTACAATGTACAATGCCAATTCACCGAGATAAATCAAACAGCTCCTGACAGGTTCGTGAAAGGCGATTGCCAAAGATGGCACCTTTGTGTCAAAAACAGGCGTGCGTCTAAGCCTTACCTACGTCCGTCCTGGGAGGAAGCCGGAGTCACAGCACATTCACTCATACAGTGATCACGTACAATATAATGATGGGCCCATTTATAACTGAAACTGATAGTCTCTCCGCCATCCGTAATGCCGCCCCTGCCCATAGCGTGCGTTGCCATTGTGTAAAGAACCGGTCATATATAATATACACTATACACTTCTCGCAATATAATTCTGAACTGCTGTGATTACCTGGAAAGTGAATATTTGTAAATATTTCTTAACATTTTGGTTACTGTCTTTACAACGACTGTTTCATTCACTTACGACCCAAGTGCCGCTTCCACCGATTTCGGGTGCCGAAGACGAACGAAAATTGGCGACACCTTGGATACGAACAGTGAATGCTAGACCAAAGCTCGAAGGAAAAACCATTTGAAGCTGGCCTTTTTTTATTTTGTGCCACCCCTGGTTTTGAGTAAGCTTTCCCCGGCATACCATTGGGCGTCTCACTTGAACATGGATCACCTTCATCGATTTTTGCTTGCCCTCTTGTTTGTGATTGGGTGCCTATATTTCATTATTGACCGCCCTTTTTTCAGTACTGGAGCACCCCACTGTAACATGCAACACAAACCCCCTTTCAAGGGGCCCGACCCCAACTCAGGGGGTATAAGATCAGCCGAGGGGCCCGTAACAGTTAAGAGGTTTCGAACCAGATGAGGGGTCATTGACGGCTAATGGAGCCCTAGTGCCAAAACCTGGGTTTCAAGATAAGCATGGGAGCCCTTACCATCTAGAAGGGACCCAGATAAGCTCAAGGGCTTAGAACCAGCTCAGGGGCCCCAGATCAGCTGAGCAAGTAAAAAAACTCAGGAGGCCAGACCCACTGGGCCCCCAACGGGCTTAGAGGCCCCAAAGCAGCGTAGGGTCTAGATCAGCGCAATAGAGCCTGGACAAACTAAAAATCCAATGCCATCTCAGGGGTTCTTACCAGCTCAATATACACCAATCCAGCTAGGAACCCTACGATAAAGCCAAAGACATCTTGAGTAGATCCTCTTAGGGGCTCTAGACCAGCTGGTGCCCGTCTCAATAATTCCACCATAGTGGTTCTTCTCAGCTCAGGGGGCCCCAAACAGCGTGGTGGAGTCTAAGGCCATGCCAGTAAGCTCCTTTGCAATACCCTCTCATGGCCCCAGAACAGCTCAGGGACTACTTGCAAAACTTACTCTCAGGAGGCTCAAAACTATCTCAAAGGTCCAAAATCAGCTGAGAGGCCCCATACTAGTTAAAAGGACCCGAAAATCTCAGATGAATCCAGTACCAGGGTTTCAGGATTAGTGCTGGCGCCTGAATATCTAAAGTGGCCCGGAAATATTGTGGCTACAATTGGGCCCCTGCCTTGCTTGCGGGACTCATTTGGTCTCTGCCCTCCGTGGCTACAACATCCGTCCCTGCTTGGGAGTAGTAGGTAAGTATTGTATCTTAAACTCTTAATTCAAGCAGGCTCCAGAATACTGTATGCGATCTGTGATGGTCCCATTTAGTGATCCTAGCTGAAATTCGGCCAAACCCTGGATTTTTGGAGATTCAATCAAATGTTGAACGGACCTCAGGGAGTTTAAGGCCAATTCATAGTTTTGTGAGCGTTTAGAATGCTCAGAAATTTCGCCCCCAAAACGTTGTTTAACTTTTCTTTTCTTTTTTGCTCCCCGACATGTTTTTGTGCATATGCGTTTTTACGAAAATTTACATCCTGCACGGTTGGGCCCCCAAAAGCTATTCTGGGCCTCCTTCGAGGCCGCCCCCATCAGGGTTCGCCCCCTCCTTGAGCAATTTCTGAATCCCCTGGGGCACTAACGGTGAAAAGAACTAAACTATTCCACATTATTACTTCCATTGATGAGTCTGATGCTATGAATTTTTTCAGCATTTCATTGTGTGTTGGTGTGTAAAGGATATGGATTATGGAATTCTTACATTTCAGACTATTTTTTAACATGACAATGAGGGGGATCATTGATATTAGCTGCGGGCTCATAATTTTTACAAACGTATCGTTTCCTGGATTATTTTATACAAGATGAACATGAGGCTGAGTTTTAGTCATTGCACAGCAATGTCTGCTGAATGGGGGAAGGGCTAAAATTCTGCCTCGTACCTGGCAGAGCATTATGTTTGACTCTTATTGCTTCTACGTTGACATATAAGCGTGGTATATGTTGGGTACAAAAAAGCTTGTGGAGAGTGTGTTACTCTGTTAATATATATGTCTCATTACGGATTCGAAGCGGCATCTTGAACTGGGCACCCTATGTTAATTACATATATGCATTTCTGTAGTCCAAACATAAAGCACCATGCACATTGGCTTTTCCATTGTACCTGCCGATTTGACATTTTTCCTGGCATCAAAGGTATCAAGGGCGAATTCAGAATAAACAGAAGAGGAGAGTGGTTACCCTCTGATCAAGTCCTCAACTACACTACACTGCGATTCGGCATTAGCTGGTGCAAACCTGGTCTATGTGCCTCCCCCTCGATAATGAATCCTGTATCCGCCCATGACTAACTTAACCCTACTTCCAACGGGCTTCCGGCTACCCATATTTCCAACAGAGGGCAGATTCTGCCCCCGAAGATTTCAAAAGTTACCCGACCGATTTTAAAAATTCACACTGCAATAGATTCATCTTGCGCTAATCTCCATTAAAAAAAGAAAATCCAAAAATTTTGAAAATTGAGGGTAAGTGTTTCAAAATATACAAAATGTCTGCCTTTTTTAGATTATCCGTAACTCTTGTCTCTTAGGCTCTATTTTCACGAAACTGGTATGGATTGAAAGGGAATTGCTTGAACATGGTGATATCTTCTATTTAGGTGAAATTAAAAATTCAAGGGCAGTTTAAGGGCCAGAATTTTGGGGGAATTATATGATTTTTGCTCGTCTTTTTTGCAGAAATACATACGCCAGGTAGGGTGTGATATCTCTTATGTCAAACAAAATGATCAAATGCCAAACATATGTCAGATGTGGATTCAGGGAGGCAAAGAAGTAGGGTAAGACAAACAACCCCGCCTTTCAGGTATGGCTACTTTTCAAATTACCCCGCGTTTATCCACCTCTGCTCGACCCGGGGAACACTCCTGGATCCACCTATGGATGGATTGTGTCCATTTGGTGTAAGGATTAAATGCATATCTTCGATGCTCTGCCCCATTCAATGCAGACACAACACTAAAATGAACTTGAGTGTGAGTGAACTCCCCCTCACCCCTAATTACGGTACGTGAGCACGTCGATGGCTACCTATCATTATATAACACACATATCGGCTCAATGCATGGTTATGTTTCGCCCTCCCGTCCATTCTGTAGGCAGTATATTCACTTTGGAAGGTTCGAATGGAAAACATTGTAGACCCCCATTATGAACTCCTGGAACCGCCTATGGCAAAACATTTATCGAAATACACATCAACAGCCGCTAATTCTAGGACAAAAGCAGCGCAGGCGACAATGCTCGGCTTCTAGACAAACCCCCAAATTAGCGAGTCAGGCGGGTACCCGCCCTTAACCCTCGCCCCACGGGGGCCATCGATGGCTCCCCTAAGGTTTTTCCGGGATAGCAGAAAAACGATGAGGCGCAGCACCGCGGTTGAGGGCTCTACCTCTCACTGCATCATTTTTCCATCATCCCTGAAATTTTTTACCCCGGGTCACCCAAGGTCAGGTCACCAGACGAGGTCAAGCAAGGTCACCTCACTTCAACTTTAGAGCTCTGTAAGAGCTACATTTCAAAGTCGATCGATTTGAAACTTCCTACACTTCATGACCCCTCCAGGGTCTACAAGGTTTATATCCGGGATTTTTCGATTTCGTGCCCTGAGGTCAGGTCACGAGGTGACCTCTCCCATTGGAAAAGCATGGGAAAAGCTGTTTCATGATATAAAAGTCACAAAAATGATTGCAAATACTCTGACTGCTCAGAACGGCGTTTTTGGACACCCTTTCACGGATCCCAGGGTTCATATTTGCCCTTTGACTTTTCCAAGGTCATCCAAGGTCACCAGAGGTCAAAAACAGTATTTTGACAATAACTTTTGACCTAGTTAAGCTAGAGCGGTGAAACAAACACCATCGTGTTTGTCTTGTCACTGGCTTTCATTTGATATACGGCAAGGTTACTTTTTACCTTTCGTGACCTCAGGTCATATTAGGTCACGAGGTGACCTCTGGAGGTCAAACCACTGGCGGGAGGTCTTTACGTTCCAGATAGCGGAGAAAGTACAGGCAATTTTCTATCAAATGTACTTTACCAGGCCTCAATAGCTCTAATGACATAAGAGTTATGCCCAGTTTGCTTAATCATTGCATATTTGAGTGAAATAGCCAATCTTGACCTAATTTGACCTCTGGAGGTCAAACCATTGACCTGAGCACTAAAACATGTGAAGTAATTTCTTACTGAATTCACGCGAGCTTTCTATTGCACTTTGCAGATTTGCGCTAACGCCCATATTTTCGGAGTTAGAGAGGGGCCATCGATGGCCCCCGGTGGGGCGAAGGTGGCGCCGGACCCCCGGTGGGGCGCGGGTTAAGATCTCGACAACTGCGCTAGGTAGCGAAAAACGGTAAAAGGCGTTGGATGGCCCATCCACTACTCCATCGAAAATATTTAAACCATTTTTTGTCAGGTCACATTTAGGGTCACTAGAGGACAAAACAAGCCGTCATAGGGATAACATTTAAATGAAGTTTTTTGGCCATTACATCTAAACAAGTAGAGATAGAGCAAAACGATTTGAACTCTATGAATCCTCGCAGCAAGCCAAATCGAATGATATATAACATGACCTTGCCAGGTCAAATCAAGGATTTGACCTGGCCTGAGGTCAGGTCAAGCTCAAATTGGGCAAAATTCATATCATTAGAACCGCAATGACGAGGAAAATCTAATGCAGTTTAAATAAACGCTCTATCTTTATTAATTACTGTGTTATTCAGTTAAAACCATTTTTCCCATGCATTTCCAATGGAGAGGTCATGGCTCGTACCTGACCTTAGGTCATCGATATCAAAAATTTCGGAACATATTTTAGATAACTCAGTGGGGTCATTGCGTGGTACGAGTTTCAATCGGATAAGTTCATCCTGTTCCTGCTTATGCTATCTTAAACTTTTTTGAGGTCAGGTCGCTCCACCTGTACTGGTGACCTGACCTGAGATGTCCTAACCTTACAATTTTGAAGAAAACAAGTTGTGAAAATGATGAGGAAAAAGGTATGCCAAGTACGGCGGCGCTACGCGCCGCCGTTTTTATACTACCTTCGCAAAAGCCGGGATGCGGGTACCCGCCCCCGTCAATGCGCGTGTTAAGATCCTACCTGGGGCCCCTGAGCTAAGGTGGGCCCTAAGCCAATCTTGAGCTCCCTGTGTTGAACTGGGTAGCCCCTGGGCTGGTCTGGGCCGCTGCACAGTTATAGGGCCCCTGAGCTGAGCTGGGGACCAGAGCTTAAATGGCCCCTGGAGATGTTCTGAGACCCAATATACACCGACCTTTGGGGCGCCCCTAAATTGAGCTAGGGCCCCAACCTAGTTAAATAGTTGGTGCATATGCAGAGAAAGTGCCAGAGGGGAAAGCAACCACAGGTGGAGAAAGCAAGCACCCTGAGGATCAGCTAGGGGTTGATGCAGAGGCATGGAATGAAAGACCAAGAATGAACACCAACGGTGCGAGGGCTGGTCCGAGACAGAGAGGCGAACCGAGACGCCAGTTCTTAAAACTGATGGCAATGGAAAAGAGAAATATCTGAGAGGTGTGAGTTCCACTCCTCCTCAGCTGTCCCCGCCCAATTCCCGCCCACTCGCCCGGCGCAGCGCTACAGCGTACAGTGACTTCCAAACTAGTGGGTCGGCAGCGGAACGATACTTTCGCAAGTGACTGTACATACATACATTGTTCTTGCATCACTTATTTAAAATGTAATCAAACAATTATAAAAAAATCCTGCTGCCAATTCTTACAACGGATAAGCCACTGAATAATTTTCAAAAAAACAGTACATTTTATAACTCTAATCAGTACCAAGTCGCGTAACCCAACCCTAGGTCACCGGTAAAACGGTAATGTTTGATTGTTTTTGTCAACTTAAATTTAGATGTCATCATATTTGATTTGGGTCTTAACGACTCAAGGGATCTACAATTAATATAATGTTAGCTGTCCCCGCCCAATTCCCGCCCACTCGCCCGGCGCAGCGCTACAGCGTACAGTGACTTCCAAACTAGTGGGTCGGCAGCGGAACGATACTTTCGCAAGTGACTGTACATACATACATTGTTCTTGCATCACTTATTTAAAATGTAATCAAACAATTATAAAAAAATCCTGCTGCCAATTCTTACAACGGATAAGCCACTGAATAATTTTCAAAAAAGCAGTACATTTTATAACTCTAATCAGTACCAAGTCGCGTAACCCAACCCTAGGTCACCGGTAAAACGGTAATGTTTGATTGTTTTTGTCCACTTAAATTTAGATGTCATCATATTTGATTTGGGTCTTAACGACTCAAGGGATCTACAATTAATATAATGTTAATTATTAGTCTCTAATACATGGCAAGTGGAAAAGTAAGGTTTTTCATTGGGTCCAAAAAGTGCCCGAGGCCACAATTCAAAAACCATTAAACGGGCGCAGCTAATAATATCACAGCGATAGTCTGCGCCTCGCAAAACCGATGTGATAATTTTTCATCACAGTCTGACATGTTAGGTGCTATCGCTTGGTCGATTTATCGTGGAATGCCCCAATACCTTGACGCGCAAGCGATCTCGCGGCCGTGGCCCGCCCCGGCGGTCGGATCTGTTGGGCCGGCGCGCCCGTCCGACACGCCAACAACCCCGCGCGGCGGCTGGCGGTGGGGGGAGGGGAGGGGGAAGGGGGTCTGCGTGCCGCCCATCGGGTAGTGCGCCTGACATTCCGGGACTGTAGCGTTATTCAGCCGCCACTGCGGACCTGCTGTCCCCCTCCCCCCAGTGATGGGTCGGAGAGCCCCACATACCTCCGGGTGGACCCCCTCCCCACCGGTACCTCCGCTCTGTCCTTCCGCTCAGCCGTTTCATCCGCTCGATGTGGACGGCGGGTGTCTATCTTACTTGTGTTTCGCTATTTTACATTTCTTGAGTTGCTAATGGTTGGTTCGGTACCCACCGGCGTAACTAAAGGGGCTCCGTGCTTGGGGAACCTGGTTAATTTTACTTTAAAATTGCCTGTGGTCTATTTTAGGCCGGTGTCTTACAGGCATGTATCGTTGTACGCACTATGTTACATGCAGGAGTGTCAGTCAATATATGAACGGATACAAATGATCAAACCAAGAACTGAATATTAGATGATAGCCTATATGCTGGATCAAATAAAGCGTAACAAGGTGTTATGGTGTGACCCAACAGGGTTTACGGGGCTTTCGGTCATCGCTGGCTGACCGGATAAGCGGGCAGAACCTTTGCTTTTTAAATATGCCGACCTGAAGGTAAAACCACTTACCATAAAATAATACCAGAATATTTTCGGTTTTCAGTCACCGACTGCACAGAAAACTGCGCGTACTTAAGAGTTCAGCTTTAGGATATATTTACAGAGTAAGCTAATGAAACTTGTGTTTCTACTTTCCGTAGTTGTGAAGTGGTTTAGGGGCGTAGCCAAGGGGGGGGCGGCAGGGACAGCCGCCCCTCCCTGAGGGCCCGAATGGTCCTCCTGAGGACACGAGCCGCACGAAGTGCGGCTCGCCCGCACTATGCTCTGTGGCCAAATTTGGCATTTTATACCAGACAGGGCCCTCTTAAGCCCTCTTCAGCACTCTATTCTGTAACAAGCAGGGCCCTCTTTGTGCTCTTTTGAGCCGATTTCGTACTTTTTCTGTCGACAAATCAAGTGATAGACCGAATCGTATTTGGCCCCACCATTGGTTACAACTTTTGCCCCCACCACCAACCTGGAAAAAATCCCTGCGCCTATGCCTAACAGAAATCTGACGAGTTCTGGCTGTTGGAAGCTTGCTGTGGGAAATGAAAGCATTTGGAACTTTTATCGGGATGACCTCCGTGTAAATTATCCGAAGGGGAATTAATTAAGTTTGATTGCCTTTTTCCATTGCATCGAATCTATATGTATGTGCCTAAGACCGCAGTTCACGATGTGCCAATGTAGACAATAACAGAATTCATCCGATGTTCCCTTCATATGAAACTGTGCGTACTTCAGACCTCTTCTCAGGATATATTTTCATAGCGAATGACTGAAGAGTTTATTTTCTGGCTCATATGATTCCGGGAGCGGTTAAGATTTTTTGCTGTGCTGGTATGAATCTGAAATGGGCCATCGATCTGCCAGCAGCTTTACGACGAGTTAGATATAAGCCGAGGTCCAGTTGCTCACGAAATTGTGCGTAAGCACGGTGTTAGGCCTGCTTCTCAGTAAAGAAAGTTTTGGAAGACCAATTTTTCCGCAAATTGAACCCGAATTGTGTGTACCGCGGCGCTTGCTGCCCAGCGAAAATCTTAGAAATCTAGGCCGGTGGAGGCTTAGTAAGCCCCTTCCAAGAGGGACATACCCTTAGCAGAAGTCTTAGCTACGCGTAGTTTCGTATGCAGCAGAAAATGTGCTATCGATTGGTATGCCTTCACATTCAGTGCATTTTCCCGGAGATCGGCCCATTTTATAATGCGAAAATATTTCTACTCGCACGGGTAGAAAGGTCTTCGCATCTTAAAATGGGCCGATCTCCGGCAAAATGCACTGAATGTGAAGGCATACCAATCGATAGCGCATTTTCTGCTGCATACGAAACTGTTCGTACTTAAGACTTGTGCTAAGGGAATGTCCCTCTTGGAAGGGGCTTTCTGAATTCGTCACCGATTTCTGCGCTTCTTGTAATGGTTAAAAGATACTGACACGAGGGTATGAATCTGAAATGGGCCGATGACCGGCACGTAGCCCAGAGTAGAATTGGGCATGGCGTGATAGCCAAGATCCGATTACATAAGAAACCGTTGGAAGCTAAGGTTTTGTTTCTGATCCTTATTAGAAAAGAGCGTTTTTCCTACAAATTTAGCCAAATATCGGGCGTCGCGACGCTTGCCACCTGGCGGAGATCCGGGGAACCTATGCCACTGGAGCCCGCCCGACTCAATCACTAATGATCACGGCGGTGAGACCAGTTTCCGTAAAGTAAAACGCTGTCTTAGCAGAGGTGTCGAAGGTATGAAATCAAAAATGGTACCACTGTATAGCCCAGACAATTGTCTTTCATTACCAGTCGGTTCACTTCATTGTTCGTTCACCCTGCTTTTACTATGCAGCATTCAGTAACCCCGAGTATCAGAATTGATCGTTACCTAACGACTAAACAGAATAAAACGTTTTGCTCCCCAAACAATTAAAGACATATGAATGGTATTGACAATATATATTTCTTGGTTATATTTCTAGTCATATTACAATAGAGGTATTTACCTATTGTGACCCGGCCTATTGTGTCCTGGTCACACAAGTCACCTGCCACGATAGTAGCACTTGAGGAAGCAAAGGGCATCAACGGCTTCGTCGCCGAGACTCTACCGTTCTTTAGTGACGGTATTCCCGACAGTTGAAAACACACGTTCCGACTCAACATTCGTAGGGACTATGTGCTTGAGTCAGCTGTAGGACAGAGCTATCATACCACTTCTTCCAGAGGCAGGCAGGTTTTCCAACTCTTTCCTAATGACCTTGGTCATAAGCGAAGGATTGGAGAGACTTAGCCTGGATGCACTTGAACTGTGATCTGGCTCTGGAACTCTTATCTTATCTAGAGCCTGTTGGAGCATCGATTGAAGCGACTGTGCTGGCTGAGGATCATCAACGTCCATAGCTTCTGCATCTACAACTACTTTGGAAGCATGCATCTGTCCCAGGCCATTTTTTAACATGTTAACTGGGGGCAATTGGCCCCCCCGTCGGCCGAAATGCCCCCCCGTGCCGGGAAATTTGCCCCCCAGTAAAAAGACAAGTCTTGCTTAAAACTTAATAAACAAAAACTCACCTAACAAAAATAAAACAAAATACCACCCGTTAATAATAAGTTTGTTCTATTGCTCGTCCCAAACCGACAATCCACAAACATCGTCCCAAACCGACAATCAAAAACTACCATCAGTAGCCGTCTACTCCATCGTGCAAAAACGTAACAAAGCAAGTAGTTGCGGGAAATCCCGGTTAAATAGCCTCAGCATCAATTTAACTAGCCACAACGCAGGAAATAGCCTAAAACCAATCAAGCATCGTTTTCTATCCGACCAGAAGCCCTCGCCAGCCAGTACCGTGGCACTGCATGATGCTCTCATTTCAGACGTGGTCGGTTGTCAGCGCTCAGAGCTCCGTCGTGGATTAGGCGGGACACAGTGTAGTCAAAGCGCGTCAGACTGGTTACTGGTGTGCCGGTGTGAAGTGCTTAACCCATTTATTATTATTGTGTTGGTAGCATATGTGAAATTTAGAGTGAGATCGTTGCATTATTTTTTTCTGTCAAGTTGATAGGGGAGACCGGGGTCAACTGTAGCGATTCTTACTTTTCTGCTTCAGGAAGGGCAACGCTTTGTGCTAGAAAACTTTTCATCATATTTTCAGCAACCTTGACATTTTGGCTATCTGGAAGATGTAGCACT
Organism: Lepas anatifera; assembly: GCA_034440635.1. Lineage (NCBI taxonomy): Eukaryota > Metazoa > Arthropoda > Thecostraca > Lepadidae > Lepas > Lepas anatifera. Next base: position 470,094 of record JAOTON010002268.1, on the reverse strand, counting down.
AAACCAAAATAAAAACATTGATTGGTCTTTGCTTGGCTAGTACATAACTTGGCTAGTACATAACTACATAACTTGGCTTTGAAATACTTACTTCAAATGTTGCATTTGACCCCATCCAGGGTCAGTTGTGACACCCCAGGGGTCAATTGTAATATATTAAAGCCATGCGTCTGGTTCTTTTCGAACGCGACGCATGTCTCGTTAGGGTCGTTCAAAAAAAACTTTTTTTACTTTTCAGACTCGAACTCGAACAGAGAAACTGACACGGTGTGAACTGTGAAGCGATGCCAGGTACAATCTACGTACATGCAGAAGGGAGAGCCTGGATTTTGCTTGTGTTTGAACATTTCAGGTAGGTAAAATATTAAGCATAAAACAACGCTGTAGCCTGTTGTTGGATTCTATAATGATTTTTATTACTATCAACGACGCTTTCCACGCCATTTTTAGTGTTGGAAAATATCGGGATCCCGGGATTTAGAAATATATAATCCCGGGATTCGGGATTAATACAATCCCGGGATCCCGGGATCCCGATCCCGGGATTATCAGCCCTAGTGGGTACCCACCCCCTCGGGTTTTTCGGGGATAGAAGAAAAACGGCGGCGTGCAGCGCCGCCGTACTTCGCATACCTTTTCCCTCATCATTTTTACAACTTCTGTGAAAATTTTAAGGTTAGGTAATCTCAGGTCAGGTCACCAGTACAGGTCAAGTGACCTAACCTCAAAAAAAGTTTAAGATAGCATAAATCGGAGCAGGGTGAACTTATCCGATTGAAACTCATATCACATAATGGGCTCACCGAGTTCTCTAAAATATGTTCCGGTATTTTTATATTGATGACCTAAGGTCAGGTACGAGGCATGACCTCTCCATTGGAAATACATGGGAAAAATGTTTTTTACTGAATAACTCAATAACGGATGGAGCTAGAGCGTTTATTTTAGCTGCAGTAGACTTGCCTTGTCTTTGCAGTTCTAATGATATGAATTTTATATAATTTGACCTTGACCTGACCTCAGGTCAGGTCAAATCCTTGATTTGACCTAGCAAGATCAAATTATATATCATTCGATTCGGCTTGCTCCGAGGATTCATATAGTTTAAGTCGTTTTTCTCTATCCCTACTTGTTCAGATAAAATGGCCGAAAAACTTAATTTACATGTTATCCCTATTACGACATGTTTTGACCTCTCGTGACCTTAAATGTGACCTGACAAAAAATGGTGCAAATATTTTTGATGGAGAAGTGGATGAGCTACCCAACGCCGTTTACCGTTTTTTGCTACCTTCCGTGGTTTTCGAGATCTTAGGGGGCGGGTACCCGCCCCCCTCGTCAAAGCGAAGGTGGCTCAGACCCCGTAAATGCGCGTGTTAATGTCTGTTTTTTATAGTGATAATTTTATCGTGGTTCTTGATGGTTACCTTTCTTTTTATTTTCAGCGCTACGATTTTATGTCTTTTTATCCTCTGTGTGTATTTTAGCCAATATCCCGTGTGTTTACTATTATAGAACTGACGTGTCAAGTGAAAAACCACATACAGTGGATCTTAGACAAAATATAGGAACGAACGAACGAATGTATGCTCCTGTGAACTGATATGACCTATGAGAGGTTAATTGGTCAAAAATTCAACTTTATGGTCAATATCGTGTTAAGAATAGGCAGTTTGAGGATTTTCAGCTTTATCTAACCAATATTTACTGAACACGAGCCCTTTCTATTTTTCACCACAGACTCAAAATGGGCTGACCAAAAAATTGACCCCGCCTTAAGTCAACAATATCAAAATTCCGAGATGGCAGATTTATAGACCCTAATGACATCATCATATTGTGAAATTTTCCATTGCTCAGTTGGCTGATGTTCCTTAAGCGCCGTTTCAAACCCGTGATTCTAGCTTTTAAGGTCGGGTCGCTTGACCTTAGCTTCTTGACACGACATGACCTGACCTAAAAATTTGGTCAGATGCGTGAAATTGATCAGGGATAAGGTACGATCAGTTTCGTTGTCCTGCGTTTCTTCGTTTTTGCGTTATCTGGGGAAAACCAAGAGGGGGAGACGAATTTCGGCCCCACCCAGCGGGGTGCGTGTTAACGCACATTTAGTACGTGAGAAATCTAGTAATTTTTCAATATAAATGGTAGCATCATAGGGTGGTCGGGTGGAAAATAGTTTCAAATGTTATTTGCCGACATTCCTAACCGTGGTCTATTCTCTAGCGTCTTGATTACCTATCTGATTACTGTCCAAGCCTGCCTGCTGATCGATCTGTAGATCCATAATTGCATTGACTTCTATAAAGAAGTGCTCGTTGGCGCAATAATGTTTTTAAATCTTGTGTTAAACTTCTGAGCACATGCTTATCCAGGATTTTAGACGGGGGCCCATGGTCGGAGGGGTTTGACATTCTGATCGAGGATGCGCCTCTCTTAAGCAGAAAAACCTATCAGATGGGTGCCAAATACTATCGCGGGGGCGCTGATACTCGCATCCTGGGGAGGAGGGATGGGAAGTGACATTGCAGGGGGGGCATCGTCTCACCCCCACTTCTCCCGCCCTTGGACCTACCTTTGCCTCAGAGCCACCGCGTTCCGTACCCGTTTTAGCACTAAGTCTTTGAGGCCACTCAGCTCTAGAGGCTACGTCGTGTTCAGTGCCGGTTGTAAGCTGGGAGTTGTCAGCGCATGAAGAAGAATCCCTTTTGGGGCTCAGAACCAGTAGCTAACCAAGATGGTGGTGGCAGCTACCGTCCTTGAAAATATTGGTGACCAAACCCCGTGACCACTGTCGTAGCTCAAGGAGCAGAAATCAGATTCTTGTGGATTCCAAGCCATGCAAGTATAGGGCAATGGGCAGGTAGAGAGACAGCCTTACATTTGATTACCGCACTCAGCCGAGAATGATCGTGTTAGTAACTGAGTTTCGGTGGGGGTCATGGGCTGCATTCGCTGGTGGTTTGGCTGATGTAAGTCGACACATTATCAGCCTAGTCACCTTTGGTGCGTCCTTGGCACCTGCCGAATGTAAAACGTGGTCTTTCCCGGTGTCGCCCGCCACATGCTTCGACTCGACTACCTGCTTACGCTTGTTTTGGGCGGTACAGGGGTCGCCCACAGCAGGTTTGAGTTTAGTACGTTGAAAGCGGCCGTCTCCTGTTGTGTACGGGCCTAGATCGTCTCCATCAGTAACAATTCTGTCGGATAAACGGATTTATTGTGCCTCGATCGACGTCCGTCGGTCTGTCATCTTGTATGTCTTTTGGAATAGTGTGAAATATAGGGCATTCTCTCTCTAAAAAAGGGCTGTATTGCGCCCCCTTAACCCTCGCCCGATGGCGGTGTTTTAACACCTCCCTCGGGTTTTTCCGGCGGCACGAAAAAACGGCCGTGCGAAGCGCCGCCGTACTTGGCACACCTTAACCTTGATCAATTCCGCAACTTTCCCAAAATTTTAAGGCTGAGTCATCTCAGTTCAGGTCACCAGTGCAGGTCAAGTGACCTCACCTAAACGATGTTTAACCGCCACCGGGTGGCGCCACCTCCCACCGGGGGCATCGATGGCCCCCTCTAACTCCGAAAATATGGGGGTTAGCGCAAACGCAAAGTGCAATAGAAAGCTCGCGTGAATTCAGTAAGAAATTACTTCGCATGTTTTAGTGCTCAGGTCAATGGTTTGACCTCCAGAGGTCAAATTAGGTCAAGATCGGCTATTTTCACTCAAATATGCAATGATTAAGCAAACTGGGCATAACTCTTATGTCATTAGAGCTATTGAGGCCTGGTAAAGTACATTTGATAGGAAATTGCCAGTACTTTTCCGCTATGTGGAACGTAAAGACCTCCCGCCAGTGGTTTGACCTCCAGAGGTCACCTCGTGACCTAATATGACCTGAGGTCACGAAAGGTCAAAAGTGACCTGCCGTATATCAAATGAAAGCCAGTGACAAGACAAACACGATGGTGTTTGTTTCACCGCCTAGTTCAATTAGGTCAAAAGTTATTCTCAAAATATTGTTTTGACATCTGGTGACCTTGGATGACCTTGGAAAAGTCAAAGGGCAAATATGACCCCTGGGATTCGTGAAAAGGTGTCCAAAAACGTTGTTCTGAGCAGTCTGAGTATTTGCAATCATTTTTGTGGTTTATATCATGAAACAACTTTCCCCATGCTTTCCAATGGGAGAGGTCGCCTCGTGACCTGACCTCAGGACGAAATCGAAAAATCCCGGATATACACATTGTAGACCCGGAGGGTTATGAAGTGTAGGAAGTTCAAATCGATCGACTTGAAATTAGCTCTTACAGAGCTCTAAAGGTGAAGTGAGGTGACCTTGGTTGACCTCGTCTGGTGACCTGACCTTGGGTGATCCGGGGTAAAAATTTCAGGGATGATGGAAAATGATGCAGTGAGAGGTAGAGCCCTCAACCGCGGGCTGCGCCTGGTCGTTTTCTGCTATCCCGGAAAAACCTTAGGGGGCCATCGATGCCCCCCGGTGGGGCGAGGGTTAGAGTGGCATAAGTAAGAAAGGGTTGAATCAACCGAATTTAAACCTATATCGCATAATGGGCCCACCGAGTACTACAACATATATTCCGGGATTTTTCATATAGATGACATAAGGTTAGGTACGGCTTTTCCTTTGGAAATGTATGGGCAAAACAGGAATTGGGCTGTATTTGGATAGATACAGCAAAGTAAAAGGCATGTATTCTCCTAGATGACGGTTTTCTCAAGAAGACATATTTGGTTTTGGTGCAAAAAAAAACAATTACGCCCGGGTAAATTGCGCCCTATACATACACATGCTGAAACATTGAATCACTTGCACTCCCTTGCGCGTGGCAGTTTCTCATCACATGTAAAAAAAAATGTGAAAAAATCACCGCAAACCCCCCCATGCAGGCACAGCAGACAAAAGTTTAGGAAGTTGACCTCCTCCAATTCCACAAATGTCTATGCTTATTTCTGCTCTGCCATTAACTTAGCATGGCATGAGGGAAGGCGCAAATAAATCAAAATAATGCGCCCTCCTCCGGGCACAATCACCCTTAACACGCGCATTGACGGGGTTCTGAGCCACCTTCGCTTTGACGAGCCCCCCCCAAGATCTTGAGAACCACGCTAGATAGCGAAAAACGGTAGACCGCGTTGGGTAACCCATCCACTTCTCTATCGAAATTTCTCTATCTTCTCTATCGATATTTGAACCCCTTTTTCAGGTCACATTGAAGGTCACTAGAGGTCAAGACACGCAGGTTTTTGGTCATTACATCTGAACATGTTAGCACGCGCCCCGCTGGGGTCCCTGGCATGACGTGCCCTGCTGGGGGTGCGTTTTTCGCCCCCCTCCGTATCTTGTTCCCCACGAAAGCTAAAGGAAAATTACGGGGGGTGTTCGAAAGCTCTTGACAAGACGAAGAGATTTTATACGAAGAATTTTTATGTCAGGTCAATATTGAGGTTAGCATAGGTCAAAGAAGGCTCCATAAGCTTACAACAGAGCATTGTACGTTTCTCTCTCTAGATCTTCCCGCAGGGGAGTTAGAGCAAATCTTTATGCATCATTGGATTCCTCTCTTCGCGGCGAATCGAATGACGTATAATAAGACCTTGCTAGGTCAAATAGTGAAAATGATCTGACCTCGAGCTAGGTCAGGGCCACAGAGTGACCTGGTATAGTCATGTTGCATATCAATTGACTCTTCGTGACAATATAAGCACAATGCAAGCAAAATGGGAGCTTTATCTCAATTCAGCGAGAAGTTATTGGCAAAAAATCATGCTCAAAAACTCAACTTTATGGTCAATATCGTGGTAAGAATAGACAATTTGAGGATTTTCAGCTTTATCTATCCAGTATTTAATACAGAAAATGATAAGGGCGAATGCAGCTAAAATAAACGTCCTATCACCATCCATTACTAAGTTATTCAGTTAAAACAATTTTTCAGATGTATTTCCAATGAAGAGGTCATGTCTCGTGCCTGACCTTAGGTCATCAATATCGAAAATACCTGAACACATTTTAGAGAACTCGGTGGGATAATTATGTGGTATGTGTTTCATTAGGATAAGTTCAACCTGTTCTGACTTATGCTATCTTAAACTTTTTGTGGTCGGTCACTTGACTTGTACTGGTGACCTGACCCGAGATGACCTAACCTTAAAATTTTGAAGAAAAAATTTACAAATGATCAGAAAAGGGTATGCCAAGTACGGCAGCACTACGCACCGTCTATTTTATGATAGCTGCAGAAAAACCCAAGGGGGCAGGTACCCGCCCCCGTCAATGCGCGTGTTAAGCTTTGGTAAATGCACTCTTTGCATAGTTTCACTAAATCGGAGTTTATTCTTGAAATAGAGAATTTTCAGGTCAGCAGACTTTGCTAAATGTAAAGAAAGATCAGAGCTTGTACTTTTATCTGCAAGAATAATATCAACTGGGAGAAATTCGTCTAGCGAGCGCTTTCCCTCAGTGGGAGGGGGGGCACAATACACGGAACTTCCCCTGCCAGGGAATCAATCAGCAGACAAAGCCTCGAAACAGTGTCGTCGCTGCCTTCTCTGTGACAGTTCAGGGTGCCACCGGAGGACTTTAGGGCCTTTATCAACGGTGTTTTACATTCTGAGTGGCAGACGAGATGAGACACTGAGCCTAATTGTGCACTGAAGCGTCTCTGAACAGCATAAGGTCCCTGGGAATCCGGTGCCCCGCGGCAACGAATATACGCGGGGCATTCCACCGCAAAATGACCAAGAGAAATGAAACTGACACAATCATCTCTCAGAACTGCACCAAGATTGATAACCGGGGTCATCTGATGCGTAGAAACAAAATTGAAGCTTTTACCTTAATTGGTGGAACACCTACAGAGTTATGACCTGAGGCATTTTGTGAGTTCACTAGAAATGACCTATAGTTTGCGTTTCTGACATATATTTCTCATTTTGGGGCTATTTCGAAGTGTTTACTTGGTGACCTTAGGTCACGTGAGCTGCCGTGACCCCCTAGTCCATTTAAAATTTCATTTTTTGTTGCGGTAACTTTGGATTTTCTGAATTTTCTTTTGATACATAAAAACATAACATTATTTGCCATAAATATGTAAAATAGACCCGAATATTCCTGCTATTTTGTAAAAACATGTGCTTTCTGTTTTCCCATACCAGTTTCGTCCACACTAAAACGCATTGAGAGTGGGACTAATGTAATTCTTCCCGAAAAAGAGGCTGGTGTTGATGACTTCTTACCTCATGAGCATATGACATTGGCTCGTGACCTTAGGTACCTTTACGCGTGCATTTTTAACCCTTAATCGCCTGGAAAGTCTGAACGGATCCCCTCAGTTTTTGGAAATGATTTTGAGTTGATTTAAGTGAGAGGTGCGTCACTCTGCACACCTCAAGGGTGAAAAATTTGACAACTTAAGGCCGAAAATTGGCATCAGGTCAGGTCAGCCAGTTATGACGTCATTTCTAAACCCATGTAAGGTGATGATAGTCTACCCAGGGTGGGTCTACCAAAGCGAAGCTGAGCAAACAGGGTGTATCTGGGCTTCTGGAAGAGTAAGATCAAGCTCTTTCTCAACCGGGTGCCGGGTGGCCTAGTGGGTTCATTGCCCGCATTCAGATCGGTAACATGGATTAACGTGAGTTCAATCCCCACGGCGGGAAACCGCCTTCCGTGTCTGATCTGACCCGGTGGAGAGGATCCTTGAACACCCACGCCGATACTCCCTGTAATTGGGCAGGTGTGCTTGCTGGGAGTGACCCTAATAAGAATAAAAACTAAAACTAAACAAAACATCATTAAAAAGCTATTGAAATAAAAAATATGCCCGCTGGCATCCATTTTTAGGCCAGTTCAATAACAAGGTCACCAGAGATATCCAAAGCTCACAGTTTTCGAAACTGTCTATGTCTGTATTTTTGAGCGAGATTAGATGCAGCAATAAATTTGATATCAGAGTGACGACAATGGCCCAAGGATTTCAGTGATGTGCAGCATGACCCGTGAAAATAAATTTTTGACCTTGAATTGAGGTCAAGGTTATAACCTGACCTTTCAAGGCCATGCTATATAATTATGATGCTTAGGTCAAGACAACCACATTGATACCTTTGGCTGTGTTTTAGGTGTAATGATTCCCGAGTAAGAAAGGATTTGCTAAATGGTTTAAAATTGGATCTATTTTAGCCCTCTGTGACGTCACAGTTGAGCAGATGTAGTCCAAACGCGGCTTGAGAGTAGAAGACGGTAAGGAACTATCAGCGTCGTTCCTGTTTTTCCGTATTGCTTCCGGTTACCGTAATCATAGGGGGTCCCATCGGCCTCCCCAGGTGGTGGTGGTTGCGAAAAGAGCTCAGGCTGTGCCGGGTTAAGAAAAGCGGGCAAATCGGGGAGGACATGGGGGCAAATGTCTTTCTCCGTCTGGATTTGCCAGTGATGAAGCCTCAAGGGCACCTAAAACACATTACTCATCATGCGCTTTCCGCAATCCACGTGCACAGCCCAGTGAAGCGGCCGCGTAAGGGGCACCTCTGAATCGTTCGATGCACCGTCCACTTTCCGCCAGCCACTCCGACCTCATTATGGGGCGGGCAGCGACTCGTGAGATGAAGCGGTGAGCCGCGGGCGGGGCTGGCGGGGGAGGGCGACCGATGACTGCGCGGCCGCCGGCGTCGCGCCTCCAGCGGTGCAGACCGCACGGCGACGCCAGCTCAGCGCCGTCGGCTCCGACGGCACCTCGGGCAGCGGAGGTCCAGCTCGGCCCGCAGCTCCGCCGGTCCCGCCAGGTCAGTGGCACGCCAGCAGGTTGTAGAAGGCGACACAACTTCCACTGTTTTCCTTTGTTGTAATCTATCTATTCTAAGGGGATAACACGCTCTAACCTTCAAGTACTTATCCACTGTGCTCTAAAAAATACATTTCATATACCACGCAACGTGGAGAAGGGTCTGGCGTCAACGGGCAGTGGAGGGGTCCTAAAGTGCCCCTCTCCCCTGAGATATCGCAAACCAAGAGTGTTATAAAAACGCCCGTTGGGGGAGTGTGTTGGGGCGATGGTGATCTACCTTATGACAAAGTTTTATTGACCTAGGCCAATGTCTTTAAGGTCGAACAAGGTCGTAAATTTCAAATCTGGGCCGTGTTGGAAACTTATTAAGAAATGCTGTAATTATGCGAAAAAGCGGCTATACACCAAAAATGGACTAAGATCAAAGACGGAAGGCTCCACACAATTAACTCTGAAATTTTGAGGTCAAGGTGATTCAAGGTCAATGACCTATGACCTAACAATATGGCATATTCCCAATAATGTACAAAACGAACGACACTATAGCAGCTTTTGGTCTTGAAACATGGATTTGACTTTGAAAAAGACATTTGACCTTGACCTGTAACATTGACCTTGAGTAGCCTTAACTATGAAGTTGTGGCATAACGTACGTCATACTGAATAATGTCATATGACAGGAATACTGAGGTCCATGGCCTCGAACTGTGACTTTTGACCTTGACCTTGGTTTGGGTTAACCTTAACATATAGCCTCATTATATGGCGCTATCACGTCACAACTCGGTCTAAAGTGCACGCAAACTGGTGCAACCACGCGATTGCGACGGTCTCAAAAAATAGGTCTGACTTTGAAAGCCTATAGGCAAAAATAATGATTGGCTGATCTTCGAAATTCCTTCACCGATCGACGCGTTCATAATATTTTTCAAATGTGTCAAAGTAGAGCTTTCTGGTAGCGAATGGTTCTCCGACCACCTTGGAAAAGTAAGTGGAGGCACTTTAGGACTCGCCTTTACTGCGCGTGTTAATAGGGGCCATTTTTGCGTAAGTTGTAGGCATGTTATTCACGTAGAGCAGTTACTACTATGCTTAAAAGTATCTTAGGGCTGCTGCAATAGGTACTGTTCATAAATGTCCCACCAGACTGTTAAAGAACTTCTACCAACATAGACTACGCGATTTTACTTGAAATACATTGCCAGTTAGACGCTTTTTGTGGGTGATACCCGAGTGGAGGTTTCGGTTTCAAAATGGGAAATCAAGGTTGGCTGAAATGTTTTTAGATTTTTCATGTTTTTTGCTTAACATTAAGATGACGATATCGCAAATAAGTTCAGCTGCCATGATTTTTTTCCTTTCTTGCAACGAATTAACATCAAACACGGTTGAAAATGACGGAAAATTTTATCTAAAAAATTTATTTTAGATAATTCACTATGGAAATGGTTTTATCAGAATTTATCTCTTTGACTTGGAATTTAATAGCCAACTGGTAATTTGTTATAATTTTTAGAGGAGAAGCAATCAAAAATATATATGAAAGAAAATATCAGGACTGGAGATTAAAAAATAAAGAACAAAAGTTAACAATACTGAAGCGTGCAAGTCCACACTATCACTGGGAAGGTGTAGCACAAGAAACGAAATTTATAAGATCGAAGATAAAATGAATTGTAATCCAAAGAATGATAAATATCACCCTGATTAGTTAGATAGTTTAGTTTACACGCTCGAAGTGTGTTTTTTGCGCTGTAATCCTTGTTCTTATCCCTTCTCTACCTGGCAGTGTGAGCGTATGCGCCCGTGGCTGTAGCGACGTCTTCGGCTCCCATCCTCTTTATTCTCACCTTTCCACATCCTTACCGTCTCCTTTCATAGTTTTTAATCGCTTCATACTCATCACAACACTTAGCCCTCGCCCCACTGCGCCGGGGGCCATCGATGGCCCCCTAAGGTTTTTTCAGGATAGCAGAAAAATGACGAGGTGCAGCACCGTGGTTGAGGGCTCTATCTCTCACCCCTTCATTTTCCCACCATCCCTAATTTTTTTACCCCGTGTCACTCAGGGTCAGGTCACCAGGCGAGGTCAACCAAGGTCACCTCACTTCAAATTTTGAGCTCTACAATAGTTGCATTTCTAAGCCGATCGATTTGAAACTTCCTACACTTCATGACCCCTCTAGGGCCTACAGAATGTATATCCAGGATTTTTATATTTCGTGACCTAAGGTCAGGTCACGAGGTGACCTCTGTAGGTCAAATGACTGGAGGGAGGTCATTATGTTCCGCGTAGCGGAAAAAGGTCTGGGCATTTTCCTATCAAATTTACTTTACCAGATTGCAATAGCTCTAACAGCATGAGAGCTATGCCCAGTTTGCTCAAGCATTGCATATTGCAGTGTAAATAGCCTATCATAACCTAACTTGACCTCTGAAGGTCAAACCATTGACCTGAGTGTTTAAACATGCAGAGTAATTTCTTGTTGAATTCGCATTCGCTTTCTAATGCACTTTACAGATTTGCGCTAACCCCCATATTTTTGGAGTTAGAGGGGGCCATTGATGCCCCCGGTGGCGCGAAGGTGGCCCTGGACCCTCGGTGGGGCGCGGTTAAAAGCCACCTCAATAAGGTGGAAGTGTGAGAAGGTAATACATGAAACGAAAAAATGATTTATCGTTCGCTACTACATGGAGTGAAGCAACTCATCAGGCCAGGTCAAGTCAACGAGATATGAGGTCATTTCTAAACCCATGTAAAGCGATTCTGTTCTTCTAAAATGAGGCTGAATAATAGGGCGTAACTTGGTTTCTTGAAGAAGTAGATCAAGTTTTCAAATATCATTCGAAAGTTCTTGGAACGAAAAATATTCACGCTGCAGTCCATTTTAAGATCAGGTCAACACCAAGGTCACAAGAGGTCATCAAAGGTCACAGTTTAATTGTTTGTGTCTATGACTTTTGGAAAAAAACATGATACAGTCTTGATTTTGGTATCATAGTAAGGAACATGACTAAACAACCTTAATGGTGTGCAAAATGAAATTTAAATATTATCAGTTGACCTTTACCTAGGCCCTAATGTGACCTTACAAGGTCATGTCGTACCTACAGAATTTGAATCCTTGGGTCAATATGAACACATTGGTGTCAACCTCCTTTTAGAACCACACGCGGTTGAGCATACACTAAGCGTGGAGCTGTATAGCAGGTTCATCTAGCTGATATATGGAGTGTTATCGAATGAGCTGCGCAAAACAAAAGAGATAATTTGTTGTCACTCTGATGTAAAAAAGATTGGTTTGATCAATGTTTAATATAAATTTGATACTTTTGCAGTGCTGAGCCGAGGAACCTGATTATAAGTCGACAAAATGTTTAATGATCTGCCTCTTTGAATCCTGGATGAAAAATGGAGCTGGCACACGGAAATGTTGTATTCGGGTAGAGCCCTTCATCAGCATCGTCATAATAGGGGGTGTAAAATCACAAATACTATATCGTAGTGTAGCAGGACCTTGAATATAATTCACCTATTCTATTGTGATCATTCTGATGAAGGGCTGTACCCAAATATATACTCTCAATGTATTAGCTCCATTTTGCATCCAGGATTCGAGGGGGCAAGCCATTAAACATTTTCTCAACTAAAATTGAACACGTCCCAGGTCATAATAACTTGTAGACAGACCCTGTGGCAATTATGCTTAGCTGAGATGCTAACAAAAACTTTCACCTGCATCCTATAGCAAATGTCATATAACATCTTATAGCTTTCAATAGCAAATGCAAGAAGGGGCAAGAAGCCTATAGGGGCCTTTTAACCCTCTGAAAATGATCGCTTTACTTCAACCCTATGAACCGATGGATGAGTACAAATTTTCCTGAAGTTGGGAACCAGAAAATCAGGAATTCGCTAAGGGTGAGGCGCGTCCCCAATTCCGACGAAGGGAAATTGTCCCCCAATTGCCGAGGATGTCCTTGGTGCAGCAGCAGTATAGAACTTCGCACCACTACGTTGTTGTTGTCACTTAACCCGCGCCCCACCGGGGGTCCAGCGCCACCTTCGCCCCAACGGGGGCCATCGATGGCCCCCTCTAACTCCGAAAATATGGGCGTTAGCGCAAATCTGCAAAGTGCGATAGAGAGCTTGCGTGAATTCAGTAAGAAATTACTTCACATGTTTTAGTGCTCAGGTCCATGGTTTGACCTCCAGAGGTCAAATTAGGTCAAGATCGGCTATTTCCACTCAAATATGCAATGCTTAAGCAAACTGGGCGTAACTCTTATGCCATTAGAGCTATTGAAGTCTGGTAAAGTACATTTGATAGGAAATTGTCAGTCCTTTTTCCGCTATGTGAAACGTAAAGACCTCCCGCCAGTGGTTTGACCTCCAGAGGTCACTTCATGACCTAAGATGACCTGAGGTCACGAAAGGTCAGAAAGTGACCTTACCGTATATCAAATGAAAGCCAATGACGAGACAAACACGATGATGTTTGTTTTAGCGCTCTAGCTTAATTAGGTCAAACGTTATTGTCAAAATACTGTTTTTGACCCCTGGTGACCTTGGATGACCTTGGAGAGGTCAAAGGGAAAATATGGCCCCTGGAATCCGTGAAAGGGTGTCCAAGAACGCTTTTCTGATCAAGCTGAGCATTTTCAATCGCTTTTGTGACTTTTAGATCATAAGACAGCTTTTCCCCATGTTTTTTCAATGGGAAAGGTCACCTCGTGACCTGACCTCAGGGCACGAAATCGAAAAATCCCGGATATACACCTTGTAGACCCTGGAGGGGCCATAAAGTGTAGGAAGTTTCAAATTGATTGACTCCGAAATGTAGCTCTTACAGAGCTCTAAAGTTGAAGTGAGGTGACCTTGGTTGACCTCGCCTGGTGACCTGACCTTGGCTGACCCGGAGTAAAAAATTTCAGGGATGGTGGCAAAATGATGCAGTGAGAGGTAGAACCCTCAACCGCGGTGCTGCGCTTCTTTTTTCTGCTATCCCGGAAAAACCTTAGGGGGCCATCGATGGCCCCCCCGTGGGGCGAGGGTTAAGATGCCATTTGTTTTGTCCATCTAGTGGGTCCCGAGATCAGTGCAAGAAGACCTCGGGATGAATAGAAAGATAAAGCTGATAACCGAATGAGAGATCTTGAGCAGGACATAGAGATATGAAGGGGGAGAAAGTGGGCGGGGGAAGGGGGTACGCAATAAGATACGCAATGGGAGCTAAAGCGACAACATAGGTACAAAGAAGATGCAAAATGGGAGCCAAAGCAACAACAGAAAAAGAAGATAAGGATTTCGAGCCAAACAGCAGTAGAAAAAAGACAAAAATAATGAGGATAGAATAAGCCCCAAAATAATTTTAAGGCAGGTAAATTATAGCTTTGTGATAAAATTCGTATTCAACACAATAGTGCTTGTCAGTTGATTCGTGCTTGGTACCCTTAGCCCATGCGAAATAACTACAGTCAACCAGTTGATCTTTAAGATCTTGTTTGACTTTGAATATATCGGGGGCGTAGCTAGGATTTCGCTCAGGGGTGGGGGCACCCCGAAAAGGCCCCTGAAACAGCGCCAAAAAAGCCCTGATGGGTAAAAAGGCCTTGCTTGTTACAGTATTGTGTTGAAGAGGGCTTAAGAGGGCCCTGACTAGTATGACATTTCAAATTTGGCCCAGACGTGAGGTGAGCTGCGCTTCGCACGGCTTGTGTCCTCAGGAGGCCCTTCGGGCCCTCAGGGGGGGGGTGACTGTCCCTGCCGCCTCCTTGACTGCGCCCCTGGAATATATTGACTTTGGTCAATTAAATGTGGTATAATGTAGATTACTGTAAACCCTGCATAACCCCAAAACAGATTTATCTTTAGCCCTATTGGACCTCAAAATATCATGGAGGGGGACCCCCTACACCAGGCCATTTTTTAACATGTTAACTGGGGGGCATTTGCCCCCAGTCAGCCGAAATCCCAGTGCGGAAATTGGCCCAGTGAAATAACGGATGCCTTAAAATTACCAAATGCAGACTTACCTAACGAAAATAAGACAAACACACCCGATGATTATTAGTTAATTCTATTGCTGGTCCAAAATTGGCAATCCACAAAGATTCGGTTAAAAAATTCCGCCCATGGCTGTATACTTCATCGTGCGAAGACGAAACAAAGCGCGTAGTTACGGGAAATCCCGGCAAAACAGCCTCAGCATCAACTAATCACAACGCTGGAGATGAAACGCTGGCCTACAACCAATCAAACATCCTGTTCTATCCGACCGGAAGCCCACATCCCAGCCAGTACCGTGACATTGCATGATGATTTCACACGCAGTCAGTTGTCAGCGCTTCTCGTTCGTGGATTAGACGGGACACAGTGTAGTCAAAGTGCGTAAGACTGGTTGCTGGTGTGGCGGTATGAAGTGCTTAGCCTTTTTATTTATTATTGTGGTTGTAGCATGCATAAGCGTCGCCACCGGCAAACAAGTGAGGGGGCCAGCCAAACTTCAACCCGATGCTGACAGCAATCTTTCCACGTTAGTACCAAAAACTTTCCGAATTTGGGCTCCTCTTTGCCTTCCGCAGCGGCTGTTTGTACAAATTTCCGGTTTCCTCCCATTTTTTAATGTTATGGTTATGTGGATAAATTCATTTGATGGCCATGCGGGGTTGGAAGGGCACCCCTAACTTCCTATTAGATGGGTAGTGAGCTAAAAATATGGCGTCAAGTTAATGTCAAACTGTCAACAATTAGTTTTAAACAGTTATACAAGTCGCTTTTCTGCGGGTTGATGACTATCGCATGTGGTCATTTTGGCCTCAAATCTGTCTGTTGTGGTGTTGTTTTGGCTATTTTAGTGGAAATAAAATTGTTGCCCCTCTTTGGCCCTTTTTCTAACTCGGTTTGACCTTTCCCGTCGAAAAAACGCTGGCAGTCCTGGGCAGCATCTATAATCTCTAGGCATGGGGTAACCAAAAAATTAAGAAACATATTTTCAACACTAACGCGTCAAAGTTTTATTAAATCCCTCAAAATGGGATCTTGATCCCCTCATCGGCGGACGCAGGGGGGGCATTCTGGCCTTGACCCCTCCAAAGCGCTGAAGTGGGGCCAAACTATCTCTTTGGCCCCCAAAGTCCGGATATATTTTTGAAAAAGGTGCCTACACTAGGTCTGTTCAGCAAAATATATTCGCTCCCCTATCCCTCCCCCAGAAGAGAAATCATGTACTCGGAGAGGTAGCTTATACTAGGTCTGTCGAGCACCCAAAATGCACGTCCCACCCCCTCCCCCCAGGAGGAGAGGCAGACATGGGTTTGCCCCCTCCCCCAAAACTCACGCCTGCGTCCGCCCCTGGATCCCTTGAAGACACTATAGTGGCCAGCACAAGAAATTCCCCCCCCCCACTGACTTTTCCTTAAAAAATGCCCTGCCCTACACCGTGCAAGTTAAAAAGACACAAGACACAAGACACCTAACCGCTACGCGTCTAAGCCACCAAGCTGTTGTAAGAGGACAAAATTAGGTTTCTGCTCTTTCCAGGTTCCCCACAAGCCAGCAAAAAAGCGCCCAAATATATAAAGTGACCGCATTTTGATATGTAAGAGAACTCAAATCGGCTTAGAATGGCTGGGATTCGGCCCAGAAGGCCCATAAGGTTACGTAAAAATCTGGTGCCATGCATATTACAGTGCAGGTAGTTCACTTTTCAGGGAGGTTCCACGAATATGCATGAGACCCCTGGCCAGTATATGTGACCCTGGACATAGTACAGGAGACCGAAGACCAAGAAAAGGGTCTTAGGCTGTATTGTGAGGCCCACGGTGGTACCAGACGTTGTATATAACGATGTAAATTGGGTTACGTAGGCTGGATAAATATCGATTTTAGATCTGAGAAAAGGCAAAGTGGCCTCCGAAGACAAGGTGGAAGGCCCCAGAGTTTGAGCAGAAGATTGATGAATGCGCTATTGGGTCCCTCATAATTTCATATGGTTCTCCAATTCACCGCAGAATGCTTTGAAGATTGCATATAAAATCCCTCGGACTTCTCAGAAGACTTCTCCGGCGGGACAATGGCTGTGTTAGGGGCCGTATGTGTTATATTGTGACATGTGTTAGGAGACATGTGATAGTGATCTGATGTGTGTATGTGTTATGCAACCTGATGTGTGTAGGAGGAGTGGGGGGGCGTTGAATGTATGTATGCATTGAGATGATCATTGTACTGGTGCATTGATGATAAAATAAATTTTGAGTTCCAGTTGAACCGTATTGGGGCTCCTCAATATGCTGTAAGAGTCCCTGGCGATAATGTTAAAGATCCAAAGGCCTTGCAAGCCCGGTGTCCTTGGTCAGTTCTGGGAGGTGATCGAACCGCTGAATAACCACTCTATCCTACGACTCTCATAAAACACTTAAAGCCAACACAGCAGCGCTGAAAGCTTTAATTAAAAGTCAATTTAAACTAGGCCAGAATGGCAGCGGCGGCTTTGCTCTAGGCTCATTTTGCACCTCGTGGACTGGACCGCTACGTCAAGCACCAATATAACACAACGAGAGGCTCTCAGCCGCCACGCCGGCTGCCGCTTATTGGAGCCGGCGGTCGCTGGAACCGCGCTGACCAGGGGCCGACCGCCTCTGGGAAGTCGTCGGCAGAGGTGGACCTCGACGTCTGGAGGGGGAAAGTCCGAGTTAAATTTTGAAAAACAGTGTTATAAAATAAAATAAGTGAAACTAGATTAAAGTGGATAAGCTCTGGTCACTGAGGAGGACATGGCTACACTGCTCCCTCCCCCGTGACCCGCCTCTGCTTGCCATGGCGACTGGTCACTGGCCAGGCCCGGTCTGTCTCCTTGACAACGCTGGTAGCAGTCTTCTTAACAACACCCTACTGCAACCCAGAGTCAAGCATACACATGCTGGTCCTTCTAGGAAAAGGGATGCTAGGGCGCTGTGGTAGCCTATTGAGCTCCCACGCCGCTGACCCTGGCTCAAATCCCCGACGGGAATACTGAAAAATGACTAACCCCAATATACCCTTCCAACATTGGAGAATCAGTAATGCTAGCAATGCTAGAGAATGGCTTCAGCAGTTAATGTGGCATCAAGTCGCAAGGCTTACTTCCAGGAAAGTGCGACTTTTGATTGAGCAACATTGTGATTGGAATGATTCGAGTGATTGTGTGTCGTGATGGACTGGGCCGGTAAGACTGGATATTGTGCCTGCTCTAAAAGATCTGACCGCTTAGGGCGCATGATGAAAATCTGAGGAGCTACTCTAAAGTATTGTTGACGCGCGTCATTATCTGCTGACGATCCATGCCGTCTGGTGGTGAGAGGAATCCTGATGTTGATGGCAAATTTGCCTCTCGTAAGCCGCGGCTGGGGCCCCTGCTGGTGTGTCTACGGGTGCGGGTGACGCCTCATTCGGTGGCACCCAGGCAGTTAGCTCCCAATCGCAGTAAAAAGAGCACTGCTTCCCACGAAATGGAGTACTGGAGAGGGCTGAAGAGGGCCCTCTGGCATTAAGTTCCACGGTTAACCACAGATCATGGTACGGACGGGCTGCACTTCGCGCAGTCCGTGTTCTCAGTGGACACCCCGGGCCCCGGGGGGGGGGGGGCTGCACAGTCACCCCCTTGGCTAGACCTCTGTCTGAAATATCTCCAATTTAGCCAAGTTGTATTTCTTAATCTGACCAGTTCTCCGCTCACCTCGATAAAATAGCTGAAGGGGATTCCTCACTTCGCGATCCCTCCACTACCGCGCGTGTTAGCGTACCACGAGGGCCTACTCTACTTCTACTGAAGATAACTAAAAAATTGTGGGGAGGAGACATACCTCGTTCTTCTAAAGCTCAGGGAGGGTCTCCTTTTCCAGCTCTGCCTCTACTTTGAACAATAAGAAACCATTGGCCAACAAACGGACAAAGTGTACATCTCGAATATAATCAACAGGCGTAGTATAAGGGTTCTAAAGTGTCCTCCACCTATGTTTCCAAGATGGATGGAGAACTGTTCGCCACCGGAAATCACTTCTTAGTCACATTTTGGAGCATTCATGAGCGCATCAGTTGGTAAAGAAATTGTGCAAATCGGTCAATAATTTGTTTACTTGTAGGCTTTCAAAGTCAGACCTATAATTTGAAACCATCGCAATCGCGCGGTCGCCCCAGTTCACCTGCACTGTAGGCCGATTGGTGACGTAATAACGTCATATAATCAGCTTAAATATCAAGTTCAACATGCATGAATGTCAAGGTCAAAGGTCACAGGTCAAGGCCATTGACCCAAGTATTCCGGTCAGATGACATTATTCAGTATGGCGTATGTCATGCTAGGACTTCATAGCTAAGGCTATTCAAGGTCAAGCACAAGGTCGTAGGTCAAGGTCAAAGGCCTTTTTCAAGGCCAGAACCTCATTTCCTGACTTAACATGCGCATTGACGGGGGCGGATACCGCCCCTCGGGTTTTTCGAAGATAGCAGAAAAACGGCGGTGCGTAGCGCCGCCGTACTACATACCTTTTCCTCATCATTTTTACAACTTCTGTCAAAACTTTAAGGTTAGGTCATCTCAGGTCAGGTCACCAGCACAGGTCAAGTGACCCGACCTCAAAAAGTTTAAGATAGCATAAGTCGGAGCAGGGTGAACTTATCCGATTGAAGCTCATATCACATAATGGCCCCACTGAGTTCTCTAAAATATGTTCCGGTATTTTTATATCGATGACCTAAGGTCAGGTACGAGGCATGACCTCTCCATTGGAAATACATGGGAAAAATTGTTTTTACGGAATAACTCAGTAACGGATTGTGATAGAGCATTTATTTTAGCTGCATTAGACTTGCCTGGGCTTTGCAGTTCTAATGATATGCATTTTATATAATTTGACCCCGACCTGACCTCAGGTCAGGTCAAATCCTTGATTTGACCTAGCAAGGTCAAATTATATATCATTCGATTCGGCTTGCTGAGAGCATTCATATAGTTCCAGTCGTATTTCTCTATTTCTACTTGTTCAGATGTAATGGCCGAAAAACTTAATTTACATGTTATCCCTATTACAGCATGTTTTGACCTCTCGTGACCTTAAATGTGACCTGAGAAAAGAATGGTTCTAACGTTTGGATGGAAAAGTGGATGGGCAGCCCAACGCCATTTACCGTTTTTCGCTACCTACCGTGGTTCTCGAGATCTTAGGGGAGGGCGGGTACCCGCCCCGTCAAAGCGAAGTGGCTCAGACCCCGTCAATGCGCGTGTTAAGGTTGATATAGTGCCAGTTATATCATACCTTATTGGGAACAAGTAATTTTGTTATGCAATAGGTCATTGACCTTGAATGACGTCGACCTCAAAATTTCAGAGAACATTGTGCGGGACCATCCGCTGAGACCATAGTCCGCTTTTGGTGTTTTACCGGCATATTCATGCCTATTTATGGCATTTCCCAATCGGTCTCCAGCACGACATAGATTTGAAACTTTCGACCTCGTTTGACCTAAGAGATATTGACCTAGGCCAATGAAACGTTGTCATAATGTAGATCACCATCCCGCACATACCCGCCAAGGAGTGTTTTTTCTAGCCCTCTTGGTTATTTAGATCTCAGGTGGGAACTTTAGGACCCCCTCCACCTCGCGTTGACACCATACCCCTCTTCACTGCGCGTGTTAACGCGAACACATATTGCAAGTGCAGGTGTCAAGGAATGCTAGATATGCTCTGTTGTAATACTTCGGAAACTACCTTCGTTACAAATCGCCAAACGAGACATAAGTTATAAGATAATATGCTCATTGGCACAGTTTTGGCCCTCAGGTTACTTGCAAAACGTGTTCTGCACTAACATATATGACATAGACGTATATGCCTAGACGAATCCAGGGGGTGGGGGAAAATGAAGCACTTGCCCCAACTGACCCCACATCGATCCTCGGTGCCTCCTGAAATGATCACGGTGACTCCCTGAAAGGTGCATTGTGCCCCTCTGAAATATCGCTTCCCATCTCCCTCGGATGGGGGAATTGGCGCCACCGCAATAGGATTTGGCACCCACCCAGTGGTGTCGTCACCGGGGTGCCTGGGGGCCGCCCCCTTCACTCTTGGCCGGAAATACCCTGAAAAATGCCGAATTTAAACGAACGTAGGGGTGTCAAAGGTGTATGAAGGCACCTTTCAAAGATGCACTGGCCCCGACCTCCTCACTCGAAAATCCGTGGCGACGTCTTTGCGCCCACCTGATAGGTTTTTCCACCTAAAAGTGGCGGCCACTTGGTCCGGATGGCGCCCCCAATCATGTACCCCTCCCCCGATAGGATACCCTGGATCCACTTACGTCTATCTGCCAAGACTGAAGTAGAATATCAGACATATGTTATTAATTAAAATATGGGGAGATGATGATCACAAAAAGCAACAGAAGCTGAGAACGGACGGAAGCGGACGGAAGCTAAGGAGTACATTCATTATTAAGCAGAGCAGTTTTTCACTCGAGCGGCTAAAAGTACGATTCTGGGTTCTGTATTCTCGCCAACAATGCCAACACTTCTTCCTTGTGTCGGACCGATGTAGCGGATACGTTTTGTTGAGGTGGTCGTTTTGCTGAGGCGGCGAGAGTGGTATGATATCATATACGCTGCGTGGTTCACTGTAAAATAGCAAAATACATATTGCATGGTTAAGATAGGTGTGGTTTTAAGAAAATGAAAGTAGCTAGCAGCATGCGTATTTCTATAGTAATGAGAAAAATTCCCACTTCTTCATTCTCTATGAAAGTAGGAGCTTGGGCTCGTGGTGTTCTAACAGCCATCACCAAAAGGGCCAATAACTTTTAAAAAATGTTGCGCTCCTCACAGGAAGGCAGTGGCGGCGCTTGAACATTATGACAGCCTAGGCACGATTGGCTTAGAGGTAAGGACGTCACCCAGGCTTTTTACCTGATATTAGACAGGGGCGATTCCAGCGGGTCGGCTGGAGAAGGGACAAGCCCAAGTCGATGAGCAAAAATAATATTTATGTTTAAATGTTTAATATCATACAAATTGAGAAAAAATATAAAAACATATGTCGGTGGATTGTGGACACGGTTATGCGACAGTATATGAAGGTACAAGGCAAAATTCAAGGATAGGTAGATAGGTAAGTAAGCCGGGAAGGACAAGGTGCTCACGAGAGTTTCAAATTTCAAGGACAGCTTCGGCACTTCATTGCTTATGACGTCCAATATCTTGCTGCACGATCGATTTGTGAACGGATTCTTGTAAATTTTATCAGTCAGATTTTATGCCATGACTCACGTTCTTCATAAGGGTTTCACAAATTAGATATCCCACTAATAATTTCCAAACAACTGTCCCGCACTAGAGATGGCTCGACATCCACGAATACAAGAATGTCAATAGACGAATCCGCTGTAATCAAGGTCCTAAGACGCGGCATTGCACGTGCTAGCATCTAAGGCAAGCCTGGGCTGGTGATTTAACGAGACGGTACTCGCGTCCGAATGAATGAGGTACTTAGAGATGTGAATAAAAAAGCACACGTTAGGTTTGCCACGGTGTCAGACAGATTCTGCGAAATCGCGAAGTGCCTAATATCACATTTGTTGAGGGTAAGAGCTGCGAACGTGGATTCTTAGAGATGCAAATTATCTTCTCTTTGACCCAGTGATCCGAAAAAGGAATATTCTCTGTAACTTAAACATCGAGTCAAATTATATTTATTCCACATAAAATGCATACCTACTTCGACATTTAAAAGTGGCCAGGCAGTGCCTAATGTGCCTCTATGGCAGCGCCGTAGAGGCACATTATCCTAGTTCTCATCCTAGTCATCTCATCCTAGTTCTCATCCTAGTTCTACCCATAGTAACTAGGATGAGTTCAGGATAATTTGAATTTGTTTTTTTCATTGATTTTTTTAAGTTTTTTTAAGGGTTTTTTTGTCTTTTTTTTTTTTGTGGTGGGGGGGGGGAAAAAAGGTGTTTTGGGAAGAAGTTAGAAAAAGGGCCAGAAGGGGTCAAATTTTATATTAACTAAAATGACTAAATAAATACTACCATAGGCGGGTCCAGGGGAGAGGGAAAAGGGGCACGTGCCCCCTCCGATCGACCCTCGGCGCCCCCTGAAATGGTCACGGCGCCCCCTGAAAGGTCGATGGCGCCCCTGAAATGTCGCTTCCCACCCCCCCCAGGATGCGAAAATCGGCGCCCACCGATAGGATTTGGTGCCCTCCTGATAAGTTTTGCCGTTCAAAAGTGGCGCCCCCTGGTCCGAATGGCGCCCACCCCCGCCCCCCTCCCCAATCGGCAATCCTGGATCCGCCTATGAATACCACAAAAGCCAGATTTGAGGCTAAAGCGACCCCTAACGGTAGGTATAAGCCCACAGAAAAAAACGACTTGAATCACTGTTTAATACTAATTGTTGACAGTTTGATATTGACTTGACGCAACATTTTTTAGCACATTTTCCATTTGGTAGGAAGGCAGGAGTGGCCTTCTACGTGGCAATCAAATGATAGTATCCATATAACCAGAAAATTTGTTAGCATCATCAATTTTCGTGGCCGCACCACTCACGCTAAACCTTAATTTTTTTCTTACTTTTCCAACTGTTAATTTTTTGCTCTTTGGCTATGGCGGATCTAGGATTTTGGTAAGTGGGGGAGGGCGGAGCCTCAGAGGGCGCACTTTGTCATTAACTTTTCACTCAAAGGGCGCCTATAGTATTGCATCCTTCGCGTCCGACTTTCGGTGGCTGTCATTTTTGTGGATCGTGCTTTTAACAAGTTCTGACCCTCCCTCCCACCGCCATAACAGGTTTTTGCTGCTCTGCTGCTTTTTTAGTGTCCGTTTGTTCAATTTATTAAACCATATTTTGCCTATTTCACTGGGGCGGGGGCAATTTCCGGGCACTGGGGAGGCATTTCGGCCGACTGGGGGGCAAATGCCCCCCCCCCAGTTAACATGTTAAAAAATGGCCTGCTGCAGACAGTGTAAGACACACAAACTTACACGCATAAAAACACGCATTCGGCCGCCCTCTCACGCCTACTCACTCATTCCAAACGTTTCACCACCATCTACGTTTTGCTACGTTTTGCGATCAATGTTTCGCTCGATCTGAGCCTCCTCTTTTCTTCCTTTGTATCCCGAATTCACGCTATCCCCTCTTTCTCTTCCATATCACTCCTCAGTCCCTCCGCTCTCCGCTCTCCCTCTCTCTCTCTCTCTCCCTCTCTCTCTCCGCTCCCTCTCTTTCTCGCTCACGGGACCTGGGGCCGCGCCGTCTGCTGGGAGCGAGCTGCAACGATCCGGGGCCAGCCAGCTGACACACAATCAATGCCACCGGGCTGGCCGCCGGTGGAGGCCGGCTCGGCTCTCACTTCTCTGCCTTCTCACTTCTCTCACCGCTGCACTGCTGCTCCCGATCACTGGCCCAGAACACTGCATTCGGCATACGGAAACGATCGGCTGGGGGTGTAAGAGATGCACAGGTCGATGCCTGTCCGGTTGATGTGACTTCGCATTATTAGAGAGCCTAGACCCTTCAGAGGTGTCTGAGAACTTTCCTTGTACAGAATGATCGCATCAAGGGTTCGATAGGTGAAGCAAAGGCGCTGAAGCACCCTCAAACCGCTAATGCGGAAGCATGATTGTATCATCATTTGATGTAACTTCTTCCAGCTCGGAAACGTGCAGCAGAGTGAGTGAAAACACCGGAATGCTTTCCACTAAACACAATAAAGGAAAAGTGGGACATTCATAACTGGGATTTGATGATGATTAGAGTTTTAGGGCACTGCAGCTGCAGAGGCTATACTTGCCCGATAACTGGAATTTGAACTGAGATAGCTATGTTATAGAAAATTTCGAAAATCCACTTGATCATTCTTCCATTATTCCCAGAACTTACCGTTCGCGGACAAAAAATGTCAAAACCCATCCCCTGTCGATCCCGTCCTCCTCGGCTAGTCACGTGGTGTGAGGTGATCATTACTAACCAAAGCAACGTGACCTAATGTTCACGCCCCGTTGAATGGAAAAGTCTCTTTTGCCCTGGCCTGCTCTAAACGTCCGTACTGAGCGTGACTTTGGCACTGGCGATAATAAAGGCGCCTGACTTACTTTCAGAGGTGGGCACCACCACCAAAATGTCGAAACCACTGCCGATGCTTCCGCTCCTTGTGCTGACTGAAACCGTTACCGCCACCAACGTTAATTTTTCAAAGTCGCAAAATCGTTACCCGTTACTCCGCTATTACTTCTTTCAATCATAAAATGCTACTAAATCAATACATAAAAGTTGCTTTTCATTGTTCTCTTAAAAAATAAAACTCAAGGGGAAATGCTGCTATGACATGTAAACATTGCAGGTTTATTGCAAAATATGCAGAGGAAGTAATGCAGCGAAAACATTTTTGCAATCTTTTTTTGCTTGTTTTTATAAATATGGAAATGTATCCCAATCTCCATTTAATAATTGCTTTGGGTGGTGGCCCCCTTAACCATCGCTCCGTTGTGGGGGGAGGTGTTTGAACACCCTCGCTGGTTTTTTTCCGGCGGCACCCAAAAACGGCGACGTGAAGCTCCACCGTAATTGGCACACCTTATCCTTGATTAATTCTGCAACTGTTCCCAAAATTTAAGGTTGGGTTATCTCAAGTCAAGTCACCAGTGCAGGTCAAGTGACCTCACGTCCAAAAAATGTTTATGATATCCTAAGTAAGAACAGAGATAATCTATTCAGTTGAAACTCATATCACATAATGGACCCACAAATTAATCCAAGATATATCCAGTGATTTTTATTGATGACCTAGGGTCAGGTACTGATTATTACATCTTCATTGGAAATGCATAGAAAATGGGAATTGGCCAACAAATCGTTATATTTATAACGGAACAGCTTATAATGCTTTCTCATTCTCCAAATCGTAGCATCCGAGGCCCCTTTCCAGGCTTACGCTGCAAGTTTGGACCTGTGACATCTGAGAGGTAATGTGAGACTACTTAAGCAGGCTTTCAGACTTGGGTCAATAACTTTGCAATAAATGTTGATCAAGCTTTCATTTTGATACCGTTACGTTTTGATTATTATTTCAAGTTGATTGATATGCATATTGACTGTACCAAGCCATATTGTGACCTTGACCTGAGCTTAGGTCACGGAATTTCTTATGTTTTGACGTGGTATAGTCATATAATGTACCATTCGATTTGTCATAATGAGAGGAGGCAAATGGTACCTACAATTTTGCTCTAACGTAACTTCAGACGCTAGAGCCCCGAATCTGATCGGAACTGCCACCTTATTTATTTGACCTGTCATGATCTCAATATTGACCTCAGCCAAAAAGTGACTAATTGAGTTTCTTCATGTATTGTATGAGTTTTTCACCAGCGTTTGCATTTTTTCACTATTCCTCATAGTAATCGAGATCGAGGGGGTGTTTGAAAAGCCCCCTTCCCACCAGGGCGAATGTGGCTTGGAGGCCCACCGGGGCGGGTGTTAAGCCAACAAACTATCGGTATCGGTAGTGTTTTTGAATTTTTGAATTCTTTCGAGTCTACTTTCCACTACGCTGCTATTTTTTATTACATAAACTACTATTACTGTTGCGCATACCATTTCGAAAGTCCACAAAAGAATCTGGCTTTCCAAGTCAGATCTATAATTTGATACCATCGCAATCGTGTGATGGTATCAAATTATTATTATTAAAGAATAGGCGCAATCCCACCATTACGCCTGCATTTTAAACCGAGTGGTTACGTAATAACGTCTCTACTTGGTACATTGCTAAGTCATAGTTCGGTGACCTTGAATGACATTGACCTCAAATGTTTAGAGGACTTAGAAAACTTGACCATAGGCCACTGTTTGTGTATTTTTGACTTTTTCCGCATAATTATGGCATTTTCCAGCTTGTTTCCAGCACGACCCAGATTTGACCTATAACACGTGTATCGACGGGGTCGAGCCACCTTCGCTTTGACGGGCATGCCATTGGCAGATACCTGCCCCCCCTAAGATCTCGAGAACCATGCTAGAAAGCAAAAAAACGGCACACGGTGTTAGGTCGGCTAGTCTAAAAACATCTTAATAATTTTTGTCAGGTCACATTTAACGTCATTATAGGTCAAGACATGCCACCATAGGGATAGCATGTTAATGAAGGTTTCAGCCATTACATCTGAACTACTAAAAATAGAGCAAAATAATCTAGACCATTGGAATCCTCGCAGCAAGCAAAACCAAATGATATATAGTATGACCTTGCTATGTCAAACCAGGTCAAATCTAGGACTTGACCTGATCTGAGGTCAGGTCAAGGTCAAATTAGTTCAAAATGCATATCATTAGAACTGCAAGGATGAGGCAAACCTATTCCCGTTAATAGAAATGATCCACCACCATCCACTACTAAGTTATTTGATTCAAACAATTTTCCCCGTGTATTTCCAAGGGAGAGGTCATATTTCGTATCTGACCTTGGGTCATCAATATAAAAAGTACCGGAGCATTTTTTAGACCTCGGAGGGACCATTGTGTGATATGCGTTTCAATCGGGTAGATTCGCCCTGTTCTGACTTATGCCTTCTTAACCTTTTTTAGGTGAGGTCACTGGACTTGCACTCGTGACCTGACCTAAAAAGGTGCAGCCTTAAAATCTTAGCTAAAGTTATAGAAATTATCCGAGAAAAGGTATATTGATACCTTGAGGAAGTATGGCAGCGCTACGCGCCGCTGTTTTTATTATATCTCCAAAAAACCCAAGGGAGCGGCTACCCGCACCCCATCAATGTGCGTGTTAAGCCCTCGTTTGCATTGAAGATATTGACCTAAGTCAATGAAGCTCTACTATAATATAAATCACCATCACCTCCACATACTTCCAAATATGCATTTTAAAACCCTCTTGTTTTTTAACCCTCGCCCCACCGGGGGGCCATCGATGGCCCCCCTAAGGTTTTTCCGGGATAGCAGAAAAACGACGAGGCGCAGCACCGCGGTTAAGAGCTCTACCTCTCACTGCATCATTTTCCCATCATCCCTGAAATTTTTTACCCCGGGTCACCCAAGGTCAGGTCACCAGACGAGGTCAACCAAGGTCACCTCACTTCACCTTTAGAGCTCTGTAAGAGCTACATTTCAAAGTCGATCGATTTGAAACTTCCTACGCTTCATGACCCGTCCAGGGTCTACAAGGTGTATATCCGGGATTTTTCGATTTCGTGCCCTGAGGTCAGGTCACGAGGCGACCTCTCCCATTGGAAAAGCATGGGGAAAAGCTATTTCATGATATAAAACCCACAAAAATGATTGCAAATACTCAGACTGCTCAGAACAACGTTTTTGGACACCCTTTCACGGATCCCAGGGGTCATATTTTCCCTTTGACTTTTCCAAGGTCATCCAAGGTCACCAGAGGTCAAAAACAGTATTTTGACAATAACTTTTGACCTAATTGAGCTAGAGCGGTGAAACAAACATCATCGTGTTTGTCTTGTCACTGGCTTTCATTTGATATACGGCAAGGTCACTTTTTGACCTTTCGTGACCTCAGGTCATATTAGGTCACGAGGTGACCTCTGGCGGTCAAACCACTGGCGGGAGGTCTTTACGTTCCACATAGCGGAAAAAGTACTGGCAATTTGCTATCAAATGTACTTTACCAGGCCTCAATAGCTCTAATGACATAAGAGTTATGCCCAGTTTGCTTAATCATTGCATATTTGAGTGAAAATAGCTGATCTTGACCTAATTTGACCTCTGGAGGTCAAACCATTGACCTGAGCACTAAAACATGCGAAGTAATTTCTTACTGAATTCACGCGAGCTTTCTATTGCACTTTGCAGATTTGCGCTAACGCCCATATTTTTGGAGTTAGAGGGGGGCCATCGATGGCCCCCCCGGTGGGGCGAAGGTGGCGCCGGACCCCCGGTGGGGCGCGGGTTAAATCTCAGAGGGGGAAACTTTAGGGCCCCTTCCATTGCACGTTGACGCCAGATTCCTTTCCATTGCGCGTGTTAAAGCGTACGAAAATTTAATGCAGAGAGCCATAAGTGTCGCCACCGGCAAAAAAGTGGGGGGCCAGCCAAACTTCAACCTGATGCTGACAAAAAACTTTCAACATCAGGACCAAAAACTGTTCGAATTTGGGCTCCTCGCTGCATTCCGCAGCGGCTGGATATAAGAATGTCCGGTTGTCTCTCATTTTGACTGAGATCAGGAAATTTTTGGCCAAAAGTGGGGGGCCAGGCCCCCCTGGCCCCCCCCTTTTCCGACGCGTATGCAGAGAGCCTTAAGTGAAATAAAATATGCCAATGGTCGTTTCACGATACGCTCTACAAAACTTCTATCTCAGTTCAGAACCCATGATAAAAGTGAGACACACATTATGTTTTAGATACTAATATACTCCAAAGTTTCCCCGCGTAGAAAACGTTGTGCCTGATGGGCTTTGGGCTTTGAAGGTTTTAATTGCTAATAATTTAGTACACTTATCGTGAGGTACCAGCCACCCACAAAGTCTGCCAAATAGGCCTTGTTGCGCTGAGCCTAAACGATGGCCTTTCTATGCTGATTTCAGCGAGGGAACCATTTGGTAGGAAGGCAATGACAATGGGATGGTTCTAACATGGCGGTTGGCTGCGTTCCAGCTCAATGAAAGGGAATCGGCGGAGGAGGCATTCACACTAAGTTACCACCTCCCCACTCCTACATGCTGGTTGGAGTGGTTGGATCGACGTCTTGGCAACGGTTGCGCAAAAGCAGAACTCAGTATAAAGTGCGTGAATGCTGTGACAGATTGCCCATATCAAAGCAATTGGACTGAATCAGCAATACCGATGTCTTATGTATGACAGAAGATGCAAACTATTTAGGGATACACCGGTTGGAGCCAAATAGCCACCAGACCTGGATACCCACCATTTTTCGCCAATCCGGAAATCGCTAATCCGCTAAATTTACTGGTTATATTGACCACCCGGCTGGCTTTCACCATCAGCGGCGACCAGTCTAATCGGATCACGTTAACTGAATGTGTGTACGTCTGCTCACCACATACGTGTGCCCATATAGCTGGATGGGTGCTACATAACCTTGACAGATTGATGCTCCCTAAAGCCAAACTAACCAGCCATATATGCGCGTGATAGTGGGATATAATTTTTTATGAGTATACATGTTTACTTTGGTGTGAATTCTGTTTTAACCCTCGCCCCGAGGGCGAGCATCAATGGCCCGCCCTACGGTTTTCTGGATAGCAGAAAAACGACGAGGCGCAGCACCGCAGTTGAGGGCTCTATCTCTCACCCCATCATTGTGCTACCATCCCTGAAATTTATTACCCCGGGTAACCCAAGGTCAGGTCACCTGCGAGGTCAACCAAGGTCACCTCACTTCAACTTTTGACCTCTATAAGAGCTACAGTTCGAAGTCGATCGATTTGAAACTTCCTACACTTCATGACCCCTCCAGGGTCTACAAGATGTATCTCCAGGATTTTCCGATTTCGTGACCTGAGGTCAGGTCACCAAGTGACCTCTCCCATTGAAAAAGCATGGGGAAAAGCTGTCTTATGATCTAAAAGTCACAAAAACGATTTCAAATGCTCGGCTTGCTCAGAAAAGCGTTCTTGGACACCCTTTTCGGATCCCAGGGGAAAAGTTTGCCCTTTGATCTCTCCGAGGTCATCCAAGGTCACCAGGGATCAAAAACAGAACTTTGACCATACCTTTTGACCTAATTAAGCTAGAGCGCTGAATCAAACATCATTGTGTGTGTCTTGTCACTGGCTTTCATTTGATATACAGTAAAGCTACTTTCTGACCTTTCGTGACCTCAGCTCATAGTAGGTCACGGGGTGACCTCTGAAGTTCAAACCACTGGCGGGAGGTCATTACTGTCCTCATAGCGGAAAAAGGTCTGACATTGTTCTATCGAATGTACTTTACCAGAGCTCAATAGCTCTAATGGCATAAGAGTTATGTCCAGTTTGCTTAACCATTGCATATTCGAGTGAAAATAGCCTATCTTGACCTAACTAAATTTGGAACAAAACTATATGTCCAACCTTTAAATGTATAACGGAAGTTCCTCCAAACAAACATGTGCTTAAAAAATATATCAGAGAAGTATTCTTTTGCAATTATAGAATTCTTAATAATGAGCCTCGATGACCGGCGCTGATGGTGGTGATGATGCACCGGAGCACAATGTGTGTGGGTGTGGGCGTGCGTGTATGTGAGTGGGATAGTGTGCTTGTAGGTGGGCGAGAGGGAGTACTTGTGGGTGGGAAGGTGGATGTCTGCCGTGCGTGGGTGGGTGACTGCGGTACTCGGTGTGTGTGGGTGTGTGTGTGTGGATGTGTAGGCAGGCGTGCGTGCGTGGATTCGGATGTGTGTGTGTGTGTGTGTGTGTGTGTGTGTGTGTGTGTGTGTGTGTGCGTGCGTGCGTGCGTTCGTGCGTGCGTGCGTGCGTGCCTGCGTGCGTGCGTGCGTGCGTGCGTGCGTGTGTCTGACTCCCTGCTGCGCTTGCTTGCTAATTTGCCTGCTTGCTTGCTTGCTTGCCTATGCCTGCATGTCTGCCCTAATTTGCTTTCTGTCTTCCGAGTTCTCTGGCGAATGTTACTAGGCCTCTATCTTTTTCGCCAGAATCTCGGAGGGGCTAACACGAATCTCCAGTTTTGGGTAGTCCCGTTTGGAAAAAGACTAACAATCTAACCGGTAATGAGGTAAATTATTGTGCATTTAACCTAAATAGACCTGTATTCCTGCTCCCTGTATATTTACAGGGAGCTACTACTGGCAGTTTTTACTAATAGTATGATATTTATTATGCTTTCTTTAAGTTACTTTCTTTTTCCTAGCAGGGCGTGCCGCGACTTGTAATATTTTATGTTCTGGTGGTGTTAACGTAAGGGTACTGTTGTCGTTGGGATCGCGGAGGGGGCACGCCTGGCTACCCGTTTAAATGGATGGCGGACCTTTTCTAGAAAAAAACTGGACCTCAGGAGGTCAAACCATTCACCTGAGCGCTTAAAAATGTGAAGTAATTTCTCACTGAATTCATGCGAGCTTTGTAATGCATTTCGAAGATTTGCGCTAACCCCCAATATGTTTGGAGTTAGGGGGCCCATCGATGCCCCCCGGTGGGCCGAAGGTGGCGCCGGACCCCCGGTGGGGCGCGGGTTAAGTGTCATGGAATGGCCGTGCCAGGGCTTTAGCCTCTTGCAGACTACTGTGCCGATCTCACACTGAACGCTATGTGTTGTATGCGCACCAATAAATATTCTCATCGTCAGAATCATCATCATCATCATTTGTATTACACTTATCGCTAATACGCCGATTTTGGGTTTGCTGACCCACTAGCACTAACCTGAAATGTGTGCTTGCTAATCAAGTTTACAACAACCGTCCCATGTGATTAATTGCAAGCTGTATGTGTGTTAATATTAATAACTGTTGAGGTTTAAGGACACACCAACTGCCAAGGTTATTCGGCATGGCCAACTCTCACCCTGTTGGTAGGGATCTTGGGGATCAAATCAACTTGTTCAGAGGCTCCGCCGTGACTTGAACCCGGGACCGGTGGCTTAAGAGCTTTTAGGTTATCCACTAAGCCAGCAATCCCCCTGTATGGGTGTTGATGAACAAAGCTTAGATAGGAGCTACCCGACAGCCAGTGATAGCCTTCGATAAATAATCGAGCCTTGGGACCTCCTCTTCCTCGGCCAGGCTCATGGCATCGGCGCTATACCGGGCCAGCGGGACGAAGGTGACGGCGTTTTCTCTCACAAAAAGTGTTTAGCAGAGTTGTGATTTGACACTTCGCAAATCGCTAAGTCGTACATTTTTCCTTAGTCCGCTAGTTAGCATGTTAGCGATTAGCTATGTTACACCCCATGTTAGTTTCTTGGTCTTTTCGTATGAAGCATTTCATCCCTAGTTTGACCGTATGCAAACTGTCCGTATCTTTGCCTGATGAGGTCTGTGAGATTGAGTTGGCTGTGAAGAATAACGTCCTCGTATTTGCCTGGCCCCCGAGCTGTGATTAATAACCGAAACAAAGGCCTGTCTGCCTTATCTGCTGCCACCTGATTTCGAGGTCGCCTGCCCCAGTCTGGTTAATTACGTCAGACCAACTGCACACACGTAATTCTGAGCCAAGCTGGCTGAGAAAGGCTCCGTGCTATTTTGGGACGTCAAAAAGCTTCAGACTTGCCATGAAATCTCAAATCTATGGCATTATGTGAAACCAGTATTATGTAATTGCTGATCTTTATTCATGAGATGGTCAACGAGAGGTCTTGTGCAGTGCGGTAAATGTTAAACGCCAATATTGATGCTGGAATGATTTATTCGTTAGAGCCTATTATCTTAAACCTGCGCTGCGGACTAAATAGTGAAACGGTTACTCTTTTGGAAGCACGGGGGAAAATATTAAAACTTTAAAGGCCAGTATATTTTCGTTCTCTAGCACCATCGCCTCATTTGTGGGACAGTAAGCCTGGTTAGAGGGCCACTACAGGTTTTAGAAAATTACACAATAACTATTTTTTGGTGATTTAAGAGGACTAGTGGATTAAAACAACAGTCTGGTTTGAGCTCCCGGTTCCCAGTAATCTAAAACCTGAGGTGATTGGGACCAAAAATAATCACTGATCACTTCAGCATTTTTGCTTGAAAATTAGTGACAATTTTTGGTCCCAATCCCCTCAATTGGGATTAGTCCTCCCCAATTCCCTCTGATCACTTCAACATTTTTTTGCAAATTAGAGTCCAGATACGACTAGTGGATTCAATTAAAAGTTGAGCTGATAACTTTACAACATTCCAATTCTGCCGCGGGTAATACCCGTGGTGCCACGCCAGCCATGCGAGAGAGAAAAGACCTTTCCTGAATTATTTAAGCTGTAGGAGAAGGTATGTGTATTGCACCTCCCTAAGGGAAATCACTTGCTAGACGAATGTCTCCTATTCAATCTCGGTACTGTGGATTAAATTACAAAAATTTTATCATTTTTTGTTGAGAAAACAGTTCCTGGCCTGAAAATAGTGTGTTCTAAAAGTGAATTCCAATTTGAGTGAAACTATGCAAAGGGCGCATTTGCCAAAGTGTGAGGGAAATTGCACCCGGGTGAGGGCACATTTAGATTTAATTGCTCCCTTCCCTCATACCATATTAAGTCCATAGCACGGCAGAAATAAGCATTAGCAAAGGAGCAAATGGGGCTCGGCTACCTCCCAAGCTTTTCATCTGGAGGGCCTGGAAGTCATTTTAATGTGGTATTCTTGCATTCACAATGGCTTGTAATAATAAAATCACACTCATACGGAAAGGCTTTAGATTTGATTTTTCAACATACATTTGGATAGGACGCATTTGACCAGGGCGCAATTACTTTTTTACATTTAAATCAGAGGTGTCTGCCTTAAAAATTTACCACCAAGGGAAATTTATAATTGTTGCTTTCAGAATATTCAATGAATACCTGACTTTGAAATTAAAACTATCGATTTTGGAATGTGACAGACGCATTCTTATTTTTCGGACTCATAAACCCGTGCAGATTTACGGAAGTACAGAATTTATTTGCTAGCTGATTAAAATACATTCTTATGTAGGAATTCATTGAAACGTTGGGAAAATGTATTGATTGAAGGTGAGAACTGGATTAAGCTGACCAAAACAAACTGTCAGTACTACCTTTCTCTGTTATAAGGGGGCGCAATTAGTTAGGGGGCGCAATACACACATTTTCCCCTAAAGGACGAGTACTCAGTGATAGCCGGCCCAGGAATCGTTAGTTTTATATTAAAAGAGCATAACCAAATCCAGATAGCATCTTTGGTCCAATAAACCCACGACCATTGTGTTAACTTTCCTGTTCTTTTATTTACAAAAAACATCGGGGTAATGTGTCAGATATTTTTCAAGCAACAGGATGCAAGAGAGCGAAAGAGATAAGAATAGGCAGGAATAACGCTAATCCGGGGTACCTTGGGTTCGGGTATACCTTGGGCAGGAATAAGAATAATTCGCGTAGATTTTGCGATAATTCTGCATAGATTTGTGTACTATCTAAAAAGAATTGACGGATTCTAAAAGCCGGAAGTCTTTCTTCAGCCAGAATGCATAATTGAAAAATGAATATTCTCAAAATGTAAATATTCTAAGGCATGAAATGTTTGCCTAATGTATGTATGTATGCATAAATACATATATTAGTGACGAATCTGGGATTTTTAAGGGGGAGAGGGGCTGACCTACACCACCTGTGGGGCGCATTTCTTACATTCTGAGGGGCGACGTCCGTATGTGATTTTTGACGCTTTTTAGGGGGTGTATGTTTTAAGAATATTACCAGTAAGTAGCGGGCGCGATTTGGTTATAAGGGCACCGTAGTCTGGAGAGGGGCGAAAAATTCGGATGGGAGTCTTCGGCTACCACTAAGCCGGCAACCAATGATGAAAGCACCGATGACCGCAGAAGCAGCGATGACCCCGAGAAAGCGTGCCTCTGACCCCGACCCCGAGGAAAAGTGCCTCTGCAAGGTTCACACCCTAAAATAAAATTATTAATATCCTAAAATAAAATTAAGGCGCCTGTTCCGAAGAGTTATCATATCTAAAGGGTGCCCAGAACGCCCCGTTGCCCAAAGGGGATCAGCTCCATGGGTATGGTGGGACACTCTGTTGCATGATCTGGGGAAAACCAGGACGGGGGAAGGTGCAAATTTCGCCCCCCCTCCCCGTGGGGTGTGTGTCAGGTTTTGCTTGATTAAAAATATAGCCCCTCTCTCTCTCTCTCTCTCTCTCTCTCTCTCTCTCTCTCTCTCTCTAAGCGATGTCATCAAAATCTCGCCAAATCTCATGGTCCCTTATTTGTCTGCGAGCTTCATTGTTCTGACTAACTTCACCCTATTGCTTTCAGCCTGGAAACATGGAGAAGTCGGAGCCGCAGAAGAACGACTGCGAGACGATCCGACTCAGTTCGCAGCCTCCACCACCTAGTGCGTTCCGCAAGTGGATCAGAGAGAACTTGCTGCTGGTATTGACTGTTTCCGGTGTGTTCCTGGGCTCGGCCGTGGGCCTGGCAGCCCGGCAGACCACCTACACCAAAGAAGTCGTGCTTTTAGTGGGGTTTCCTGGTGAGCTGCTGCTCAGGAGCCTCAAGATGCTTATCCTGCCACTCATCATCTCATCACTTGTCTCCGGTAAGACCAGGTGCAGACGTGATCTCTCGTCACTTGTCTCCGGTAAGACCAGCTGCAGTGACGTGGTCTCTCATCACTTGTCTCCGGTAAGACCAGGTGCAGACGTGATCTCTCGTCACTTGTCTCCGGTAAGACCGGGTGCAGTGACGTGGTCTGTCATCACTTGTCTCCGGTAAGACCAGGTGCAGTGACGTGATCTCTCGTCACTTGTCTCCGGTAAGACCGGGTGCAGTGACGTGGTCTCTCATCACTTGTCTCCGGTAAGACCAGGTGCAGTGACGTGATCTCTCGTCACTTGTCTCCGGTAAGACCGGGTGCAGTGACGTGGTCTCTCATCACTTGTCTCCGGTAAGACCAGGTGCAGACGTGATCTCTCGTCACTTGTCTCTGGTAAGACCGGGTGCAGTGACGTGGTCTGTCATCACTTGTTTCCGGTAAGACCAGGTACGGTGCCGTCATCTCACTGTTATCTTTACAAGTGCGGTGATGTTTTGATTGTGAAGATCATTACGTATGTTTAAATTTTGGAGGTGGGTTAGAGCCCACTCAGAGCCAGGACTTCGCGCCCTGCCCTACCGTACTTCCCTTCACCTTCGATGCAATATGACCACAACAGTTGGTGTGTCGTTTAAAAAGAAACATTATCATTACTGTTATTGAAGGTGAAAAACTCGATAGACAACCAAATTGGCAAAGAAAGGTACACACATGTACTTCAATCGATATAAATTCAGTTAAAAGACAGTTTACCGTATTTTGCAATGTTTGTGATTTGCCTTTTAGTCTAGAACGGAACCCAAACCCTTTAGATGCTGTCAGATAGTGACAGCGGAGATTTTCAGCATTATCCTGAAACTCTTTCCGGTGGATATGAAATAATCCAGCATTTTACACCCACTGACCGGACGGTGGTAGCAGGGTTTGTAAAAGGGCATCACGACCTTATTAGTTTGATTACTGCCATCGAGGTAGCAGTCTTCATGCTTCCATTATAGTTTGACAGAGTTTTCTCGTATTTTCGGCCTGCACCAATACACGTTGTTTTCATTACGACTTGAATATTTGCTCTTGAGATTATGTATTAAGTGTTTAGCTGCTATTCCCAACGTTCTCTTCCTTCACATGTGAGGTATAAACTGCTTGCCATTCATTGCACACCTTGCAGAATACTCATTTATATTGCCCATTCAGGGCTTAAGATTTGATAGATCCTATTTAAGGGGGATAACTAAAACCAAAACCTACTCCAATCATCATCGGCGTATAAAACAGCTCCCTAGCAAACCAAAGGAAACGCGAGTGATTAACACCCGCACTGGAGGGGGGTCTGGCACTAACGTGCACTGGAGGGGGGGGGCCTGGTAGGCCCCCTAAGATCTCGGAAACTAAGAGGGTTAGAAAAACGCCACTTGGTAGGTGGGTGGAGGCTATAGTGATCTACATGATGACAAATTTTATTGACCTAGGTCAATATCTTTAAGGCCAAACGAGGTCGTAAAGGTCAAATATTGGCCATGCTGGGATCGATTGGTAAATGCTGTGATTATGCAGGAAAATGGCGGGAATAAGCTAAAGGCGGACAAGGTTCATAGAGAAGAGGTCTCAAAGAGGCTTCACCACAACTTTTGGCTCAAGGTTATTCAAGGTCATTGACCTTTAAGGTCACCATATGGTATAATACTTATAATGTACACTTTAACTAACACTGTAGCCACCGTTTGGCGGGAAGTGAGGATTGACTTTTGCCAATGACCTTTGACCTTGACCTTTGACCTTGACCTTTGTATTGGGGTACCCTACCGATGACGTCATAGCATAATATATGTCAGACGGGGTAACGTCATTTGGCCGGACGCACAGTGGTCAGTGACCTTGAAAGTGCAGATATGACCTTGACCTGTGACCTTTGACCTTGACCTTGACTTTCATGTGAAGTGACCTTGGCATATAGTCCCGCTTATATGACGTTATGACGTCACCACTCGGTCTTCAATGCAAGCTAACTGGTCCGACCGCGCGTTTACGGCGATCTCAAAATGCAGGTCTGATTTTGAAAGCCTATAAGTCAAAAAATTTTCGGCCGATTTTCAAAAAGTCTTCACCAATCGACGCGCTATTTAATTATGTTAAATGTGGCCACGTGTCGTTTTTCGGCTACAAGCGGTTCTTCGGCCACGTCGGAAAAATAGGTCGGGGGCCTCCAAGGCCCCCTCCAGTGCGCGTGTTAATATCCATCCTGGTTGAGTTAAAAGACAAAAAATACGCCTAAAGCACCTCAGAATGGTCCTACTTCTTATTAAGCATGATTACTGAAGGGTCACGCTGCGCCTGGGAGTTTTCCCAACACAGGGATACAATCATTATGAACGACCCGACATTTACACTTATGAACGACCCGATCCGGCCAGGCCTGGCCCGACTCGCTTCCCGTTCTGGACGGTCCTTATCTTGATCCAATCTGGGCGCAAATGGAGGCAACCAAACTCTTGGAAAGAAGAGCTTCAAATATTTTTACAAATATTGTCAATTCAACACTGATCTTTGATTTTGACATTAGGAACAATATAATGGACATCTCTTCCGCCTAGCATAACCCTCGCCCCACCAGGGCCATCGATGTCCCCCTAAGGTTTTTCCGAAATAGCAGAAAAACAACGAGGCGCAGCACCGCAGTTGAGGACTCTATTTCTTACCCCATTATTTTCTTACCATCCCTGAAATTTTTTACCCCGGGTCACCCAAGGTCAGGTCACCAGGCGAGGTCAACCATGGTCACCTCATTTCAACTTTTGAGCTCTGTAAGAGCTACATTTCGACGTTGATCGATTTGAAACTTCCTAAAATTCATGACCCCTCCAGGGTCTACAAGGTGTATATCCGGGATTTTTTTATTTTGTGACCTGAGATCAGGTCACCAAGTGACCTCTCCTATTGAAAAAGCATGGGGAAAAGCTGTCTTATGATCTAAAAGTCACAAAAACGATTGCAAATGCTCGGCTTGCTCAGAAAAACGTTCTTGGACACCCTTTCACGGATCACGGGGGCCACATTTGCCCTTTGACCTCTCCGAAGTCATCCAAGGTCACCAGGGGTCAAAAACAGTTTTTGACAACTTTTGATCTAATTAAGCTAGAGCGCTGAATCAAACACCATCGTGTATGTCTCGTCACTGGCTTTCGTTTGATATACAACAAGGCCATTTTCTGACCTTTTGTGACTTCAGGTCATATTAGGTCACGAGGTGACCTCTGGAGGTCAAACCACTGGCGGGAGGTCAATACGTTTCACATAGTGGAAAAAGGTCTGGCATTTTTCTATCCAATGTACTTTACCAGATCTCAATAGCTCTAACG
This sequence comes from Lepas anatifera, assembly GCA_034440635.1. NCBI lineage: Eukaryota > Metazoa > Arthropoda > Thecostraca > Lepadidae > Lepas > Lepas anatifera. The sequence continues at coordinate 430,699 of JAOTON010002268.1, read as the reverse complement.
GCATAAGAGTTATGCCCAGTTTGCTTAAGCATTGCAGATTTGAGTGAAAATAGCCGATCTTGACCTAGCTTGACCTCTGGAGGTCAAACAATTGACCTGAGCGCCTAAACATGCAAATTAATTTGTTATTGAGTTCACGCAAGCTTTCTAATGCACTTTGCAGATTTGCGCTAACCCCCATATTTTCGGAGTTAGTGGGGGGGCGATCGATGGTCCCAGTGGGGCGAAGGTGGCACCGGACCCCCGGTGGGGCGCGGGTTAATAGATGCTCATGTCAGCCTCTACTTCGGCACAGAAGTTTAATCTTGACTCCACTTCCGGCCCAGGCAACAGTAGAGGCCACAGTTCCCGGAGCTCGACTCGCTGAGCGATGTCCTATTTCCGTCCGAAGTCGGTCCCATTGTGGACAACTTTTCTCCGCTGCCGGTGAATCGGCCGATTACGGCCTGGCCACGAGGACGTTTCAGTCACCGTCAGGAGGGCCGTGGAGCCTCGCTGTCGACCCGTAATGGGATGAAAGGCATGGTTAAATCAGGACTGAAATTGGCTGGAATGTGAATGTGGTAACGCCCTTGGCGAAATCCATAGAGGCATTGATACATTTATATTTTCATGCATGGTTAGAGGAAGCCCTTGTATAGTTGTAGACCTCGAATTAGAAAGAAAAAAACAAAAAATATGGGCATTAAAGGTAAATACGCATTGCGTAATTGTTTGTTGTTTATAAGCGGGATGGTCTATGCCACTAGGAAAGCTATGTAGTTAATCAAAGTTGGCTGGAGTTTGAGATCCCTCAATCGCTGTGAAGTAAAGTTAGATGGAGACTAAAAGTTGGCATTATTTAAGATTTCAACTAACGGGATACGTGTATGAGTTTAATAAATAAATACGTGAACAATTGGGCGACTCGGGGTGTACACTTGTTTCGCAAAACTTTGCTTCCTTGGTATTTTATGACGTCATTAAATTTGATAATTATGACGAGTCTCAAAAAGTGTCAATTTCCCTATTCCTGGTGATAGACAAAGTTGATTATTTTTATCCTGTTTTTCTCATCTGTGCTAGTATCGAGATACGTCATTTCTAAATAGCCAGTGGGCTTTTAGCCTAAAATACATGCCAGGGTAAGAAGAAGATTATATGCTTTACCCTGGCCTTACTGGATATATTTTACACCTTCACTCTATGGTTTACTCTTTTCAACCCTCCCTCCAACTTTTTGGGACCTAAGAAAGGTAGGAAACCACAGTAAGTTGCAGTGGGTTGCTGGTGGCCTTAACTTTTTGTGATTATATTATTTTTGGACCCTAGCTTAACTGGTTAGCTTGAGAGTTCATGAATATATTCGGGCTGAAATCACGTACAATACAGTCACGGCATGCTTTTGCACCAACTCTTAGTGACGGAACAACACAGAGGCGCTGAGATGTTAAAAACTGCCAACTAGCCATTTGCGGATCCAGTAGCAACTTTTGGAGGGGGCCAAATCAACGTTTTAGGGTTCTAAATTGACAAAAAATCGCAAAAACATAGGATTTTTTAAATACAAAACGGCAAAAATTGGTCCTTTTGGGACCAAAATATACTATTTTAGGCTTTGAAGGGCCACGGCCTTTTTGTCCGCCTTGGATTCGCCAGTGAACATGCCAACTAGTGATCGCGGCAGACCTTGAACTTTGAAATCGCAAAGTGGAGCCGAGAATACCTATACAAAATCCAAACCAATGCGGTAGTTGAAAGAAAACGAAAAGCCCCAGGGAAGGTGGGACCTTACAGCGCAGTTACTTTGATTAAAAAGAAATGATAATGTAAACTCGTCCCTATATTTGGATAGGCATCTTAACCCGCGCCCCACCGGGGGTCCGGCGCCACCTTCGCCCCACCGGGGGCCATTGATGCCCCCTCTAACTCCGAAAATATGGGCGTTAGCGCAAATCTGCAAAGTGCAATAGAAAGCTCGCGTGAATTCAGTAAGAAATTACTTCGCATGTTTTAGTGCTCAGGTCAATGGTTTGACCTCCAGAGGTCAAATTAGGTCAAGATCGGCTATTTTCACTCAAATATGCAATGATTAAGCAAACTGGGCATAACTCTTATGTCATTAGAGCTATTGAGGCCTGGTAAAGTACATTTGATAGCAAATTGCCAATAATTTTTCCGCTATGTGGAACGTAAAGACCTCCCGACAATGGTTTGACCTCCAGAGGTCACCTCGTGACCTAATATGACCTGAGGTCACGAAAGGTCAAAAAGTGACCTTGCCGTATATCAAATGAAAGCCAGTGACAAGACAAATACGATGGTGTTTGTTTCACCGCTCTAGCTTAATTAGGTCAAAAGTTATTGCTAAAATACTGTTTTTGACCTCTGGTGACCTTGGACGACCTTGGAAAAGTCAAAGGGCAAATATGACCCCTGGGATCCGTGAAAGGGTGTCCAAAAACGTTGTTCTGAGCAGTCTGAGTATTTGCAATTATTTTTGTGGCTTTTATACCATGAAACAACTTTTCCCTATGCTTTTCCAATGGGAGAGGTCGCCTCGTGACCTGACCTCAGGGCACGAAATCGAAAAATTCCGGATATACACCTTGTAGACCCTGGAGGGGTTATGAAGTGTAGGAAGTTTCAAATCGATCGACTTTGAAATGTAGCTCTTACAGAGCTCTAAAGGTGAAGTGAGGTGACCTTGGTTGACCTCGTCTGGTGACCTGACCTTGGGTGACCCGGGGTAAAAAATTTCAGGGATGATGGGAAAATGATGCAGTGAGAGGTAGAGCCCTCAATCGCGGTGCTGCGCCTCGTCGTTTTTCTGCTATCCCGGAAAAACCTTAGGGGGCCATCGATGGCCCCCCGGTGGGGCGAGGGTTAAAACCGACGATCTATTCTCGTTTCAGGTGGTGGGATCCTGGATGGTTAACACTGTCTCGGCAATACATGTCCTAAGCAAACCCGATGAGCGACCCAAAGCCCCGGGGTGTCCTGTATCCCTCAACCCTCCTCCGGGATCACCAACTTTGGTCCTATGGCAATAGGCCATCCGAATGGCATCCACTTGCAAATTTAGCACAGTTGCGTCCCCCGCCGGTCGGTCAAACTGCCGCAGGCAGTGGTAAACGGCAGAAACAGGGCGCAGCCGTCAAAACATCCTGTCAGTAATGCCTGCAGTTAATAATCAACTTATATTGTCTACTTGGTTGCATAATGGCACGACCGACAATTTTTTTAACATGAATAATATCTCTTTGGTGGCTTCACTTTTCTGCAGAATGCGTTTGCTCATTCATTTATTCCCGAGAGGGCGCACAGCATCGGCGAGGTGTCTTCCTAGATATGGGAACAATATCACTTCTGAGCGACAATGCCCGGCTCGGCCCGACCGACACGCTAACGAAAAGCTCATATCTCCGAAGGGTGCAACATAATTTGACGGGGTCTATAGCATCATCGATGGGCGGGATTCTGGCAAAGCTCATGGCACGTGCAAAAGGAGCGGAATGACAAATCATCAACTTTGCGTCACTTATTACCTCATTTCTCTGTTTTGCTTATCTAAAAAACGAAATTGGTGTACAGGAAGCAAAAATGCTGTGAGTTACCAGGTGAAGGCTAGTTTTATCTTAGATTAAGACACTCGCGTACAGGTGCCAAAAAAGGTGAACAGATTTTAAACGCACGCTTTTATAAAAGAACTGTGAATCCAGTCACAATGCAATTTCCAACATACATTCGGGCTAATCAAGGTATCAGGAAGACCAAGGTAGGACTGGTATCATTTCGTGTCCTACTACGCCACGTGCGTACATGTGTGACCCTCCTCGATATTTACGTAATTACCGGCTTTATTGGGATGAAGCTTCGTATGCATATTTGCGCCAGCAAAATGAATGGACTGCACCGATTGGCACTAGAGCCATGCCTCACGTGCGCACGTGCACGCCCTTCATTTATGAAAATATGAAATTGTGGGGGAAAATCCAAGGATGTGCCACGATATCTCGGGCAGATGCTGTGTTGCGAGTTTCGCGCTGGATTGCTCTTATGAATGTTTGCTATATGGTGGATATAAAATCGTGCGGGCACGCGCATTCAGAATGAACAGCTACTCTGGGGTAGGTTTGGATCCTAAATTTTGAAATTGTTGCCCATTGCTCGAAAACTATTGATGGCAGCGATACAAATACTACACCACAGGGTGCAGGATCAAACAACACACAGTCTGCTGTGTCGTTATATAAATATATGGGCTCAATAATTCTGCAAAAAGCTAAAAGAAAAGCAAAACTTTTGAATTTAAACCGGGGTGTGTATTTCCCGAACTATTTGTGCACGATCATGGGTATTAGAAAGCCAAAACATACCAATATGAATCAAATCAAATGAATCAAAGCCAAATCAAACCAATATACCATCTAAACAATAAAAATACAAACAACGATGTGAGGCACGTTCCAGCCCTGAAGGAAATTCAAGGAAGGCACTGTTAATTTGTGGATTCTGCACCTTCTCGGATATAAATCGTAAGTTACATGTGCCAAGAAGTCAACGTAAAAACACTGAAATTTTCGTTTTAGTTGGGAACTACTAAGCCACTACAACCGACAACTTAAAACATAAGCGGAAATGTTGCTGCACCCAAATATTGTCATCCAAAATGTTTATTCTTTTGTATATTGTAAGCCAAAGTAAACTTAACTTTGCTCTTTAAAGGGAATGTGGCACCTCGGTCGAGTCCTGGAATTTAGTGTAATTAGGCGTACTTTTAGTCAAAAATAATGAAACCACTCATGTTTTCTCTGAAAAATGTACAATAAGCTCAATATTTAGTTTTTAAAAATACTCCTCTAGAAAAACAAATAAATATCAGCCTGTGGATGATGTCACGATCTGGCAACCACTACCATACTTGAAACGCTTCAAGGGCTTCGATTGGCTGATGCTCATCGTGACGTCAGCATATGTCGTCACACCAGTAGCTCACAACAATGGCCGCTGGCGACGGGGGCTGAGGGGGGCTGGTGTCAGGTAGGTTTTAGCTTTTTTCTACGGAAATATCAAGTTTCAAGACAAATGAAATATGGAGTACCGGGTTTTCCGATCTGCTTTACAACTTGGCTATCTCAGTTAAAATCACGTTGTGAAGGTGCCACATTCCCTTTAAAGCATATAGATAATACATTTTTCAGAATCCCAACGTGTAAGCTAAAAAGTACATCTTTACTTTCCCTGTAGACAAAAATTTTCCAAAATGATATGCAAATTTCATTGCAAATTTGGCCATTTAGACCAGCGAAACAGCTTCAGTGTTGTTATTCTCATTCACGTTTTTTAGGGGTCCACCGCATGTAAAATTCGTTCATTATGATTTTACTTTAAATGTTCTATATCAGGTACCCAATGGGTTTTCGCCCACACGCACTTTTACTGGTGAATTGAAATTATTCCGCCACCCATGAGTGGAATTTTCATTCTGGAATAACACATATTCATGAAGATATGAGTTATCATTAGTATGGCGGTCGGGGCCCGGGCCGGTCCGGTCCTGTTCCGGTCGTTTAACACCCACCCCGTTGGGCATCCGAGCCACCCTTGCCCTGGTGGGGGCGTTCAAACACCCCCATTAACACGCGCATTGTCGAGGGGCGGGTACCCGCCCCCTCGGGTTTTTTTCGGAGATAGAATAAAAACGACGGCGCATAACGCCACCGTACTTTGACATACCATTTTGCTCATCATTTTTACAACTTATGTGAAAATTTTAAGGTTATGTCATCTCAGGTCATGTCACCAGCACAGGTCAAGTGACCTGACCCAAAAAAAGTTTAGGATTGCATAAGTTGGAACAGGGTGAACTTATCCGATTGAAACTCATATCACATAATGGGCCTACCGAGTTCACTAAAATTTGTTCCGGTATTTTTGATATCAATGACCAAAGGTCAGGTACGAGCCATGACCTCTCCATTGGAAATACATGGGAAAAATAGCTTTAACGAAATACCTTCGTAACGGAAGGTGATAGAGCGTGTTTGTTAGCTGCATTATATTTGCCTTGTCTTTGCAATTCTAATGATATGCATTTGTTTCTATTTTGACCTTGACCTGACCTCAGGTCAGGTCAAATCCTTGATTTGACCTAGCAAGGTCAAATTATATATCATTCGATTCGGCTTGCTGCGAGGATTCATGCAGCTTAAGTCATTTTGCTCTATCTTTACTTGTTCAGATGTAATGCCCGAAAACCTTCATTTACATGTTATCCCTATGATGGCATGTTTTGACCTCTCGTGACCTTAAATGTGAACTGACAAAAAAGGTACAAATATTTTGGATGGAGGAGTAGATGGGCTACCCAACGCCGTTTACCGCTTTGCGCTACCTACCGTGGTCCTCGAGATCTTAGGAGGGGGGGCGGGTACCCGCCCCCCCCGTCAAAGCGAAGGTGGCTCAGACCCCCGTCAATGCGCGTGTTAATCTTGGCTCCTATGCGGGATAGGGGAAAAACATCAACGCTAAAATGTAATGATATCAAAATAAAAGCTTTGTCACCATTGTTTAGACTTTATTGACCCAAGTCTGAAAACCTGCTTACGTAGTCCATGACCTTTCGGAGGTCACAGGTCCAAACTTGCAATATGAACCTAGAAATAGGCCTAGGATACCACGATTTGGAGGATAAGAAGTTATTCTAAGTTGTATATACAGAAACAGAACTGCTAGTCACTCAATTCCCGTTTTCCCCCATGCATTTTTAACGGAAAGGTCCTTAGCCCACCGATATGAAAAATCCTGAAATATATGTTTTAGTTATTGGTGGGCCCATTATGCGGTGCAGTTTCAATTGGATATATTCACCCTGTTCTTACTTAACACGCGCATTGACGGGGTCTGAGCCACCTTCGCATTGACGGGGGGCGGGTGCCCACCGCCCCTAAGATCTCGAGAACCACGGTAGGTAGCGAAAAACGGCAAACGGTGTTGGGCTGCCCATCCACTTCTCCATCAAAAACATTTGAACCATTTTTTGGCAGGTCACATTTAAGGTCACGAGAGGTCAAAACATGCCCGTCATAGGGATAACATGTAAATTCAGTTTTTCGGCCATTACATCTGAACAAGTAAAGATAGAGCAAAACAACTTAAACTATATGAATCCTCTTAGCAAGCCGAATCGAATGATATATAATTTGACCTTGCTAGGTCAAATCGAGGATTTGACCTGACCTGAGGTCAGGTCATGGTCAAATTAGATAAAATGCATATCATTAGAACTGCAAAGCCAAGGCGAGTCTAACGCAACTAAAATAAACGCTCTATCACTATCCGTTACTACGTTATTCAGTTAACACCATTTTCCCATGTATTTCCAATGGAGAGGTCATGCCTCGTACCTGACCTTAGGTCATCGATATCAAAAATACCGGAACATATTTTAGAGAACTCGGTAGGGCTATTATGTGATATGAGTTTCAATCGGATAAGTTCACCCTGCTCCGACTTATGCTATCTTAAACTTTGTTTGAGGTCGGGTCACTTGACCTGTACTGGTGACCTGACCTGAGATGACCTAACCTTAAAATTTTCACAGAAGCTGCAAGTATGATGAGGGAAAAGGTATACCAAGTACGGCGGCGCTACGCGCCGCCGTTTTTCTACTGACTCCGAAAAACCCGAGGGGGCGGGTACCCACCCCCCTCGTCAATGCGCGTGTTAAGCTATCTTAAACTTTTTTGGGGGTTGAGATCACTTGAGCTGCTTTAGTGACCTGACCTCAGATGATCAAACCTTGAAAATCGGAGAAAAGGTGCAGAGTTGATCAAGGATAAGGTGGACCAGGTACGGCGGCGCTTCGCATCACCGTATTTTAGTGCCGCTGGGCCGCCGGAAAAAAATTCGACACGAGAGGGGATAGGGCCTATTCAAACACCCCCATCGGGGTGAGGGTTAAGTATAAAATTTTCTCCACGTATAAGGCGAAACCTTGCAGAATGATCTTAGTGATTTTTATGATCATAATATGTGGCTAGATGTGTGCTCTTACAAATTCTCCTACCATATGACCCTGACGTCGGTGCGCCCCTAAACCCTAACATAACAAATTCTCCTACATATTTTCCACGACTGAGACTAGTTCTGGGTATGCCATGACACTCAATTTATTTCCCCGCATATCGCTGAGCAAATGCTACCAAAACATCGTCACTCGTATTCCCCATGACTTCTGCCTTTTCCCAACAGGTCTAGCATGCTTGGACGCCGGCGCATCTGGTAAGATGGGATCACGAGCCTTGCTCTATTACTTCAGCACAACGATTATGGCTGCCATACTGGGTATAACAGTAGTGGTTATCATTCATCCGGGCGACCCGAAGACTAGGATACAGCCCGTTCTTGAGGAGGAAGAGGAAAAAGAAAACTCTGTATTGGACGCACTACTGGACATTATACGGTAAGACGCGTTTTAATAGTGTTCTTAAATGTAAATGCTTGCTTCTTCATAGCTTCACGAGGCTAGTGGAAGGATTCTTCCACGCCTTGAGTTGAAGTAGGTGAAACAATATTAAATAATATACTTCCTTGCGCAGATAATAATTCAAATGTTTGCAGTGCTATCTTTCTTCAAATTTATGTTTGTTCGGTAAGATATAAAAATGATAAGAAATGTTTCGAGCAAGTTCTGGAATATCCTAACTTTTTCCAAGTCCTGTATTTTCACGGTTCCGGCTGGCCCCAGGATTAGCGGTGTTTTTCTCAAAAGTCAATGCTGTGCGACGAGTAGAAGGGCATAACCCAGGCCCTATTTTTGGGGGCCTAGTGGGTTCGTTGCCAGTTGTGTGCCAGTTATCAGTTGTTGCCAGTGGGTTCGTTGCCTAGTGGGTTCGCAGGGGCCGGGGTGGCCTGGTGGCTTCGTTGCCAGTCTTCGGATCGAATAGCATGGATTAACGTGGGTTCAATCCCCACGACGGGAAATCGCCTTCCGTGTCCGATTTGACCAGGTGGAGAGGATCCTTGAACACCCACGCCAATACTCTCTGTAATTGGGCAAGTGTGCCTGTTGGGAGTGGCCCTTATAAAATTTCTATTCATTGCAAATTTGATCAGAATCAATATATTTTTTGCTTCCAATGCACGTAAGCGCTCATCCCATTTCAAAATAAAAAACTGTCTCCAGGAGAAAAGAAGTTGGGACACTAATGGGGAAATCTCAAAAATAGGAGAGGACACTGAGTCGAACTGTTAAAGGGAATGTTACACTTCATAATGGGATGTGAACTGAAATAGCTATGTAATAGAGAATGCAGTCTCTTGATTTGATATTTCATTGTCCCAGAACCCACCGATCGCAGAGAAAAGAGGTAAACATTAAATCCCTGCCGACTCCGTCCTCCCCAGGTGGTCACTTGGCATGAAGCAAGGGTATTCAAACACCCCCTCCGGGGCGAGGGTTAAAAATAGCCTCTTATAGCTAAAAATAAATACTTAATTTGTAATCGTATTCATTTATGGGGGAAAATGAGCGGACCCATTGAAGCACTGAGAGGTACCAGATCATGATGGCACGCTGATTTGGATACTTTTTATCTCTAACAAAGAAAAATTGAAAAATGTAAAATTCTGGGTTCGCCCGTATCCCAAGCAAAAATGACTACATCGCATCCCAGCAAGAAAACAATACGAAGAGGCTCAGTTTGCTATGTCTTTAATAATAATTAACGCGCGGAGTGGAACACGGAATTTCTGGCAAAAGAAAAACTGACTTCAAGTTTCGTTTCTCTCGGAATTCACTTTGTACCCAAAAAAACATACCAGTCTCATACCCGAAAAACACTTGAAAGCTACCCAAGGAGCTGACTAATCTATGAAATTAGCACTATAAAATCTATGAAACAGCTATACAAGGAGCCGCCCCGGTAGCTCAGAGGGTAGAGCGTTAGGCTGCAGCCCGCTGCTCAGAAACACTCAGTGGCAGTTCATGTCAGGATTGGGAGTGGTTCCCCTGAGACGCTCCGGTGCTCTATGTTTACCCGACGTAGGTCGGCTGGCAACTGACTGGTGTGAGGGTGACCTGAGTGGGGCGGGCTCCCCTGTGCTTTGTGGGATGCTAAACTTTGGCTTCTAAATTAACCCTCCATTGAGGGAGTTGCTCGTTCGGGTAGTGGGGTCGGGGTCTCCGTTACAAGTCCCTTGATGACTTTAGTGAGAATCCGACTCCACCAGCCGTACTGGGAACAACTTGGACAAAATTAAAAAAGGCCAGACAGTGTGAAGGTTTGGTATCTGGAAATGCCTCCGAAGCCATAGTAACAAGGTACTGCCGTATGATCACAAATACTACGCCACTCATAAAACATGCATGGCTCCATGACAAAGCGATAAACCTGCCTTAAACGCTTTGATAATTACTTCCGCTTTGAAGACGCTCAAATTAAGATGTGGGCGAGCGATAACTCCAGACATTTTCCTTTCAGAAACATGTTTCCTGACAACTTGATGCAAGCATGCTTTCAGTCCGCCAAGACCAGGATCATCAGGGTAAGGATTCTGATCTGAGGAAGGTTAACCCGTAGTAATATGTACACGAATTTATCACAGCAAAAAAAAATTATCTCATTCTGCTAATAACTACCCCTGCAATGCACCAAAGGAGATCCGATGGCAATGAGTGTTCCAAGTTTTGCTTTGGGAGAAGTTTTGTTGGCATTGTACATTTAAGGACTTGATCCTGTTACTTTGTATGCACCTTTCTCAGAAAATGTTTTCAACGCTGTCAATGCAAATGCCATTGAAAACGTTTAACTGCCAATGGAAGGCCATTGTGTTGAGGCGTATCATGCATGTGCGCTCTGCACGGAATTCCAAATATTAAATAGATGTTTGCTTGCCTAGGAAGAGTAGTGTCTGTCCTGGGAAAGTTTGTGGCGTGTATTGCAGACTAACAAGACGATAGAGAAGCCTGGCGGCGGGGAGGAGGTGGTGCCCGTCGTGGAGCGGAAACTGGAGGTATCACCTGGGACCAACGTCATGGGTGAGCCGAGAGAGAGAGGAGAGGGGGAGAGGGAGAGAGAGATGGGGTAAAATCTAGAGTTTAAGGGGTAAGTAGGGTTGGGCCAATACTTTTGGAGGTTAAAAGGGTAAGGTGGTGCATGAACATAATTGGGATTCTCATAGAAAGCAAAAAAACTGCATTCGACTAATTGTGCAATACTTTCACTCTAATCAAGCCATTTTACGAGGGAAATGAAGACTACTCTCGCACCCTGGGTCTGTCATTGGCCAGGGGCCCAAACGTTGACCACTTCCGGACACAAGGGCACTCTCAGAAGGATCGGGTACTTTGCCACGCCCTAAATCCACGTCAGACTAATAGACTGTGCTTAATGCCCGCTTTGGGGAGGGATCTGGCACTAACGCGCACTGGAGGGGAGCCTGGTAGGCCCCCTAAGATCACCGAGAGTTAGAAGCGTAGAAAAACGCCGGTTGAAGGGTGGGTGGTGACTAAGGTGACCTACATCGTGAAGAATTTTCAATCTACCTAGGTTAATATCTTCAAGGTCAAACGGGGTTATAAAGTAGGAGCTAGGCCACATTTTTATTCTTTTTGTATCGTGAAGTTTATAAACTACTCAAAGGGACAACCGGGGTTCCAGAAGAGGCAGCATAGTATAAGTTTTTCTTTAATCTCGATTCCAAAGACCATTGCAATGTCACGTTGCTAGGTGTTTGCTCCTGGTTCTCCTTCAGAAAATACAAATAGTGCACAAGTACAGTTTTTGCCACCTCAATATTTTACACGAAGAAGCTTGTAGCAGTAGTTTGGTCATCACATAACTATCCTCCGTTTCAGGACTGATTATTTTCTGCGTGGGGTTCGGTCTCATCGCTGGCCAGATGGGACCGCAAGGAAAGCTGATGGTCGACTTCTTCCTCATCCTGAATGAAATTACGATGAAAATGGTCTGCATCATCATGTGGTAAGACGTTGAAAGAGCTGTTCTCATAGCTATACACAGTTAAACCAAGAGAGCAGTCTTGAAATACACTTTGGATGAAAAAGAAGTTACAGTGCTGCCTTGGTACCATCCCAGAGGGGACCTTCGATATGATTTAGACAGCTACCAGGAAGAGGTGCTAAACGACCGGAGATGAAAAATACGACCCAAAGTTACACTTAAGTGGCTCACTAAGATTCCTTTGGAGTCATTACAGCTAATTTATATGTTGAAAATATGGACCCTATAAATTCTCATCCCATCAATAACCATTTATTTGTCAGAATTGCTTTGGTTGCCAGGGCTTTACCATCTAAAGACCATGGCACCGATCATTTCACCTAATAAATGAAGTACTTCGGGAAAACAGGGAAACGGCCCTGAGTCTTTATTGGTAGCGTGGGTTGGTGGTGACTGAATTTGAACTGTTTTACTTTTAGAGGGAAGCTCTCGGTGAACAATAGGCTAAGATATAGCTTAAGTCAATGGACTCTCTTTGAATTTTTGACCTGTGACGACACTATACCTGATAACTTTTAAATGTAGTTGTTATTTTTAGCTTGGTCCAAATTTTACAACCCAAGATATTACCGACGTGCTCAGGTAACCGACAAACTTCATTGCTATGCCAGAAGTTGATCCTATTTTACGAAACGTACACTGTGAATGACATAAAAGAATGTTCTATGTTAAAACGACAAACTGTTACCACGAAAAACTTGTTCAAAACCAGAACTGATATGCTCGTTCGTCATATATCTCAGTTATTTTCTTGACTGCGTGAAATCCGAAGACAACATTCATGAATTTAAGAAATTTTAAATATGAAACAGCTACAACACCGTTACTGTTGTGCATAGGCACCAGTATATGATTTTATTGTGTAAGTGATCTTAGTATTGTCTGCTTAATCCCAATGCTGCCACGATTTCAGACCACAGAGCACAATAAGTTTCTACAGAATATCTCAATGCTCTAACTTCGCTGTGCAGTGCTCTGGCGCTCTAGTAATTCTGATGCACATTTTTAGGATTGAGGACAATCTTTAATCTAGTTAACACATCTGTGACGGTACTGAATAGCGTAATCAGAAGCCGTGGCCGATCAGCGCCCTGACGCTACCCCGTCTGTCAGGTACTCTCCGCTCTGACCAATCAGCGATCTGACACTACCTCGTCTGTCAGGTACTCTCCGCTCTGACCAATCAGCGATCTGACACGACCTCGTCTGCCAGGTACTCTCCGCCATGACCAGTCAGTGATCTGACGCTACCTCGTCTGTCAGGTACTCTCTCTGCCCTGACCAGTCGGTGATCTGACGCTGCCTCGTCTGTCAGGTACTCTCCGTTCGGCATCATGTGTCTGGTGGCTGGCAACCTGATGTCGATAGCCGACCTGGCCGACACGGCCCGCTCGCTGGGCCTCTACATGGTGACTGTGGTGACGGGCCTGCTCGTGCACGCCTGCTTCTCACTGCCTATGGTCTTCTTCTGCGTCACACGAAAAAATCCCTTCAAATTCTGCAAGGGTATCGTACAGGTACTGCATTATTCTCAGCTACCGGGCGCACCACCTGGAGTGAAATTTACATACATCCAATAGATATAGTATGAATGGTATGTCTACTTAAATCGGCGGCAGAAAATAGTATTCAAGTTGTTTTCTGTACCCATAGGAATCCATGCCGACATGTACTTCACGCCATCATCAGTCATCGTTGCGATGCCGATCTGGAAACTGTAACAGAGCAACTCGAACTGCATGGCTTCAACACCATCCACTACAGCAGCTCTGGAGTCACGTTTCCTGACTCTACGCTCTCTAACCATGGGCAGGCGTGGGCACTGTCACGTTTGCTGACTCTAACGCCCTCTAACCATGGGCAGGCGTGGGCACTGTCACATTTGCTGACTCTAACGCCCTCTAACCATGGGCAGGCGTGGACATTGTCTCGCTTCCGTACTCTAACTCCTTCCCCGCCGTGAGCAGGCGTGGGCACTGGCACTGGGAACCGCCTCCAGTTCTGCTGCCCTTCCCATCACGTTCCAGTGTCTGGAAGTCAACAACGGGCTCGACAAGCGAGTCACCAGGTTGGTTTCAGTCTCATGGGACCTACTCACGCAGCCCAGTAGAAGACGAAAAGAAAAATATTTTCCTGAGGAAAGATGGAATGCACGCGGACGGGTATGATAAGACTCAAAGTTTTCTGACTTCACAACCAAAATCTGCACGTATCTCAGTCTACTCTTCTGGGAAAGACCATACCTTTACCTGGTGATTCTTTTGCAGTATCTCATTAAGAATCGTTGACGTGAGACTTATAAAAGCCAAATAAATATGCTGCTTTTGAAAGTTTTCAGTAAAATGCACCTAGCCTATAAGTACTCTATCAGCCCTATTGAGTTGCTATGCTCAATAGACCCAGCCTATGTCCTGCTGAAATAAGCATCTAATAAACTGCAGATCCAAGCGAGATCTGAACTGCATGCACACTGTCACAAACAGAACAACATGAATAAAATAAGATACTTGGAGAAACTGTGATGCAATTTTTTTCATAATATTAAAAGATAAACATTTATATTTGCAGAGACTGTCAAAAAACGAACTGGTAATGGCCAACTTTAGCCCCTAAGATTTTCCAATGTAGTCAAAAACACTGGCTGTTAGTGCCATAATTGGCATGGTTTATTCTTTACGCGAATTTAGGGAGGAAGAGGGTTCACTCGGCCATTTCCAGGTGACACTGTTACTCTGGCTGCGTGACGCGCAGGTTCGTGCTACCGGTGGGCGCCACAGTAAACATGGACGGAACAGCCCTGTACGAAGCCGTTGCCTCCATCTTCATCGCCCAGAAGAACGACGTCAACCTGAGCATCGGCGGACTTATTACCGTCAGGTGAGCCACCAATAGGAGCTTTTACGCTGCTGATGTATATTAACACGCGCATTGACGGGGGTCTGAGCCACCTTCGCATTGACGGGGGCGGGTACCCGCCCCCTAAGATCTCGAGAACCACGGTAGGTAGCGAAAACGGTAAACGGCGTTGGACTGCACATCCACTTCTCCATCAAAAACATTGGAACCATTTTTTTGTCAGGTCACATTTAAGGTCACGAGAGGTCAAAACATACCGTCATAGGGATAACATGTAAATTCAGTTTTTCGGCCATTACATCTGAACAAGTAAAGATAGAGCAAAACAACTTCAACTATATGAATCCTCTTAGCAAGCCAAATCGAATGATATATAATTTGACCTTGCTAGGTCAAATCAAAGATTTGACCTGACCTGAGGTCAGGTCAGGGTCAAATTATATAAAATGCATATCATTAGAACCGCAAAGCCCAGGCAAGTCTAATGCAGCTAAATTAAATGCTCTATCACCATCCGTTACTGAGTTATTCCGTAAAAAACATTTTTCCCATGTATTTCCAATGGAGAGGTCATGCCTCGTACCTGACCTTAGGTCATCGATATCGAAAATACCGGAACATATTTTAGAGATCTCGGTGAGGCCATTATGTGATATGAGTTTCAATCGGATAAGTTCACCCTGCTCCGACTTATGCTAGCTTAAACTTTTTTGAGGTCGGGTCACTTGACCTGTACTGGTGACCTGACCTGAGATGACCTAACCTTAAAATTTTCACAGAAGTTGTAAAAATAACAAGAGAAAAGGGAGGCCAAGTACGGCGGCGCTACGCGCCGCCGTTTTTCTACTGTCTCCGAAAAACCCGAGGGGGTCGGGTACCCACCCCCGTCAATGCGAGTGAACACGCGTAATTCTTCCTCGTCCTCCTCTTCCTCGTCCTTGGCTTATCCCCTTTGTCTTGATTCGTGCCACCCTCGGCTAATCAATGCCGCCCCCTCTCCTACTTATCACTGCCGCCCTGTGTGGTGCCGCCCTTAGTCCATAACTGCCGCCCCCGAGTCCTCACTGCCGCCCTCGTCTTATCACTTCCACTGATTCGCCCTGCTCCTAGTTCAAAGCTATTGCCCCTGGCTCATCACTGCCGCCCTCGACTTATGACTTTGCCCTGCTTCTTGCCGCCTCGGCCAATCACTGTCGCCCCCAGCTTCTCACTTTCATTCTAATTTGTTCCGTTCTTAGTCCATAACTGCTGCCCTGGGTATTGGCGGACGTAGGGGGGGGGGCATTCCAGCGATGGTCCCCCCAAAGCGCTGAAAGGGGGTTCAAACTTTCTTTTGCCCTCCAAAGGCCGAAGAAATTAAAATGTGTTTACACTGGGTCTGTCGAGCAATTCAATCTTTGTTCCCCCACCCCAGGAGAGTGAGTGACCTCTGATCATGTACTTGGAGAGGTACCTTATACCAATTCTGTCGCGCACCAAAATCGCACGTCCCCCCTCCCCACAGGAGGAGAGGCAGACATGGGTGCCCCCCAAAAAAAAACTCGGGTCTGCGTCCGCCCCTGGCCCTGCGCTCATCACTGCAGCACTGATTGTTAACGCCCCTGTGTGTTAGGGTAAAAATGAAGGGCGATAGGGCAAAAATAAAAGGCATGCCACGGGTACAGTGGAGCGGCAATATTTGTTAATATTTACAGAACAATACACGCATTGGTTGGAGTGTTATCGGTGTTTTTTTTCTTTTTTCACGTAGTGATTAAGTCCTTTACTTTTTCATCCACTCTGCCATTCTGAAGTAAAATTTAACCCCGCAAAACTGATATACTTCAATCTTGGATAGATTTAAACTCAGATTGGATTATTTTAAGACGTTTACGTAGCTTCGGGAAGTTGCCTAAAAATCAAACATGTTTCGTAAAAGCTGTAGAAAACCTGCCCAATATTTAAGTAAAATGTTCCCTGTGCTATAAAAGACGCAAAAAATATTTGAATAACAGATTTGGCGCAATGAAGGGGTGCCGCCCCCGCAACGCCGCCGCCCCTATGGGTTGCCGCCCCCCACCGGCTGAGCACCCCCAAAGATTTTTGGAAAATTACACCCCTGCATGCACAAACATAAAATGTTCTGGAAACAGGGGCAGCAACTATTTAGTCGCAGTATTTGAGTCTATTGGTTAATGTTCTGGTTTGGGATTAGTAATTCTACTGTCAATGTTGCTGTTGAACAACCATTAAACATTCAAATGTGACCAAAATAGACATTGAAATTCACCAATACTGTTAGGGATATCATCCTGCCTTTAGTGGGAACTCAAAATTACACATTAAATGGCAGTGTTTCACTGAAGATTAGCTCGAAACGTCTGGTAAAGGCTTGATTCCTGTTCCCGGGTCGGGAACGCAAAAAAAATATTTAAAAAATATTGATTCCGTCATTTTATCTCTAAACCTTTCTTCCTGTATCTTTTAGTTCGTTTACTGGAGAGCTCAGTGACCAATAATATATATATATATATATATATATATATATATATATATATATATTGAACAGAAGCTCCCTCGATGTAATTTTTTTCTAGGCCGTTGGATCGAAAACTCTTCAAATTACTTACATGGTAACGATACTGATGCTTGTGTTCGCCTTTTATTTCATTGGATCCTATCATTCTTCGTCACAGCTGTCTGTCAAGACTATCATTAACCCTGACAGTAAACCTACCAATCTCAAACCATGACAGTGAGCCCACCGATCACCAACCTGACAGTGAATCCACCGATCACCAGCCCTGACAGCGAAACCACCGATCACCAACATGACACTGAATCCATCGATCACCAACCTGGCAGTAAATCCAACGATCACCAGCCTGACAGTGAACCCACTGATCACCAACCTGACAGTGAACCCACCAACCATCAACCTGAAAGCGAACGCACCGATCATCAGCCTGACAGTGAACCCACCGATCACCAACCTGACAGTGAATCCACCTATCATCAATCCTGACAGCGAACCCACCGATCACCAAGTCTGACAGTAAGCCCACCGATCACCAACCTGTTAGTGAACTCACCAATCACCAACCCTGGCAGTGAACCCACCGATCACCAACCCTGACATTAAACCCACCGATAACCAACCTGACAGTGAACCCATCGATCACTAACCCTGACAGTAAACCCACCGATCACCAACCTGAGAGTGATCTCACCGATCACCACCTAGGCAGTGAACTCATCGATCACTGACCTGGCAGTGAACCCACCGATCACCAACCCTGACAGTGAACCCACCAATCTCACCGCCCAGACAGAGTATGTGTTCTCAATAAGAGAGTCACTTCTATTGCACTTTACATACTAAGCTGAAGGTGTTTTTCTCGTTTCACTTTGGCCCAGAGACCCCGACGCGTTGCCGCCGATGACTGATGTGCGTCTGTTGGCGATGGCCGTGTTCCACAGCCTGACGGCCACCCTGGCGTCGATTGGAGCCGCCTCCATCCCCTCGGCGGCGCTGGTCACCATGCTGCTGATCCTGCAGGCGCTGGGACTGCCCACACACGACGTGGCCCTCATCTTCACCGTCGACTGGCTACTGTGAGTCGGATGATCCAAGTCGAGGCGTAGAAACCAGGGCTCTGGGGGAAAGTGGAACTAGGGACTGGACCATGTGAGATAGTGCCTGTTCCTCGCTCCATTGATTTTATTCGGTTATGCATGAACTGATACTGAGTTCAATAGTTTTGAAGTTGGTTTATTGCCAACTATAACTGCAAATTCCTGGAACCAGTGGCGGATCCAGCACAGCATTTATTTGGGAACGGTGGCTAGGGGGCTCAAGTCTCTCCCGCCATTGCCTCGCAACAGCCTGCGGCTATGCATTAACTATAGGCACTCGGACATTTCGGAGCGCTTGAGCCCCCTAGCCTCCTTTGTATCTGTCACTGCCTGGAACCGATATGACCAGGTCGCACCTTGATTCTCAAATCTTCAGCTTTGTACCATTGCCACTTGGGAGGTTCGGGATGTTAGCATAGGTGGAAACTTGAGGTCTGCTGCAGGCTGTGTTTTTCGGAGCCTCGTCCAAACTATGGAGACTTGCATTCTTTAACATGGTCTAGCAAGTTGTCGCATGTATATCATGGAAAAGCCTACATTAACTTTGCTGTATTAGTTTCTGCTCAAGAACCATCTTCGCCAGGGGTTGCGGATTTAAATGTCTTTTGGGGTGCCCGGTAACCTCCAGTAAAACGTGAATACAAATGATCCGTGTTGCAATGTCAATTACATTTTTGTGTTTTTCATTTTAAGGACTTTCAGTTTCTTGTGCTGTTCAAAATACCTGAAAGAAGGCTAGGATACACCTTTTATCAGACAAATCGTTTTGATATAGAGGCTATTGGTATTCTTTCTTAAGATTGGGGTACTCTTCATAGTTTTTAGAAATCCACGCCATTGGTCTAAGCTGTTGGGCCCCGGTACAGCTGGGTACAGCAATAGCCTGTGACTCATTCACACAAATTGTAAAGCCTCTTCATATGCGTCGTCAGTATTTATGATTTCTTCAGTAATATTTTGAAGTCTATGGAAGAGAGAAGTTCATGCGACAAAATCTGTACCTGCTTGCCCCCGCCACAGTGACCGGATGCGCACGTCCATCAACGTGCTGGGCGATGCCTACGGGGCAGGCATTGTGCAGCACCTCTGCCAGGACGAGCTGGCCCGCATGGACGCCGAGGCGGAGAAGAAGGAGCGCCAGATGGCCGACATGCTGCGCTCCGGCAGCGTCGCCCTCTCCGGCGGCCGCGGCTCCATGCTGCCGCGCGGCTCCATCTGTCCCTCCGTGGCGCCCTCTGGCGCGATGCTGCCGCTCCGTGGGGGACCGATGACGCCTGGCGAGGAGCGCGGTAACGCCCCGGCGTACAACGCACCCACCAGGAATAGCTGGCTGGAGAAACGGGTGGCCAACTCGGAAACCCAGATCTGATCACCTGGGTGGGTGTGTACGAGGTGAAGATGTTGTATATAGGAACATATACACGAGCACTGGCGTGATTGGTGGTCATCTTATCACGGACGCAGGGAGATTGGTGAGAGGCGTGATCAATAGTGGACATGTCTGTAAAAGGAAAGAAAGTCCCTCATCACATTTACAGCCAGTGCAAGTATGTCAGAGAAGGTGACTGAAGCTGAATACTCCGAACAAATTCATATTGTTCATGTAAACACACGTGAGACACTGTGGGAAAGATGACAGTTTCTCGGCTGCCAGATCAGACGCTCTCTTATGTTAGCTGAATGTTGGACTGAAGGTGAAATCCCGACGTCATTTGCAGAAGCTGAAAAGAGAGTTATGAATCGTTTAAATTGCACTAGCTTCTATCTTTTTGTAATTTTTAAGAATTATTTGAGAAATATTTTTTCCAGATTTATGATTTGCTTGTAAGTTAGATGACTTCTTTCTCACATTCCATCAACCTCCTGCAGAAGAGTTAAACACCTTTCCAAGTGAAATATTTATTTATTTCATCTTCAATTATTCAATTCCATTATAATCCAGTTCCGAGACAGGATGGCGAAGAAGAGTCTATGCGCCGCTTAAGAGGCTGATGAATCTGTCTCAAATTAACATAAAGACGACAAAGAACTAAATCCACCTATTTCAGGGAAGGGTGGGGTATCTGAATAAGTCATATCGTTCACCTCGGTAGCGTTGTAGGTGGGTGACCTCGGTAGGTAGGTGACTCCCTGGGGCTACAATGAGAAACTTTGCTTCCCCCAGATATAAGATGCAATTATTCCACCTTCGGGATGAAATTTGGCACCATTCTGATAGGTCTTACATCAAGAATTGGCGTCCTTAGTCAAAATTGTGCCTCCTCTAGACCAAAATGCTGCACCATTCGGACTCGAAAGGCCCCCCTGGCCGAAGAAATCTCCTGTCATAGGAACTCCTGGATTCGGCCAGGTTGTAAAAATTTAGTTTATATGCTAAAGGAATATCCTCCAAAATTGTATGAGTTCGACCTAGGGTTTTGTATTGTTCACATTTCCCAAGGGCGCCTACGTAAAGGTTCCTGATTTTGATGTTGGTTTTCTGCCTTGCTTACCTTCTCCATGACAGCTGTTAAGGTAAGCTTAGACTTCGCCTCCCGCCCCCACACCCTGGTCATCGCCAGATTAAACCCCCCCCAGTGAAAGATCCGTGGCAATACTCTGATAAGAAACCGATTAACTTAGTAATACTAATGCCTATAATGGGAAAGCAGCATAAACGTAAACCATTCTTAGGCTCTTTGGGAAGCAGTTTTTGTATGGTTCTTGCTTTGAAGCTTTGTTAGGGACGCAGCCTTGCGACTGGCGTGAGATATCATCCAGATGGTTGTCAAAAATGCCCCTTTGTAATGATACCCATGTTGTTCAGGGACTATCTGTAAATATCACTATCAACCAGAAGTAACTAGTGCTTTCAGTGTCAGTGTGAGCGTGTGCCGCGGTGAGCATTATCAGCACATTGACAGCTTGCACTGTCTGTGCCACAGCTCGGTACCACCTGGGGAGTCCAATGGGACCCCCTCGGCTTTTTGCACATAGCTCCAAGCTTGTCTAAATGGGAGAAGGCCTGCTTTTCATTCCTTTTAAATGTAATGGATCAAATGATCAACTTTAAAATAATATTTACAGACAACATAAATCTGGAAATCCGGAAATCACATTTAGTTTCAGCGTTCAATGACTCAGAAGAAGAATATAGCCCCTTCTTACACTTGAAAGTGTCATCAAAACACAATATAGCCCATTTGACGCTGACCTGAACATGGCGCGTAATAAGGAGGCTAGCTGCTTGAGTGCCGCTCACCGCATGTCAACGCTGCGGTAGTGATGCCATTATTGACATCTATCAAGTGGTACTTGTGTCAGTCATGAACTTCGGGTTTAGAACAATCTAGTCCTTTCAGCCGGGTGGAAAATAATTATTGAAACCGCTATTGGCGCATATCATTTCACACAAGGCTCTTAGTATAAAATTCCCGCAAGCTTTAAAGTTCAAAGTATTATTACCTCATTTCCAACTATTTCTCAGTTGGAGAAATAGTTGGAAGAGAGAGTCCCTTTCCATCTGGCAGCACATGCCACGTGACAAATGTTAAGAAATGGCTTGGCCACACAGCCTTAGATGTCACAAGCCGCCGCAAACTGCCAAATTCATGATTACACGCGAAGCTTGTAGTAACCCCAGCCAGCTTGTGTAAACTAAGGGTAGCAAACAAGAGAAGATATGAATTGACAAGGTGTTTACTAGCCTGTCTCCTCGAGTCTTTGATGTAGAATAGATCTAATACGCTTAGTTTATATGTTTGGGCACAGCCCCTCATCAGAATCATGTAGGTAAACGATACGATCAGATTGGTCGAATCACAAATTCTTAGTCATAGTGAAGCCAGAGGTCTGGCTACACTGTGTCAAGTGTTAGGCCTCCAGTAGGTGGCCTTGCACTTGACATAGTGTAACATATGTAATGTATGACATATGTCTTGACATAGAGATAGTTACACTTGACGAGTACAAGCAAAGGTCTCGCTACACTATGACTAAGAATTTGTGATTTGACCTATTGCTTACCTACCTGATCTGAAGAAGATCTGTGCCTGAATATATAATCTAAGGACTAAGCATGTTAGGTCTATTTCACATTCAGGATTCGAGGGGACAGGTCAGTAGAAACCTTGTCAACTTATGATTATGATCCTCGCCTCAGCACTCCGAAACCTGTCAAAGTTTGGAACCAAATGAGGCGATGTCGTTGTTTTGAGCGATTGGAAGTGGAAACAAAATGCGGTTTCCTGATTTTCAGACATTATCTGTCCATAAATTGATTTTTGTTTTAATTGATTTGGAAAACGTGGTCTATTGCCTTTAACACGCGCATTGACGGGGGGCGGGTACCCACCCCCTCGGGTTTTTCGGAGACAGCAGAAAAACGGCGGCGCGCAGCGCCGCCGTACTTGGTATACCTTTTTCCTCATCATTTTTGCAACTTCTGTGAAAATTTTAAGGATAGGTCATCTCAGGTCAGGTCACCAGTACAGGTCAAGTGACCCGACCAAAAAAAAGTTTAAGATAGCATAAGTCGGAGCAGGGTGAACTTATCCAATTGAAACTCATATCACATAATAGACCCACCGAGTTCTTTACAATGTCTTCCGGTATTTTTGATATCGATGACCTAAGGTCAGGTACGAAGCATGACCTTTCCATTGGTAATACATGGGAAATATGGTTTTTACTGAATAACTCAGTAACGGATGGTGATAGAGCGTTAATTTTAGCTTCATTAGACTTGCCTTGGCTTTGCGGTTCTAATGATATGCATTTTAAATAATTTGACCCCGACCTGACCTCAGGTCAGGTCAAATCTTTGATTTGACCTAGCAAGGTCAAATCATATATCATTCGATTCGGCTTGCTGCGAGGATTCATAGGGTTTAAGTCGTTTTGCTTTATCTTGACTTGTTCAGATGTAATGGCCGAAAAAACTGAATTTACATGTTATCCCTATGACGGCATGTTTTGACCTCTGGTGACCTTAAATGTGACCTGACAGAAAAATGGTTCAAATATTTTCGATGGAGAAGCGGATGGGCTACCTAACGCCGCTTACTGTTTTTTGCTACCTACCGTGGTTCTCGAGATCTTAGGGGGCGGGTACCCGCCCCTCTCGTCAATCCGAAGGTGGCTCAGACCCCGTCAATGCGCGTGTTAAAAGGACTAAAACCCGGTAGGTACAACCTTGCAAGATCTCTGCGCGATAAAGGCTTGCAGTTGCATGTATAGGTATTTGAAGAACCATAGGCAGCTGTATATCTACCGTCTGCCGTCATTTATGGAGCAATATGTTCTAGATGTTTAAAATGTCACGTATGCACATTCACATGTATGTACATAACTACGTGCCTCCCATCAGGCGTTCTAGCACCTCTCCTCCAGAACTAGAAACAGACTGGCTCGATATTTATAGACCAGTTCCGGTTGAGCCGCAGATAACAGTAACAGGCTCTATACATTTGGTATGTTAACAAATGAAAGATGGCTTCAAGCTTGTCAGAACCATTTTGTAAAAAAGTTCATGGAAGAGAGGGGTTGCTTGACTTGATAAGAACGGAGTGATGTTTGGCTCTAAAATTTACAACTTAGCCTTAGCTGCACAATAAACTGTGTCATCATGTCCAAAATTGTTTAATTCAATTGGATTGGGGTCTCTTGATATATTTTTAACTTCACAGGGGTCATTCCTTCGTATCTTTTTCAAGAAAGCGTTTTAAGGACAAATGCATTTTTGTTAATAACGTTTCTAGTATCATTATCCAAGTCAAAGTGCTCAATAGCATTATGCATACACATCATGCATCGGGAATAAAGGTACTCTGATCACTGGACTGTAGTTGTGATGGCCAGCAACGTTTTATTTAGTTTACTTGGGGCTTATTTTGGTACTTTTTATTTGTGGTGGACTTCCCTTTGCCAATTTCTTATTCAGGCAAGTGATATAAGCATTGATGTGTTTACGTGATTTACGTTTCAAGTGCTTTTATCTAAGGGATTTAAATGATGGTCAAAGTGTTCTCAAATGAAATTTTGGTCATAAAGGTAAATACTACAGTTTGGGGGAGCATCAGATCCAATACTTCATTTGGGGGGGC
Source organism: Lepas anatifera (assembly GCA_034440635.1). NCBI lineage: Eukaryota > Metazoa > Arthropoda > Thecostraca > Lepadidae > Lepas > Lepas anatifera. Next base: position 406,137 of record JAOTON010002268.1, on the reverse strand, counting down.
CTCAGGGGCGCAAGTCTCACCCGCCATTGCCTAGGGCCAGCCTCTGGCTATTAATTAACTATAGGCACTCGGACATGGGGGGCTTGAGCTCCCCTAGCCCCCTTGTACCCACCACTGGTTTGGGGACTGGACGGAATAGATGTTGATACCAGGATAACTCTGTTGATCCTGAGTCTCCTCACTCTGATACCAGCCTCCGCAGCCCCAGCTCGTTGGTGTGTAGCATGCAGATGAGCCCGTGCAGTTCCTTCCCAATCAACTTCTCTAGCCAGGCGATGATGCCCCTCTTCCACCCAGCATTTGACATGGTAGAGTCGGCCTCGGGATGAGTCAAGATCTTTGTCAACTCCATGGCTTTTTAGTCAGTCAAATAAAGTCCTGACAACGACTTCTGACGGCTTCTGAGCCGTAGTTGTTTGTGGTTCATCATTTTCTTTGCTAGCTGCGTACTCTGAAAAATAAGCTTGATCTTCTTTCACTTTTCCTTTCTATGCGAAGTAGTGAAGATACTCTTTGCTAGCGCAGATTCTCTTCCCAATCAATGACTAATGCTCCTCAGCTTTTCCCTTAGGGAAAACTTCTCTAGCTCTCTGCACTTTAGCCCCATGTTCACTGCAAGACAGGCGGTCTCAGGGGAGTACCTTGCCTCTGATGAGGTCTCCCAAGAAGGCTGTCGCGATGGCGCCAGTTATTTGACTGAAGGCACGGTGCCTCAAGGTAGTGCTGGAAAGCTCCGTCACCTGGAGCATGTTCCTTTTCTTCATGCAATTATTCGTATCCTTGTCAGCTTATATAGTGACTTTTTTGCTTGCCCCCTCTCAGCTTTAAATGCTTCCAACTCTGCCAGTGTTTCTCTCACTGTGTTGACTATGTCCTCCTGCTCCAACCTTCCCTTTTCCATCTTCCTTTCTCTCCTTTCTTTTCATCGGTTTCTTTGTTCAATCATTTTTCTTTATTTCCCTGCTGTTTCTTGTCAACCACATCACTCATCATTATATCGGCCTTTTCTCTTTTTTTTCTCAGCGAGGAGAAACCCCAGGTCCAGAGGAGGAATCTTTACCTCCCTAGGTTAGGAGCAAGTGATGTGAACCCCCTGCTGGTACTCCTGGCACTGGTGCTAGCCATGCACTCTGGCACCTTCTACATGGTTTCACACCCCTGCAACTTACAGGGCAACTCTTGTCTTCACATAACGCGATGGTCTTCACATAACGTAACGTCTGCACATAACTTCACTTCCAAATGTCCAAACAGCTTGTCCAGCTTTTCTTCAAAGGCCTGTCTTTGCTCCAAAGACTTGTCTAGGCTAGTCGTTGCTCTTGTTTTGAGTAATTTTCTGAGCTGTTTTCCAAGCCTGTTGCAGCATTGTTTTCATGACAATATCTTGCACAACAATTGGAAGCTTAAAACAAGCATTCATTTTCGTCCATTGCGTCTTCACTACTTCGGCCATATCAATAACCAGCTCGGCCATGGAGTACGAGTAGGCCCGGCCCTGCTTCTTAGTTGACTGTTTCATGCTCTTTTGCTCCTTGTATAGCACCCCTGCCTCAGGACTGATCCCAAGGTGGGTAGCTCAGAAGGTAGTAGCGCCTTGCCCGGACCCAGGTAGTCGCCGATCTTAGTCCCAAAGGCACGCCTGGTCTTCACACCACTTGGTCCTGCTGCTGCCATGGTGGTCTCGGTGCCAATGGCGTCTCACTATTAGCATCGCTCTCAGGTCTGTTCAGTGCTTGAAGTATAAAAGCTCTCTGTCATAAAAGTAACTGCCTTAACAGTTGGACTCGTGTAACCTCGCAGTGCTGTCTTTTGGCGTCCCTAGCATCGCTATCGGCGTCACTTCCAGTCACCATACACTCGTCAGTATACTAATCGATGCTATGTGAAAGTAAATTTATATCCGACAGTTAATTTCTTGCCCGTGCAGTCTGCACGAAGGCACACCTGCTCGCACCAGGTGAAAATGTACCACGCCAAAAAAGACCATGTCGATCCAGTCACTGCCTTCGTCAAAGTTCTAATGCTAATATCGGAAGGTCTCGAGAGCAGAGAAGATTCGTTTGAGCGGTCTGCCGGCTCGGGAGTCTGCACGAGTTCAGTGGGTAGAGGTTTAGTTTAGGCCCAAAGGTCATGGGTCGATGATGGTCCACATACAAAAGAATGGCATGGTATGGTTCTCCTGTGCACTGTGGTGATCAGAGTATCATTATTCCCGATGCGCGATGTGTATGCGTAATGTTATTGAGCACTTTGCCTCGGATAATGGTACTAAAAACGTTATTCACGAAAACCCCATTTATCCTTATAGCGCCTGCTTGAATAAAAACTTCAAAGGGAAGACCCCGTGAGAGTAAGAAATCTATCAAAATAAACACCCAGCGAACGGAACAAAACAATTTTGACCATGGCAGGACAGTCTACTGCAAACCTAGGTGTGAGCAGCTCCTCTGTTGATTCCACTAGGTGATGATGCGTGTGGATGCGTATGTGTAAATATCCTGTTTGTGGACTGACCTTTACACGGGTTCCCGCCCGGCGCTCTCTGAGGCTGAGATGACTTTGCTGGCCGGCTGCAGAGCGTGCCTGTTGTATATCTTCGTGTTTACTGTACATGTTGAAGTTCGTATCAGCAATGAATGTCTGATAGCGACAACATCCACGCTGGACTTCCACAAAGCTTCAGAAGGGAGCGGCGGCGGGGCGTCACCCTCGACCCACTGTCTGCCAGCATAACGCTGTGTGCTGCGCTTGCTGCGATTGAGTTTTCGCCATACAGCTGCGAAAGTGAATCGTGTAGCTTCAATCTGCCTGCTAACGAGTGTTTTGATTTTTGTAAGGAGCTTGGATATCTGTCGCTGCACCTATCACTGCGGTGGCTGTTTAGAGGCTTATGGCGTTTTCATCGTTCAGTGTTCAAAGCTCACCAGCTGTGAATCCAATAACGACCCCGTACCTAAGTCAGGGGCACTTCACTGCACAGGACAGCTATGGGTTCCAGAGAGGAAAAAATCGGCTCTTCGTGTGTTTCTGAAACTTTAAGACACAAATCACCCACAAATGGCGTTTACTGTGCTTTAAGAGGAGTTTAACTATTATTAACTGAATAATAGTATTGCATTTGGCCGGGAAGCGTTTGATGAAGGGGTAATAGATGATAACACAAAAAAGGCAGGAACAAATATCGGCTTTGGCTCAATTGTTAAACACAATTCCGGTGATGTCAATGAGACTTGCCTGTCTGAATCTCACAGAAAAATATCATCACACGGGAAATATGTCCAATATTTAAGACGTGAACAGCCCAAGATCACGCATGGAAATAGTGAGAAGTATCCCAGCTCTCTGATAATCCAACAAGAAAATGTAACAGATAGGACAAAATAAGATGTTGGTTATTTGATTTCTGGCAGTGAAGTGAAAAGCTCGAATTTTCCCAGAAAAGTTTAGATTTTAGATCGAGGGAAACTATCTGCACCCTCCAGACCACAGCTCGCTGGCCAGATTTAGGTTGTTAAGCTTCGTTGTGCATTGGAAGATATAGCTCGCAAACAGTTGGAGGCCACTTAGGGCAAACTAATGCGAATGTGACTGGTATTGTGACAGTTTTCACTGCTTAAATGTGCCCGTTTAGGTGGCTAGTTGAGGGAGAACCATCCCTAGCTTTGCCGTGCTGCTGTACTTCAGCGGCTGTAGATTTGACAAATCGGTGTTATATGTTGTGCTGTAGCGTGGTGTGAGTGTAACTGTACACATTCTCTGCGTCGCTAACTTGACTCGTCGAACTTGCCCTGTCATTCCATCTCGTCGCCATTTTCTCGTCGATATAGCCCGCGGCGGCCGACGCCCGGAACATTTGATATAGTGCTGGGTGTAGCGATTTGTAGATGTTTTTCGTGTAGTGTGAAGAGGAGCTCGTGTTGCCTAGATGGTTGTGCCTTTATGGCCATTTTCGTGGGGCCCTATTATGGCTCTGCTTAACAAGGACTTCGGAAAAGGAATACTGGGAGCTCCAAACATAGAGAGCCAAGTGGATCATTGTTCGATCTCCACACATGAAACACATTTTATCAAGCCGACACGCTGCAAATATGCTGGTGCAATATTGCACAATCTAGCTTTCTCAATGTTATTGAATCCACATCTGAATTTTGTAGGCTTGGTTAGAAAACCCAATGGAAGCCCGATGGCATGAGAGTATTGTAAGGATACAAGTGACATATCAAAACTTTCAATAATGTGTTGTAAAACTCAGCTGCATTATCTCACCCTGTTACTATACTTTCCGGTACGGATTCATATCACAACTACATATCTCACAACTTGAGTGCGCTGTCGTGGTGCTATTTCTTTAAAAGAATAAAACAATTATGGAATCAATTTTTTAAAACAATTATGGAATCAATTTTTCATCCACTTAACCAAAAATATTTTTCACCACCAAGCAATCCAACTTCTTTCAGAATACAGCCCAAACTGCAGAAAAATTGTATTCGAGCAGAATATATGGTTACATGCCTCTTACCCGTTTTCTGAGATATGTAAGGTATTTGAGGGTACACGCTTCGGTTGTCTCTTGAAATAGCTCGATTGATTGATTGAGACTGGGATTTGAGTGTTATTTGTTAGGAACATTTTAAAACGAAATTTGTGTCTGTGCCATGAGATTGAAGTGCTAAAAATAAAACTTTCCCAATGCAGTGCCTCGATTGTCTTGTGGAGACACTTGCTATCTAATTAGCCGCAGGTCTAATGTGCACACGAGGCATCGCTCTATTACCTGTACCAGTTATGTGATTGATATCATTTTAAAAGTGTGTTTTGTATGTTATCTACGTCTTTAAGACATATTTTGTCTCGCATACCCGGCGTACAATGCTGCATTCACTCAATGCATATTTGTCCCAGGCACGGACTTCTGAACTGCTCAGTTGTTGAGAGTTTTACCGCACCGTTTACTCGTCAATCGCGAAGCGCCGCGCCGTCATGTATTTAAACTGGTGACGATGTTAGTCGCGTTGTATCCCAAGAATTGTTGCAAAAATAAACTTGTAGATTCCCTTACCGGTGTTTTCCAATTACCCAAATCCAAGAATACAAGACTATGTGAGACTAGCTGATCAGAAATATTTTTGCGTAGTAAAATAACAAGGAGAAATGGAACGGAAGTTCAGGAATTTTCCGTAGCCTTTTCATTGCGGTGGTTAGCAAGATTTGGTGCATCAATACAGTCTATGATTTTCTCAGATTTTGTTTCTGTCTAAAGTAAGATCTTTTTTCTGACAGTCAAAACAGAAGCACTCCAATAAAGTTGGCCTACAGTTCCACCCCTACAGTCTAGATCTCGATCACGTGAAATGCTTGTAACTTTACTTTTTTGCAACCACCTAGGCACACGTGACAGCACGACGACGGAAGGACTTGATGATTCGACTTCTTTATTATGCTCAACTCTGACACAGACCTTAGCAGCCGACTCTCATGCTGACTCAACTCATAGCACTGAGAGGAAGAGTCGAATCGGACTCAGCCCAAATTCAAAGGTCAGCCGACTCAACTTGGACTCATGCAAAATTGATTCGATTCAGAGTTGACTGTGATCCTGAGTCGTGACCTAAACATGTTTCTAACTTCCACGGCCTTCACAGAGGAGAGGAGCAGATAAGCGACATTCATAACTTTCAAAACAATTAAAATTTGCTGATAAATCTGTAGTAAGAAATACTTCTAATTTTTCAAACTAAAGTTGGTATCTACATTCTGAAATAAAACGGAGATTTAATTTTGCCTGTAAAAGTGAAATTAAGTTTAAACATTACTTTTCGTATGAAATGACTGAAGGTTAAAAACAGACCCTTTCACTTTTTGCTCGTGGCAACGCTTATGAATAACGACCTTTAGCTACCTACATCACTGATAGATTGATATAGATTCTAACTGACTTGAGAAGATGACTTAGCTACACACAAAATGCCAAAAAGGATTTGTTTGTTATGAGAAGGCCGCATCACTTATACAAAAAATGAAACGCCCGGCCTTCCCTACTGATATCTTACGTGACATTTTTAATCAGTGAGCCTGGGGTGGATATGAAAACCATAAATTATATATTACCTATAAGAAAGTCGATATAAAATCCTCCAAATGAGTTAGGTAGTTCTTAATGAAAGCTGCTCAACAAGTTCAACGATAGGTGAACAAGACAAAACCCATCAAAATTTCTCAATATATTTAGCAATATCCACCTAAACATTTGGCACAACAATGCGAAAATCAACACAGCTGCAAGCCAATGGAACTTCTGCCGAGGCATAACAGAGCATCAAAGCGCCAGTGACGTCACCATACAGAAACGGCGCCAGTAACGTCACCGTACAGAAACAGCAACAGAGTCCGCGGCACGGCGAACTCTTCCGGCAAAGCATGGGCCAGCAGTGCGGCAGTGCGAACTGATGAGTATTAAGTGAAATAGAGCCACCTGCGGACAAAATGTGTACCTGGATCAGACTTGTGCCAGAATACAAATTCTAGTCTTAAGAACTGAGCGTACGTTTTCTTACTGGTATGGATACGCGAACAAAACCACTGTTCATTTGCCTCAAGGGTAAAACAAGTACGCTAGACAGTTCCAAAACAATATTTTTTAGTCATGCGCCTACGACACACCTTTTCATCATTCTGGGAATTAAGGCTTAAATGGCGGTCAAATGCATCAAAATAATCCTCATGAGTTTCGCAAAACTATTTGTAAGACTCTATAATTCTCAGAGAAGTACACAGACGTCCTGAAGGGGAGAACCCCCAGCGAAAAACAAGTATTCCCGAATCTTCTGGCACAAGACTGGTCTAAAAAATGCAAAATGCAAACAGTGCTGTTATAAGAAGGATGACAGACAAACTGACAATCTCATCAATGCTGGTCACACCACGAGACTTGTGCTTGTTGTAACCAACTGGATTGCACATCGAAGAAATATCACGCAGACACCTTGAAAACAGAGATGAGGAGACGGGAGAAAGCCTCCCATACACCGTTTCCATTCTCCTGCGTCCATGGGGCGACAGTAGAAACAAATATGGTTCACCATAGAGCTACACTGGTGTTTAAAGGCGTCGGACGCGACGCCAGCCTACTACTGTGAAGCAGGGGCTGATCCGGGGGTAGGCAGGAGGGGGGGTCGTCCAACCCCTGTTATTAGAATGGGCCGCTGCGCCAAAGGCGAGTAGAAAATATTTATGTCTTTAACCAAAAGCACAATGCAATTTTGTGGGAGCGACGCTCATGCAGCGGGTAATCGGACGGGCAACTCAGTTACCTTTCCAGGGTAACCGGCCCGATATAGGCCTGGTTAAACAAAAATGGTGCACCAAAACTCAAGAAAACCAATTTCAAAAGCAGACTGGTGGACTTTGAACAATGGCGCCCGTTTTGAACACCATAGCTGCTCCCCTTATGACAGTCACCACTCATGCGAGCCAATCCACCCCTCCTGTGAACATCGAATTCCACAGAAAGCGGATGTTCACCCAACGAAACGACTTTATTCCAATTTAAAGGTCGTAAATATTTTGAATTTTTAAACCAATAACGCCATAAATTAGAAGAAAAAACTGCGAAGCAGAGCCTGATGAGGAAAGGGATATTCATGAACCATAGTTCATTCATTTTCAGCTTAATATTGTTCTCATAATTTTTTTCCTCGTGAAATTATCTAAATCATTGTTGCTCAGGCGCCCTCCATAAACTACGTAGCGTATATTTTGTCATTTTTATCCCCCTCCTCAGTCCTTACACCCATGTGTAACGTTTGATAACGCTGATACTGACCTCCCCAACTCCCTTTCCGTTACGTGATTTACGGACGGCCCCTTAAGTAGAAGTTTTGAGTGGGTTTGGGGCATTGAGTATTGAAGTATGAAGGTTACGAATCTAGTTAGAGAGTATAACTATTTCAGCTTTTGAGGGGCACATTTAGAGAGATAGGCTGAAACGTTCAATCATTTGAAGAAAAAGAACATTCCAAACGATGTGTCTGTGAGTGAACATATTTGGAACACTTCGTGGTGAGACTCAACATTCTGTATATGAACGATAGATCTGCCTGAACATTGTCCTACTACTTTGCAACATTTCGGGATGCCAAACCTGGCTTCAACTGTTACTTTGCTTATGACTGGTTGTCTACAGTACAACACAGACAAGCCAATCACTAACAAAAATAAATAAGATAGAAATGGCGTCGCCGTAAAACACACACACACGCGCGCACACAAGGATACAAGTGGATATGTATCAAATACAATTCTGTGTCTCAAGCATTAGAGCCAGCCTACGGCTGGATTTCTTCCGTTGCGACCACCCGTGAACTTCTCGCAGCGTCACATCAATGGGAACACTACTGGTCCCTGCACAGAGCGAAACAGATCGATTCAAAGTACCTTTTACAACGCACTACCTCTGGGCATACTCCCAATGGTATGCCTGTCTCAAGTGGCATACCAATCGCATGCAACATTTCAGTGTCAACTCTTGGCAACACATGGCACACGCACTAGTGCTAGAAACAATTTAAAGTTTACTGCACACAAACTTCCACTTGGAGATACCGAGGCTTCAGGGCCTAGATAAGCTGGAGAAATGTAGAGAGCTGCATTTGTGATGTCTGGTGTTTTAATGTTCTTAATCCTTTCTAGCTGAAATTCACCGATGAAGTAATTCAGCCAGCAATTTTTTATCATACAAAATATTATGCATGCAAAAGTTTGGTTCAACACTCGTACAGAGCAAAGCAGTCAGATTCGCAAAGAAACAAATTCTTTAATACAGGAAACTGGCTAAAGCGATCTCAGGACACAGACGGCCAGGGCAACGTATTTCAACAGATAAATCCATGCTATGGCTTCGTATGCTAACCATAAGCCAGCAGTGCGTCACCTATGTGTGAATGGCACTAGCAGTTGGTTCAACGGCCGTTGGCGGCGCTGCAAGCGGCGAGTGCGGGGAGGTTGAGTCGCGGGAGGTGGTGGGGCTCGCCTGAGGGGAGGCCGACTGGCCGGCCGGGGCTGCCTCCAGGCTGGGCGCCAGCAGGGCCGGCATGTCGGTGATGCCGTCCCTGCACCACAGACTGCGCATCTCCTGCCTGCGGCGGCGCATCAGTGCCTTGTACTCGGAGATGCGCAGCTTCTTGCCGTCGACGATGCAGGTACGCTTGGGTCGCGGCCGGTACCGGTACTCAGGGTGCTCCTCCATGTGCTGTTTGCTGAGCCGGGACTGCTCCTCATAGAACGGCTGTTTCTGCTCGTTCGTCATCGCCTTCCAACGCGCTCCTGTCGCGGTCGGCCAAACGCCGCATATCAGCCAAAGTCGCAGGGTGGCGCAGCATTATTTGATTTTGAGGTGACCTTAGGTCAGGTCAAATCCTAGATTTGAACTGATTTGACCTAGCAAGGTCATATTATACATATTTCTATTTGGCTTGCTGTGAGGATTCCAATGGTCTAAATTGTTTGGCTCTATCTTTACTAGTTCAGATGTAATGACTGAAAACCTTCATTTATATAATATCCCTATGGTGACATGTCTTGATTTCTAGTGACCTTAAATTTGACATGACAAAAGTGGCTCAAATGTTGTCCTTAGAAATTTGGATGAACTTTCTGACGTCTTTACTGCTTTTTCTATATCTAGCGGGGTTTTCGAGATCTAAGGGGGGCGGATACCCATTCCCCCGTCAAAGCAAAGGTGGCTCAGACCCCCATCAATGCGCGTGCTAAGTCAGTGCTTTCTAACAGCATCTCAACAAGGGACGAAAAATGGCATGGCATACACCGCAAGGAATGTTTAGCATGTTTTGAGCCTTCAAATTCGTAACAGGTGACACAAAAGGGAAAACGTGCACAAATACATTTTCACATGTCAACTGCGGTAACAGGAATTCTATTGACGTGTTACGGCACATACACAAAGAAAGTGCGCAGAAGAACAGAAATGATTCGGCAGAAGCGTTTGTTTGGTAAAGAAGCAGTCTTCTCACCTCGAGTGTAGCCACCTGGCCTTTTATGTCAGCCATAGTATTTAGACAGATACTGACAGAACATATATCCGACGTTAACGTCTCCCCCAAAAATATATGTTTAGGCGTGATAAGAACAATAATCGTACCGAGTATTTTGCTGATGTTGGAGTTGTGCATGTCTGGGCAGGCTTTGAGGATCTTTCTGCGTTCGTCCTTCGCCCACACCATGAAGGCATTCATAGGTCGCTTTACGTGAGGTTTGCCACCGGCGTCCTTCCTTTGCTGCCGGATTATCTTCGCTCCGAACAGTTTGGCTGCAGAATAAATAACACATTTTAGGTTCTCTGAGGGACTTGGCAGCTTTGGATGATGGGACTGCACTCCCAAAGCGTCCCCTAACTCCGGCAGTGTTCCGCAGACAGATCCAATGTGGGTGGGGGGGGCGAAGGGGGGGGACCCCTCTCCCTTATTTCTGTACAGCCGCACCCTGTGGGGGCCTTGAAAATACCTGAACTAAGCGGTACAGACACCTTAAAATTGAACTCAAGAGGTGGCCTTGGCAGACTGTCATTGTTTTTTAGCGTCTTAAAGCGTTTGCTACCCGACCATTCCCAGCCGCAGGCTGTCATTCGACCGTTTTGCCGCTCGTCCAACTAGCTGCACCCCTTCTCGCAAATTTGTTCCGCTACTCCCCGATAAGACAGGTCCTATCGGGCGGTGGTATTTAAAAGGTCTTTTAAATATCACCGCTGCTTAAACGTAAAGTTGTTTATCCCTGGAGTTGTTTGTGAGCAGTTGAAATTTTCGTTCCAAGGGCCTTTTATGCCAAATCGATCATTACGAAAAGCCCAGAAGCTCCAAAACGCTATCTTTTGAAGTTACCTATAGCAAGAGTAAAACCACCAGCGGGGGATATGGGTTCCCTCCACTTCTAGGGCTGAACAGCCACTGGAACTGCATTAAGACAAGACATTGTTCATCAGATAAGCCGTGACAAGCGCTGCTGTCTACCAGCACTACGATAACTGGAAAGGATGTAACGTATCTCTATGGTTTAGTTTAAAGGCATAATACTTTTTATGATTTAAGGCCAAATCACTTAAAAGTGATTTTTTGCTATCACAAGTGATTTTTTGCTATCACAAAACATCACACCAGAGAATGTTTACTCGTGCTAATCTTTTACATCTCATTTTCTCCTCACCCTTCCCCTACACATCTCGCAACACCTGCTGTCTCTGCCTGGCTGTCCTTGGGTACTGACTGGTGCAGGCGGTGGTGACCAGGCCGGGCTCCGAGGCGGCCGACTCAGGGCCGCCCCGGCCGGTTGGAGATGCCATCGCCATGGAGGCGGCCAGTCCAGCGCCCAGCCTCGCGTGCGGGTACAGCATGTGCAGCGGCAGCGGCAGCGGCTCTGTTCTGCCCGCCGCCGACAGCGGCAGAGCGGGCCCGGCCGTCGCTGAAGACGTGGACGGCAACTCCACAGGAACTGCAGGTCAAAAGGCCACTCTGATACAGATGATGTTTTAGTTTTTTTCTTAACCCTCGCCCCACGGGGGGCATCGATGGTCCCACTAAGGTTTTTCAAGATAGCAGAAAAACGACGAGACGCAGCACCGCGGTTGAGGGCTCTATCTCTCACCCCATCATTTTCCCACCATCCATGAAAATTTTTACCCTGGGTCACCCAAAGTCAGGTCATCAGGCGAGGTCAACCAAGGTCACCTCACTTCAACTTTTGAGCTCTATAAGAGCTACATTTCTTAGTCAATCAATTTGAAACTTGCTACACTTCATGACCCTTCCAGGGTCTACAACGTGTTTATTCCGGGATTTTTCGATTTCGTGACCTGAAGTCAGGTCACGAGGCGACCTCTCCCATTGAAAATGCATGGAAAAAAGCTGTCTCATGGTCTAAAAGCCACAAAAATGATTGCAAATGCTCAGACTGCTCAGAACAGCGTTTTTGGACACCCTTTCACGGATCCCAGGGGTCATATTTTCCCTTTGACTTCTCCAAGGTCATCCAAGGTTACTAGGGGTCAAAAACAGCATTTTGACAATAACTTTTGACCTAATTAAGCTAGAGCGCTGAAACAAACACCATCGTGTTTTTCTTGTCACTGGCTTTCATTTGATATACGGCAAGATCACTTTCTGACCTTTCGTGACCTCAGGTCATATTAGGTCACGAGGTGACCTCTGGAGGTGAAACTCCTGGCGGGAGGTCCTTACTTTTGACATAGCGGAAAAAGGTCTGGCAATTTCCTCTCAAATGTACTTAACCAGACCTCAATAGCTCTAATGGCGTATGAGTTATGCCCAGTTGTCTTAAGCATTGCATATTTGAGTGAAAATAGCCTATCGTGACCTTTCTTGACCTCTGGAGGTCAAACCCCATTTACCTGAACGCTTAAACATGTGAAGTAATTTCTTACTGAATTCACAAGAGCTTTCTAATGCACTTTGCAGATTTTTTCTAACCCCATATTTTCGGAGTTAGAGGGGGCCATCGATGGCCCCCCGTGGGGCGAAGGTGGCACCGGACCCCCGGTGGGGCGCGGGTTAACCCTCGCCCCGGTGGAGGGGTGCTTGAACACACCAATTTTGTTTTTAGATGGTACAAAAATCAGCGGCGCAAAGCGCTGCAGTACTCAGCACACATTATCTTTGATCAATTTGGCAGCTTTCCCAAAAATTTGAAGAACGTGTCTTCTCAGGTCAGGTCACCAGGTCAAGTGACATCACCTCCAGAGCAGTTTAAGATAGCACAGGAAAGAACAGAGTGAATCTTTCCTATTAAAACTCATCACATAATGGACCCACTCAGTGATAAAATATATTCCGGGATTTTTTACATCAATGACCTAAGGTCAGATCCGGATATGACCTCTCCATTGGAAATACATGGGAAAACGGGAATTTTGCGAAAAAAATCGATCAATTTGTGTAGACATAGTTTAGAGTACCTTCATATTCTCCAAATCGTAGTATTCTAGGCCTCTTTCCAGGTTTATGTTGCAAGTTTGGGCTGTGACCTTTGAGAAAACATCTGGGGCTACTTAAGCAGGTTTTCAGACTAAGGTCAATAACTTGACAGGAAATGGAACTAAAGTGACAATTTTGAAACTATTCTTAGTCGCCCCGGGTGGGTCATTTCCAGTAAACCATGGTCATTTCATTGGTAGACATAAATATTAAACTATAAAAATACGGCAGTAGACTTATGAAATGTGTATTTAAAGCAATAATTACGTGTACGTGAACACCTTCGCTACTGGCAGAAAAAACGACCTATAAAATCACATGATGTGGGCTAAGCGTGCTATCTGTACTTAACAGAGGCACTCACATCTCTCGGCCGCTGTTGGGAGCGAGCCTATGCCCGGAGGTAGGCAGTAAGGCATCAGCGGCGACGGCATCAGCGAGGGGTGGGTGAAGCTGGGGTAGGCGGCTTCCTGCGGCGCCACCGCGGCGCTTCCAGCGGCCGGAGGCGACTGGCGCGCCTCCTTTGTCAGGTTCAGCGGTCCGTCGTCAGATGGAGGCACCGGCGTCGCCACAGATGTCGTTACAGGACTGGGTGTCATCTGGCCCAGCTGAGCGTGCGCCGCCACCGAGGCCCAGGAGTATGCCTGGCGGTGCAGGGCCTCAGTTAACGATTAACGGGGACGAGAGCCAGAGGTGCAGTGCAGGACCGGTCTGGGATTACTTATTAGGCTGGCAGTTGTCAAACATACGTAAAGATGAAGAAACATTCTTCGCATCAGCGGCCATACACATCAAACATTCTTTTGTAAGAGCAGCATTGCTAAAACATGACTTATAATTACACAAAATACAGTGTAAAAAGTCTTACATTGACTTTTCTGAACGTTCAGTAGAGTCTAAAATATGCACATTGCAGTGGGATGACCCCAGCGGCCTGTAATTGCACGGGGAACAAAAACAATGACCCCTTTCAGAGTCGCCCACAATGACAGCAGAGGTTGTTTCCATTCCAAACCCTCATACATCGAGGTGATAAGGCTGAGGATGGAGGCCTTACCAAGGGAATCTTGGCAGGGCAAAAGCTCATAACCGGAAGGAGCTCAAAGGCGGATATGAGCCACGTAATGAAAACTAGCACCTGACATCATCAACCGACCCAGAAAGAAAAGCTGATTCACAGCTTTTACTAGTGACAATCTGTAGCAAGATGCCTGTAGGCATTTCTGTTAAATTTTCAAACACCAACTTAGCATTGTCAGCACAAAATCACTCGCGCAAACGAACTGGCCACTGCCTACAAGACTCAGACCAACATATGAGAAAATAAGAATCTTCAAAACTGTATTAAAAGTAGTTTGCCCCTTGATTAAACTTCTAGTCATTCCCGACTGAAATTCAGTAGATTCATTGCTGAAGCTCGCCGCTGCCGCAATCAACAATCTCACACTGCGAAGTGATCGTTAAGCTGGAGGAGCCCGTTCCATCATCCTCACCCCCCGCCTCAGAGCGGCGACTGACCGGGTGGTGGGTGGCCGCTGTGTGCAGGGGCGAGGCGCTGGGGCCGGGGGAGGGCAGCGAGGCCGGTGGCACCTGGGGCGGCGGCGGCGCCAGGCCCCGGAACTGCGGACTCAGGAACGGGTACAGCATCAGCGGGTGCGGCACGCCCAGCAGCTCGGGAGCGCGCAGTCCGCCGCTGCGCTCCAGCTGACTTTGCTGCTGCCGCTGCTGCAGCATCTGCGGAAGAAGGAGACAGCATCAGCACTGACATCGTTATCAGCTGACAGAATCGAGAGGAGAGAAGGACAAAGGCCAGGAATGAGGGCAACGCGGATAAATGTATTTTTCGTGATATCGTAATGTAACGTTACAAAAAAGAAGTGTCCTCACCGCGAGCGACCTCCTACATATACGTAATCGTCTCTTTCTCTGTCTTTTGGTCTGATTTTCCCACTGAGTCGGAAAAGCTTTAATTCTGCCAGGATCATCCTTGTTTTATTTCTGCTCCAAGTGCCGAATGTATCAAAACCCGCCGGTTGAGCGCAAAAGTATCCTGTGAAACTTACAAAAAGACAATATTCGTTTCATCCCAGGCAATTGCCCCGGATACATGAGCACTGCTCATGAATGAATGAAATGCTCATTGAGCAGTTTCAGTACGCTCGATTTACGCATCGACCGCGGGAACAGAGTCATCGGCTCATGTAACCGGGATTCTGCCTCCGGCGCTCCCCGCAGCATGAGTCGATTAGTACGTTCCCACGGTCGGTGCGTTAATGGAGTGTATTGGAACTGCTCATGAAACTGATTAGAAAATCCTCTAAAAAAACGATACCCTCATACTTAAACACCCGGTCGAAGGATTTCCAGCGAAGTCTACGCTGATATATTTGTGATCAGCTACCCTGAGGCCTAGTGTTACTCTCTTATCTAATGGTGTTTAGCGTGGAGACTTTAACTACAAAGTGGCCAGAAACAGCTCAACTTCAGGCCGCTTACATTCATCAGTTTTAAATATATCTGAATGAAACTTTCACAGATCGTGTCAGGATAATTCAAGGCATGGAAACAATCACAGAAGATTATAAAGTTGTGAACTTTTTGTATTTTTGAATGAGTCTACTGCTCATGTACTATCCGAGGGGCGTTTTTTATTTCGATTACCAATACCAGAAGGCATCAGCCGTATCAGATCGCATATGAATGCGAATAGAAAGGAGGTAACGGGGTCTGACCCCCTCAATTTTGTATCCAAAAATTTACTGATTTCAGTGGAATATTGAAAATAACTGAGGGTTTTTCAAACAGCAAGTATGAAAAGTAACAAAAAAGATCAAGTCTGAAATGTTATATTTATATTCAGGGTTTTATCCTGGTCAGCAGCGTTCTTTTAAGGGGGGGCTTATCAGCACAATATCTGCTAAGGCGATATGGCGTCGCCAACTCTATCTCTGTTGCAAGGTTGTTTTGGGAGCCAGATTGCCCCTTGCTTAGGAAACCCGCCGGGCTTTGAACCCGTGTAGGCCGCTAGCGGTGGGTTGAAGACTCACTGGCCCATTGATATTTTTTTCCGCTGGCGAAGCTAATGTTGACCAGCACACTCACTGTTCCAGAAAAGAAGACTTTCCAAAATTAGGTAAAAAGTGACTGAAGAAATTCAAGGATTTTCAAAAAAGAAAGATAAGGTGACACATGAGCCTGCAAAGATTTCAAGGGTAGGTAATCATGCGTTTTTTCGAGCTTGTCAAGTCTGGCCCGGAAATCTGCTATGATTTGTAATGTTATTTCCAGAATAATATTTCAGGTTTTACTCTTGCGTGCGTCCCTTTAATAAAGTTCTAATCTTTCATCTTAAAATGCAATTTTATCTCATAATTCTGCCAGTAAAGTGAGAGTTGGTGACGCTATATGAACTTGCTGGTTTAACAGCGCCCAATCAACATGGGATCTCAAGCTCAAAATAAACTGATTTAGCAGCTCAAATTACAGCAAACCACATAAGGTAATAATGAAGTGTTTTTATCATCAATTACAGTAGGTTCATTTGCTAAGAAATGTGAATAGCTACAATTTCGCCTGCGGTCATCTGACACAAACAGGCTGATGAAACTCTGGTTTCATGTTCTCTTTGCACTCGTTATTACCTCCTGCAGTGAACGCGTCATCAAAGTTAGCAAGTATTTGTGTGGAGAAGCGGACCTAATTGAGCTCTATGACGCGTGAACTTCAAGTGTCGCTATAACAACTCGCGGCACAGCCTCCGACAATGAGCTGTATCACTGTTGGCTCTGATTTAACATTTTGGAGCCTAATTCACTCTCAAATCTGCTTTGATCACGACACTTAGCCATTTGGGACCAAGAGTGGAAAATTAAAGACACTGAGAGGAAATACCTTGCAGTCTCAGTAGCGCTGCCGGAAGTTTCTTCCATTTGCTCTTCAGTATTATAAAGTTAACGTCAATGGTTGCAAGCACGACTTAGTGGTTTCAGTAGGGCAGTTACAAAGGATCAAAGGCTTGAGACAAAGTTCGGTGAAAACATTTGAAGAAAAACTGGCAAAGTAGGGAGTGTTTGATCAGTTTCAGTTGAAAATACCCGTTGCAAAATAGCAATCTTTGAAACCAACGACTAATTCAAACGGAATGGAAAATGACGCACAAAGTTAGGTGGGAAACTTTTCTGAAACAGCTTCAACAAATACCGATTGGTGCCTCCATAGGTCAAAAAAGAAGGCAGCTTTCAACAGGCTGCGTGAAATGATCATGACTGATATTGAGCCTTCCGAACGGCATTCACAGCGACAAGTCACAACTGTCGGCAGAAAACGCATCGCTGCCCACATTGAAGCCGTTTTTCTGATTGCATCAGGCGGTTGCACGTCAAGTTGAGCTATTGATCGAACAGGGGAAGCAGCTATCTGTTTGAAAAAATTGAAAACAGATTTATCATAGAGAGAGTTTAAGAAGAGAGGCACAATACACAGCTACTTACCACTAAGTTCATACGCCGGTCCAGGGGGCAAGGGGGCATTTGCCACCTCCCCCATTCGACCCTCGTCGCTCCTTGAAATGCCACTTCTCCTCCGCCCCTCCCACCTCCTAGGATGCGAGTATCGGCGCCCTCCCCCTCAATAGGAAATGGCGCCCACCTGATAGGTTCTGCTGTCCAAAAGTGGCACCATTGGTTCAGATGGTGCCTCTCGACCATGTGCCCCCCTCCCGATCGGAAATCCTAGAGATCTTCCTATGAGTGAGTTGGCACTCAAAGCTTGTTCAGTAATATTCTTGGAGACATGTATATGTATATATATATATATATATATAAAATAAAAAGTTTATGATTTATATATATATATATATATATATATATATATATATATATATATATAATCATAAACTTTTTCTTTCAAATACAATATTCACACCTGATAAACACTGCGAGGACTCAATTGTAGGCGGACGTTCCAATTACAGAGCTGAGTGTTATAAGAGCTCGGAGTATCAGTGGCTGAGACAGAAGGGGTAGGAAGCTGCTCCCTGCTTTGGCGGCGAGGCCTTCCCACAGAGTCTGCCGCTGACGGACATGGTGCGCGCGGCGACGGCGCCGGCAAAATAAAGCTGCCCCGTCGGCAGCGACGGCAGCACATAGCGAGCTGAAATATCGCGTCAGCACGTCATTTGCTCACGCGCTCAGCTGTCGACAGCACGCCAGCCGAAATGGAACACACGGCGCACACCAAAGGCCACAATGGACTGCCGCAGACAAACGACTGTCTGGTTTGTCGACGAGTAGCGAATGTTTCATGAGTACAGGGTCAGCCCACAGTGTTTTGGATCTCCGATAGTGATCCTAACAGTTATTCCTCTGCAATCTAAAACTTAAGTCGCTAATCATTAGTCATATCTACCTGCATCTCAAACCTCTTCTAACAGAGCAATATTTCGTCATCTCGACAGAGAGCCCGTTTTGGCCGTGGTCAATCCTCTACCCAACATCAGCCTGTCACCGCGAACGTCGGTACTGCCCCCGGGGCGACCCGCAGCGACCGCCGGGCCCCGCGGGAGCGCGCTCAGACAAACCGACTCCGACGGATGACGCTAATGCCATCTGTTGCGGCCATTGGCCGCCTCTCTGTGACCGCGTCAGCTCTACAGCCGGGCAGCCAGACAAAGCTCAACGATGGCCGCACAGCACAAGGCAGCGCCATTTCTGGAGCAGGCCCGGGAGCGGCGGCTTCGCGTTGTAGGCCATGCACGTTTTGAGACGAATATGCGCGGGAAAATGAGAATATAAGTGCAAATAGATACGACGATCGAATTTGCAAGCATGAAAAACAGAGCATGGTCAGATGCCGACGCTGAAAATAGGAAGACCGGGAAAAGGTGAATAATTTCTTTGCCGTTGAATTCCAATGGTACAGGGACGAATTCAAGGAAAGATAAAGGCAGATGTGGCACATCAACCAATAAGGGAGGCACATCAATCTCCCCAGAGTTTTGTCCATGTTCTTAAAATACTATGTTTCTCACGCTTTGTGGCCTCGTTGCCCCCCCTCCTAACCTACATCTAGCACTACAAATGCTTACCCAAAAAAGCATTGAACGCCACGTATGTCTAAATTCCCTCAAGTGGTAAGGGTGTGTTTCCCAATCATTTAAAAATATGATACTGTCAACTACATATGGGCTAACAATTGGAAGCTACAGATACAGCATTCATATAGGTTGAAATGAAGATAACTCTATAAAGGTTGGTCCATTCAAATAATTTCGTCACAAAGTAGACATCGCAGTGACATGACAGCCATGTGGCTGGAATATCTAAGGCATCATCATATGGAGGCTGCAGAGATAAATCTAGACGCGAATATTCTTAACCAACCCGAACATCTTCCTGAAAGGACCAGTTATGGCAACAAATTGAAGTAAGATTATGATAGCAGACAAATGAAATCCCTCTAAAGCATATTGTAGCTATTAAAGTCGTTTGAATTTGCTCAATTCTAACATAGGACTCTATTGGTAAATAAAATTTTGTCACCAGCGTGACGTCACATTACCTAGAAGTGTCTCCGAATTTGTGGGTGGGGGCTGGGTCGACATAGCTCGACAGGAATGAGCCGAAAATCGAAAAAATATAGCGTGTATGGATTTAATTGCAGGGAGGTGGAGGTTATCAACGCAAAAGCCTTCCTGTTATTGATCAGTAGCGGTGGGGAGTTCGGATTAAAGGAGGGGGGACACTATTGACTTTTAAATTCATTTCTTTCCAGTCAATGCCTTAGGGCTGGTGTTAATATATTGCTCACCAGGACTGATAATTTTAGCCTTGGCGTGGAAATATTACGAGTATTGTTGGACACAGGCCAGAGAAATGCCACCAAATGACATAGGTACGGCCATGACAGTGTCGGACAGTGGGTCGGTGAGTGTCTGACAGCGGCTGTAAGTGTCTGATAGCGGGCCTGTGACAGTGTCGGACAACGGTTCTGTGACAGTGTCTGACAGCGCTTCTGTGACATTTTCTGACAGCGGGTCTCTGACAGTGTCTGGCAGCGGGTCTGTGTCAGTGTCTGACAGCAGATATGTGACAGTGTCTGACAGCGGGTCTCTGACAGTGTCTGACAGCGGACTGTTCCAGCACCTCACTAGCCTCTTTTAAGCTCCTTCAACCTCTTTCAGTAATTTTACGCGTCTCTTCCAGCATCCTCCAAGCTTCCCGTCAAATCTCCCCCAATGTGATCCCAAACGAGATGTCGCTTTTCGTAAGAGGTCAAAGAAGCCTAAATACTGGCACACAAATTTCACTCGATAAACCAAATCAAACATATTAGGGCAAGTAGCACTTCCTGTGGTTGGCTTTTGATTGTGATTTAAGTATTTTCACTACAACATTTTAGCTGAAGTAGGTACATGATATATGCATCAGGGCTGTTGATGGAGTTTAGCGGTTGGACATTCTCATCAAGGCCGCCATGTTGACGCTGACCAGTTGCAAACGTGCCTCCGACAGCCTTCAACAAACTCTCGGTTTATTGGAGAGAAGGTGCTGGAAAAGACTCCATGGAGAAGGCCCTGGCCAACATAGCTAACGAGAGAATGTACAGTGTGCTCCACCGCGTGTTCAAACTCAGTTGGGAGAGGCATTCTGCATTAAAAGTCTTTCATTCCAGTCGTAGCTCATAGACCCCGCCGTGAAATAGAATTCTAAAGGGAGCGTCCCCTGTATTCTCCCTGTCCTTGTGGCAGAATCCATGATAAAAAGTGGACCAAAAAGCAACAACTTAGACGCACGATCACTCACGCCCTCAATCCAAACATGCGAGGCTCCAACGCTCCATATAAGCCTGTGATGGTGCGTGCTATGACAACCCTCCCCTCCCCCTCAGGCGCGGGGCCATGTTCTGCCAAGCACGTGGCGAAGTGTCGGCCTGTCAACAGGACCGACCACATGACCGGGCTCCGATGTCACCCCCTCCCCCACCCCCTTCTTACCACAGCAAGACTGAGTCTCCGAAAACTTCCGCTGGCGCAAAGGCGTCTATGGTATGATATGATACTTCACCAAACAACAGCTAATTTCACAAGAAATACGTTCCTGTAATGCATAGATCCATAATTCACCACGAATGTGACGACTCACCCAAAGAAACAACGTAATACAGCTCCCTCAATTGAGCGGCCGCATCTCCGCATCAACTGGATTATGAGGTAAGAGCTGACCCTGATTTTTGTAAGACAAGAGTGGTTGTTATTAGGAGTGCATTTTAGTTACAAGAAACCTATAATTTTTTAGATGTTGCTAAAATGATAAACAAGGCCAGCTTATGGATCTGAAGAGCCTACAGGATACACTTAAGACAGGTTCGTTTAACGACTGCTTGAACTTCATCATAGTGAAGTTGTTTCGCGTTCACCATTTGGACCATGATAATTTCCACCACATTTTTCGTGCTTAGGTTCCAGTTATATGTCTTTAGACATGAAGGGGGAGGGGCATGGGCGTCCACATCTACACCCTAAGATCCAATCTTGCCCCCAGACACCGTAAGTGACACCGCGACTAATTGGCTCGCACCTTAGCGTCGGTTGGAGACGCATGTGTGGCGAGACAGACAGCCAGCCGTGACCCCGCGGTGACCCCTGCATACAGCGTCACACGTGCGGCTGGCGCACGCCCCTGTCGGCCCCTTTAATCTCTCTCGCACCCAGTATTCTCCCTTCTCTGTTATTACTTGATACATCTGTCACCCTCCGCCGAACTGTGTGCTAAGTCGAAACGTACATACCTCATGCTAGTATTGATTTGATTGTCCGTGACAATTGTCATGGCCAGTGGGGTAACTACGGTCTTAAAACATGCATACACGCATTCAGCCTCTTGCGTACCCAGCCAAACGGTTTGGGAGGGATCTAAGGATGTGTGCGTGCTAATCCGACTTCCCCATATTTCCATTTCTTCAAAGACTTAGGTCACTTTCTTTTAGACATACCTACATATTTTATTTGCATTTTTGAAAGTGAATTTTATAAAGTAAATTGTGAAAGACGGTGGAATGGAATTTTGTGTACGGAGGGATTTTGTCGAATGATTTAATAGGGAATAGTTGCGCTGGTGTTGCCCTACTTGTAGTTTCTCTGTAGAAATAATAAACAAGTGGAATATTACCGCTCATTTTTATCCACGTAGCATAAATCGGATAGTGCACATCCAAATCACGGAACTTTCATTTAATGTGTACAAGTTTTAAGCTGGCGTAGCTCCGCCATAGCAGCTGAGCATCCGACCAATTTTTTTCAGTCTCACACGACTGTCACTGCTACTAAAATTATCATGGTCATAGCATTACACCGTTTGTCAAAAGCATTACATTTATCATACACGAGAAGTACCATATATAGGAAGATATATTTGAAAATAAACGTATTACTATTTTTATATCTTTCCCGGTCTCCAAAACTTGAAGGGATATTCTATACAAGTTTTCGAACTTGTAAGTACGCTGTTCATAGTGCCCGTAGTTGTGGTTACGTCCATGGTCATGACAACAATGTGTCAATATCTGTCTTTACACAAGCAATACTTACAATACTTTTCGTGGCGTAAATCTAAAGATCACCACCACTAGATTTGATCCTGCCTTCGCTCACCCACCCTCCCTACTCCTCGGATTTTAGAGCGCACAGAAGTATGGGGATTTCTTGAATGTATGACTATTAATCCTGCAGAGAGAACCGGTGTGCTTTGTAACACAAACAATGAGCCAAACTGTGCATGCACGTCAAGTTCACCCAGAATCAGCTGGTGTGACTGAATCACTCGCACCCTTGCTTGAAGAATATGCTGCTGTCATTAATAACGTGAAACAAATAAACACGAATGGCTGATACGCCGAGTGTCTGGTACCGAGTCATAGCACATGACGGCATGGGTAGCGCCATGCGCTCCTGTGAACCAGCTGGAAATGGATTACGTCGGTCTACTCGCTGCAGGGCAACGGAGCAGGGACATACAAATATACCCCGATCATCAGGCGGTCTACCTCGCCCTAAAAATGGCTTAAAACGCCATGCTAATGATCATGTTTATCCCTAGTTTACTCGCTTCGAACGAATACTCTCCTCAAGTTATTGTCTAAACCCTCTCAATTAGACCACTACCCCGCCACACCGGTTGTTTTTCTCTCCTTTTTATCTCCTCTATGGCACCCCTCTATCGCCATTACCCCCAACCCAACCGTCCGTCATCCCGTTTCGGCTAATAACCGCTGGGCCGCGTCGCCGCCGACGCTACCGACGGCGCCTTCGTCTCCATCGACGGCCAGCAACAGACCACAGCGGAGTGACCCTCGACGATGCCCCCCAGGGGCCCCCAGGCAGCCGTCAGACGTCGCACAGCTCTCCTATATCGGTATTACCCCCACCGGCGGCGCGATCGGCCTCGCGGCACGCCACGCATAATAACCGCGCCGAATTAGCCGCACTTCTCATTCGGATATAAAATAATGTGTCGGCCGGCGGGACAGCGGCGTGACTGAGTGGCGCGGCCGGCCGACAGCGGAGACCGATTGGCCTTTATGTGCTGGCGCGGTGGCCGGCGCGACGGCCGGCGCCGCCATAACCGCCGCTTTAATGCCCACCAAGAACGGCGAGCGGCGACCAGGTGGAGCGGCCATTGGATTAGCGGCGGCTAACCGAGATGGAGCGTCCAGCCGGCGCCGCCGGTGTTTTAAGGTGGTGTCGGCCGCCGCGCCGCAGCCCGGCCGCGGCCACGCCGCGCATGCGAATCAGGCACGCCGCCGCCGCCGCAAATTTACACGGTGATCCAATCGGCCCGAGCCGGTGCTCGATTCTGCGGCATTTGTGCCGCACATGAAATAGTAAAACGATGGAAAA
The DNA here is from genome assembly GCA_034440635.1 of Lepas anatifera. Lineage (NCBI taxonomy): Eukaryota > Metazoa > Arthropoda > Thecostraca > Lepadidae > Lepas > Lepas anatifera. The sequence continues at coordinate 382,242 of JAOTON010002268.1, read as the reverse complement.
GTTCCACGTCGCTGGGCAAAGAGGATCAGCTAGAGGAGCACGGACGGCTTTGATGATGTTTTCACACGAATTGCTGGGGTCATGAATATATTTAATGTAGTGAACCTTCCCAATTGGGGCAGTTCAAAGACAGCACTAATGTTGAGACTGCATATTTTGTAAAAGTATTTTGTCGGTCAGGACAATGATGTGTGATGTAAAGGATACAACAAAATATATGTGACGCCTGTAATTGGGCAAGTGTGCCCGTTAGGGACACACTCATAAAAATAACCAAATAAAAGGTGATACAAAACATGATAAAATAATAATGAAAAATTTATCCAGAAAAAAATCCCGTATAGCTATGGTTACCGAATGAAACATACATCATTACATATATCTGTTTACACACCAGCGTGAACAGTCCGCTGCAAAAAATAATTCTTGAATATTTCGCCATTGACCTGCGTCGAGAGGTCGAGAGACCCCGCTTCCTAAGCCATAGGTTCCGGGTTCAAGGCTAGGCGGGATCTCTGCATATGCTTAAGCTGGTCTCCCTAAACCCTCCCAATAGGGTGGAGCTACACTGCCACATGACCCTAGCAGTTGGTGGGTCGTTAAATCCCAACCATTACTTACCTGGCCAAGAAAAAGGTAAGTGGCTGGATCCCATGAATAAGAGATAATAGTAGAGTACAGAGTACTTAATTAGTAGAGTACTTACAGCCCGGTCAGGACGTCCCCAGTGTTTGCCTTTTTATTTCAACGTCACCCCAAGCATAATGATCTATTTCGAAATCCTCACTATTAAAGGTTTGCGCAAGGTCATGTGCAGAAAATGAATTATAGTAGTACTATACGCACAGAAAAGTACCCTTCGACATTAAGGTCGGGAAGTAAATAGTACGGGATAGGGCGCAGAGCAGTGATGAGGGAACGTCCGAATTTAAGGGAGGGGGACCACGGGCTTTTCAACCCATTTCTTTCCAGTCAACGCCGTAGGGTTGACGGTAACATTTCTGATTTAAGGTGGGGGGCCACCGTGCCCCGGTGCTCCCCCTCCGTATCTGAAAGCAATGCAGCGGACTTATGTCGTGACGCACTTGCAATGTGACACTAAGGCAGAGCTCAAACAACACGCTTTCAAAATTTTGTTTGTGGACTGGACTATGTTTAGACTGAGCTTTGGCTGTAAGCCGGCCCCGATATCGCATTCTTCATGTATCTAACATCCTATTTCTAGTTATTGCTTTGACAAGTTCCTCTTCTTTTTACATATTTCGTACGCAAGTCTACGTCCCGTGTCTTCTAAGACGATTCTGCCTTCCCACACACGGGCACAACCGACTTGGCCGGGTCTCGAAGATGACTTTCATACTGGAAACACCACTGCCCAAACGATATGCCAAGAAAAATTTTAATAGACAGACTTAACCTTAGTCAGTGAGAGCTGGCTGTGTATTTCACCGAATCTGAGGACAAGGATTCTCCCAGCACCCTTTGACATTTGCACCGCCGCTTGTGTCGGGGCCGAGGGCAGTTCATCATCTTACCGTGACTGAACCGGCGCCCATCTCTGACAGATCTGAGGCGCGCAGCGCACTCGCTATCTCGCGCCATCTGTCTCATTTGAGCACCGTGTTTAAGCGTCATAACTGCATTCTTCCCACCTTCCTGGCCCCTTGTGACAAACAAAATTCCGCAGCGTCGCGGCAGCGCCGGTGCGCCGGATCCGGGCGGGGCCTCATTACCTCCAGTGTCGCGGATGCGCCACAAATGTCACCGCGCCGCGATAGTGGTGCGCCGTTTTTGTGCTGGCGTGTGTCGCTGAGGCCAGGGGTGGGCTGATCCGGCCGACAGCGCCGGTAATGGTATAATTTAATTAGACGACCGCTGCTGTCACAATATTTTTGAGGTGTCAGAGGGCTATGGGGTGCTGATCCCGGTTCAGGAAGAGGCCGAAAATAGCTGGAGAGGTGAACCAACTCAGCGCCAGCCGCGCGGGACAGCAGCGCAGGGAAGCTGAGGTGTAGCGTTACCTCAGCTGGATAGTCCATGGCGAGGCCTGCCACATTTCAAAACGTATCATATGATACGACACTGGGAATCAATCATGTTCCAGTCAAAGCGTTGTGAGCGTTTCGAGAAGACATCTGATCTGATTCTAGCTTCAATATCTTGAATACTGCATTGTGCATGCCACGCTGAAACATGATCAGGGTGCTGATGTATCTGCAATTTATCACACTGTCGATTGGCTTCGGCATTTTTGGCACGTTGTCTTTGGTCTTTATTGGAGCGTTACAATGACTTCACAGTCAGTATATTTTTCGTTAACTCGGGCCGTAAACTGAAGCCGACAGGCTACAACTCTGGTGAAACAGCGGCAAAACCGCGTCGACCGTCGCTCGTGGCTCACGTTTAGTGCCGGGGATGCGTCACACAATAGTCGCACCAGCGCCCGTTTGGTCTCAGCCGCGCCACTTTACGGCGCGTCACGCGGTGAGACGCGCCGTAAACACGGACAGAACTGGCGCGCCGGAGGCAAACCCGACACAGACGACGGCTTGCGGCTGCGAGGTTGGACGGTCTCAGGAAGATTTCAGGATATTGTTCACATAGTTGACACCTAAAGTGTAATCGTTGGGTAATTAATAATCAGTGCTAGAGGCCAGTTTCTATCTATTCATATTTCCTTCCAAACCGACGCCCCAACTGTTGAAGCCGAGGAAGGCCGTATTTACCGCTCGGGGCTGACAAAGCCCACTATTTGGCGCTGGCACGACCGCCTGTGGCTCCACCAGCCAGCCCCACCCACACCCCACCGACAACAATCGACTGTGACGTCCCAGCGTCGACCGGGGAGGAGTCAAACCCGCTGTCCACCGGCCTGGCTCCTCCATTTTGTGCAATCAATGCGGCTACAGGGCAGGGGCGCGTCCGCGCCGCTGTCCGCTCACGTGCGCTTCGGTGGAGGAATATGCTGTTTGCTTGCAGCTGGCACTACGCGTAAAGATAGCAACTGGAAAACAAAGCACGCACAAATGCAAAGAATGCTAAATCTCAAGTCCAAGAGTTACGGCAAAGACCAGGATTACCTCGATGCTCAGGTGGTGTACGGTGAGCCGTGCCGGCGTTTGCACCTCTGGGGCATCGAGGCCGCCGCCGCCGTTGTGTTTCTTCGACAACACCGCTCAGACAGGCCAACAAATGACCGTCATTTAGTGAGAAGCATAACGCAAATACCCTGGCACTGCCGCCGGCGTGCAGCCGCAGTCATCAGTCAGTAAAGCAGCGACACAAACAGCAGCAAATACCAACGCCGGAGCCGTTCGGCCTCCCCCGCTACGCCAGGTATTCGCTGCGAATCAGGAAACAGTAAAAATCCGCACCCTCCTCGCAGCCTTCAAAGGGTTCCGGCGGTTTGCCACGCTTGCCTATCGTCGCGGCCGTGGCACCCGCGGCGACGCTGGAAGGGGAGCGTCGACGGCGGCGGAGAGTGCCAATGATGCGCGACGGTCCTCGGCAGCGCGCGGACAGCACGCCGCCGCGGAAGCCGCCACGGCTCATGTTGCACGGCTCATCGGTAGATGGAGAGACAGAGTGGAGGCCGCGCTCCGCCGGCGACGCCAATGGGCCGGCCACCAGCTCATTTGCTGGTGAGACAATCGGCGCGTACTTCCAGCGCAGCACTGAACGCGGAATGGGTGCGGCGTCGGAACCGACGCGATGGCGTGCTTACGAAGAGGGAGGACAACTAAATGCAGAACGTGACTGATAATACCGAATACAAGACTTAAAGTAGGAGTTGAAAACACTCGTTGAAATATAGAAATTGTGGGTGTAAGAAATGTTCGCCGTATCATCCCATCGGGGTCTGTCGACTTCATCTTCAGTCAATTATTTTAGGCAAATATGAGGCAGGAAAGTGACAATTTTGACAGACGTATTGAAGGTTAGCTTTGGTATATAACTATACTTATGTATATTTCAAGCAAATGAAAACCATATAGTTCCTCAAATGCTATATACTTTCATTTCGTGGAAAAATGGCCATAGAATTAGCATAGCGACAATCACAACCTTCAACACCAAACAAAAATCTCGGTGATGACAATGATAATAATCAAATCTAAGCGTAAAAATTTGCGCCAACATTTTTTGTAAACATAATTTTCCCATGCTAATGTCCTTAAGTTTCTGAAGTCACCAAGGCGCTGACACCAGAAAAGAATGAAACATTGCGTGTCATTTTTGAAACATTATATAATTCCAGTGGCCCGTTCCTTAACACGCGCATTGACAGGGGTCTGAGCCACCTTCGCTTTGACGAGGGGGCGGGTACCCGCCCCCCAAGATCTCAAAAACCACGGAAGGTAGCGAAAAACCGTAAACGGCGTTGGGTAGCCCATCCACTTCTCAATCGAAAATATTTGAACCATTTTTTTGTCAGGTCACATTTAAGGTCACGAGAGGTCAAAACATGCCCGTCATAGGGATAACATGTAAATTAAGTTTTTCGGCCATTTCATCTGAACAAGTAAATATAGAGCAAAACGACTTAAACCATATGAATCCTCTCAGCAAGCCGAATCGAATGATATATAATTTGACCTTGCTAGGTCAAATCAAGGATTTGACCTGACCTGAGGTCAGGTCAGGGTCAAATTATATAAAATGCAAATCATTAGAACTGCAAAGCCCAGGCGAGTCTAATGCAGCTAAAATAAATGCTCTATCACCATCCGTTACTGAGTTATTCTGTAAAAACATTTTTTCCCATGTATTTCCAATGGAGAGGTCATACCTCGTACCTGACCTTAGGTCATCGATATAAAAAATACCGGAACACATTTTAGAGAACTCGGTGAGCCCATTATGTGATATGAGTTTCAATCGGATAAGTTCACCCTGCTCCGACTTATGCTATCTTAAACTTTTTTTTGAGGTTAGGTCACTTGACCCGTACTGGTGACCTGACCTGAGATAACCTAACCTTAAAATTTTCACAGAAGTTGTAAAAATGATGAGGGAAAAGGTATGCCAAGTACGGCGGCGCTACGCGTCGCAGTTTTTCTTCTATCTCCGAAAAAAACCGAGGGGGCGGGTACCCGTCCCCCGTCAATGCGCGTGTTAAGGATGAGTTAGTATTTTTAGGCACCGAAAGGGGAAAGCGGCTCTAGGGCAGGTAAGTCACATATCGGATCCAAGTCCACAACTCGGGAGTTTTAAAATGAGAGGCATCGACGCACCATCACACTCCCAACTTTTTTACACCCCATTTACGGATTCGACTTTACTATCACGCTCACTTCAGGTTTTCCAACGGCAGGGCTTTATAGGAATGCAGTACAATTTCATACATTTTAAAATAGGAGAAATGTCGACATATTCTCTATTTTTAACACTATTTTCGGAGTCGGCTTTACTATCACTCTCAAATTCACCGTTGCATTGATTGAGCATTGCACTTATAAAGTGCCGAGAGAGGATAAGAACGAACTAAGCAGAATTTGGCGCTCTGCTAGGGCAGGGCACCAAATCCGGCCTGTGGGCGGGCCCGATCACACGACAATTACTGACTGCAATGGTCACGTGATCGGGCCGAACGAGTGCGCCAGCCGACTGCGCCACCCACAACCCTTACTCAGCTCGGTTCGTTGGAAGGCAAAGTGTGTCCCAATGAGTAAAAGTTATATCATTGGATCATCATTACATCAAAGCTGAGAGCATGCTGATTCAAGATATATATAAATTTATATATGTTCCTCGAGGGTTTTTTTAACAATTTTCAATTGTGTTGTGCAAATACACACGAGAATCTCTCTAACTTCCTCGTCACTGACATAGTATTGTTGGATACCAAATGAAAGCTTAATAATCTGGGAAGAAAATGGCAGTTCTTAAATCCACACGTCGTGTTCGGATTTTGAGCATTTACCCTTTCAATGATTCGAAGCACGGATACTGCGCGCAAGGCGCAGAGTCGGCTTCTCGGCGCTGAAGGTTAGCCGTTACTGAAGTGCCGGTCAACTCGTCGCAAATGTTTTTTCGGTACTTTCACTCAAAATACGTCAAATTTAACATTTTACTGTGCTAATGGCTTAGCCACAACAATTTTCCAAACATTAAATATTTAGAATTTTCTATTTCATGGTCCTGTCAGCATAACATGCATCTCACATAGTCAACCTTTGTGCTATGCAAGTGTAAAAATCCGCTCAGGTCGGCGCTGAGCGGTGGTCCGGCTGTGTCAGACACTGTACCGGCCACGGGCTGCGACCGGTTACGGGTGATGCGGGGTTCTGGCCACTTTCAGTGCATGTCAATGTCAGGTCACGGCTAAGGAAGCATACCAATGGCCCACGTCACTGCTGCGCACGATCAGACAAGAAAACGTATTTGTATTATTTGTCCTTAACAAATCTTCGGATTATCTTTCGTCCGCACTATTGGAGAAACTAAAACAGATATCAGGCAGAGCTCAGTGTTCGGCAAAGGATGCACGCCTACCTGGAGGTATCTGTTCTTGGTACCGAAATCTGTTGAAATCTGGCGAAAAAACTCATCTCAAGAGAAGAACAAATTATACCCGTGGCGCTTCGAGAGAACACGCCTCAGAGAGCCTGAAACCGTCGATGGTGCCGCACCTTCTGTAAAAATTGTTCCCAAAAAGAAAATTTCACAAGGTGGCAATGTGTATGCAGCGTTTTATGCTTCGGAAAATGTTGACAGTCCCTTGACAGACGGTTACGGTGTTAAAAACCATGGTTATATGATTCATGCCTCAGCTAATACGATAAGTATTGGGACATCAATGGGAACATATTGAAGCTTATAGCTGAACATTATTTTTCAATTTTTCCCCGCATAATCAAACTACCCCGCATAATCCACCAAGCCTGTCAAGGGTTGGCTGCTACAAGATACTGCAATCAATTTCGAAAACAAATCATAGAAATGGTTAGAAAAGAAAACATCGCACCAGTATTCAAAGCTGTTTTTTCTAAGAAATAGTAGCATACCTAATGCTAAACGAAACGGTTCGGTTAAATGATATGCTTTCTCTATCATTTAAAAAGGGGGTTATTTAGCTGAGATCATTGCCAAACTTGGTATTTCATCCAGGTGAAACGCAGCCTCGGAATTCCAGAACGGGCTTTTACCGGTAGAATGCGCCGGACTACAATGGCGTATGGCGGCACAGTCTGCAAACGTAGGCGCAGCCGCTGTATTGCGGCGCAGCACATGTCTTTTTACTATAAACGTGCATATTGCAAATTACGATTGGACGAGAGAGCGATTTGTTGATACGATGGTCCCATTTACTCTGAATGAATGTGCATTTGGAATCGGAGTTGAATATGCAAGTGAACCATCAGCCTAGTTTACAGGCACCGCTATGCACAGGTGAAACGTCTCACCACCGCATGACAACTTCATCGCCCCCAGTCTAAAAGATTCCCGACACATGGAACCCATCACGCATGCATTAACACAGTCACGAGCAGAGGAAATAGGGATCATTAACTCCCATATTTTAGGCCTTTAATCGCCACAACTTTGTTTTTATCCAATCTACAAGTCAGCTTAAAACATATTTGGGCGGCCTCCCCTACAGACTAGACGCCTCCATGCTTAAAGCCATACATTCGTTTGAAAAAAGAGTCTAAATTCAAGTTTTGCTTTTGCGATCGAATTTTTTTATATCAATTCTTCAAAGAAATTGTTTCCGGGAACACAATCCCACAATTCGAACAAGTAATTTTCGTAATGACGTCACTGTAGGAATTGCCCATTCAGATGGTGGGATCGTGATATCTAAGACTACTTTTGTTATAAATTGAAGTATACTTTGATCCCAAAACTGATACTGTAATAACGTGTATAAAATTTATAAACATAAAATGGTATGAGAGCTCACCGAAATTTCTACATTGCTTTTCCAACAGAATTGTTTAAATGGCTCTTATCTGATGCATTGTTTTACTATCATTACCATTTTTAGGATTTGCTTACGTCAAGGGTGAACCAAGTTTGAACTCCAGTAACATGCTTATTGGAAACTATTTTATTGTGAATTCCAGAGGTGTAATTCGCGAAGTATCGCTGATATTTTTTAATTCAACTTGCCTTGAAAGCCCCTCTTGCGCTCCAGAATATAGGATTCATAGGACAGCTCTATATAGTAGTTTTGTAGGACAGCTCTATTTATCAGTCTTCCAGGACTTGGTAGCATAAAACAGCATAGACGAGTAGCTACAGGACCGGGCGCGTAGCCCAAATTTCGGCATGTAGAAGGGGGGGACATCGCATGGCGACTCGCGTTAACTGCGGACCCGTCCTTCTACGGCATACGGTGCTGTCTATGAGAGAGCCCAAAAAAGGGTCATGGTCAAACGCCTGCTCTCCTGGTTACACCACCGATACATATATACTACACTAAGCTTAGTAAGTGACATGAAGCGTTTTGGGGGAGTAGAAAACAGCAACGATGCCGCTGATAACAACACATATCGAACAGGTCATATAAATTATGGTCCTGTCAACATAGGTGGAAAATCTTTGAGAGCCAGGGGATTGAATATTGAAAAATCTGAGACTAGCGCCATTGAGGTGCAAATAAGACTTTCAAAATAGTATCACGATCTGGTATCAAACCTAAGAGCTCTGTGAGTTGGGATAAGCATTTTCTCTCCCGTAAAATCCCAGGAGTCCTTGTCTTTTGGCGACACTTCCTAATCTCGGAGTAAAAATGGTCCCCGTTGGGAAAAATAAGCACATTCACTGACCTCTGCCATGGTGCACTGTTCTACTAAAATTGCAAAATAACCATACAGTCTATTGGCTGGAGGAGCCAACACTTGAAAACTATAGCTTCTTTCAATGGACGTCGATCCGAAGGTGCCTGGGTTATACACACCACTTTTCATAAATAATATCCTGTTTCAGTTAACTTGGACCAAGGTTTGATTTATTCTATAAGGCTTGATTTATTTATGTATTTAAGAACCGTGATTGGAACTACCTTTTTAAAACAAGTTTCACCAGAAACAAAAAAACAGCAAAGAGTGCCAATCTGAAAAGTTTTGACTTAGAGGGCAAATTTCTGTCAGCAAGGAGTTAAATATTCACCGAACCCCTCCTCTAAAAATAATGCAGACAGTCAAAACATTGATAGACTTATACTATTGGATCTGAAGCAGAAACCAACATAGGAACATTTTACGTCAATATCCTGCTCAATATAAAATCGCAGGCTGAGGTATTCCATCCCATAGTAAATACTAGCACTAGATTGCCCTGTGCAGAGTCCATAAAACCTATGCTTAACGAAGAGTCCGTTATTTAGTTCGTCAATACAGATAAAACCATGATTTGCGGAACACACACTGCAGGTTGATTGAAAAATGCAGACATTATGATGAGAAACCATCGGTTACGGAGAGAAACAAGCTAAGACAAAGTCTCAGTTGGAACTGGGATCCTTTGGAACAGTGATGTAGCCACGGGGGAGCGCTGGGCCACATCTTTTATATATTCTCATAGCATGCCCTCTCTGAAGTGATAACAATAATAGAAGTAGTAATAATTGTTGGATTTTAACTACGAACCGAATGCCAAGGTTATACGGCGTCGCCAACTCTCACCCAGCTGGGAAGGATTTAGGAGATCAGATCGATTTATTCAGAGGATCCACCAGGACTTGAACCTGGGACCAGTGGTTCTTTAGATTTTGAGGTTATGCAATTAAGCCACCCATTCCCCTTGCTGAAGTGGTAAACGTAAAAAGTAGGGCGATTAAACACTTAAATAAATAAAAGGCAAGCATCATAATCCTGTAATTGATTTGGGCTACAGCGTCAAAAGACCCGTCATGAAATATAAAGAAGAAAAACAGAACAATATGAGACGACCAAAGAGCAATGCTGGTAATTTAGTTAACCGGTAATTAAATTAACCGAACATCGACAAGTTCTTATATGGTATATTTTGCATCCCTGGCGTTATTAACCATTTCCGGCAGGGGCTAATATGCCCCCTTCAGGTTTTGAGAATATCTCGAAACGGCTTCGATAAAACTTTGAAACTTCCGACTTTCCTAAAACTAGTACAGGCAGGTTTTCGAAATTTTCAAGATATATATTTACCAGGGCGGAGCTATGGCTGGGTTTTGGAGGTTCTATCCACAAACCAAGTATTATGTATGCATGGGTTCTTTGTAAAAGGAAGCCGTCTCTGCTGATCGATACCAGTTATAGGTTTTATTATATCATTTGTTATGTGAGATGATAGTGCATTCACAATTGTCACTATTTGTATTCATCAGGGCGGTTACAGCAGTTCAAAATGGGGAATGTTATCAAGAAGGACTAAACGTTAGTAAGTGAAAGACTACTTACACCGTGCAGGGCGAATACAATTGGGTATATGAAAATTCAAAATAGTTATAACCCAATTTTAGATTACCAGAGGCGTGTCCAGTCACTAAACATTTCAAAATGCATATTCCCAGCCAGTATCACCGCCGCGACTCAATATCGTTGTATATTGAAAATGTGTTTCAATCACCCACCCCGACGAGTTCTGATCCGCCTATGTCACCCCCTTTCCCAGACTACCATGGGAGGTAAAATTATCAGAAATAAATTTCAACTAGTCGAGGATTAATATACTCAGCAACCACTCGCATATTGTTGGTATGTATTTTACCCACGTTTTACCTTACCATCCGCTCCTGATGAGTTTTCACTTTTTTCATTTTTATGTGTCAAAGATGCCAAGCAGTATATGACGGCTTCTAATCCGCGTAACAAAAACTTTTAGGTTGTATATATTTCCCCTCATAGTCCTGGTCCTGGAACTGCCATTGAATTTCAATTTTTGCATAACTCAGTATATAAAAATTTGGGTCAATTATTGTAAACCTGAACTAGTTTTATGAAAATCGTACAACAGAGACAAGGGTTGTGGAAAATCTAAAAATAAACAAAAATTGTATATTTTGCACGACCTTCTCCTTAAAATCAAAATTTAAATTTTCTTTTTCAAAATAAAGTTTAGCGTCAGGGAATCTATAGCACTTTGAATTTTCAAAATCGGCCGGTTAGATTACGAGATCTTAGGGGGCCGATATTGCCCCCTTCCCGGAAATAGGGTAGCCGGGAGCCTGACGGAAACAGGGTTAAGAGCACTTGACAAGCACATATAACGAGAAGGAAAACTGGTCTGAGAAAAGCCATGCATTTATGGCACGGTTTTTTAAGTTATTTCACCGATATTTGTTCAAAACGTAAGTTGGTGCATTCTTTAAGCCCTTATTTTTCTCGAAAAGATAGCTTTTGATTGCAATAAATGACGCTAATAGACGTAAACCTGTGCAAGTTTGATATTTTTCAGCCCTTCCACATCGTCAACTGAGGCACGTGTAAAAGCTGCCGTATATGGAAAAGCACGTGACATATGAAGTCCAAATTTCAAAGTCTTAGAACAGTTAGTGGTTCCAACCATCTCACGGTTTTTCCGAAAGGTAAATTGTCCCAATTGGGTCCTTCCGCAACATGATACAGCGTGACACTAACACCGCTGTCAATACGTGTGTCGTTAGTTCCCTATCTAGCCCGTCCCCAGATCATCCAAATACCCAACCCTCTTGTTTCTCCAAGACCGGGGTCTTCGTGACCGCGTCGTCTCGCCAGGTGCCGTCGCTCGGCGCGGCTGCCCGAGGCGCAGTCATAACTCATACACTCAGTTATGCCGCAACGAGCCACCCGACCCGGCGACAAGCGCCATCGCTGATAACCCGGCATAGCGCCGCCCCACCTAGCACAACCCGACATAGCGCTTCCGCGCCAAAACGCGCCCATGTCATTTGCGGCTTCCGGCGACGACCGCAAACACACAGGTACGCGACGTCAGGGGAGCTATTGACGTGCTATTCCAAGGCGGCTGCCAGACGAGACTCTGCCATCAGAAACGGGCATCACAGTTTTCGCACCCGGTTCGAACGTCGGAGATCTCGGGAAGATGGAAAAGCGAAACGTTTTGGGAAAACTTGGATTTTACATTCGGTGCCTCGTGAAGAGTGCTTAAGCTCAAGTATATGTGGCTTCAAGCAAAGTACACATTCATTTTAAGGTTTGAAAAATGATTTACGAAGCGGTAGAGCCACTACTGCTAACCAAAGCACTACAGAAGAATTCCATGTTCTTCTCGAATGTCAGATTAAATTTTAGGTAACAACATCTGCATTCAATCTTTGGAACTTGCAAACGACATTGGTACTGACAACAACACCGTTGTAGTTCAAAGTTTTATTTTTGTGTATAGCATTTGTTTTTGTTGCTCAAACGGAAGGCAAAAATAAAAACTAATTAATTTTGAAGATTACGAACCAATTTTTATCTGGCGTGCCAATCTTCTCTGTCCTAGAAATGTTCTTCGCGGCAGTTTCCCTGACGTGAATTCCGCGTTGTGACTGGTGATGATAGACGGGAGAGAACTATGCGAGCCTTATTTTCGCCACTCTAAGTCACCAGATAACATAAAATACAATTCACCTTCTAAAACAAATAAAGCGGTCAATACCCTTGCATGAGCAATACTTAATTCAGACGCGTGTTTCCCAAATTAGCTGGTTTGGATCAGACGGGCTTGAGAGCGGCAGCGGTGGCGGTGCGGCACGATAAAGCGCCAATGGCGGCCGATGGCTGACCTGACACCGGTGTTGTCTCGAACCGCCGACTCGGCGCATTCTGCCCTGCTTATTGTACCAAATATAAACGAGACGTGGCGACGCGGCCGCCAGTGTAATAGGCGGCCGGCGCCAACTCTGAGTGGGACCCGAGGCTGACGCCACGGCGGCGAGCTGACGACGTGGAAGTCCTGCTGACAACAGCTGCCAGGCTCACTCCCAAATCACCGGCATCAAGGAGTGGATACCGCTTATTTTGAGCGGCATGGAACATAGACCAAATCCTGAGAGGACCTGCTACAGCCCACGAGCCTTTATCAATCGTCAGCAATCATAGAGAGGAGAGAGGAAAGAGGAAAGAGGAGAGAGGAGAGAGAGAGAAGAGAGAGAACACTGGAAGAAAATATATCAGCGAAGGAAAAACCTTTATTTCAGTTTTCTGTTCGTGTCAATTTAAAGGTTAGAAATGCGACCAAGTTAATGAAAAACCTTGCATTTCACAAAATCAAAAAACGGGCTCATGGTACTTTTTGACAATCAATCTCATTGCTGTTTTGCACTGGAGACAAAAAATGTAAAAAAGGTAGCAAAGTACAACACAATTTCAATAATACGGAAATAAAGTCTGCTGATCACGAGCTTTGTTACAGGGGAAGTGGGCCCTTTATTATGGGATTTGAATGGGCATAGCCAGAATGCAGAGCATGCCATAACAACCCAAGTGATTATTTGCATTTGTCTTGGACACTATTTGCAGAGAAATCGGATGTGAAACCATCGGATATCGGATATCGGCCCCTTATTCCCAGCACCGGCACCAGCGACGTCCCCCGTGGCTAATAAAATAAAAAATAAACTTTTGCGTGAACTGAGGCTTTAAATTACTCCCAGTAAATATGTCTTAGTGAGTAAAATTTACTCTCAATAAGTGAAAGTATAAAAGGAATTAAATTTACAGTGATCTGGAGACTAATGAATTACATATAGCATACTCTTAGTACCAAACAGCGAAAGGTTAAGTATATGTGCAGTGAAGACAAGTTGTGTGCACTGTAATACAAGCATGTGTCCATTAGCTGATCATATTAATCAGTCAAAAATGTTATCAAATACCTAATACAAAAAGACATGAAAAAATAATATGTGGTGTCAGAGTCTAGTACCCTTACTGCAACTACTTGTTATGATCAATCATTGCTTAGATCATAATTGCTAAGATAGCAGACAACCACCATTTGACTGTAGCAGTCACCATGCTGAGACTTAAGCTACTTGAAGGATACATTTAATTTACATTTTTTAAAGAATACATATAATTTAAATATATCCAATGCCTGCAGCCAAATATAGGTACTCCGCCAGAGGAAAAGTACCTCCTAATACCACAACCATCATCCAGCAAATCCTAGAAAGTCTAAAGTAGATCAATGAGTATCACTACATTCACCTGTTCAATGGAAACTTTTGTGGTATCATTAAAATTTTGCTTAGCTTGATTTGATAAAACTAACTTAGGTAGTCACCAAAGAAAGCTACCTGCAGTTTACCTGACTTCATGGGCACCAGACAGCATATATTTTTGTAGGTGCAAAGCCAGAACTTGCAACCTTCATCTCCGCAGGTCTATGGTTTGGATATCTCGCATGCACTTGATTGAAATGTGTGCTCTAATTGGCACGCTCAAAACCACACAACTCTCCTAGGCTTTTGAGATCTGGCAGACTTCACTTTGTCCTACGTTTCCCTGGCTGTGTCATAATATTCAAGAATGGGTAGTGGATGACCACTGGCAAAAAACTATTCTGATTTAGGTCAAAATCTACAGCCTCATACCATTTCAACCACCTCGACATTATCTCCGAATTCCCGCACCAAGCCCACGCCCACACAGCAGCTTCAACACGTAGTACTTTCTGCCTGTTTTCTTCTCGCTACTCGCGCGCCAGAAACGCAAAACTTTGTGGTTACCCAAGTGGCTACCTGGTGGTCCCTAATCGTAATTTTCGTTGCCGGCCTGGCTACCAGACCATCTCTAATTCCAGGAAACGAGTCCTCAAGTACAAAGTAAGCAGTAGAGTTACTATCTTATGCTGAGTAATTTCACTATGAATCCTGATATAGACTTAAAAGTTTTCTCTTTTTGTTTAAAATAAATTGTCAAATTCATAAAAAGAATGAATATCACTGTTCCATGCCATCGCAATTTAGAGTACATTTTCACATGGCTTTTTATGGGTCAATTTCGTTGCCGATGTGGTTACCTACCCATCTCTAACTTAGCTGTGAGATAACTCGATTGAGTAAGGATACAATATTTGTAACTAATTTGTATCGTCTGTCACTAATAGTTATAATAGTACCTAAAATAAGTCAAGGTAGCGCTGCCATGTTATGAATCGCTCTTTTTACGTGGCGGTAAGATCGTGGAAATACTTGTTTTGCGCTAATAAGTGCAAATCTTGATATCTGTCAATTCTCCGTGATTGGCTACCTAAGTTCTGTTCCTTGAACTTCATTTGGCTACCCACGAGCGTGGGCGAGTTGGCGAGATTCTTGACCTCTGACGACTCATAGGGAAATGAGAGGATGATATCGGTCGGTTAAAAAAATACAACACTGCTTCTTCTCAAAAGATGAGCTTCAATAGAGACGAAAAGCTGTGGTCGAAAGACCGACTTGCTGGTCGGTGAATACAGTATTACGTCAGCAGAAATAATAATATATTTAGGCTTTAATATCAAACAAAGAAACAAATGGGAAGTGTGTAACGCACAAAAGAAATATAAGCACAAGTAAGTGGTACAATTCTGGTGACCACACGATAGTCACTTGGGAAGACGTGTGGTGGCGAGACTCAGTAGTGAAATTAAGTTGAAGTGTTCTTTGTGCATTCTTTCTTAAAGGGGATGTGGCCCCTTTATAACGTGATTTTAACTGAGCTAGTCAAGTTGTAAAGCATGCCGGAAAACTTGGTACTCTATATTTCATTTGTCTTGAAACTCAAAATTTCCGTAGACAAAAGCTAAAAACTACCTGAAATGTACCCTACATGTACCCTTAGCAGCAGGTCACAGTTGTCATGGCTGCTGGTGTGACGACATATGCTTACGTCACGGTGGGTATCAGCCAATTGAAGCCCTTGAAGCGTATCGGATATGGTAGTGGTTGCCATATCATGACATCCACAGGCAGATATTTCTTTCTTTCCCTGAAGGAATAATTTAAAAATCAAAACATTGAGCCCATTGTATATTTTCAGAGAAATCATGGACGCTTCCATGGTTTTCGGCTAAAAGTTCCCCCAATTACACTAAATTCCAGGATTCGACCAAGGTGCCACATTGCCTTTCAGGTTATTATACGAATACACTGTGAAGGGGCGTTTCCAAACAGGGTGAAGGGAGCGACCACACTTCGTACCATGAGTGTCAAAAGCCTGGGGATTGGGCACATGTCCCCCACTTTTCATTCGGAAGTTCTTAATTTGAGGCAAATTGGGAAAGAAATACAGATTTACGAAGTGAATTAGGGCGGAATATCACAAGGGTCTATCATCACGACATCACCAAACGTCACAAAGTGTCCAGAACCAAGAAACTGGCAGTTTTAAAGGTGTTATTTTTGTCAGTACGGATATAGCTCCACTAAAAATCTTCGACCCTCCGCCCTTAGGCCTGTGGTGGCGCCTCTTCTCCTTGAGACCGGAGAGGTGGTCGCCTGCCCATGCTGGACACCCGACATGGGTAGATAAACGTTAGTGAAATTCCAAAACCGCACGATACAACCAACCGAAAATTGACTTCTCGCGTGGCTCGAGCACAAGTGCACCATTTCCGGCACTGTTTCGAAAAAGTAGTGTTCCCTGCTATAGGTCGCTCTCTACTGCTGCCCCCGCCCCTCCTCGCAGTGTTCGCCGCAAGCCTCCTTTCCACTCATACTCAGTTATCCCCCTGCGCAGAGTGGCACAGCTCTACCACAGCTCTATGATTGGCAATGCTATGGGTTTTTCATCTCCGCATCCCCGGATAATGCTTTTGAAATATGCTCTTTCTATGAAATACCTTTAATTTTTACCGGGAGTGTCCCTCGTAACGGAGGTGTCGGAATAAAAGGTTTCCATATTTCCATTGAATGGTTTCCTGATTTCAGACCTATTTTGCCCATAAATTGTCTTCTTTTTCATCTAGCAAACCTGGCCGCCAGATTTATACAAACAAATCCGATTTTGGAAATTCGCAAACAAATTGGAAATATAACCAGCAAGTGAAAAATGTAACAATATGCCCAAATCTTATGATGTTTTCGTCCTGGAGGGAAAGTTTCTTGTCAGCATCGGGTTGAAGATTGTCTGATGCCCTCACTTTTTACCGGTAGTGACGCTTCTGCTTCACAACTACCTAAAAGCGTCACCAGGTTGCATATAGTTACCCCTGAGGTTTCTGCCCCTCTAGGGAAATCATGAAACTGCTGTGTGTTTTGTAAACTACAAGCTCAAGCTATGAGGTGCTCAGGGGCTGCCGAGGGCTTAGGCCACTCATGTGGGAGCAATGTCCTTAGATTTCACACATTAAAAACCCATAAGAGATAGCAGTTTTGTAGAACGTGTCAAGAAACCAATATAGGCATATTCTATTCCTACCAAAGCTCTCTGTATAACATTTCTACAGGTTCTAAAGTTAGCGGCAAGGGAGAGGGCTTAATACTTTATTTCAAACCATGAAAGAAGCTTTTTTACATTTGGTAGCGCATACCACGTGGTAAATCTTAGCAAATATCATTGTTACGCAACCTTACGTGTTGCAATCCACTGCAAGCTACCAATATTCGTGATAACTGAAAACACACAATGCCTGAATGAACCTGGTGTAGTAAGACAATAGGGATCTCCTTGTTTTTAGTGATTGGAGGTGTCAAAAAGTGTTCTCCACATTTTCAGACCTGTTTTGCCCATAAATTGCCTTTTTCTAGAATTTCAACAAAGGGGTATATTCCCTCTAACGATATGCTGCTGAAACCAACCGGTCTCGCACATCTCGTCGAGGGAGTTCGCTAGTCGGGGCTTCAACACTGCTCCCACAGTTTTCAACTCATTCCAGGACAAGGGATTGAAATTGGAATGAAGATACAGAAATTGAAAACTTGAGCTGAAAACACTATTTAGGATTAAATACACCCGCTAATGGAATGAAATTCATATTAGGCATTGCAAACCGCGTAACAAAGTCTTCTGACAACCCCAACGTCGGCTCTTGCTCACACAGAGACAGACGCTTTTTCTTGAGGTGCTGGTGTTTGCAAGCGTCATTTTCCCAGATGTATTAGTTAAGGCTCCCTTGAGAGGCCCCAAATAGCTTAAATGCAAAGCCAAAACCTGTGCTTGAATATCATCATGATCCTGCACAACAAGAGTTCGCTAGTCGGGCTTCAACACTGCTCCCACAATTTTCAACTCATTCCAGGACAAGGATTGAAATTGGAATGAAGATACAGAAAGTGAAAACTGAGCTGAAAACACTATTTAGGATTAAATACACCCGCTAATGGAATGAAATTCATATTAGGCATTGCGAACCGCGTAACAAAGTCTTCTGATAACCCTCAACGTCCGGCTCTTGCTCCACACAGAAACAGACGCTTTTTTCTTGAGGTGCTGGTGTTTGCAAGCGTCATTTTCCCAGATGTATTAGTTAAGGCTCCCTTGAGAGGCCCCAAATAGCTTAAATGCAAAGCCAAAACCTTGTGCTTGAATATCATCATGATCCTGCACAACAATGGATATACGCAGTGGTCGAGTTAGAACTGATGCATTCCCAGTATGATATTGTCACCGGACACCGGGCCGCGTCGCGCGGGGATGCAGCCTGCAGGCAGGTAAGATCCTTTGACAAACCGATGGACGCACACAGAGAGGTGGCCGAAAAAAGCCAGCGGCCATCTGTCTTTCTCTATGAAAGACGGAAGGTATCCTATTCTACGGGACAAATGGGCATTCAAATGAATAGTTATGTATGTATGTACATCCCAGAGGCCTCCGTCGGTTAGGGGATCAGCCTGTAAGGAGATATTTGATGGTGGTAAAATAATATGGATTAAACCTGTAAAATCATAAGAATCATACTCGAAAAACTCAGGACGGCCTCCGACACCTACGACGGGGATACTACGCAAGATAATCACGAGGTGGGGCAAATAAAAAAGTAGGTCATCGTTCCACTGATAATTATCAGCATTGATTGGGCAAAAGTTCACAAAATGATACGCCGTAAGCCGATTGCATTTAGTCGGCTACCTTTCGAGGGTGTATACATGCAAGGGGCTCCCGTCATCTATCTGCTATGGATAATTTTCTTTCTGATTCAGCTCGACCGGCTGTATTTTTCTAGGGGAACAGAGCGCTGGCATTATCAACATCCAATAGCATTAAGAGCAGCTCACGCCATGTCCTTGGGCCTATAAATTATTTTTTGACACTACACTCATCCCAGAGGAAGAAAATATCAGCCTTCTACAAAATATATGAGATTCATCGAAATCTGATAGCGGGCAACGGGCAGCCTTCGAAATTGTTCAAAGGTTGATTAACCTAAGTGCCTGAGCATGAGTAATATTTGTTACCTGGGGCATTCCAGGACAGATCCACCAAGGCTTGACACCACCAGGTCTAGAAAAATCTGAAACTTCGTCTCCGGGGTAATTTTGGGCCAGAAACACGTCTGTGAGAATCGTAGCCCCCTCCGACCAACAGTGACCCAGATATAGCCCGAGGCATTTTCGGGAGGTCATCTTGTAGACTCATCTTTGATGGTTCATAACTCCAAAACGCATTGCCTGATTAACATGTTTTGCATATCATTGAACTCATCTTGAACGATAAATTATTTTTAAAAAGAAAATTGTAAAAATTGAAAAATTTTGATTTTTAATTCGTTTGAACTTTTCTTTGTTGACCTAGCTCGAACTTTTTGCAGTTGAAATTGCCCTTTTAGACACCATTTTGCTTCATAAAATATATTTCGATGGAAAAAAATTTAAAGAATGCGTTCTTGCTATAAATTCCAAACTTTTAGTACCTAAGGTAGGTATGCAGACGGTTTTTGACCACTGCGGTATACAGCTATGTTTAACACCGCAAACAAAGCGATTGTTTTTGTAATCGGTTGCTTGCAATCATATTGCATTGTCTTTACGATATTTTAATCGTACAAGTGTCCGAATTTATTAAAATTAACACACCCCACACGAGGGGGCGCGAAACCAGACTCCTCAGGTTTCCACAGGTAGTAAAAAAACAACTTCGCGCAGCGCCACCGTCCTTCATCTACCTCTAACTCTAAACTTTTACAGCTTCTGGCAAAATTTTAGGTCTGGGTCATACCAGGTCAGACCGCCAAACCAGGTCAAGAGACCTAGCCTCGAACATCTTTGGAGGTGCATCAGTAAGATCAAATTTAACCTATCGTGTTTAGATTCACATCACATAGTAAGGTCACCGAGCAAGATAATTTTGCTTAGCAGGATTTCTATATCGATAGCTTGGGACAAGGTCAGGGTCACGATCTTTCTATTAGAAATGCATGGGGCAATTGGGAAATTTTGATAACTTGCGAGAGTTGATAATTGTCGAGAATTGCGAATGACGTTTTATTTTTACGTTGTCGTGTCTGACTTGCCACTGCAGTTTGATTGATATTTTTTACCATACAGACCTAAGCCCGGCTAAAGGTCAAAGCAGGTTTATTTTGAGATTTGACTAGAAAAGATCATAAAATATATAATCCGATCGGGCTAGACAAGAGCATTCCAATAGTGCTGAACATTCTTTTATACGGCTCTGCTCTGTCAGCTATTATGCCACAAAATTTAGGTTTCCAGTTAGTTCCTGTAAGGAATACTTTGACCTCGAGCAACCTCAAAGGTGACCCGACCAATGTTACACTTGTAGGTAACATTGTCGGTAGTGATTAAAACTGACTATTTAGCGGCGTCGCTCCCAGTGCACTGCTCATTCTACATGGTGTACTGAACAACAGAGATAACCAACAATTAAGCCACGGAGCCTGTGTGAAAAACATGCCTCCAAACACAACACTGCGATGGCTCGTGTTGTTTCAAAACTTATGCCTCGAGAATGAATGCGGGAGAAATGACTGAAGAATGTACGTCTCCTGACGGAGAGCTGCACTGCACAATGAAAAAAATATTTAACTTCATCAAATGGTGCTGCTATGCACACGACTTCAAAGCAATTCAAAGGTTTAATTCCAGTACAAAAGTTATATTGAAGCAAAATTCAATTGTGTAAATGAAGCGCTTTAACTACGTCTCACAGCAAGGGTGCCTGTGACTATATAGAGAGCACTGCAAAACCGGCAACCTATCACAATGATTTAAAAGGTCCAGTGAAAGATCAAATACATGATGCCAAAGGTACGCATACTTTTCTTACGCATATATTTTTTCAGCACGATTAAGTTCTTGTACATTCCACAATCAAGCATAGCCAATGTTACCAGGTAGCTCCAAAGTCCGTTCGCCTATGCGATTATAGAAAAACGAATACAAGTTTCAAAGAATACCAGCGGTAAATAAGACTGATCATGAAATCTCTACAAACAAACGAAGAGAGGTTCAGGTTTCGTATACCTATGTTCGAACCAAACAGTGTCGTGCTATGCAAATAGACTTTCTTTTATGGGTTCTGCGTGAAAGGTCGGAAATTTAATCATGGCGAATGTCCAATGCAAATGTAATATTAACCCTCGCTCCACCGGGGCCAGCGATGACCAACCTAAGGTTTTTTTCAAGATAGCAGAAAAACGACGAAACGCAGCACCGCGGTTGAGGGCTCTATCTCTCACTTCATCATTTTCCCACCATCCCTGAAAAATTTTTACCCCAGGTCACCCAAGGTCAGGTCACCAGGCGAGGTCAACGAAGGTCACCTCACTTCAATTTTGGAGCTCTATAAGAGCTACATTTCTTAGTCGATCGATTTGAAACTTGCTACACTTCATGGCCCTTTCAGGGTCTACAACGTATATATCTGGGATTTTTCGATTTCGGGACCTGACGTCAGGTCACGAGGTGACCTCTCCCACTGGAAAAGCATGGGGAAAAGCTGTCTTATGATCTAAAAGTCACAAAAATGTTTGAAAATTCTCAGACTGCTCAGAACAGCGTTTTAGACACCCTTTCATGGATCCCAGGGGCCATATTTGCCCTTTGACTTTTCCAAGGTCATCCAAGGTCACCAGGGGTAAAAAACAGTATTTTGGCAATAACTTTTGACCTAACTAAGCTGGAGCACTAAAACAAACACCATCGTGTATGTCTCGTCATTGGCTTTTATTTGATATACAGCAAGGTCACATTCTGACCTTTCGTGACCTCAGGTCATATTAGGTCACAGGGTGGCCTCTGGAGGTCAAACTACTGGCGGGAGGTCTTTACATTCCGCATAGCGGAAAAAGGTCTGGTAATTTTGTATCAAGTGCACTTGACCAGATCTCAATAGCTCTAATGGCATAAGAGTTATGCCCAGTTTTCTTAAGCATTGCATATTTGAGTGAAAATAGCCTATCGTGACCTTTCTTGACCTCTGGAGGTCAAACCATTGACCTGAGCGCTTAAACATGCAAAAATTCTTACTGAATTCACGCGAGCTTTCTAATGCACTTTGCAGATTTGCTCTAACCCCCATATTTTTGGAGTTAGAGGGGGGCCGTCGATGCCCCCGGTGGGGCGAAGGTGGCACCGGACCCCGGTGGGGCGCGGGTTAAACGTACTGGTAAAGATTATTTTGCTTAAGTAATGAGTGACCTGACGGCCATCATTGCAGGTGAATGAATGCGTCTGTACAGGACAAAGTCCGTGTCAGTGTTCAAGCCATCTCAGTGTGTCCCCTTATTCTTCAATGATTATACAAGGCACCAGGATTGTGGAATTATATCTATTTGTGGGTGCTCGACCGCCTCCAATGAACCTTGGAAACAGTCGTAAAAGAGGTAAAACATCCTTTGAATGTTCTCTTTTTTATTTTAAATACTACTTATTGGTGAATGTAGTTCAACCGGCCTGTGAGAGGGCTAAGCACATGATACATTTTGTTATTTATTTTCGGTAGTGGCTCTCAATATTACTTCAAATTTTCCCAATCCTAATAATTAAATAACAAAACCAAAAGCCTTTCGAAGCAGCGTTTCAACTGGGATCTGTGTCAGCTATGAAATGATCAGCTTTAACCCCAAGGGTCCGGCGCCACCTTCGCCCCACCGGGGGCCATCGATGGCCCCCCTCTAACTCGAAAATATGGGCGTTAGCGCAAATCGGCAAAGTGCAACAGAAAGCTCGCGTGAATTCAGTAAGAAATTACTTCGCATGTTTTAGTGCTCAGGTCAATGGTTTGACCTCCAGAGGTCAAATTAGGTCAAGATTGGCTATTTTCACTCAAATATGCAATGATTAAGCAAACTGGGCATAACTCTTATGCCATTAGAGTTATTGAGACCTGGTAAAGTACATTTGATAGCAAATTGCCAGTACTTTTCCGCTATGTGGAACGTAAAGACCTCCCGCCAGTGGTTTGACCGCCACAGGTCACCTCGTGACCTAATATGACCTGAGGTCACGAAAGGTCAAAAAGTGACATTGTCGTATATCAAATGAAAGCCAGTGACAAGACAAACACGATGGTGTTTGTTTCACCGCTCTAGCTCAATTAGGTCAAAAGTTATTGTCAAAATACTGTTTTTGACCTCTGGTGACCTTGGATGACCTTGGAAAAGTCAAAGGGCAAATATGACCCCTGGGATCCGTGAAAGGGTGTCCAAAACGTTGTTCTGAGCAGTCTGAGTATTTTCAATCATTTTTGTGGCTTTTATATCATGAAATAGCTTTTCCCCATGCTTTTCCAATAGGAGAGGTCGCCTCGTGACCTGACCTCAGGGCACGAAATCAAAAATCCCGGATATACACCTTGTAGACCCTGGAGGGGTCATGAAGTTTAGGAAGTTTCAAATCGATCGACTTTGAAATGTAGCTCTTACAGAGCTCTAAAGTGAAGTGAGGTGACCTTGGTTGACCTCGTCTGGTGACCTGACCTTGGGTGACCCGGGGTAAAAATTTCAGGGATGATGGGAAAATGATGCAGTGAGAGGTAGAGCCCTCAACCACGGTGCTGCGCCTCGTCGTTTTTCTGCTATCCCGGAAAAACCTAGGGGGCCATCGATGGCCCCCCGGTGGGGCGAGGGTTAAAAAATGTCATGTGAGGCAACCTGTTCGAGTGACCAAGTTGAATGCGTTATGATTTCAGGACATTTTTCACATATATGAGCAGATTGAAATTACTTCCTGGGAGTGAAAGCCTTTCAGACGTTTTTTTACAACGTATGAATCCTCTCAAACGTGTGCTGTGCTGCGCTGGGTCACCTTGTATTGATACTGTTTTCCATCTCCGGGAACGATGTAATTGTGTGAGTTAGTGGTGCTTATAGGATAAGTTATACTTGTTTCAATTATTGATAGAGTCGCGACATCTTTGTAAATTTTAGTTTAAGGCTGCAAGGCCCATTACTAAGAAGTTCCTTTGCCCTCGTTTTCCTCGAAACAGTGGATCCCTTTCTATAACTTTTAATAGCTGCTATTTTTCTTTTTACAAATCTTGTCCAAGTTGTTGCCAATTTAGATTAAGGAGTCGGGATCTCACCAGAGTCACCAAGGAACTTTGTACGGAGACCCCGACCCCACCAAACAAACGAGCAACTCCCACGATGAAGGGTTTATTAACACGCGCATTGACGGGGGTCTGAGCCACCTTCGCATTGACGGGGGCGGGTGCCCGCCCCCCGAAGATCTCGAGAACCACGGTAGGTAGCGAAAAACGGTAAACGGCGTTGGGCTGCCCGTCCACTTCTCCATCGAAAACATTTAAACCATTTTTTGTCAGGTCACATTTAAGGTCACGAGAGGTCAAAACATGCCTTCATAGGGATAACATGTAAATTCAGTTTTTCGGCCATTACATCTGAACAAGTAAAGATAAAGCAAAACACTTGAACTATATGAATCCTCTCAGCAAGGCGAATCGATTGATATATAATTTAACCTTGCTAGGCCAAATCAAGGATTTGACCTGACCTGAGGTCAGGTCAGGGTCAAATTATATAAAATGCACTCATTAGAACCGCAAAGCCAAGGCGAGTCTAATGCAGCTAAAATAAATGCTCTATCGCCATCAGTTACTGAGTTATTCCGTAAAAAACATTTTTCCCATGTATTTCCAATGGAGAGGTCATGCCTCGTACTTGACCTTCTTGGTGGGGCCATTATGTGATATGAGTTTCAATTGGGTAAGTTCACCCTGCTCCGACTTATGCTATCTTAAATTTTTTTGAGGTCGGGTCACTTGACCTGTACTGGTGACCTGACCTGAAATGACCTAACCTTAAAATTTTCACAGAAGTTGTAGAAATGATGAGGAAAAAGGTATGCAAAGTACGGCAGCGCTACGCGCCGCTGTTTTTCTGCTATCTCCGAAAAACCCGAGGGGGCGGGTACCCGCCCCACCCCCGTCAATGCGCGTGTTAAGGAACAAAAGTTGAACGTCCCACAATGTATAACGACAGCCATCTACCTCAGGTCGCCCCCTCACCAGTCAGTTGCCAGCTGACCTACGGTATTTACGGTACCTATTATCTGTCAGTTGACCTAAATTATTTTGCCAGAAGTTGAAAAAATGTCCAGTTAGAGGTAGATGAAGTGCGGGGCCCCTGCGCAAATGTTTTTTTACTACCTGTAGAAACCTGAGGATGCCGGTTGCCCGCCCCCTCGTATTGGCACGCGTTAATTTGCATAAATTCTTACGCTTGCACGACTAAAATTTCGTAAAGACAATGCAATATGATTGCAATCAATCGATTACAAAAGCAATCGCTTGGTTTGAGGTGTTAAACATAAGGCT
Source organism: Lepas anatifera (assembly GCA_034440635.1). Taxonomy (NCBI): domain Eukaryota; kingdom Metazoa; phylum Arthropoda; class Thecostraca; family Lepadidae; genus Lepas; species Lepas anatifera. The sequence goes on along the minus strand of JAOTON010002268.1, from coordinate 356,608 downwards.
GTACTACAGCAGTGGGCAAAAACTGTCTACATACCTACCTTAGGTGCTATAAATTTGGAATTTATAGCAAGAACGCATTTTTTTAATTTTGTCGAAATATGTTTGATAAAGCAAAAATTTTAAGTTGACTAAAAGGGCAATTTCAACTGCAAAAAGGTCAAGCTAGGTCAAAAAGGAAAGGTCAAACGAATTAAAAGTCAAAATTTTTAATATTTTGATATTGTCTTTTCAAAATAATGTATAGTACAAGACGAGTTCAATGCTATACAAAACTTGTTAATCAAGCAATGCGTTTTGGAGTTAAGAAGCATCAAAGATGAATCTACGAGGTGACCTCCCGAAAATGCCTCGGGCTATATCTCGGTCACCGTTGGTTGGAGGGGGCTAGGAATGGTGGTGTCAAATTGAAATATTTTAGGTCGTTTTGTCCTGGAATGCCCCATCTGTATTATTCCAGTCGAGGCTAATATCTGTGCCCAATCCAATACACATTATATATGCATATGCATATAGACAACTTCACTGATAAACCTGTTTGGTTTTAATCAGCCGAAACCCACATCCGACCGATCCCTCGCTATACGTGGTGCTGCCGCCCGGCGCTGGCGTCCCCCCCCACCTGCAGTGGCTCGAGCTTCGACGTTGTATCGGGGCCTAAACAACGCATTTCACGGCAGCGATAGAGCGCACCACAAGCCCGGCAGTCTCACTAACTTCCCTTGTTAGCGCTGCCGCCCCAGCCTCAAGTGCAAACGCACAATGCTGGCACAATAGCGGCCTCGCGAGTTTTGCTGGTGCGGTGTTGTGAATGGATGCAGTTGGGGAGGGTGGTGCGGGGGGACAGCGGGGCTGCCACGGCTGGAGCGAGTCGCGAAATCTGCACACCAGAAGCGCTGGCCAGCAAGCAGTGGCGGTCGGTGCTCGTGAAACACTCCACACTGGTCTAATTAATTCGGCCGGAACTGCGTGCGGGTACGACAGACACGCGGCGCCGCTCGGTGGGTTGCGTCACCCCCTATCGACGTCCGGAGCCGTTATTAAAGGGCAGCGCCCGCGGTGCCAGGTCAGAGGGTTTGCACCGAAGACGGCACTGGACGGTTCATTCCGCACACGGATGGCAGGCTCGATGGTAAAAATCCAGCTGCTTCAGGGCGTGATTTACGAACCAAATATGACCTTGACTTGACGCGTGTCGGGGGCTCGAGTTATGTTCGATCACGAGGATAGGTCACTTGGATGGTTTGCGTTTTATTTCGACGACATATCAGACTATTCCAAAAATTGTGTTATAGTAATTTCGATAACATGCCAGAAATTTATCGGGCTGACACCTTAAGCTTTCGGCGGATTCCTTGAGCAGGTAGTAAGTAATAAAGATACCTCGCAATATCTTCCAAGAGAAAGCAAAAGTTTATTACAAAATTTAGCCTTAGCAGTTGGTGCTTCCTGACATCTTCAAATTATTCAAATGCCTATTCATTTACTTGAGACGTTTATTGATCACTGATCACTCAGAAGTGAACTTGGTGGGTGACTCAAACTATCTTCAAAAGCTGCTCTTTTAAAAATGATTGGTCACTAAAATCTTGACACAATAAAGTTAAAGCAATGGAAGGCTAGCTTGATTAAAAAGTTTGGACAGGCAAGTGCCTTGCGGAATCTGGCTCAAAATCGTGAACTAATTCACGGCAAAGAGCTACGATCTCCAAATATGAAAGTGATTATTCTGGTCCACAACCAGCAAGCTGTGCATCGTGCTGCGGGATGTCTTCTGGCCTTGCACGGCATTACACTCGAATACCAACGGGCTTACATGGAATCTGCATCTTAAAAGCAGCTTATATGTTCAAGCATTCACACTCAACAGCAAATGACCAGCTGCAAGGTCTATAGTTCGTCAGCTCCATTATGGGTTTGATTTCCCACAAAAAAACACAGACCAGGTAGCATGACCGTTATAAAGTTCAGAGAATGTGCTGATGAGCTGATCCTCATACCACAGGGAGCGCACCGGACTCACTCACAACTTGTTGACTTAAGGGTAAGCCGATACGAACTCCGTCACCGCCACAGGTGCGACGTGGGTCGACTGCGCACCAGGAGAGAAGGAACGGGAGAGAGGGGGAGAGAAGGAACGGGAGAGAGGGGGAGAGAAGGAACGGGAGAGAGGGAGAGAGACGAGGGGAGCCACGCCCACGCTACGGCTGGCGGAACCACACAAACCGGCCTTCAAACATTCTATCCACCGACGACGCACGCTGCACGATGAGAAAGAGTCAGAGATTTATCGCTGTTTATCCTAGACATAGTCTTAAGCGGCCACATTTATCATACCCGGTCATTCATAAGGGTCATTTATTAGCGGGTAAAAATCACAATCGGATTGATGGCGGAGGCGGTGCGAGGATAGATTGCGGCGTTTTTGAACGCCTCTTGGAGCCGTCGCGAGGCATCACGCGCCAGCTGTTGTTGATACCCCACTGGCTTGTTGATTGCGTGGTTAATGGAATGGACGCATCACACTAAAAGCAGAAAGGGGGAGCACTGGTATTGTCACTTCCGGCGTTCATTGTGACTTATTCAGAACAAGGTACATACATACAACAACGCCTACTCGGTACAACACGGTTGCGAGAAGCCTTTGCATCAGCAGATGTATTATATTACTTTGCAGAATTCATCACTCACAGCAGAAACTTAACACGCGCCCCGCTGGGGTCACTGGCATGACGCACCCCGCTGGGGGGAGCGTTTTTCGTCCCCCTCCGTACCTCATTCCCCACGAAAGCTAAACGAAAATTACGGGCGGCGTTCGAAACCTCTTGACAAGACGAAGATATTTTATAGAATAATTTTATGTCAGGTCAATATTGAGGTCAGTATAGGTCAAAGAAGGTTCCATAGGCTTACAACCAGGGGTGTAATTTTCTATCTCTTTGGGGGTGCCCGAGCACCCCCAATCCAAATTTGAGCACCCCCAATCATGTGCTGAGCACCCCTAATACATGTGCCGCCCCTGGCTTATCACCGATGCCCTGAACAGTGTCATCCCATCTTATGACTGCCGCCCTGATTTGTGCCGCCCCTGGCAAGTTTTCCCGTATCGAGTTCATTACTTGGAAGTAATGAACCCTGATTGGTTCCACCTTTAGCTTATCGATGCTACCAGGCTATCACTTCCCTCATGAATTGTGACGCCACCTCACTGCCGTCCCCGCCTGATCACTGTCGCCCCCTGGCTGATCATTGCCGCCCCTGGCTGATCATTGCCGCCCCTTGACTAATAACTACCGCTCGCCTGGCTGACAACTGCCGCCCCTGGCTGATCACTGCCGCCCTCTGACTGATAACTTTCGACCTTTGGCTAATGACTGCCGCACCTGGCTGATCACTGCCGCCCCTGACTGATAACTGCCGTCCCTTGGCTAATGACTGCCGCCCCTGGCTGATCACTGCCGCCCTCTGGCTGATAACTGCTGCCCCTGGCTGATCACTGCAGCCCCTGGCGAGCTGATAACTGCCACCCCCTGGCTGATAAATGCCACCCCTGGCTGATCACTGCCACCCCCTGACTGATAGCTGCTGCCCCTTGGCTGCTAACTGCTGCCCCCTGGCAGATTACTACCGCCCCTGGCTGATAACTGCCGCCTCCTGACCTATAACTGCCGCCCTTTCCCCTCTGACTAATAACTGCCGCCCCCTGTCTGACAATTGCTGCCCCTGGCTGATCATTTCCTCCCCTGGCTTTACACTGCCGCCCCCTGATTGATAACTTCCGACCCTTGGCTAATGACTGCCGCCCCTGGCCGATCACTGCCGCCCCTGGCTGATAACTGCCGCCCCCTGGCTGATAACTGCAGCCCCTGGCTGATCACTGCCGCCCCTGGCGGATTGATAACTGCCACCCCCTGGCTGATAAATGCCACCCCTGGCTGATCACTGCCGCCCCTGTCTGATCACTTCCGCCCCTGGTTCATTGCCGACGTCTCCCGGGGCAGTAAACATCCTGGGGATATCTGGGCCGTGAGCGTTCTGGGAGGCCATCCTTCTGTGGATATCACTAGCATCATGTCATATCTGAGGAGCGTTAGTTTTAACACGCGCATCGACGGGGGTCTGAGCTACATTCGCTTTGACGGGGAGTGGCGGGTACCCCTCCCCTAAGATCTCGAGAACCACGCTAGGTAGAGCAAAACGGTAAAAGGCGTTGGGTAGCCCATCTACTTCTTCATCGAAAATAATTAAACCATCTTTGTCAGGTCACATTTAAGGTCACTAGAGGTCAAAACGTGCCGTCATAGAGATAACATGCAAATGAAGGTTTTTCAACCATTACATTTGAACATGTAAAGATAGAGCAAAACAACTGGAACGATATGAATCCTCGTATCAAGCCGAATCGAATGATATATAGCATGACTTTGCTAGGTCAAATCAAGGATTTGACCTGACCTGAGGTCAGGTCAAGGCCAAATTAGATAAAATGAATATCCTTAGAACTGTAGAGACAATGCGATTATAAAACAGCTAAAATAAACGCTCTATTACCATCCGTTACTAAGTTATTCAGTTAAAAACATTTTCACATGCATATCCAATGGAGAGGTCATGGCTCGTACCTGACCTTAGGTCATCGATATTAAAAATACCGGAACACGTTTTAGAGAATTTGGTGAGCCAATTATGTGATATGAGTTTCAATCGGATAAGTTCACCCTATTCCGACTTATGCTATCTTAAACGTTTTTTGTGGTCAGGTCACTTGACCTGTACTGGGAACCTGACCCAAATTGTTTTTCCAAAAGTTGTAAAAATGATCAGAAAAAATGTATACCAAGTACAGCAGCGCTACGCGCCGTCGTTTTGATGCTTTCTCCGAAAATCATGTGGGGGTGGGTACCCGCCCCCGTCAATGCGCGTGTTCATTTCATACTTTTATCCTAGTAGTCTTTCAGGTTTTATATAACGTCAAGTTTCATGTTACCTAGTCGCTGACCTTAGTCTGTCATGTTAAGTTGTCTATGCTATTTTTACAGCATTCTTATTTCATTTTTATATGTGTTTTATATAATTTTCGGATACAATTTTCACAACCTGACCTGTTTTCCCGTATTATTATTGAAACTCTTATTTGTATTATTTGTTGAAACTCTTGCATAAATGTCCTATTTATGTATTTCATTTATTGCTATGGGCGTCGTATGACCCTAGATAACAGCGCGCCCTAAAACCTTAAATATGATGATAGACTGTCTACCGGCTGATCACTACCGCCCCTGGTTCATCACTGCTGCCCTGATTCATGCCACCTCTGGCTCATCGATGCTGTCCCCGGCATATTTTGACCCGAATGCGCGCCGTCCCGACTTATCGCTGCCGCCCCTGGTTTATCACTGCTGCCCCCTGGTTGATCACTGTCTCCCCTGGTTTATCCATGCCGCCCTGATTAATCATTGCTGCCGTGATTCACGCCACCCCTAGCTCCCTGTTTTAAATTAACCCATATATGAGCGGCCCCTGTTTAGACACTTCCTTCATCGAATCCTCACTGCCGCCTCAGGCTGATCACGGCCGCCCCTGGTTTATCACTACCGAGGAGAATAATCCGGTCATGGCCCCCACAACCGGTCAAACTTAGGCCCTACTGTCAGCACAATTTATCAGCAGGAATCTCTAACACCCTTCCAGAAAGCAAACAGCAGCCCGCTATCGTCTAATTGTTATCTGTTTGCCTATTGGAGGAATTCCCCAAACCGAGTAAAGTACAGACTGCTGCTGCCGTGCTGTTATTGATTTAGTTTCATCCAGGAGTGATTTTTGTTACCTATTTGGGGTGTGCAAGCACCCCCAATTATGATTTGAGCACCCCAATACATGTGCCGCCTCCGGCTCAGCATTGCTGCCCTGATTCATGCAGCCTCCGTCTTACCACTGTGATTCATGTCGCCCCCAGTTCAACACTACCACCCTGATTTATGCCGCCATGGTTCATCACTGCCGCCTCCTGCCTATCACTGCCACCCCGATTTGTGCCAGCCCTGAGATATCACTGCCGCCCTAATTCAAACAGCACCCGGCTCATCACTGCTGCCAGTACCTCACCAGTGCTATCCCCGGCTTATTATTGCCGCCCTCAACTCATCACTACCGCCTCGGCTAATGAATGCCGCCCCTGACTTATCACTTCCGCTCTAATTCGTGCCGCTCTGGGCTCGAGACTGCCGCACCCAGCTCAGGGACAGTCGATTCAATTTTTGGGCAGCAGGGGGGCTCCCCAGGGGGGCAGGGTAGGCGGTGTTTAGGCCTGATTTTTCTTGGCTGGCCGGGGGCGCCGCCCAAATCCGGGGCGCTTCCCTGGACTAAGCCAAAGCCGGGTGTGCAAAAATATACTTTTGCACACCCTCATTCGTTTCAGGATGTACAACTGCACACCCTGACCCCCAGAATCCGCCGTCCCTGCCCCATTTTATCTTTTCCGCCCTGATTCGTGCCACCCGTATTTCATAACTGCTACCTCCGGCTCACCATTCTCGTCTTAGGCTTTTCCCTTTGTTTTGATTCGTGCTGCCCCCGGCTAATCAATGCCGCCCCCTCCCAAACCTATCACTTCCGCCCTGATTCGTACCGCCCCTAGTTCATAACTGCCGGCCCCGAGTCATCACTGCCGGCATCGCCTTATCACTTCCACTCTGATTTGCAACGCTCCGAATTCATAGATATTGCTCCTGACTCATCACTGCCGCCCTCGACTATGACTTTACCCAGGACTTTAACTACGGGTACAACCAAGTTTCCTACTAAATATAGTCCTCCCATGATGACGTCACCGCCCTTTCCTACTAAGTTATACGAGATTCTACTAAGTTTTGAAGGATCAGCTGGAACATACCAAGTTTGGGTGTATTTGGCACCAATCTAGTATAAATCGAAATCAACTTGTTTCACCCATTTGACAGTAACCTTGATCTCAACGGCGAACAGCGTATTTTACGTAATTCTAATGAAAAATCATAACACTTTAAAGAATTTGTTGAAAGGGCATCCATATATTTGATCAACTCAGGCCTACTTAATAGCCGAGAGAAATAAATTTACCTTCGCCCAAGAGATCACCGGTGTTTATTGTCTTCGCTGCAGGTACCACCAACAACCAATCAAAGGTCAGAAATCAACAGCCAATCAAAATCGAGATTAGTCTTACTGCAAACAGCTGTTCGTGCTGAACCTGTTCTTATTTTGACACGCTCTGGAAAATTTGTAAAAATAATATTCTCTACTGGAGTTTTTCAAAACGTCTGACGGTTTCACAAATAAAAATCTTTTAGCTTTCTGTTCAACCATATAAGTTCTGTTGATACAGTTCTAAAATAGGTTATTTAGAGCTTCGAAAAAGTGCAATTTCTCTAATGCCCCGCATAGTAACTGTGTTGCCTCTCCAGCCATGATGACGTAATGCTGCCAAACAACTTGAACGGGGTCTGACTTTACCCTGTTTATTGCCGTCCGGGCCAGATACTGTCGCCCCCAGCTTGTCAATTCCATCCTTATCTGTGCCGTTCTTAGTTCATAACTGCCGCCCTGGGCTCATCACTGCAGCACTGCATCTTACCGCCGCTGTGTGTTAGGGTAAAAAATAAAGGGCGTAACGAAAAAAATGAAGGGCAATTCACGGGTACAGTGGAGCTGCCATATTTATTGGTATTTACAGAACAATACACGCGTTGTTTGGAGCACTACCAGTGTTTGTGCTCTCTTTTCTCGTAGTGATAAATTCTTTGCTTTCATTTCAATATTCATCCACTCTGCCATTCAAAAAGAACATTCAATCCCGCAAAACCGATATACTTCAATCGTGAATAAATTTACAACTCAGATTGGATTCTTTTAAGACGTGTATGTAGCTTTGGGATGTTGCCTAAAAAGCAAACATGTTTGAAAAAGCTGTAGAATATCTGCCCAACATTAAAATAGAATGTTCCCTGTGCATAAAAGGCGCAAAAAGTGATGAATAACATATTTGGTGCAATAAAAGGGTGCCACCCCCGCAACGCTGCCGCCCCTATGGGGTGCCGCCCCCCACCGGCTGAGCACCCCCAAAGATTTTGGGAAAGTTACACCCCTGCTTACAACAGAGTTTACGTTTCTCTCTCTAGATCTGTCCTCAGGGGAACTAGAGCAAATCTTTATGCATCATTAGATTCCTCTCATCGCGGAAAATCTAATGATGTATAATATGACCTTGCTGGGTCAAATAGTGAAAATGACCTGACCTCAAGCTAGGTCAGGGTTACAGAGTGACCTGGTATAGTCATGTTGCATATCAATCGACTACCCGTGACAATATAAGCACAATGCAAGCAAAATAGTAGCTTTATCTCAATTCAGTGAAAAGATATTGGTAAAACAATCATTCTCTGCTCCCGTGACCTGACATGGCCTTTGAGAAGTCAGATGCTCAAAAAAATGGACTTTATGGTCAAGATCGTGGAAATAATAGACGGTTTGAGGATTTTCAACTTTATCTATTCGGTATTTACTGAAAACAAGCCTATTTTATTTTTCATCATAGACTTATAATAGGGTGACCAAAAATTGACCCTACCTTAGGTCCACAATATCAAAATTCCGAGACAGCAGATTTGTAGACCCTAATGACCTTATCATATTGTGGAAGTTTCAGACTGATCGAGTTGCTCATGTTCTCTGGGCGCCGGTTCAAACTTGTGATTTTAGGTTTTGAGGTCGGGTCACTTGACCTTGAATAGCTCCTTGACCTGATATGACTTTAACTCTAAAATTTGGTCACAGGTGTAAAATGGATCGGAAATATGGTACTGTAAGTTTCGTTGTATTGAGTTTCTTTGTTTTTGAGCTATCTGGGGAAAACCAGGAGGGGGCGAATTTCACCCCCCCAGCGGGGCGCGTGTTAAAAAGAGAAGTAAAAAATGGCAACGAATGTATCCGTAGCCCAGAGCATTGCTTTGGAAATACTATCAAGTATGTACATGGTATCATATGTCTATTCCCTGCGATTTCTAAGCAGAAATTCCAATTTGAATAATGAATGGTGCAATTCAGTTTTAATACTGAACATTCTGATCTCTTCTGAAAAATGTGACATGACCCAAAGAAGTTTGAAGTGACCTCGGGGAGCACATATATAGTCTATGACTAGCCGTCGTATAATAATCGTATTGCATTTCAAACTCAGTACCAAAGAGCATATATATCCATTACAGAATTAGCCTAAGTTTATTCGATTCCTTCAATATCCGATGAACTGAGTGAAATACTTGGAGGGAGCTGAATAAAAGCTGTCACAAACGTTATCCATCGGACCACAAGAGCAAAATAGGTCATGTTCCTCTGTGGGTGGTTACTGATTTTACAGACATAAATATCATGTACGGAGTCATTTCCAGATAAGTTTCATAACAGTACAATTATCTGGTATTATGCGCTAGTTCCCATTCTCCTCGACAATAAGTGGTATCTCAGGCATTGGTATATAACCAAAGGCAGATCGTGTCACCGTATACTTACCATTATATAAAGTGATGTATTGAACTGAAGTGTGTTCCGCTCCCTCCATAGTAAGAATATAATTTTCTTTAAATTGTATGACCTTAACTGGATTTGGACCCCTTCTGCGACTTCATAACATAGAAAAATGCAAATATCCTCATCATTCGGAGAGAGCGACACGAGTATGTTGCGGGAAGCAGTATATCTTGACTATGAAACTCCTGAGTCAGAGCAAAATGAATATTTTCTGCAGACTTTCGAAGTGTTCGCGCGTGCTCTTGCTCGCGCGTGTCATTTGGTCTGCAATCACTTATAAATGAGTTAAGCGGAAACTGCAGCTAAGGAAAATGTTACAGAGCCCATGCGATGCAGGTGCAGACACGGTCAGAACTGGTTACGAACTTCATGGGCAGAGGATCATCACGGTGGACGCACCCTAAGACCTTAAGAATGATGATGAAGGCAGTCAGTCCGGAACAGCCAGTTGAAGTCAAGGCCCTTGGGATGCGGCTTACCTTGATCTGCTGCTGCTGCTGCTGGCGGAAGTGCTCCTGCTGTTGCCGCAGCTGAATACTGTGCTGCACCAGTCGCAGCTGCTCGATCATCTCCTGGATCTTCTGCGGGTCCATCTGATGTTTGTCCAGCAGGAGAGGCAGCAAGTCCGGGTTTGTCCTCGCCAGATCGGTCAGGCCCGCCTCACTGCCAAAACAAGACAGCGTTCGCAGGCTTCTCAAAGTAAAGTGTAAGGAAAACTTGCCGGCTGTTTGCGTTGTTGGTCACGTCAGTGTTTGAGACGTCAGCTGACTGTTTGAAACGTCAGCTGACTGTTTGAAAAGTCAGCGAGTAACTGACGTCGGGTTAACCTCTCCGCGGGTAACCAACGTCACGTTAGTTTCGCAGACTTTGCGACGTCAGCGGGTAACTGACGTCAGGTTAGCCTGACCGAGTCTACAACGTCAGCGGGTAGCTGACGTCAGGCTAGTCTCTCCGCGGGTAACTGACTTTAGGTTGACCTCTCAGAGTTTGAGGCGTGAGCGGGTAGCTGACACCAGGTTAGCCCCTCCCGCGTTTGCGACGTCAGCGGGTAACTGACGTCAGATTAGCCTCTCCGAGTTTGCGACGTCAGCAGATAACTGACATCAGGTTAGCCAGGCCGACAGATGCTGCGGAGACAGTCTGTGTAGTATCATATTAAAACAAACCACGCGTCTGACATGACAAGCGTAGCGCCTCGTTTCAACAATGCGTCGGCCAGCGAACGCTCTTTGTGGACGAATAAGCTATGTGGAGAAGAACAGACTTACTCAGAGGAATAAAAACAGGGTTGACCTCGATATGCTGGTGATGTATGTGCACAAGAGCTGCTCCGCGTCTGATACCCAGTCCATTGAAAGCACTTCTGTTCGTTATAGTTACGAGCCTTTAAAGTTAGTCAGTTTGAGTCCGACAGAACATATATGTCCATTCTGCATTATGCAAATTGTGGTAAATTAGCAAATGGGAATACATATATGAATCCCACCCTAAAAAAAATCAGTACCTGCTTCGAACGGAAACTGGTTTACTGAACTTGTTTTACTGGATTCTAAGGAAGTTTATCACAATAAAGGTCAGTTTTACTATTTTCATACTTATTTCATTGGAAAAAATCGAACAAAAAAGGGTAGTGTTTATTGCAGAGCAGCTTTCATTTTTTCCCCAAAACGGGTCAATTTTTCCGATATATCTCTTTGTAGCATAGGTGGCTCTCGGGGGACAAGTGGGTGCACTTGCAACCCCCTCTGATCGGCCTTCCGACGCCCCTTAAAAGGTCAATGGCGTGCGTGAAATCTATGACATCGAGACAAATGGTATAATGAAAAAAATCAGCAGAGACAGATACAGATAGGTAAAAAAGTGGGACAAGGTACAAATTGCTAATGTCCAAACCACATGTACAAATTTTTCCCGGCTATGGATACTTTTCTTATTACCCAATCTTTATCCGCTCATGCCAAACCCGGGGCGACTCTGAGCGATCTTGTCTCTTTGACAGTAGCGCACTAAGGGGGCGGGGCGGGTCCAGCCCCACCCAAGCGCTTCAACTCTAAAGTGCCACCCCCACCCCATGTCGGGCGCCGAAGGCGCTCGACATGGGTTCTGGTAATATTTGACCGCCGCAGGCGTCCATCAAGGGTAAAAATGAGCCTTGATCTGTTTTTAGAACCAGTTCTACTCTCACCTTGCCGTCTCTGCCCATAGCGTTCCGCTCTTTAACGTAAGAAGTACCCTCTCCGGCCAATTTTCCCCCTCAAGCAGCCTGCGCATCCTGTCAAACATGCCACCCCCATCAGCCTCCCTTCGTGGTCAGCCGGGCCCCTCCAAACAAAACTTCTGGGCGTGCACCTGCTCCTTGATCCGCCTGTGGATGAATTTTTCATCTCAGTCTTGAAACAAAATGCATGCACGAGATACTTGTCCCTTGCATTGTACTTAGTATACTACAATAAGCTTCCATATGCGTGAGACCCCTTAATTAAAATACCTGAGCAGGCATATGGCATCTTCTTATTATATAATATAGGGCTGGAAGTATGGTATCGGTGTTTGTTTCTCCCGCTTGTCCTGTAAGCAGTTTACTCCCTCTGCAAGAGTACAATCCAATTACATTAGAACCACGCGAACCCAATTTTGAGCTGCTGGAACAGCCTCTGTCAAAATATTATATGAAAATGTAAACGAATATCACCTGACATCCCATTCATAACATTCAAACGTTTTAACTGCTCTAAATATTGTTGCAGACGGCTTTGTTGTAAAAGAACGCTCCGTTCACGATAATACTCGGTTTGCGAATAGATCCTCTCTAAATACTGAGCCATAGCTTCACCCCTGGTAAAAACATTATCTAAAAACTTTTAGGGGACCTACCTAGTTTAGTTTGAGAAAAATTTAGAAATTTTTAAAATCCTGTCATAAGCAGTTTTTGGGATATCCCGGAAAACATAAGGGGTGGGCAGAACCCGACTCCCTGAAAGGAAATGGGTTAAGCGCGTTTCTTCGGTAACGATCGACGTAAGCAATTGTAAGTGAAATATAAGCGGAACACATTCTGGAAAAAACTGCAGTTTTCCAAGGCCAAACTGAAAAATCGCACAGAAACAGAACATGCTGGAGACTTCCAGCTATGGTCCAGAGTCAGTGGCGGATCCAATACTTCATTTGGGGGAGAGGGGCTAGGGCATCGAGCCTCCCCCACCACTGCCTAGGATGAGCCTCCGGCTATGCATTTACTAAAGGCATCCTGACATTTCGGGGTGGGGGCTTGAGCTCCCCTAGCCCCCTTTGTATCCACCGCTGTCAAGATATGTAAATGCAGGTGATAATGCTATCACGTAGCACGTAGTGCAACACCCTCGAAGGCCATCACAAGTCTACAAATACGAGCAGCGACACTCAACTACTGTCACAAAATCGAGCTGAAACATCTGGCTGATGCTCTGGGGCGCCGTTTCCCTGCGCAAACTGCGGCGATAAAACGTCCTCGACCGTAAATCTACAATTCGGAGCCATGTTACTTCCAAAAATGCTGATGCATGTCCTCTAAATGAGCTCTGTAGTGGTCTAACAGCATGCAACGTCGATGCATTTCAAACCCAGCAAAAACACATCCACTGTGATCCAGGTTTAGAATTCTTACGTCGTGTGGCATGGCGTATTTGGCTCGTCGAGAATCCGAGAGGAGAGCCTCCGGAGAACGTTTTCCATACTCCGCTTCTGCGCATGCGTGCTGGCTTCAAGAGAAATGACTCCTCCAGGCGGCCCAGCAGCGAAGAGACCCTCAGGTGACTCGCGGCCGTCACTGTTGACCTCACTGTTGACCTCACTGTTGACCTCCTGACCGCTGTCCGCATCGGACAGTTTGGAGGGCGGAGATTTACGCTTCGAAGACATGGCTCTGGAAAGGGAAAACAATAGGTAAGCTGTATATTTGGTTATTACACCTGTGAGCCTGAATAGTTATGACGCCAGTGCTGCCCCGGTAGCCCAGTTGGTAGAGCGTTAGGCTCTAGAACGCTGCTCAGAAACATGCAGTGGAAGTACATTTGCAGGCCTGGGACCGATTCCCTTGCGACGCTCCTGCGCTCAATATTGCGCGAGGTCGTGCGTAACTATCAGCAGGGCTTGATTGATATTCGTGACAAGCCCTCCAAAAACCAGACAGAACCAACACAGCATTGACCCAAGGAGATAGATTTCGTCTCTCAACACACAAAGACGACACAGATGTTGCATCAGATGCCGCTACAAATCGCACGCATTCGAGCCCAGCGCGTGACACTGGCGATATTTCGCCAGAACAGCAAAACAGGAAGACAAACATGCCATCCGCGCACACGTGCCGCCAAATGACATCAATGATGAATTGTTCCCTTCCGACAGCCAAAAAACTACCCCACACGACGGTTACAGGCTACGTGCCTATTACCAATGGACCGGATCCAGACCAAAATAGAAGAGAGCGTGCCTTACTCATTAGCCAAATGAGCAGTATCCTGGCATAGCAGCAGTTCCACATATCATATACGACTGTGATAACTAGGCGATAGACACAGGCAGGAGTAGATTCAGGGAGGGGGAAATGTTTCCCCGAACCCTCCGTTTTCGATATTTTTCTTAAAAAAACAGGATGTCATCCACGATATAAGGTCCTGTAACGCCCCCCCCCAATCAGCGCCCTAGATCCGGTACTGGACATGAACAGAGGCAAGCAATGGAACAACAGACGTATAATGTCAGTAAGTAAGGGGAACATTTAAGGCAATATATAGAGAACCGGCGCCCCCCACCCTAGAGTCTAAAAATGTTTCATGATCACTCATCTCCATCAAATGTCGATGTTTCGCAACTTTATCAAAACCTGTGACAGTCATTCAGCCTTGTTAAAATATCGACTCATCGGTAAAATCGACTCATGTGCCACGGTTCTGAATCCACGTCCAGCCCACATCCAGAAAAGGTACTAATCATCCATAATAGTCGGAATCCAAACACAAATTCAGACCCAGAACTGCCATCATGTTCTGTCGGAGTCAGATAAATTACAAACTGACTGGATTGAAATAATTTGTTAATTATGTCCAAGTTATTAGAACATTGACTCTTGGGATCAAGGTCTCACTAAATACCTGAATAAACGTGTCTCAGGGACCCCAAACCAATTTCCGTCTGATGGAATGAATTTATTGAGTGCCGGAGCGTCTCAGGGGAACCGATCCCAAGCCTTCCCACATGCACTGTCGCTGCGTGTCTCTCATTAGTTGGCCGAGGCCCAACAGCCAGTCAACTGAGCTACCAGGACGGAGTTACCTCTCCGCGGGTAACAAACGTCAGGTTAACCTCGCCGAGTTTTGTCTTGCAACTATCCAATCCATGGAAGACTTCTGTGTACACTCACCATCCTGTCGCAAGGTGCCAGTAGTGTGACGGTTACAGGGAATGTGGCACCTTGGTCGAATCCTGGAATGTAGTGTAATTGGGGGAACTTTTAGCCAAAAATCATGGAAGCGTCCATGATTTCTCTGAAAAAAATGTAAAATAAGCGCAATATTTTGATTTTCAAAATGATCCTCTAGGGAAAGAAAGAAATATCTACCTATGGATGATGTCATGATCTGGCAACCACTACTATATTCAATACGCTTCATGGGCTTCGATTAGCTGATACTCACCGTGACGTCAGCAGATGTCGTCACACCAACAGCCGTGACAACTGTGGCCTGCTGCTAAGGGTACATGAGGGGTACATTTCAGGTAGGTATTAGCTTTTTCTACGGAAATCTCGAATTCCAAGAAAAATGATATATTGAGTACCTACCGGGTTTTCCGACTTGCTTTACAACTTGGCTATCTCAGTTAAAATCACGTTATGAAGGTTAGTTAAGGGCTTTTTATAAGGCGTTCTGTGCAAAGCACCTTTGCCCGCCTCTAAAGTGTGGGGGGAATTTTCCGGGAGGGGGTGTTTACTTTAATGTCACAGAACAAAGGGACGAATCTTATTTCAAGGAATGGGTCGCAAAGTGTAGCAACACTTGCGAGGGAAGGGGATTGCTACGGCAGAGATGCCGAGCCTGGGGCACAGGTAGGATTTAAAAGGGTACGTGAAGAGGCTTGCTAGCGTAAAGATTAGTTTTTTTTAATTTTGTTCCTTGTTATCGAATGACCGTTTTGCCTACGTTACTCAAGTTCCTCCATTGAAAAAGAATAATTTTGGGTTATTAGAAACACCCGCAAGCACCATGACGTGATGCCGCGGGTCTTTATCCTGCAACCAGGAGATGAGGTTACAGCACCCTCTCTGGCTGGGTAGCCGCCGCATAGAGGAAGAGAGAAGGGTAATAGAACAGATAGAGTGTTAGGGAGGGGTGTGAGTTGGTTAGTTGTTAGTCTTAGATGTGGTTAGTATAGTTAGTAGTCCTTAAGTTAGGGTTAGTTGGTTAGCAAACATGAACGGATGGTTAGATAGGGTTAGTTGGTTAGTTGAACTTTTTTTGGTGGGAGCTATTCTGAGTCTACCATACCTTAGGACCAGACAGTTAAAGCCTAGTTTGAAGCACCTATTGTTTAAATTTGTCAGAGGGACGTTTATAGTGTAATTGTTATTTCTAATATGAGGGGTGCTCTTCGGATGCAGGTATTTTTCATGCCTGTTCCCTTTAAATACGGCCAGAGCCTCTGTTTATTACCCGAATAGTCATAAGGCGCTTACGTTCCCTATCTTGTCTGATTTTCTAAACCCGGATGACTGACGTGTCACTGCCTAGAAATATGCAAGGCCTTACTGTATTTGTTGCATGTAAACCAGGAAATTTTAAATTTCAGTGAAGTCATTATCGTTGAATACCACGTGTGGTAAAATATATAGGCTAGAAAACGCCAACATGTGAGATTGATCTATGCACCATAACTCGACGCACTACTTTTGGCGTCCTCTGCACCTTAATAACAACGCGACCACGTCATCCAATCGCGTGACTTCACTTTCCCCTCCCCTCCCCTCCCCCTACGGCGCTCGAGCCGGTCCGGCGGCAAGCTTTGCCTCGGGGCGGTTTCCGAGGCTTGACTGTGACCTCTGGCGACTCGGCGTGACCCCTGCGCGCGCAGTGACTAGGGAGGAGAAAGCATTTAGTGCAGGGAATCGCTGGTAGTGAGAGGACGTGGGAACAGGTAAAGGGTGCACCAATGATAATCTGATCGGTTTGTTGATATATCAAACTTTAAACAAGCAATATTGGATCGTCACTGATATGGTTGGTTATTCAGTTATTTTCTTGTCAACAAACGCTATCCATTCACAGAACGTTTGATTCCTAGGTTTTACACCAATGTTTACTTCCCACAGGTTTCACAGTGCATGGCCTCGCAAGTCTCAAGGACTCGACCACAAGCGCAAATAAACTCGCGTTGAAATCAGTATACCTAACTAGTATGTTTTTTGTTAATCCAGACTGTTTACATCATTTTTACTGCAGCAAATCTTCAACCAGGTCAGTCAACCCTCCTCTATTTCTGTTGGTGTTTGCTTCACGATGGAGGCATACCTGTCGTTTGTTGACCGCACCATTGTCTGTAACAACAGGGTTGGGATGAGCCGACGGGCAAATGTCGGGTCATAAAGGATCCAGACTTGGCAAAATGCTGGAACTTTTTAGGAATCCATGCAGTGAGACCACAATCAAGCTTAATATGACTGATTTGGAGGATGAGCACGAATTTAACTTTTTTTTTTTTTTTTTTTTTTTTTTTTTTATTTTTTTTCGGGGGAAGGGATCATGTCCGCATTAATATATATATGTATGTTTCTACCTGCTAATCTTATCCCGTCTGAGTCACTTTGTGGGTCTAAGGTGCCAATTGGTTAAATGCCAAAATGGACCAGTGACCTTCTTTTCTGATTTCTGCGAAGGGTTAGCGTAATTTTGGAATATTGTCTGCCTGCCACATGCCATTATTCCGTGAAATGGATGGAATACCGTGAATTAGACGGACCAAAAAGCTGATGAGGCCTACTATTTAAGGATATGATATCATATCCCTAACATAAATTCGAAAAGTTAGTGATTTCAAGCCCTTACAACATGATGATGTGACCTTTCCACTTGTCTGAGGACTACGTTAAGCCACGCTTAAACATTAACATGGATTTAAAACCCGCCTTTATTTTTTCTCTGCTAATACCTTCGCTACTGCATTACTGTTACCTACATCAACAAAACTGGGAGGGACATGTCGCACATGGGGAATGATTGGCTCAGCGGATAGGACTCATGTCTCCTCAGCCAGAGGTCCTGGGTTCAAGTCTCGGCAGAATCTCTGAATAAGTTTATATGATCCCTAAATCCCTCCCAACAGGGTAAGAGTTAGCGATGCTGTATAACCTAGGCAGTTGGTGTGTCGTTAAACCCCAACAATCATTATTATTTCTGGTTGCACTCGTGCTCATTTCCCATTCCTTCTCGGTTTTGGGTTCATTTGCCGAAGACGTGTAACAAGTCATGTTCTAGGTTCACACATCTCCTCGATCTTGTTCCGGGAGATGCGTGGTTCACAGGTAAGCGCCTGCAACTACAGCCGCATGTTCAAGGTTCAAGATCCTGCGAATTCTCTGAGCAAGTACGAGCTGATCCCCGAAAACATTCAAACAGGATGGAGTGGCAACGTCTTGTGAACTTAGTTGTTGACCTCAATAATTTGTGTTCAACCTTGTTTCAATGGCAAATTTGGTTAGAAAACTGACTGCAAGCAGTCACGTCATAGGAAATGGCAGTAAGATTGCAGGTACTGCTAGACAGGATTGGAAATCTATATAAATTATGCTGTAAAGATTAACATGTTTTCCTTCCAAAAATTCCTTCATGAGTGTTATGTCCTTGTTCAATAAAATGAACGGCAAAATAAAATGAACGGCATCTTCGCGACAGCCTCTTCATGATAAGAACTATTTTAAAGCCTCAAAAAGTATGCTAAATGCCATCTCCATAAATTATGTCTGCATCAAAGTTGTCTTAGCGTCCGTGACATTCATAAATCTGATCACGCGCCTTCGTTACCATTATAAGACGGTTCATAAGAACCAAACGAAGTCATGGACCACCATTTGGGATCGCTAAGGGCCTGAACCAAGCGAATAATGGGCAAAGTCTCGTTGGAAGTTTCACTGTAGCTCGATGGCTTACGCCCATCTCACTTTTCTATCCCATAAATCGTGCTACCCTCATCATCCTGGCGTGCTCTGTTGCCCGAAGACAACAGCTGTGGATATTTTCAGGGCTCTAAATGACCTCACCTGTTACGGAATGACGCCAGATTTTTCATGTTCAATGATGCCGTATGCTCCACTATTTAGCCTGGCATGTCTCAATTGGCGACCTGTCCTCCTATATGCCGTCTCTTACTATCAGTTTGTTGGGAATGACCTGTAAACTTAAAAAGATGACAAAATGCTGATGATAGTAAAAAAGCTTAACACAGCTACTGAAATCCTTCTTGCGCAAATACCAAGCGCACGACGAATGATATATTTTTTCTTCCTCTATTCCATCACAACTTGTTTTTTCTGCGGGTTTTAGCTGTTATTTGTTCTCTAACCGATTTATTGCCTTTTTCCATATTCTTTGGTTATAGGTCATTCCCACCAGACTGATCGATGGCACCCCAGCTGCAGCTAGTTTTCAGAGAACTGATAAGTCTCTTGCTATCATATAATCTAAGCGCTTCCCAATTTCATTTTCTCTTCCACTAAAAAATAATTTTCGCTGTGGCGACAGCTGACTAGCCACAATCAGAAACCGGAGCACAGGCAAAATAACAAACATATAGCTTGCGAGATCTTATCTTATTTCATGAGCTGTGTCTATTTTCTGTGTTAACGTGCGAATTTGGAGCGGGTGTCGGCTTTCTTAAGACGTGCCTGTGTCGGGCGCGTTCTGGCCCGTCGGTGCCGTTGCGGCGACGACAGCGACGGCAGAGGTGACGGCTGCGCTGCACCGCTCCGGCCGGCATGATTTATCTGAGGTCGGCCGCCACCCAGCCAGCCGCAGCCTCACCCTTCACCCCAGCGTCACCGGCCGCCCCCTCCACTCCCGTCACCCCCTCCTGCGCCGCAGTGCACTTTAATGAAACATGTGTTGGACCATTCGGCTAATTTTTCGCGCCGCTTCCAACGTGGCGGTAAATCAGATTTGTCGCCGCTGGCGGTCGCAGCGCGGCTGCCGCTGTCTTTTTGTTGACGTTTTTAGCGCACATTGTCTCGAATATATCATCTGGAATATGACACGAGCAAAGCCGGCAGAAGCTGCAGTTTCCGGCTCCCGCAAATCTGTTGCTACTTAGCCCGCCTCGCGCGCATCTTCTTGCACTGAGAGCTGTCTTTTTAGCCCGCTGGAACCGAAAGAAAGGTGCCCCAGAACGGAAATGTGCAGGGAGTAATGGAGTCTGGCTTCGTTCATGTCGAATGGGAGATATCAGATGGCAAGAGTGTGCTTTCAAGTGTTAGTACATCAGATATTCATAGAAAATAACAGTTAACCATCAGGCAGGTAACAGGCATAGTGAATTTATACAAGCTTACAAATTTGCTTATATATCAATGTGCTTAATAGTTAATCGGTTTATTCAGTCTTTTTCTTTGTATTTTTATTTTTTTCTTTAGTAAGTTTTTTCTTTAGTTATTTTTTCATTTATTTTCTTCGTTTTCACAGTGACCGGAAATGTTAACCAAGCTTAAAAATCCTGTCCTTCAGTGAGTTTCTTGGGCAAGGGCCACCGATTTTATAGCTTCATCATACCCAGAGGGCGCCTATTTTTTCCGCTTCAACTTGGTGCATTTCTACCATACCACATCATTGCCAGTGGCGGATCCAAGAAGGGGGTGTCAAGCCCCCCCCAAATGTCCAAGCCCCTATATTTAAGACAGAGGCGAGGAGCTGCCCGAGGTAATGGCGGGTGAGGCTCGAGCCCCTAGCCCCCCCTCCCCAAATGAATTCCTGGA
Source organism: Lepas anatifera (assembly GCA_034440635.1). Taxonomy (NCBI): domain Eukaryota; kingdom Metazoa; phylum Arthropoda; class Thecostraca; family Lepadidae; genus Lepas; species Lepas anatifera. The sequence continues at coordinate 336,054 of JAOTON010002268.1, read as the reverse complement.
TCCGCCACTGATCATTGCTGCAGATTCCGATGTTGTGCGAGCACAGCTCCCTCGCAGATGTATCGCATGGAGGCAAACAGCCAGCGGTCGTCCGGAGGGATATTTGGTGTGAGGGAGGAGTGTCCTAGGAGCTGGACATATATCTGCTGCTATAATATTAGGAATAATCTCAGCTGGGCCCAGTCGAGTGGGAGAGAATTGTGTGCGTTGAGTATATTTGTTAGGTAACCAAGTGTCTATACACAAGTTATAACTTCTGGCCGATCGAATGGTTGTTTTACTTTACTTTCGAATGGTTGCTTACGTTATATTCTGCTCCTTTCGTTTTCCTGAGTCGGCATAAGTACTTATTGTACTAAGTCAGTACAATTCCGCGGCGAATCCTGGGAGGAGAGTCCAATTCAGCCGAAACGTCCACATTTTACACACTTTTAACTGGTGTTGGCCGATTTATTCGAAAACATTTTTAGCTATTTTGCCAGGGTTGCCCCTAACCGTTACATTTGCCTCTGATGTTATGTGCAAACTCATTTTTGCGTTGTCTTCTTTATAATGGTACTCTTTCTGATATTATTTATAACTGGTACACTCAGCGCACTGTAAGAGAATCGAATAAAATACAATGAACAGAGGCATTCATTCTACTAACTGTTCCACAGCATGGTGAGATTAGTTAGGACAGAGTGAAGTTTTCTTTTTTCGGTGAGGATGCTAATTACAATAATACTTACTTCGCTGGAGCCGATATATCAACACTTTTAAGCGCACATCCAGAAACGCTAAGCAAGCAAAGTGTCTAAATGTTTGCTGCAGTTTTTGGATATTTGTACCTGGATCTGAGTTAAAACTAGGACCTTTGGTCTCTTTAAAGATACCATACAATTGTTGGGGTAAGTAGCCTGGTTGAAATTGTTTCACTTTTCTCATCTCAGCAATGCAATAAGTGATCCACATTGAATATACCCATATACAAGCAAACAATAAATATATTATTTCTGACGTATAAAACCTGCATCAAACGCAGTAGTACTAAAAGCCGGTGAATTCCATGAGACTTTTTTGAATTGTTCGCGTTATAATGTTTATCCTGCCCCGATGTATTCATATGGACTCCAAGAGCTGAGCTGCAGATCATTTACTTCAGAAAACGTTAACACGTCATGCCATTCATAGGAAAATAAACAAACAGCGCTGGTGCTTACTTGGGGATCAGAATGAGCGAATGTCAGCTTCAGTGGCCGAGATAGTGACGTAGTAAATACATATTTTATGCTGACTAGTACGGCTTCTGACGATGAGCCTGGTATGTGCGCAAGCTGTCTTTGAACGCTTGCTAAAATATCTATCAATGTCCGCCAATGTCTACCACGGAGATGATTGCTTATAAAAGCTATCAGGGTAAACAAGACAGAGTTACCTATTAGTTCTCGTGCCCAGTTTCATGCTGCTAAAAAGTAGAAGAAGACGTATTTTCACTGTCAGTTTGGCACTTTGGATGATGGAACATAGCGTCGCCACTAACAAAAGTGAGGGGTCTAAAAAAAGAGATTATGTTCAACCTCCCACCGAAAAGAAACACTTCTGGGATCAATTACTGGTCAGCATCTTGTTCCTTGTTACTTTCCACATGCACTGATTGCAAAACCTTTCTGTGTTTCCCATCTGACTGAAATCAATACATTTTTAATGATAAGTGGGGTGGGGGAGGAGGAGGGGGCGCACGGACTCTTGTTTCAACGCGTATCCTTGGGATGCTAAGGCTTTGGAGTTTGGACTTGGCATCAACTATTTGATATGTGTAGGGTTCAGCCAGAAGCACTACAGCCAGCGGTTCTGGGGTGCCTGGCACACACTCCTAGTGGTTGTGACGCACTGTAAATCACGCTGCCGATGACGCTTCGGAATGACTTTTCACTTCACTCACACTCTGATAGGCCCCCAATCAAAACTAGTGCTACTCTGCACTGTGATTGAGAAAGCCTGAGTGCATTAGGATTGGAACGGATCCAGGATTCTGCTGAGGGGGGAAGCAAAGCCATGGGGGCGACCATACTATCATTTCAGGGCAGCCTTTGGTATCACAAAGGGCGCATTTGCGACTCTAGATTTGTGTTTGCGATTTCGTTTTCAACGGCGCTGACTTAAACAAAACTTCGCGAAGGAAACGCAGAATTCCTCAAAGTGTCTCTATTCAAAGAAATACCAATGAAGCAGGGCATCTCTACCAGAACTACTTTTTAAAGTCGAATTCACGCAGAGACAGCCTTGGGAGATTTTGAGGACCAGTTGTCCCCATTTACCCTGTTTGCGCAAAGCGGATAGTGATAAATCCATACTATTTTGCATGCAAGGACACTTTTTTGGGATTTACACACTTGTGGATCAGGACGCAAACAAAATTCTGCAAGTGCTTCCTATGGAGCTTTCAATTTTCCACACAGATCACGTATAATTTTTTCATCGTAGTATGGGCAAAACTTTTCATTAGTGTCACAGTAAAAAAAACCTCGGCAAGATAAGGAAATGATCAAAGTCAACGGCACTCAGAGCTATCGGTGAATTTCGAATATTCTTGAAACAAAAATGAGGAATATTGGTCTGCGTGCTCAAACTCTGCTAAACAGGAAACATGAGTTCTTACCAGCCCACTTTATTTTATCGCAGCATGTTCTCGTTGGAATAGACAACACATTCATATATCAGCCGGGCATGAGTGCGTACTGGGGGATCCTGAGTGGTAATTGAGCAAAATGTGGCATCTATCGATACCCAAAGCACACACAAAAAGTACTGGGGCAGATTTACCTCTGAAAACTGAGGGCAGTCCATGTTGCAGTGGACTAAAGCTGAAAAGGGGCGGCCAATAGTGAAAAAGAGCATCCGGTCACAAAGCAAAGGACACCCCAGAGGTGAATAAGGGCGGTACACGTAACAATGACGAACTCAAAGGCTGCAAAAGAGCGGAACATGGTGGAAAAAGGACGCGAATAATGCCCTAGAGAACAATCAAAAGTGGATGAGAGCGATCCATTTTGCAGTAGAAGCTCTAGGCCTGAAAAAGAGCAGTCAATCATAAAATGAGAGGCGCCGAACCACGGGGCAGAGGGCAGTCGGAGGTGAATAAGGGCAGTCCATGTTGAAGCCAAGTGCCCCCTCATGCTGTAAAATAGCGGTGAATGGGATGAAGAAGGGGCGCAAAATCATGTACTATAGGGCGGCTTAAAGAAGATGAGGGTGGTCCACGCCGCAGTGGCCCATCAAGGGTTGAAACAGGGTCGCCAATCATGAAATACGGGGCTTCCAGTCACAAAATAGAGGGCGGTCGGAGGTGAGTGAGGGCGGTCCACGTGGAAGTGGGACGCCTGCGGCCTGCAAAAGAGCGGCCAGTAGTGGGAAAGGGGCGAACAATCATGCAGAAGAGGGCGGCTAAAAGTAGACACGGGTGACCCATGTAGCAGTGGGGCGCCCTAGGGCTGACAAAGGGCGGTCAATCGTGAAGTATGAGCGCCAAACCACAAAGAAGAGGGCGGGCAAACATCGATGATGGTGGTCCACGCTGAAGTGAGGCGCCTAATGGCACGCCGGAGGCAGCGTTTTGGTCTAACATTTACTTTTCATACCCAACGTACCTCTAATTACAGGCGCCGAAGGCGCCCAAAATCGGAAAGGGCGGCCTTTGGAACCTAGGGGACGGCAACCTGCCTACCCTCCCCCCTGGATCCGTCTCTGCTGCAGGAGGGGCGATAGCTTTATGTATCTAATGCCAGGATAGAATAATGTGCTTCCTCCACGATCGTGCATTATTTTAGTAAAAGCATCTGTAGACTTGGCGATGGACTATCCCATAATGCGATCGGATCATCCAAGGTCTTTACACGACAGATCGAATAACAAGCACTGGAAATGATAAGACGTAGAAATGGACTTCGGAAAGCCTATGAATGCGCACCTGGCTTACGAATGTTATAGCCTTTGAAACCTAAAGGGAAGGTCTGATGGTAAAGCGTTGGAACAGTGGGCTTGTCAGGGTTAAAGGGAATGTGGCACCTTGGTCTAATCCTGAAATTTATTGTAATTAGGGATACTTTTGGCCGAAAATCATTGAAGCGTCCATGATTTCCTCTGAAAAATGTACAATAAGCTCAATATTTTGATTTTTAAAATGCTCCTCTAGGGAGAGAAATAAATATCTGCCTATGGATGATGACATGATCTGGCAACCACTAACATATTCATTAGGCTTCAAGAGCTTCGATTGGCTGATACTTGCCGTGACGTCAGCATATGTCATCACACCAACATGGCTGTCACCTGTGGCCTGCTGCTAAGGGTATGTATGTATGTACATGTAGGGTACATTTTAGGTAGTTTTTAGCTTTTCTGTACGGAAATTTCGAGTTTGAAGACAAATGATATAATGAGTAAGGGTTATCTGGCATGCTCTACAACTTGGCTATCTCAGTTAAAATCACGTTATAAAGGTGTCACATTCCCTTTAACGACTGGGATATATCGCACGCAGGGACGGATCTAAGGAGATGGTGAAGCGGCGGGCACCCCTAATGCTATTTTAAACAGGTGGATCTTGTCCACGATGGACTCCCACATCGGGCGCGGTATATAAGAAACGCCTATAAAATGCCAAAAATGCGTAGTTCGGGCGCATTTTAGTTGACTTTATAAAGTGGCAGAAACAGATGCTTCGTTTTTCAGCCCCCCCCTTCCCCGATAACGTATGTATTCAGAGCAGAAGTCCACTCTCCATTGTTGACTGCTCAGCTGACTCCCACAGACCCTCGTTCCACCCTAAGGTCACCCTCTTCCGAACGGCTGAACCCCTGAGGAAATCCTAGATCCGCTAATTACACTGGTCAACAGCCAAAATGGATCCGGCACGTGAACAGCTGTTTCTGCCTATTTCGATACCGCTGATTTCAAATTTAGTAATCGTTTTTTTCCATCGGACCTGGTTTCTTAACAAGAGCATACCTGTTGTATACCCCAGTGGCGGATCTAGCCGGTTTGTTTGGGAGGGGCAAACCAAAGTCGAAAAGCAAAAAAAACGTCACGCAGTGAAACATTGCGCTACAATATGCCTTTTCGGTAGGATTTTGGGACCCGGAGACGAAGAGCAAAAAAAAAGAAGAAAACGCCACGGGGTGAAAAATATGGGTTCATGATACTTTTTTTCTTATCCAAGCCCCAATATTTACACTGAACTTTACTAATTTCTTATATAAATTTTGTTCAAGCTGTTCCTAGTACGGCTGCCGGAGTCGGAGTCTCACTAAAGTCATCAAGGGACTTGTCACGGAGACCCCGACCCCACCACCCGAACGAGCAATTCCCTCAATGGAGCGTCAATTTAGAAGCCAAAGTTTAACGTCCCACAAAGCACAGGGACGGCCGCCCCGCTCAGGTCACCCTCTCATCAGTCAGCTGCCAGCCGACCTGTACGTCGGGTAAACTATTGAGCGCCGGAGCGTCTCAGGGGAACCGATCCCAAGCCTGGACATGCACTGCCACTGCATGCTTCTGAGCAGCGAGCCGGAGCCCAACGCTCTACCAACTGAGCTACTGGGGCGGCTGTTTGAAGTTCTGTTTGAAGTTCTGAAGTTCTGAAATTCTGTTTGAAGTTGAGAGTTCAAGCACCAAAATCTTGCTTACAAGCTAAAAAGGAGTCGGGGAAAAAGGAGGTCGATCGCTTTGGGGTGGGCAAAAACATAGTTTTGCCCCGAGCTTTTCCGTTCGGGGGGGGAATTGCCTTTTTGCCCCCCTGGATCCGTCACTGGTATACCCCCTACACTTTCCACACACTGCCATCAGCCTAGCCTTTTGTGGAAAATATAGATCAAGGATGTCGAGAATCCGGATTATCTGCACCCAGACAATGCAGTTTATCAATATACATGTGAATTTATTGCAAAGAAAGACTACCTCGCATTCAAGTGCATGAACATTGTACATACAATGAACAGGGTTTGCGCTCGGTCCCACAAGCTCGCCGGTATTGTAGACCGAGAGGTGACGTCGCAACATTATATGATGAGGATTTTATGTCAGTCACCTCCCTTGAAGGTCGAGTCTAAGTAAAAAGTCACAGGTCAAGGTCATACCACCATTTCAAGTTCATTGACCCTAGTGCCTTTGGTCGGATGATGCCGCCTAATAGGTATGACGTATATCATGTTATGACGTCAAACGCTAGGTCACTCAATCTTGAGCTCAAAGTCGCAGGTTCTAGACAAAGGTCATGGATCAAGGTCAAACCTTATTTTCCGCCCGACGGTTGCCATAGTGCTAGTTGCAGTACACGTTATAGGCAAAATGTAATATTTTGACGTCAAAGGTCAATGGCCTTTAACGACCTTGGCCTAAAAGTTTCAGAGAACATTGCCTCAGACCTGTCCTCTATTACTTTAGGCCACTTTCTCTCCATATCCGGCTTCTCATCGCATAATCATGGCATTTCCCAATGGCTACCCTGCACATACAAAATTCTACCTATATGGCCTCGTTTTACCTTGAAAATATTGACCTAGGTCTATGAAAATCGGGTTTAAGGTAGCATACCCTAGCCTCCACAAACACCTAAACGTTCATTTTCCTGGACCTCTTGGGTTTTGCACTGTCAATGTCACTGATGCCAAGAAGGCTTGCACAAAGACGACACACAGACATACTGGATCTAAAAATTGTGATCTGATGCGGAATTTCTGCTGCCAGATTCGTGTTCAGCGCCACAAATTACCCTAGAAATGGGCTATTTGATATTGGATCCACGACAAAAGTTAAATTTTGTTGATCAGTGTTATCGGCAAAACTTGCTAAATGCACACCCAGTAACAATACCAAACAGGGGTGTCGAGAACACAACCAAGGAAATTCCTGAAAATCACACCCAGGTGGCCAAATTAGCCACCTCTAAAGATTTTTTCATTCCCTTTCGATTTATGATTAGCTCTTTGTAGATCCACCATTGATCGCAAGTGATGGCGATCAATACTTACTTACTAAAAGTAGTGCACGGAAAGACATCATTTTTGACACTTCTAAGGGCCCGTCCACAAATTAAGTAACACAAGGAGGTGAGAGGGGAGGGAGGTGTCATTTGCAGCATTGTAAAACGTTGCATATGGGTGTCAAAGATGCTATATGGTGGGGGGAGGGGGTGGTAAAAAATCACAAAGTATGCGTTCCGTTATTCATGGTCGACCCTTTTAAATGCCCAGGCGTTTGTTGAACAGTTTGCCATCGATTCTGAAGTTATTTTTCTGAACCAGTTGTAGATGGCGAAAACAAGTGAAATATTTAACCGTAATTGTTTACCATAAATACATTCAAATTCAAATGCAAATGAAATGCATAATCAAGACTCACATTGTAGCAAAATTTCTCCGAACGTCACCCTTGTTCGACGGACATATTACGACAAGTTTTTTCTACATTCTCTTTACATAAGGAAATATTAACTTTCTGTTTCCTTGAATTCCCGCTATTGATGCTGATGACACTTCTCCTGGAATCGGCGGCGGGGAAAAACTTTGTTTCTCAATTCCAGGCGTGCCCGGTTCGCTCCACTTCAGTGAGGCCAAGCAAAGGCTGTCATCATTCGAGGATTGGAACAACATACGCTCAGGCGCTGATGGGTCTGCCAATGCCTACTGTCAGGCCCTGATGGTTGTTAAAGCAAGCTGAAATGTATTTTGAGAGGGAGCGAGTCTGAAGTCGGACCTCAGAAAACCGCCACTGGTCTCACAGGTCAACGAGCAACCTTGAACACTAAGCATTCATTATTAGGTCTAGGCATTTTTGTCAAGTGCATGGACAGGTTTTCAACTTTCATCGAACTTCTAATATAAAAGTACAAACAGAGTCTGTGTCAACAAAAATTGTCCAGAAAACCCAGCTTATATGATAATATGTAGCTACAAAATGAACATTGAAATTGATCAAACCTACAATTTGAGGAATGTAATAATAATCCCAGTAATATTCATAGGAAACTATTTTTCCTTGTTCTTTAGGTGCAAAACAGGCTCACTACATAAGGAGCAGCAATAATATTATTGAAATACATTATGTTCTATTTTCCCCAGCAACATACATGTTTTATGTTTTATGAGGAACTTCATAAAACGCAGCAGGCTGAATGTCGTCAGCAAAATTGGACCATCTCCTCTTCTACAATATTTACTGAGCTCAGTTGCATTAACAAGACAAATATTCATGCAGAAGACATAAGCGTGAAAACAATAATCTGAGGCTAAGGCGTTTATCCCGGCATGACGACAGCTCAAATCCAAGTCGCAAGAACTGAGGCCCCGCATAGAAAATGACAGAACGTGCCATTTGGTTGAAGAGTGGATAGTGAAATAAGAGCACCCTTATTTTTGGTGGTCCAGCCGCTGGTTTGGCCCGCCGTTGCTTTAAGCTACCCAACACTTTAACCTTCCCCAAAATCTTGGCTTTGGTCTTTTTATCCTTCATTACAGTTGTTATACGTATTTAATTTATTTCCTTTGGTGCCACAGGACGTTGTTAGTACCTATTCCATATTTCATAGCGTTGTACAATTTTGCCGCCTTTGACTTTGTTAGATATGTTTTAAAGGTTTTATATTTTGGTGATTTGAGCTCACTTTGAACATTTTGTTCAAGACTGATTTTATGGTGGGTATTAAGCTCGTATTACCCACGGTTCCTATAGATACGGTTCGGACATGACAGCCAGCTGAGTGCCTGATTTGGCAGCACGTTGAGGATATGGTAGTATTTTGAAGGGTTTTGTTCAAGATAGCTTTGATTTTGCTAGCACAAGGTAGAATGTAGCGTTTTGATTGTTTGAGATAAACGTTCAAAACAGAATTCTGAAGGAATTAGCATGAAGTTCATCGTGGATTTTCCTTGTTATAAAAGCGCTTTAGAGACAAAAAACTGCACCCAAAAGATAGCCTGATCAATGTTACGTACCAAAAATAAAAAATATTCCCTTAACAAAGCACCAACGGGGGCCGCCCAAGATCGAGAACAGGTAGGTAGCGAAAACGGTAAACGGCGTGGGCGCCCATCCACTTCTCCATCGAAACATAACCATTTTTGTCAGGTCACATTTAAGGTCACGAGGGTCAAAACATGCCTGCAAGGGATAACATGTAAATTCAGTTTTCGGGCATTACATCGAACAATAAAGATAGACAAAACGACTAACTATAGAATCCTCTTAGCAAGCCGAATCAATGATATAATGACCTGCTAGGTCAAATCAAGGATTGACCACCGAGGTCAGGTCAGGGTCAAATTATATAAAATGCATATCACTAGAACCGCAGAGCCCAGGCGAGTCTAATGCACTAACATAAATGCTCTATCACCATCCGTTACTGAGTTATCCGTAAAAACCATTTTTCCCATGTATTTCCAATGGAAGGTCATGCGTCGTACCTGACCTTAGGTCATCGATATCAAAAATACCGGAACATATTTTAGAGAACTCGGTGGGGCCATTAGTGATATGAGTTTCAATCGGATAAGTTCACCCTGCTCCGACTTATGCTATCTTAAACTTTTTTGAGGTCGGATCACTTGACCTGTACTGGTGACCTGACCTGAGATGACCTAACCTAAAATTTTCACAGGTTGTAAAAATGATGATGGAAAAGGTATACCAATACACGGCGCCGCGCCGCCGTTTCACTATCTCCGAAAAACCCGAGGGGAGGCGGTACCCGCCCCCGTCAATGCGCGGTTAAGCACCACTTAACTTTTCCCACTGGCCCGTGCCCCAAACCCCTGCAAACAGTCCCATTGGAATTACATGTTAAATTTTCTGCAAAAAACTGTTAGACCCAGAGATGGAACTTTCAAAACCCCCAGAATTCTAGAGAGGTATCTCATGTCCACCCCCTGGTATTACCAACGCTTCTTTCACCACAATTTATTCCATAATCCTTCAGACAAATTAAAGCTGAAAATCCTTCCCGCACAACTTTGATCACGTGACGCCCTACTTACAGCAGGCATTGCGAGGATCTAATAAATTCGAGGCATCGAATCTGGAGTCGGAAACTGATTCCTTTCGCTATGATGATTTATCCCACTAAATGGAACTGCAAGCTATGTTTGCAGCATATTTTACTTATTCTCCCGTACAGTTCTCACAAATATAATGCTACTTTTTCAAATGTAATGATACCTAGAGTGGTTAGTACCGTAACAACGAGAATTGTCTCACACAGTTCCAAAGGCTCTTGCTAGTAGCACGCTCGCCGCAGAAGCAGGGCGTCCTGACGCTGTCCACAGCAGCGGCTGCGGCACACACGCCCATCTGTTTGTCGCCTGCGGGGACGAGCCACTATCACGCACAGCCGCGGCCAGGCAGCCCGAACAGGGCGCGCCACTGTGTCGCCAAAATCAACCAGCTATTAATCACAGCATTCTCAATGCAGGCGTTACACGTTGTTTGCTTACGCGCCCGGCAGGCTGCCGAAACAACAGAAGCCATGAATGCTGGGTATAGCGGGCGGCCGGGGCCACACGCGGGCGGCTTCCGGCCGTGCGCTGCGCCCAGGTGGCGCCGTTTAAATTTAGTCTGGCTCCAACCGCACCAAACCGAGCCCGCGCGGAAACGTTTGTTGTTCATGATTTGACTGCGATGCAAATATACAGCCCAAAGCTACAATATACCAGCAGAATGGACAAATAAATAGGAAGGGCTGACAAGCCAGTGTCGAAACAGGAAATCCGAAGCAGATGAGGCCTGTCAGGAGCTTGCACACAATTTCCGCAAAACCGAAGACTCATTTTTGAACAGCCGCAGGCTTGCAACTGCGGGCAGGACACGTGTTTTGACGGGAGATGAAAGATCTGCTGCCAGCCACTCTGGTGTGATTCATGCTCACACATCACCGGTGAAAAGTGCCTGAAAGAGAGAGGGCTTACCGTTCTCGCGCGTGCATGCACATTATGAGAATTGCAATTTCGGAAGTGCACGCTGTGAATTCAATAATATTGGGCTTAGCGCGGTTTCTTGCCTATTGTGGTTTAGAATAATCACATAATTGGAACTATTTGCAGCCATTCCTTGCAACTACCTTTACGCTTTCTAAGAATTATCTTTCCTTGCAGTCCGTATTTAGTCATTCTTAATCACTATCGATGCATCAACTTCTTCTGTCCAGGCCGGTCTCTAGAAGGCTATGTAATTTGTACTTTACAGTGATCTTGACTTGGATTTATATACCAAACAGTATTTTTGCAGTACCCTGTTCCACCCACACCATATAAAATTTTAGAACTTCTCGCTATTCCTTTAAGGACGACAGAAGTCTCAAGAACAACAGCAATACGTACAAAATTGAGATGTAGAAAATGGGGATGGAGCATGTTAACATATTTTTGAGCATCTAAATTGGCATCAATAATCGGTAATCTTCCTTATAATGGTCTAATAAAGGTGACTGCTTTAGCCCGATGTCTCAAAAATAATCTCGTCACGAGCCCAAAGGACATAAGAAGTCACGTGCGTGCTCTTGCCGGAGTGGGTCGGTAAGAGTGCACAACAGAGGAGACTGGAGTACGCATTTATGCCCCGGTGTGCCTGAGGTCCCTACGGTGTGTCGCGAATAACAGTTTGAAGCTAAACTAGGAAATTTATAATTACATTTTGCCCTGAATATACAAAAACAATGTTGCAAGAAGTTTCTTTCAAACATGAATTTCTGACCGTGTCCCAAGGGAAAATAAATTCCCTATCTCTTAAGCATGCGTACTCTTGCACAATGGTCTTCTGCGTGATATTGCCGGAGATGATGCCCTAGGAAGAAAGTGCTCATAACATTTTGGCAGGCATTTAACGTGGTCCCAATCATGGGGCGGTCCTAGCTCAGTTTTCTTATTGATGACAAGGGCTGGAGATCTCTACTCGATCTAGGGAGGGGGAGGGGGCGTTCTGGATGGTTAACGCTGGCACGACCATACAAACCCTATACAAAACCTATGAGGACCAAAATCCAGGATTCAACCATCCCCTCTCCAGTATCTCTACCCATCCTGATGAAAGACCGTAAGCAAAGACTATTGATAATAGGAGCAAGATCTACAAGTTTTCCTGGTTAAGAAATATTACATCAACGGTGCCATGAAGATTATCTTTCTTTGAGGTCTGGCTACGCTATGACTAATAGTTTGGGATGAAAGCTTATTTTTACCTGAACTCCCGCCGGAAGAACAGCAGCGTGTTGGATTTTTAGCAACTAAGGCACTGACCTAGTTTTTTAACATCAAGGCCTTCACCACCTCAGTGGCTGCTAAATAACAAAACAGCTGCTGCGTCTCTTTCCTCCTGTGTATTTTGTCCGCCTTCACCCTAGGCTGCAGTCGATCATCGTGAGGAAACTGCAACTTCGTTGAACGGCATTACTACATAGCTGGAATCCAGCCCGAAGAGAATGGTCCCAACATATCACCAAAGTTTAACTCAGTGCTACGTGCAAGTCAAATAAACTAACAAGCCTTAAATTATGTCTCCACCAGAGCTAATGACCTTCACCATTGTCGGCCGTCGTAAGCACATGTAAGTGGTACGTTCACAGCCCCTAGGCGCTGCGCCGCGCACTGAACTTGAACTCTAATCGGTTTCAGGCGTTTCCCATGGACCTCGCCCATTGTAGTGGCAATTCGATAAAGTTGCCAAACCTACTTTTTTGATGAAATTTTGCGAAAAAGCAATGTGAGGCAGAAAAATCCAACATGAGAGAGAAAAAAGCAATGCCAAGGCCAACCGAGCATACCCGCGGTCAATGGCAGGCACAAGCCGAATTTCCTCAACGCTTGGATCAAAATAGAAGAAAAACATCAGTCAGGTTTCGGCCGAAAAATATGAACAAATAGTATTCCAACAAAATGCGTATTTCATTCCCACTTGCATGCCTAAAAAGTGTTCCAAAAACTGAGCGAAACCAGGCAATACAAGCTCCCCGAAAATACATTTTGCACCCGGGTGAATAGAGAACATTTTACATCAAGACATATGTAGATAGTGGGTGAGTGGAAAATCGAGGTTCATACAGAGCAACTGGTGACATTGAATTTTTCTTCAGATGCAACTTTTTCATTTCAGCTTTCTACTTGATTATTATTCCGCTGCCGTGTGGAGACGTGACCATACAATACATAGGCGGATCCAGGATTTTCTATCGGGGGGGAGAGGGGCCATGGTCGGGGGACACCATCTGGACCAGAAAGCACAACTTTGGACGGCAAAACCTATCAGGTGGGTGCCAAATCTCATTGTGGGGACGCTGACACATCCTGAGGGGAAGGGTGAGGCGGAGAAGGGATGCGATATCTCAGGGGGCGCAGCGACCATTTCAGAGGGAGACGAGGGTCGATGGGGGGCAAGAGTCACTCGTACCTCCGTGGGTCCGCTCATGGTACAATTTAAGACAAATTTTGGCATTGTGTACTAGAGGAGTGGAAAATTAAACCATTAGCTATGATAACTCAGTAGAGAACTAAACTTGCCTGAGTGAGGTCCTCTGCTTTTTTAGAAACTAACGCCGCCAACACCAGCAAACTCATTATATGATGCAACTTTTCGCTTGATTGTCAATGATAATGTGCTTGTGCTTTCATAGAGTTAGAGCTAGTTTGTTGTCTGGCTCAAAATTGCCAAACGCAATAATTAAGGAAACATTGGAAAATATTCCAAATAGCCTCTGCATTCATGCGTAGTGAAAATTACTGCGGACTTCGTACATTAAATCCAAAATAGTCAGGGGCGTCGCCACCGAATATTTACTGGGGGATGGGCCCGGACTGGCGATGACCGGGAAAACAGGGAACACAATTCTGATAATTTTTGCAGCATATAAAACACTAACGATGCTACACTTCGCCAACACATTTATGTAGATTCACGCTGGTAACAGAGAGAAAATTAAAACATGAGTCGAAATCTAAGATTTGGGGGCGACGCTCCCCTGGTTTGTGAGTGGGAGACGTGTCCCCCGTCCCCCCGCTTTCAATGCCCATGAAAACAGGTAAGCACCATGCATAGGCTGGTTTTGAAAATCAAGAGTTATCTCAGAATGTATGAAAATTGAAAGTATAGAAATTGACGATGTAAATTACAATCAGAAAGTGAGAAAATACCCGCATGACAGCAAAAAGCAAGCCTTCCGTTTAACCCGCCCCTCGGTGGGCCTCCGAGTCACCTTCGTCCTGGTGGGGGGGGGTGGGGTGTTTGAACACCCCCACCAATCGAATTCGGTTTCTATGCGGGATAGCGAAAAACGCGAAGGCTAGTGGATAGCTTATACAAATTCATGAAGAAACTACATCAGTCACTTTATGGCCCAGGTCAATATTGAGGTCATGACAAGTCAAAGAAGGTGGCATGTTAGGGTAGTATTTTTGGGCTCTAGTGTCCGACAAAGTTGAGTTAGAGTTATTTTTAGGCACCATTCGCTTCCTCTCGTCACGATAAATCAAATGATGTATAACATGACTATGCTAGGTTAAAACACGCAAATGACCTGACTTCAGGTCAGGTCAATGTCACTTTCCGACTTATCATAGTCAATATGCACATCAATCGACTCGCAATAGCAATCCAAACGTAATGGTATCAAAATAAAAGCAGTATCATCATTTCCTGGACAGTTATTGACCCAATCTGAAAACTGCTAAAGTAGCTCCAGATGACCTCTCAGAGGTCACAGGAGAGAAATTGAAACATGAGCCTGGAAAGGAGCGCAGGATACTACGATTTGGAGAATGCTAAGGTATTCTCAGTGGTATCTACACACATACAGCCCAATTTCTGTTTTCCCCAAGTACTTCAAATGGAGAGGTCATGATCCTTACCTGACCAATCGATATGAAAAATCCCGAAGTATATTTTGTATCACTCCGTGGGGCCGTTATGTGGTATAAGTTTCAGTCCGATAGATTGATCCATTTCTTACTTATACCACCTTAAACATTGTTGGAGGTAAGGTCAGTTGACCTGTACTGGTGACCGGACCTGAAATGATCCAACCTTAAAATTTCGGGGGAAAGTTGTGGAATTGGTCAAAGTTAAGGTGCGCCATGTACGGCGGCGCTTTACGCCACCATTTTTTCGTGCTGCCGGAAAAGCCCGACGGGAGTGTTCAAACAACCCCCCTCCCCAACCGGGGCGAGGGTTAAGCAGTCATTGCGACTAGTCATACAGTGAGAGCTCATGTCTCCACATTTGCGGAATATCGAGCATATAGGTGTTTGCAAAACTAGTCGAAGTACGTCTGATAACACCCCCCCCCCAGCCTGTCAGTAGCCCCGGCCGCAGGTCTGCGGCTGCAGCCCCCATCTGGCGGGTATTCTGGGTACGCCGCTGACGCCTTCTGGGTCAGCGCGCGCCGTCTGCTCCGCTGCCGCCCGCTTCCGGCCGCGGTGGCAACGGCGGTGAGCGTCGCGGCGAGACGCCGCCGGCTTCAGAATAAATCCCGCCGAGCGTCCTCTCCCGCCGCTGACAAGGACTATCCGCACTCGCCAGCACAGCCACCGAGCCAGCCCGTGAACACTCAGCACTGATGGCGACATAATTCGGAGCCATCTGTCTCTGGTTTCACAGGAGTCGTGGTCGGCGGGCAATTTCACGTATCGTAAATTGTTCGCCGGTGCCTGTGCGGCCCGGTGACATTGTAGCGGGGATGACATTCTGACTGAGCCGTAAAGCCGACGACGTCGCCTGTGGTATTTCAGGCCATGACATTTCTCTGAGACAATGGGGCCGGGAAACGATTCAAGATGGTGCAGTCGACCCGTGTGGCGCGCTAACACACCGTGACGTGGGCCAGAGCGGCACTCTGCTAGAGTTGTGCTTACGACTGGCCTGCTTTGCGCTCGCAAGCGGAAAACACATTGTGCCAAGACTTGAGGAAGACACAAAAGAGGGGACGATGGCACACAACTATGGCGATGACAGTCGGAAGTCTCTGTGAACTTTCCGAATGTTATTTACCCACGTTCTCAAGAACGCTGGCTGAAACTGTGAAGGAGTACGATTTGAGGAAAGCTTGATGAAATCAATTCTGGATCTATATACTATGCCCTTGAATTCATGGCGACAGTATCGGAAGAGCCACAGTCAATTATTTTGTGGGATTTTTTCAATTGACGCTAAGAAAAATTCAAGCATGTGCCCTATCAAAAACAAGAGCATATACATGGATTACTGAGAAAATAATCAGATACGCCTGAAGTTGCGGCGCAAATGCACGAAAGCGGCGATCAGTCGCATGCTGCTTACAGAACTTTTCAAAGTAGGAACCATTTAATTGGAAGAAAATATGCTTATTTATTTATTCATTTATTTATTTAGGGTCACACCCAACAGGCACACTTGCCCAATTACAGGGAGTATTAGCGTGGGTGTTTAAGGATCCTCTCCACCGGGTCAGATCGGACACGGAAGGCGGTTTCCCGCCGTGGGGATTGAACCCACGTTAATCCATGCTATTTGATCCGAAGACTGGCAACGAAGCCACTAGGCCACCCGGCCCCAATCCTTTCTATATATACATATACATATATATGATATATATATATATATATATATATATATATATATATATATATATATATATATGTATATATACGCTGATTTATCTATAATTTAGTATGGTTATATCAAGTTCAATAAGGCTTTATCTCCAGTCAGCGCAACGTTTTCAGCGTAAGTACCTATCACAAGCCGCTTGAGGAACCCCAAATTACGTCTCATGAATAACGATTAGGAATTTTCAGCGTCATCTGCGGGGCAGTCACAGTCCAATGTGGGACATAGTGAATTGTGAGATGATTTGATTATTGACTTCTAATGAATCCTTGCTATCAGTGGTGAATCCAGACGAGACGATTTATGCTGACTTGAGAGGGTGGTTGCAAATGGTATAATTATTGGAAAATTGTAGTCGACATAAATTAGAAGTTGAGAGTGAGGGGCTGATTTGTCCCCCTAGATCTGCTATTGGGCCTTGCTAGCCTGAAAGCATACAGTTCATATTGATTGGGTAACGACAAGTTCAACGAGTGCAGCGAGCGATGCAGATGTAGATTTTCCAGATGAGGTAACTTGATGAGGTTCGGTGAGCCGACGTGGAATGACCCAAGCCCAGTGACTAATGAAAACTAAGAAAAATAAAGGAATGACTAAAGGAGACCCGGCTAACTATGCGACTCTGATCCCAGCCACACTTATACGCTGACATAGCCTCGTGACACTCATGTCACCTCTCGACGGCTGCTCCTGTGCCTCTTTTCTCAGTGTTTTGGTTTGGCGGGTCTCGCTCTGCCTCCCTCCGTACTCAGGCATGCCACTGCCCACCTTAATTCAGCATTTAAGCTCTTCTCATCTCTTAAGTTCCCAAACTTTTACTTAATATTCGACAGGCAAATCCGCTCTGGTGCATACGCTTCTGTCACCAGGCACCACTGTTCATATTCTAGAAGCATTCGCAAGGGCCCAGCTCGGCCGGCCTCACTAACGCGATGAAATTGCCCGGCGACTGTTAGATCTCAGGACGGGAAGGTGAATCGCGTTAGCTCAGCTACACTAACTGTTCGATGACATTTGGTGGTGAGTGCGGAATGGTCTGGAAAAGTGCACTCCCCTCACAGTCACGCTAAGCTGCAGGCATTGCCCGCCGTACGGCAGTGCCCGGCGGTCCCCAGGATACAAATGGTGTTCAATGCACAATAGTGTACGGATTTTCCTGCGCTGCGGAATCGAAAGCCCGAGAAGGGAAAGGGAAAGTAGAGTAGGAAAGCGGAGTTATTCATCTGCTTTGGCTTACTTTAAGTTTATTGTAAGAACCACGTTAAAATCAAAACTGCTCTTTTTGTGGCTGTTGTCACGCCAAAAGTGACGATGAAAACTGGAATATTGATTTGTGCACAAGCAGTTGAGAATCCTTGGTTTGCTAGATGAGTACATTTATCGCCGTTTTCCTTCTATAACGTGTTGTAACACATTTCAATACAGTATTTGTTAGGACCAAGTGTCACCGCATTTGTTGGGTACTGTCTACTAGTTTTGGCCGACTCCGGAAACTGTGTTTTTTTTCAAGAAAACGGGTAAATACAGGTTTGAGCTGGGGAAGGGAGGAGAAGCGTAACAGCAAGGGAGCTCCCATTTCTCTTACACGGTAGCTAAACACCGCCAGGAAAAGTGAGACAGATTGATGAGGTAATTTCATTTGGCAAGTTGCCGTTAACACAGGCTGTTTGTTCAGTCTTGCTTTCATTTAATTGGGCCAGTAGCTTTGCCATTAGAGGGACAAGGACGGCAACGTGGCGAATAGGCACGGTCATTTTACAATCTAAAATTTGGTTCCAGTGTTATTTTCTGTGAACATGTTTTGCACTGTTCTCTTGCCAACTGAACATATGACAAACATCCATAGTTTGCAGTCATTCAGTGTGTCCCTCCGTCTCCCACAAGAGAAATACGCCATGACGTTCTTGCTTTGACTGAGCATTTGATAATAATTGAGATATATCACTTCTTGATGTGCTATCACATCATGAAACAGGGAAGCACACGGCAAATCCCTATATAGTCATCTTGTATAGCATAGTTTTCAATAATCCATTGGCAGCTGAAATGCCCCAAACCATAATCAAAACACATTTCATCACCTTCTAACTGAGCCGGGGCTGCGCCGACATCACGTTCCCGCTGTGCAGTCGCGGCTGGGACGCGCTGGCCGGTCACCGGACCGAGCAGCAGACTTCCTTCAGCGTCCGTCCACCACTGACTTACATCGTGTACGCTTATTACAATAAAGTGAGCCTAGCTACTGGACTTATTTCCATTTTCAGAGACCACAGTATCTGAGTCACATGCTCTGACTCCATCTGGCGTGCATTGCCAGCGACCGTACCACTGATGGCTAAACTGGAGGGTAGATGAGATTAAAACGCCAACTTGGGTAAAATAGCCATCCGAAATATAATGAAGAGCAGAGACATTTTGAAATAATTCTAGACATTTTAAGGCTAACGAATTTGGTGGCCGTGGATGGTTTTACGCGGGGGCTGATTATCTGAGCATTATAACTTTTTCATGGTAATATTCCACAGTTTTGGCATAATAATATTTCAAACAGACACATTTCGTCGGGTTGCGAACAGAGAAAAGAGCAAGGAGCTCCAGTTTTGAAACAATATGATTGACATGGTTGCAATCACGGCGCAGGTCAGAATAGTCTGCAGAAGTGACTTAGAACAAGGTGTGGATTGAAGACGCATTTTAAATTGAGGTGAAAGGCCCAGGCTGAAGTTGACTAAATTCCCTGGATATAAACATTTGAGATCATATCTGGAGCAAAATAGATTACAGGTGTTTTCATGTTTGATCCCAACAAATGGAACCGGGTAAAATGCATCGAATCGTATTGATGCAGCATACTTGCTGGCCCCTATCAGTGCATCATAATATCCTCTCAGAATATCTCGCACCAGTTTAATTGTTCATTTCTGTTCGCGGTCTCCAGACGAACCCGAATAATTGATAGCATGAAATCGAGTGATTTAAAGATGGTCAATTATAATTTATAAAACACGAGGAAAATTGTGCTGACTTGCTTGTACCTGTATCCCGAAAACTGACGAGGTAGATAGCCGGGCGATTTCCCCTCCCTCTTCTAATAAAGACATTTAACTCTTACTATGGAGCAAAACGCCCTTTTACATGTACTCAATTTGTTTTTAATGTTTTACTCATTTGCACCTACGGTATATAAAAATAATGAATTGTCGGCCTGCAGGCAATAGATCAGCTTAGCTATGCCCACGCTAATTCAGGCTTCATTCACCTTTATAAAAGAGACAAATTTGCTGAAACCTTATATCGTTTTTATTTCATTTCACTCTTCCGCTGTCATGCTTCGGGCGAGGGTAAGTGCGACTAAACAGATCCACCAAGCAGGCCAACTGAGCGGAAGTCTCAATGCAGTGTTTAGTGACACTTATGTTCTATTGTGACTGACCAGACTGAGCCTGAAGTTTGAAAGGGTCTTCCAAAGAATCAGACATGATATGCCGGGTAAGGCGGCGCGTTTCGCCGCCCACCTGAGAAGCTGGCGAAGCTCCCGCTGACATACACACATCCGGAAGGTTTTCAGAAAGTAGTAACGTCACCCCGCTAACGACGGAAGGAGACTGGGGATCAGATCTGCCTGACTGTTATACACTGCAAGGGGTAAGGTTAGTGGAAATAGCCATACGGCAGAACAAGAAGCATCAACCGGATGCTTATGTAACAACAGCTTTAACCCTCGCCCCGTTGGGGGTGTTTGAACACCCCCTCTCCGGCGGGGGTTAAATATGGACTGGAACACTTCCCTTCGAGAGAAAATGGTAGCTCGTTTGCGTATGAAAATAACTGAAATGTGGAATGGAAATTTGACATTTTTCGCGGGGTTCATCACGGATTTAAAATCAAAAACATTATTATATTTGGTTATATTTTTCAGATACAAAACAAATTATGCGTCATTAGTTTCAGCCTGGTTGAAATAATGGAAGAAGACATTTCCTGGTGTAAAATTAAATAATTAGTGATTATCAGCTATGTATTAGAATATCAGTATAGAAATTAGTCACTACTCGGTTCAATGCAGTTGGTATAATTGAAATAATAGAAAATACTACTTTCTTGTCCAAATTCCAGACGTTTGTTTTGTGGGGGGTTCTTTGCATTTGTTGGTGGGAGATCATACAGTATATGTGGTCAGCGGCTTCACCACTATGGGCGCCAAG
This sequence comes from Lepas anatifera, assembly GCA_034440635.1. Taxonomy (NCBI): domain Eukaryota; kingdom Metazoa; phylum Arthropoda; class Thecostraca; family Lepadidae; genus Lepas; species Lepas anatifera. The sequence continues at coordinate 315,247 of JAOTON010002268.1, read as the reverse complement.
GGGGCGCCACAAGTTCATGGGGGCCTGGCCACCATGAAATTTTAGAATGGCCTCCGCTGGACTCAGGACCATTCGATGCTGAAAGCGTTTGATATCCTCAAGAGCACGACGAACTATAAATGCGCTAACTGGCATATAATATTGTTTTTGACATTGAAACTCCTTGGCCACTCTGGGGAGGCCTCCTGGCTGGCAAAGGTAGCCCTGAACATGCTAAGGAGGCCCCAACTAACGAGGTGAAGGTTGCTAGGAGCCATTTTAACAGCTCAGGTACATACATACCTCAATTGCCATTGAAACGTGTCAATCGCCACGACCCTGACATGCGCAGATGGCCCCTGACTGATAAAGGAGGCCTCCTAGACGGCATATGCCTTAAAGGGAATGTGGCACCTTCATAACGTGATTTTAACTGAGATAGCCAAGTTGTAAAGCAAGTCGGAAAACCAGGTACTCAATATATCATTTGTCTTGGAACTCGAGATTTCCCTCGTTAACATTGGATTAATGTCCAGATCCTGTGTGCCTCTAATATTGTTCAAGGTGTGCCCCCCCCGAGGTGGGCCCCCTGATCAAGGTGGGCCCCCTGATCCAAGAATCTTTTGCAGTGCTTAAGCTTGGCCCAAGGAGGTCTGTGAACCCCTAGCACCCCCTTGACTATGCCACTGGTGCAATATGTGCCCAAATCCTGTGTGCCTCTAATATTTTTCAAGGTGTGCCCCCCCGAGGTGGGCCCCTGATCAAGGTGGGCCCCCTGATCAAGGTGGACCCCTGATCCGAGAATCTTTTGCAGTGCTTAAGATCGGCCCAAGGAAGTCCGCGGACCCCTAGGACCCCCTAGGCTACGCCACTGGTTCAATGTGTGCCCAAATCCTGCGTGCTCCTACTATATCTCGATCAAGGTGTGCCCCCCTTCTGATTCTTTCTGTTTAGCATCATGTATTTCTATTTTTGATACACACACATATATATATATATATATATATATATATATATATATATATATATGTATATATATATATATATATATATATATATATATATGTATATTTATCTTTTTACCTCAAAGAGTGCCCTCAAAATTTTCGGGGGGCATGGCCCCCTGGCCCCCTTGGTTGCGCTACTGAATGCCTCATTCAAATCTGGTTCCATGAAAAGAAATTCGCGCCGGGCGCCTGGCGGCGGGGTTAAACTGTTAAAATTCAGGACTACGTATCCACTCAGGGATGACTATCACCACAATGTAGAAGATTGACTTTTCAATGGAAATATTATTTTGCTACAGACGGGAGTTTGCTTTACTTTACTCTACAACTACACGCTATTAAAGGCCTTGGCTGAATATGATTCCTTTGGGCGTTATATGACCTCGCAGGCTGGCGCGCCCTTACAAACCTTAGTTGTGGTATCCGCTATTATCGACCAGGACGTAGACCACAAAAATGATTCTGGCGTACAGAAAGCAAGATACGCCTCTATGCTATTGATGTCAAAATTTCGCAGTGCGCTCGTACCGTGTTGCAGAAGTCGCACAATGTCTGCAGCTTTGGGTTACCATGTGCTTTTCAGTTCTCAGTAAGGCACAATACCCGCGCACACAGAGCTTTATATCTGACCTCAGGACAGTGTCTCTTAAGACTAACATTGCATACATCTCACCCTAATCCACATAAATAAAGATCGGAGTGCTGAATCCTTTTGCCCCAGGAGATGCACATACATACGCCTTCCTTGCAGGCCGCAACGAAAGAGAGAGAGAGATGCTGTTTTAAAGAGCGCTGACACATCGATCACAGATACCTCTTTATCACTGCACAGCGGCCCACACGACTGAGAAACCTCAATTTGGCCTTCCGACAACGGCGCGCCTGTTTGAGGTCATTTGTTCAACAGAGGGTAAACGAAAGCGACGCGGCCCGGCCAAACGTGCCATTGTCCGCAGCCGGTCGGCGGGCTGTCGCAACACTCTGCAGTCGCTATAAACAAACACCCGGCCGTCAGCCAGCCACAATCGGCCTTCGCATGAGCCGGGCAATCAAAGGCTGCTATTTGTTTGGATTTCGTCCGGCTGCAACGGCTCCGACCGCCGTTAATTATACATTATCTTATCTGCAGGGCTTTGCTTGGCCGGGCACATGCCACGCTAACACTCAGTCACCATGACAACTTCCAGACATTGTCCGCCGCGCTTCCAGTCCGGCAGAGGCGCTCGGCAGTAATGAAGGGGTGACTGTCCGTGCACTGTGTGCATAGTGTGCTGCGACGGCCGCTTCTGATTGACCACCATCTGTTCCAGCTAACCAAACAATATAATCTGCACTGGACGATCCGGTTTCGGCGGTGGGTCGCAGCTCCGGACCACCACAGATACCCGCGCGCAGGCCACAGAGCTGTCCGCGAGACACTGGCGCGCAGACCAACCCGCGCCCTGACCCCGACTCCAGACATGTCCCGCATACGGTCCGTTTCATTCTGTTTTGAATTTAATGACGCCAGAGGATCACCCCTGTTTTGAAGGAAAAGGTACTCACCTATGCAAATCCTATTCATGTCTCAAGTCCTGCTCTAAGAAAAATTGTGTTTGATTTCAATATGTCTTTCGGCGATAAAATTAGATTGCGAAGCATCGTGAGCAGAATTCTTGTATCACATTCTCTAAGAGTATTGGAAATACATTCCAAACATACTTTCTGGTTTGAAGTGAACAAAACCCCGCGCAACAAAATCATTGGCAAGTGCAGGACCAGTGGCGGATCCAGGGGGCAAAAAGGCAATTGCCCCCCCGCAACGGAAAACCTCGAGGCAAAACTATGTTTTTGCCCCCCAAAGCGATCGACCTCCTTTTTTCCCCGAATCCTTTTTAGCTTGTAAGCAAGATTTTGGTGCTTCAACTCTCAACTTCAAACAGAATTAGTGAAGTTCAGTGTAAATATTGGGGCTTGGATAGAAAAAATATCTTGAGTCCATATTTTTCACCCCGTGGCGTTTTGTTTTTGCTTTTCGTCTCCAGTTCCCAAAACCCTACCGAAAAGGCATATAATAACGCAATTTTGCACTGCACGACGTTTTTTTGCTTTTCGACTTTGGTTTGCCCCTCCCAAACCATCCGGCTAGATCTGCCACTGTGCAGGACCCCAGTTGGCGGTAAACAGTGCCGAAATTCAAGGCACTGGGTGAGAGGGGGAGCGCGACGTGACTTTCGTTATTAGAAAACATTGTTGTGTGACTATTGACGGATCTGGGAGTGGTGGCTGGAGTCGCATCAACCATGATTTTTATGTCATGCCCAAAGTTACTAGAACAAGACTTAAAAAAACAATGTTTTTCTTCTACAAAAACTTTAGGGTGAAGCGACCTCAACCCTGCCTTGGAAATATGACAAATAAACTATGCATGCAACATTTGAGAGAGGTCAGGCCAGTATTTGCTGAGATAGCGTCCCTTATGTTGGACTCTAGTACGCATGCGCAACGCCTAGAAGGTAACTTCTGTTATAATTAATCTCAGTACCTATGTTGACGCATCCTCTGTTTGTGTTTTCCCTTAACCCTCGCCCCACGGAGAGGGGCCATCGATGGCCCCCTAAAGTTATTTTTTCCGGATAGCAGAAAAAACGATGCATCGCAGGACCACGGTTAAGGGCTCTTCCTCTTACCCCATCATTTTCCCACCATCCCTGAACGTTTTTACCCCGGGTCACCCACGGTCAAGTCACCAGGCGAGGTCAACCAAGGTCACCTCACTTCAAATTTTGAGCTCTTTAAGAGCTACATTTCTATATTGATCGATTTGAAACTTTCTAAACTTAATGACCCCTCCGGGTTTTATAAGATGTAAATCCGGGAATTGTAGATTTCGTGATCTGGGGTCAGGTCACGAGGTGACCTCTCCTATTGAAAAAACCATGGACAAAGTTGTTTTATGATCTAATAGTCAAAAAACGATTGCAAATGCTCGGCTTGCTTAGAAAAGCGTTCTTGCACACCCTTTCACGGATCCCAGGGGCTATATTTTCCCTTTGAGCTCTCCGAGGTTATCCAAGGTCAACCAGGGATCAAAAACAGTATTTTGACAATAATTTTTGACCTAATTAAGCTAGAGCGCTGAATCAAACATCATCGTGTATATCTTGTCACTGGCTTTCATGTGATATACGGCAAGGTCACGTTTTGACTTTTCGTGACCTCAGGTCATATTATGTCACAAGGTGACCTCTGGAGGTCAAACCACTGGTAGGAGGTCATTACTTTACACATAACGGAAAAGGGTCTGTCATTTTCTTATCAAATGTATTTTACCAGATCTATCTCAATAGTTCTAATGACATACGAGCTATACCCAGTTTGCTTAAGCATTGCATATTTGAGTGAAAACAGCCTTTCTTGACCTAACTTGACCCCTGGAGTTAAAACCATTGACCTGAGCGCTTAAACATGCCAAATAATTTCTTACTGAACTCACGCAAGCTTTCTAATGTATTTTGCAGATTTGCATCAACTCCCATATTTTCGGAGTTAGAGGGGGACAAAGATGGCCCTCGGTGGGGCGAAGGTGGCGCCGGACCCCCAGTGGGACGCGGGTTAAAATATTCCGTAATAAAAGCTAATTTCAAGGACTACTTAGATGCGAAGAACGGTGCGGCTATAACATGACTATAACGGCGTATAACATACAGCGGCTATAACGCTATATCATTTCTGCTTGACAGACTATATACGACAGTTTCACGCAAAATTCAAGCAAAATATACCCATCGGTTGGCGAGTTATACCACTATTAAAAATATCGCTAAATTTGGAGGATGGTTTGAGAAATTAATCAAAAATGGCATTCAATTTAGGCGTTTTCTTTGTGGTTATGTTTATGCAGTACTTTTCAAGCTAAGCTATCAATATAATTTCGATTTCAAACCTTTAGTGTCGTATCTTGAGAGACCTCGAACTTAGAACTTTAATATACTCCACTTAAATTTGAAGGTAAAGAAGACAAACAAAATTTTAAGTGCCTAAAATCTGATATTTTGGATATAATTTTTTGACTGAATGGAAATTTACTACATTAAAAATAATGCAAGTTTTGGTGGTCTAGAAACGATAAATCACATTACAAAAGTAAAACATGAAAATATATAACTACAAATTCTGGTTATTTTTGGGACAATCCTTTGGGTCCACTACCCACTACTCCGCCACGTCTAGAAAACGCTACCGCTGCTCCACGATCATATGGAGAGTCTGCAAGTAGCAGAGTTGCGGAGCTGCGGAATGAGCACCAGATCGTCCGGCTCTGGTTCTCAGGCATTCTGCTTCGACAGGTCCCGTACCAAAATATATCCGATACTTCGATTGCGACATCCATGCACGAAACGTGCAAAATCAACGGATGTAAGACTCATGACAAATATTACAGAAAATTTATATATCTGCAGATGATTTTTTACACCTAGTCTACTTCCACCTATCCAGGAACTGCTGAGCATAATAACGACATCAGACTCAACTTACATAAAGTCGCCCAATTTATTGATAAACTGAACAGAACGAAAGCGGCTTCTGCATGCATGACGCTCTTCGCGGAGAATGAGCTATGAGCGGCGCCATCAGATGGCCACCAGGGGCCGGGGCCGGAGCTGCGAGCAGCGGCAACAGCTGCTGCGCGCGCGGTACCCAGCTGCCTAACCAGCCGCGCCGGCCACTCGCCAGCAGCAGAGACTGAAATTGTACTCGGCTGTGATTGTCGCGGGCGGCGCGGCGCGGCTCCGTTCGATAAACATCGCCGGCTGATTCGGAACAGGACTGCGCCGCCGATCGCGCCGCCGCGCCGGATGTGAGATCATGTCGTGCACGCTGTCTGCAATGCCGCTGCAATCCAAATATCACTCACTGTCCGCCGCCAGCGGGCTGCCCCAGTGCAGGCCAGCGCTCATGCTCGGTTTTTGTGAGCGCAGGTATGGCTATTTTCGTAAGTTAATGGGAGCTGGACATTAATCTTCCGCTAGTTAATGGGACGCAGATATTAATCGTTTTCGGGTTGATGGGATTGAGGTCTTTAGCGCAAGGGTCAAGCTGACATCACCCATATATTTATCAAAATAATGGTTTAACCCGCCCCCGGTGGGCCTCCAAGCCACCTTTGCCCTGGTGGAGGGGGAAGTTTGAACACCCCCTCGAACTCGGATCCTATGCGGGACAACAAAAAACGAAGGCTGGTAGATAGCCCATACAAATTCATGAAGAAACTACATCAGTCACTTTTTGGTTCAGGTCAATATTGAGACTATGACAGGTCAAAGAAGGTTGCATGTTAGGGTAGTGTTTTTGGGCTCTAGCGTCTGACAGAGTTGAGTTAGAACAATGTTGTGGGCACCATTCGCATTCCCCCTTCACAGCAAATTGAATGATGTATAATATGACTTTGCTAAATAAAAACACAAAAATGGCCTGACTTCGGTCAGGTCGAGGTCACTTTCCGACCTAGCATAGTCAATATGCATATCAATCGACTCGAAATAGGAATCCAAACGTAATGGTATCAAAATAAAAGCGTATCATAATTTGCAAAGTTATTGCCTCAAGTCTGAAAACTGCTAAAGTAGCTCCAGATAACCTCTCAAAAGTCACAGGTCAAAAATTGCAGCATGAACCTGAAAAGGAGGCCAGGATACTACGAATTAGAAAACATGAAGATATTTTCAGCTGTATCTACACAAATACAGCCCAATTCCTATTTTCTCCATGTATTTCTAATGGAGATGTCATGATCCGTAACCGACCTTAGGTCAACGACATACAAAATTTCGGAATAAATTTGTATCGCTCAGTGGGGCCATTATGTGGTATAAGTTTCAATCCGATAGATTCACTCATTTCTTACTTATGCCACCTTAACACGCGCATTGACGGGGGTCTGAGCCACCTTCGCTTTGACGAGGGGGGCGGGTACCCGCCCCCTTAAGATCTCGAGAACCACGGTAGGTAGCGAAAAACGCTAAACGGCGTTGGGCTGCCCATCCACTTCTCCATCGAAAATATTTGGACCATTTTTTTGTCAGGTCACATTTAAGGTCACGAGAGGTCAAAACATGCTGTCATAGGGATAACAGGTAAATTAAGTTTTTTCGGCCATTTCATCTAAACAAGTAAATATAGAGCAGAACGACTTAAACCGCATGAATCCTCGCAGCAAGCCGAATCGAATGATATATAATTTGACCTTGCTAGGTCAAATCAAGGATTTGACCTGGCCTGAGGTCAGGTAAGGGTCAAATTATATAAAATGCATATCACTAGAAGCGCAAAGCCAAGGCGAGTCTCATGCAGCTGAAATAAGCGCTCTATCACCATCCGTTATCGAGTTATTCAGTAAAAACCATTTTTCCAATCTATTTCCAATGGAGAGGTCATGCCTCGTACCTGACCTTAGGTCATTGATATCAAAAATAACGGAACATATTTTAGAGAACTCAGTTGGGCCCATTATGTGATATGAGTTTCAATCAGATAAGTTCACCCTGCTCCGACTTATGCTGTCTTAAAATTTGTTTGAGGTCAGGTTACTTGACCTGTACTGGTGACCTGACCTGAGATGACCTAACCTTAAAATTTTGAGGAAAAGTTGCAAAATTGATCAAGAATACTGTGTGCCAAGTACGGCGACGCTTCGCGCCGCCGTTTTTCCGTCCCGCCGGAAAAATCCGAGGGGGTGTTCAAACACCCTCACCGGGGCGAGGGGACGCGCATTGACGGGGGTCTGAGCCACCTTCGCTTTGACGGCCCCCCTAAGATCTCGAAAAACGACGCTAGGTAGCGAAAAAAGGTAAACGGTGTTAGGAAGCCCATGCACTTCTCCATCGGAAATATTTGCACCATTTTTTGTCAGGTCAAATTTAAGGTCACTAGAGGTCAAAACATGCCGTCATAGGGATAACATGTAAAGGAAGGTTTTCGGTCGTAACATCCGAACAAGTCAAGATAGAGCAAAACAATTTAAACTATATGAGTCGTCACAGCAAGCCATATCAAATGATATATAATATAACCTTGCTAGGTCAAATCAAGGATTTGACCTTATCTGAGGTCAGGTCATAGTCAAATTCGATAAAATGCATATCATTAGAACTGCAAAGCCAAGGCGAGTCTAACGCAACTAAAATAAACGCTCTATCACTATCCGTTACTACGTTATTTAGTTAACACCATTTTCCCATGTATTTCCAATGGAGAGGTCATGCCTCGTACCTGACCTTAGGTCATCGATATCAAAAATACCGGAACATATTTTAGAGAACTCGGTGGGACCATTATGTGATATGAGTTTTAATCGGATAAGTTCACCCTGTTCCGACTTATGCTATCTTAAACTTTTTTGAGGTCAGGTCACTTGACCTGTACTGGTGACCTGACCTGAGATGACTTAACCTTAAATATTTTACACAAGTTGTAAAAAATAATGAGAGAAAAGGTATGCCAAGTACGGCGGCGCGTAAAACGCGAGGGGGGTACCTGCCCCCCCCGTCAATGCGCGTGTTAATCTTGATAATCAATCGTTAAAACCGTGTCACGGAATTCGTTTTAAACAGTTCAATTAAACACAACCGGAAATAAATATGTTTGAGCATGTGCCACGGTCACCTCCATAAAAGCACGTGGTTCCCTTTTCGTTTGGGAACTTTTTGCGAGGTTGATGTTGAGCAGCCACTAGCGTCGGACACGAAACTGGAGACAAGACAACAGCCGACTTCTGAGCATTCGCTGTTTTCTCTACAGAAGGCCACTGCCCACCAAAACAAGCGAAGCCATCAGTTCTCGGCAAATTGCTTTTCTTGGTGCCGGCCACAAAGTTTCCCGTTTACAGCCACAACATGCCCCTTTGGCCGTGTTTTCACGGGAAACACGGCTGGCGGTAACTCGAAGCGCTACAGACAAATATGGAACGCTGCCACGCAACAAGAAGCACAAGGTGTAGCGACGACTTTGATATGGCACAAGTCAGAATGGCCTCAAACACGTAAATGTGTCTCATTCTATTCACAATGGGGTAATAATTCCATTGAGCATGAACACTATCTGGGAACGTCATTAGACGATGTATTTAGTATGCTTCTCTTTTTCGTGCATCTCTATCCGTTCTTAACCTCTCCCCTCTCATCAGAGTACCATTCTGTCACGCTGGATAGCTGAATGCTTCCCACCGACAATAAATATTCAGCCGCGTCGCCCGCGGCATTATTGTGCCAATGGGGTATTCTGTGGCGCTGCGTCGGGGGGAAGGACAATGGTCACATGACAAATTAGCTGGCCACTATCCGTATAGCTGAGTGACCACGCTCCCGACAGGGGGATCTCCAGTATCACTGCCGCTATTTTGGCGCCAGAGCAGCACAGAGAGCTGTCAGAACAAGTATACTGATGGCCGAGCATAATGCCGCCGCCCTCAGGCCTATCCGACAGTGCATCAATATGCATGCGGTTGCTGGGGCGGGCTGGAGGGGTGGGAGAACAATGTTGTCACTCGCCTGCTGAAGAGCTGCCAACGCGAGGAGCGTGGCTGTTGCGTAGATTACATTTGTAGGTGGCGCCAGGGGAGCGTTCTTAAGCGAGCTGCCGGTGCCGGTCTTGTTTGTGGAGTCTGCTGGCGTAGAAACACAGAGCCAGCGAGGCTGATTTACAACGTTGATAAAGGCATCGCAGGACAATGCATACAGGCTGCTCTGCCTTAAAGAAGGCCACATACACCGCGCGAACCTCCTCAGAATGGCGGGGATACAGCTTCGAAGGGAATACTGCATTTTCATCTAAGTGTCTCGGGAGCACCTCTGAAGTTTGCTTCTGGAAATGAATAATAAAAGGATACCAGGCGTATTTAGCTAAAAAGTAACCACCAACACAACACTAATGGGGTCAAACAAATGTATATATATATATATATATATATATATATATATATATATATATATATATATATATATATATATAGGCATATATATGGGGTCCAGGACACATAAGGAGGCACACTCTCAAAACCCTACCGCCCATCCCCAAATAAAGTCCTGGTTGTGCCACTGGCCTTGGTACGTTCCTTAACCGCCCCACCGGGCGGGGGCCATCGATGGCCCCCTAAGGTTTTTCGGGATAGCAGAAATAGACAAGGCCAGCACCGCGGTTGAGGGCTCTACCTCCACTGCATCATTTTCCCATCATCCCTGAATTTTTACCCCGGGTCACCCAAGGTCAGGTCACCAGACGAGGTCAACCAGGGTCACCTCACTTCACCTTTAGAGCTCTGTAAGAGCTACATTTCAAAGTCGATCAATTTGAAACTTCCTACACTTCATAACCCCTCCAGGGTCTACAAGGTGTATATCCGGGATTTTCGATTTCGTGCCCTGAGGTCAGGTCACGAGGCGACCTCTCCCATTGGAAAAGCATAGGGAAAATTTGTTTCATGATATAAAAGCCACAAAAATGATTGCAAATACTCAGACTGCTCAGAACAACGTTTTTGGACACCCTTTCACAGATCCCAGGGGTCATATTTGCCCTTGACTTTCTAAGGTCATCCAAGGTCACCAGAGGTCAAAAACAGTATTTTGGCAATAACTTGTACCTAATTGAGCTAGAGCGGTGAAACAAACACCATCGTGTTTGTCTTGTCACTGCTTCATTTGATATACGGCAAGGTCACTTTTGACCTTTCGTGACCTCAGGTCATATTAGGTCACGAGGTGACCTCTGGAGGTCAAACCACTGGCGGGAGGTCTTTACCTTCCACATAGCGGAAAAAGTACTGGCAATTTGCTATCAAATGTACTTTACCAGGCCTCAATAGCTCTAATGACATAAGAGTTATGCCCAGTTTGCTTAATCATTGCATATTTGAGTGAAAATAGCCGATCTTGACCTAAATTGACCTCGGAGGTCAAACCATTGACCTGAGCACTAAAACATGCGAGGTAATTTCTTACTGAATTCACGCGAGCTTTCTATTGCACTTCAGATTTGCGCTAACGCCCATATTTTCGGAGTTAGAGGGGGCCATCGATGGCCCCGGTGGGGAAGGTGGCGCCGGACCCCGGTGGGGCGCGGGTTAAATCAGATGGTTTTGTATTTTCTTCTTCTTAAAGGGAATGTGGCACTTAAGCCGAATCCCGGAATTTAGCGTAATTAGGGGTATTTTAAGCCGAAAATCATGAAAACGCCTATGATTTTTTAATGTTTAATAAGCTAAATCTTTTGATTTTAAAGTGCTCCTCGAGGGTAATAAGTACACGTAATCCTCTGCGTGTGGATGACGTCATGATCGGCAACTACCACCATATTCAATAGGCTTCAAGGGTTGTTTCAATTGGCTAATTACTTACCGTTACGTCAGTATGTCGTCACGCCAACAGCTGACAACTGTGATCGGCTGCTTGGATACATTTTGGGTACATTTCAGGTAGGCATTTAGCTTTTTTCAACGGATTTTTTTAAGACAAATGATAAAATGAGTACCAGGTTTTCCGGCATGGTTTACAACTTGGCTATCTCAGTTCAAATCACGCTATAAAGGTGCCACATTCCCTTTAACTTTTTGCTTTCGGACTATGGAATTGCGTCAATATCACGGTTTTGTCCAGATGCCCGCCCTCGGCGATGTACTTCCGGTGAGAGAGGTCTCTTGTGCGCCTCACCTTTCCGCACTTGGCGGATGGCGACCGACGCAGCGACAAGGCTGCGGATAGGCTGGGGAGCACACCCCTGCACAGCGGGTCCCGAGATTTGAACCCGAGAACCCGAGACCTCTTGCTCAGCAGGCAAACGTTATTCGCCTGAGCTCGACTGGCCGCAGATGTGTAACCAGTGCATTATTTTGCGGCAGGATTGTGGCGATCAAAGAAAAATGAAATAAATGTCCACCTGACGTCCAAAACCCCCGTGGCCGGCCAACCAGAGCCTGGGATTCCGAAGGCTGTTTCACCTCTACGGATGTAGATGGTATTGACCGACTGGTACCAAGTTTGCACAGACGATGGGGATTTCACTCACTACACACCCGCCATAAACCCAGCATTTTTTTGTTTTTGCTGATATCGGGGACGTCCCCATTAACTTTTTACTGTGGAGAGGGTTGAGGGCGCACTCCAACGAGACGAGGACCTTAGTATAAGGTGGTGACGGGTACAGAACGAGGATCCTAGCCTTCGCCTCGGTGGAAGAACTAATTTTTGACCCCCTAAGTTTTTCAGGAAGGCCGGAAAACGGTGGCACGCAAAGCATCCGTATTTTACATGGCTGTTCAATGTTCTGTGCACATTTCCTGAAAAATTTACGTCCGGGTCATGTAAGGTCAGGTTAAGTGACCACATCTTGAAAAACAATCAAGTGGTACCAGTGAGAGTATGTCTAGTCTTTTGATCTGAGATTCATAGCACACAATAAGGTCACCGAGTAAAACAGCTTTTGGTGACGTAATTTTTAGATCGGTGACCTGGGGGCGCGGTAGTGGAGTGGTCCGCGAGGCTGCTGCCACGCAGCCGACCCGGGTTCAAGGCCGGGCGGCTTCCCTGAACAAGGAGCAAGCTGGCTCCCGAGAAACCCTTCCAACAGGGAAAGAGTTGGCGACGCCGTATGAACCCGGCAGTTGCTGCATCGATAAGCCCCAACGATTATTATTATATCGGTGACCTAGCATGACTGAGCCATGACCTCAGCATTGTATGCCCATGGAAAATTTGGAATTGCCTGTATTTCGGTCATTATGGCTGAGATCAACTTCAAAACTTCTGGATCATGTGCTCGTGGCAATAACTAAGGTTAAATTTGAAAAAAGTTTACCCGTGACCCTGTCGAGGTCGTCTGAGGTGAAATAAGTAATTTTGAATAAGTTACCTTCTAACTTTTGAGTAAACAAGGGAAAAATTTCATTTTACCATCATTATGTTTGTTTTGTCACAGCGATTCTAATGATATACACACCAATTGCGATTCCAACGATTGTCCCATTTCGTGATGAAAAATGTGAAAAAATGACCGTCTCATTCCCCAGAATCGTAGGTGTTACGTAACAATCGAGACCAAGCCAGCCAACTGCCTCCCCCTGTAACTTCTGATAACGCTGTGACTGACTCTGCCTCCCACCCATAGTTTATGGACGGTTCCTAATAGCAGTGATGTACTGAAAGAGCTCACACGACAGTTTATCAACATAACATTTTGTAACATTTCCTTAAGTCAGAGTTGAAAATTCCCTTGGTGGACTCTGAAAACAATTGTATCGGGTCTTTCGGGTCTATTCCATTCAATTGGGTCTCATAGCATAACAAGAGTGGGTCCGCCTGGTTCACAGAGCGGAGGAGGCGCACCCTCATTCTCTCACTTTCGATGCCCAGCATGGCTGAGACGAAGCTGAGATTGATTTTGGCGCCCTCTCACTGCGCTGAACAGTCGGGGATCTCCAATTGCGTGTTGGAACTTGAAATCACCGCTTCTCAAAACCACCAATATTGACTTCTGCGATATCCTGCCGGTTATGCATTTACTACCAGCATGTGGTAATGCCATGCATGGATTGCATGGGTGCATTTCGTGAGTGTATCTATGAATACTTCAGACCGGGATTCCTCTAGAATATTGCAGTGCCACATCGCGGAATGGTTGCATCCAGAAATGTGGATGTATACCACCCCGAACCCGAATTAAAGAAAAATGAGTTAAATGCATACAAATTGCACCAAACCATGAGGTACATTATCTTCTATAGATGTACTTCAGCGCCCTAAGATATGGAAGGCAATGTAAAAGAAGAAAACGACAGTGCCGCATTTTGTCCGCACAGTATTTGTAGATCGACATTCGATAAGCAGGTATCCGATGTATAGTGAAACATTACGGTAATGTTTTAGTATAACTTCAGTCAAGTCCCATCTTGCAAAAACAAAGTACAACAAAGACAATTGTTCCAGATTTATTTGGCTTGTGCGGTTATGATCGGTGACTAGTGAGATTTGAATCATTTGCCAAAGACCCTGTATCTTTGCATTACCTGGGCTCGATACTAGTTTTTTGGCAATGCCAGATTCGGAAACTGGGCTGATCAAACTGCATCGCAATAGAAAGTTGCTCTGATGTTCTGGTGATTGTCACTTTCTGGTGATTGTGACTTTGCCGTCTGTATTGAGCATGGATGTGAATTTATATATATATATATATATATATATATATATATATATATATATATATATATATATATATATATATATATATATATATATATATATATATATATATAATTGGGGGTGCTCGGGTACCCCCAAAATAATCGTGAAAGCAGTGGTAAAATAGCCTTTAGATTTTCGTTTCTTTTCATTTTCTGGACTTTAAAAAGGTGTTATACACTTCAACAGCACTGTGCAAGGGCTAAACATTCTTTATTTCATACGTTTACCTTAAAATATTGCGGTTATTGATTTTATTTTAATTTGGGAACCCAACATCAAAAATTATTTTAAATTTGGAAATCCCCACCGTTAAAAAAATACACAATCTTGACCTGGAGTCAACTCTCAGGAAATTAAATGGGCTTTCAACACAATGAAAACTTTACAACAGAAAATATACCACAAATAACTTAAATTACACCAAGTGATATTTCATTGCCCGCGCCCCTGTGGGCTTCCGAGCCACCTTCGCCCTGGTTTGGGGTGTTTGAACACTCCCTTCGAACTCGGCCCCTATGCGTGATAGCGAAAAAACGCGAAAGCTGGTGGATAGCTCATACAAATTCATGAAGAAACTATATCTGTCATTTTTTGGCTCAGGCCAATAATGAGGTCATGGCAGGTCAAAGAAGGTGACATTTTGAGTAGAGTTTGTGGGCTCTTGCATCGGACAGAGTTGAGTTAGAATCATTTTTAAGCACAATTCCCTTCCAATTATCACGTGGAATCGAATGATATATGGTCTGACCATACTAGGTCAAAACACAAAAATGACCTGACCTCAGGTCAGGTCAAAGTCAATTTTTGCCCTACCATAGTCAATATGCATATAAATCGACTCTTTATATAAATCCCAACGCAACGGTATCAAAACGAAAGCTGTATCATCATTTCATGCAAAGTTATTGACCTAAGTCTGAAAACTGCTTGAGTAGCTCCAGATGACCTCTCAGAGGAAACAAGCAAAAACTTGCAGCTTGGACTTAAAAAGGGGTCCAGGATTCTACGATTAGGAGAATATGAGGGTATTTTCAGCTGCATTTACACAAATGCAGCCCAAGTTCTGTTTTTCCCATGCATTTCCAATGGAGAGGTCACGATCCGTACTTGACCTTAGGTTATCGATATGAAAAAATCCCAGAATATGTTTGGCAGCCGTCGGTGGGCCCGTTATGTGGTATAAGTTTCAATCCGATAGATTCACCCATGTTTTACGTATGCCCCCTTAAACTTCTTTTTTAGGTTAGGTTACTGACCTGCATTGGCGACCTGACCTCAGATGACTTAACCTTGAAATTTTGGGAAAAATTTCCGGATTGATCAAAGATAAGGTGTGAAAAGTACGGCGGCGCTTCGCATCGTTTTTTCAGTTTTTTTTCGTGCCGCTGGAAAAAACCCGAAGAGGGTTGTTTAAACACCCCCTAGCGGATCAAGGGCTAAACAACAGGCTTCTGACTTTTTACTAAAAACGGTTTTCATTATGTTTGCAGCCTGCATATGCAAGTATCTGTACGTCAACTGACGCTGCTGGAACCGATAGCAGCTCCAATATCCGGGTTCAACCACTACACACAGACCCTCGCTGGTTCCGTCCCCAGGAGAATTACAACCACACGGGGACTGCAGCTCAACAATAGTCTACGTGAAGCTCCCGGAGGACTATTGTGGTAAGAGGACTCGCTCAGAAGCGTCCCTACTAGTTTACTAGTTTAAACCAACTGCTGGTTGAAGTCACAACACCATACCCCTATTGCCGGGTTGGTGTCTAACTGAAGGTGCAACACCACTGAATGGAATCCGGGTGGCAGAAGCCTTAGTGGCATCGAAGGAAGTTACCGGGCCCTGGCCACTGCAGCGATACTTTGTTTGGCCAAACGTTTTCATCACTTTTGTCGGAGCTGCAGAATATTGGTGAGTGCGCGGGTAGAGGAGGGATGAGACAGAGGAGAGGGGAGAAGGAGGTGGATGGACGGGTGGAAGAGAAGTGGAACAGTTGAGTGGGAGCAGGCGGGTGAGGGGTGAGGCAGGAGGAAGGATGTGGATGAGGAGGGGGAAGATCAGGAATTCAGGGCAGAGGATAAACGTGCTTTTTAGCTCATTTGCTTGCAGTCGACGCTATAAGATTAGTGCTAAAACTCCTTATTTCAGGGAGGGGGGGCAGTTCTCTACCTACCCCGATTGATGCGGCCCATGGGGATGGAAATGAAGATGATGGAAAAGAAGGGGGATATATGTAGAGATGGATGACTGGCTATGGCAGTATGGTAGTAGGACGAGGGGGAGAGTTGGACAAGAGGGCGTAAGAGGGGGCATGGGTGGAAATCCCGGGGGGGGGGTTGGGGGTCAGGACCCCCTGGATTTTGGGTCTCCTATAGGCTTTTTATAGGGCTTGCATTGCCGTGCTAGCGTTAACCCACCCAGGACCCCCCCCTGGTCGAGAAGAGATCTCCAGCCATGAGAGGGGAACAGGTTTTCGCCTTGTTATTGGTGAAAGCATCCTTGTATGACTTTGCGCTCTAATTTCGAGATATAAAAGAATTATGAAGGACCAAGAAAATATTGCACGTGTTTAGGGTTTATATAACCTTCACATAACAATTTCTGATCAAGAACACGATGCTTATCACTGGCTTAATTGATACGTATACAATCATGGATGGTTACGGAAAACTAAGCCTTTTTGAGCAGTGTTTTTAATATGCTCCAAACTCGGAAATATCATTTTTTATAATTGGACTGTATTTTTAAGAGCGTGCGAGACATTATTGCATGACTCATCATCGCATGACGGTGCAATGGCTCTATATATTTCACTGCTGACTGAGTACAACGGATGAACAGCAACGACCATTTTTTGGGCTGCTGCACGCCATTGTGCTCGTCGTTTGCAATTCCTTCGAAGTGCTCCTTCTTAACAGCACTCTTCCCAAAGTTGTTTTGACACAAACACGCCGAGACCCAGGCTGTTGGCAGAGGGCTGACTTCCACGCCGTCGACCCAGAACAACTGAAACAATCCCACCCAACACTTTATTAATAGTGGCACGGCCGTCCGTGCGCCGCGGCGCGTTCAGGCTAAAGAAAATACTGACAATCACGGCTGGCGAACGGTGCTCGGCCGACAAAGCGCAGACAAATCTTTTGACTAAGCTCCGGTAGATTTATCAAGATTACTGGGCCTCGCTGACCATTTATCACGACACTGTGCACGTCAGGTGCGCCGAATGCACCGGCTCACAAACTGATGGCCACGCCACCGCGCGGCGCCGTCGAAAAATCGTCCGTCGCCTTTTGCCTGTGCAGCGCGGGATCGCTCGCGGCGATCGCACGGAAATAATATTTGGATTGTGAGCGAGACGCTGATGGGTGCGTGCGGTTCGTTTTATTGTCGATAGATGTCAGGCGGAACGTAGCTCAGTTCCAATTAGCCAGTCAGGTGCGAAACGTATGGCGTCTGGTGAAGCCAACGGTCGCATTATCTGGCACACGAGTTATACTGTGTCACACAACCAGCTAGAGGCGAGAAGCTTCCAACACATATTAAGGAAATGTTGGTACGTCCTCGCGTCGCATCAGAAAATACTTTCGGATTGGTTGTATTGCACAAATGATCAGCTGACTTGATTCGGTTGGATGCACTCTGGATACCTAAGTAGGTACGCCTGGTGCATTTTTTATAGATGGCAAAATAAAGCTTTCCCTATTCTAAAATATACCACTGATACCTTTTAGAATATGCGTAGAACACAAGACAGGATTATTTTAGCATGGGCGTAGGGAAAGGTCTAGGGTTCATACGGCACTTGTGCTTACCTTTACCTACCCACCATCGAGTAATATAGGTGGCATGAAAACCAATATATTATGTTTTCAAGTGCAAAGCTGGATCTTATTCACGTCTATAATTATGAACATGTGTTACCTTTATTGATGACGATAGCAGATCATTTATGCATTACATGCATGCGTTTACCGAGGTCTTATTGTACCACTTAACAGCTAAAGTGGTGCAAGCCCAGGGAGAGGAAAACCCCCGGTTTTTGCGGGCAGTTGCACCAGGTCATGTTCTCAAAAATGTTTCTGGACACGACAGACAGGCTAAACACCTAATCAGACCTATCACCGCACACGCATCAAAACCGACGCCCACACCACGGCGAGTCCGAGCGACAAGACAATGTGGCCCAGGGTGAACCAGCTCCGGCACATCTGCCGCGCACAGCCGCGTCTCCAGCCGTGGGAACAATACCCGCCTATGCTGGCTGTTTGTACAGATGCCGCCGCCGTGCACCCCTCCCTCGGCGCGTCGCGTCGACACCCGAGCCGCGTCGTTACAACATCGGCGTCGTCGGGCTTTGTTGTACGCCGACGCGGCCATTGTTTCGTCGCCGTCGAGCCGGGGGCGGGACCTCGGGTGTTCCTGGCGGATCTGTCTGTCGCGTCGGGTCCGACGGAGCCAGGGCGCGGGCAGGCGGCGGCACCAGCCTCGATGGCACGCCGCCGCACGCCGCCGCGTCCTCAACCTGGGCCTGCTCCAGCTGTTCGACTGGTCAAAGTTATTGCTTAGCCTCGTGCTGAGCTGTTGCAGGGTGCTCTGCTCGATTCGAACGCCTGCGATTCTTGTCATTTTTTCCTGCATCTCCTCTTCAGAACGCCGTGCTGTAGTCGGGGCATGGCACGATGCTAATGTTGCTATCTCGATGCTGTTGTTTTACCATTGTTCAGTATGTTAGCTACCTTGAACGCCCGCCACCTGAAGCCACCTTCTCAAGAGACAAATACAGACATTCTGCCATACACTCACAACGGGAAGCCAGTCATAACAGATAAACGCCTGACAATCCAAGTCTTCATGCCCTTACATGAGCGTTTTTGTACGTTGCTCAATAAAATCCATGTTTTGCAGACAAATAAAGAGGGTGCATCAAAACTGTCATCATTTTTCATAGTATTCAATCAAAAATACTGCAAAATAATCCAGGTTGTTGTCCTCCGCCCTCGAATAGGCTAAGAGGACCAAAAGCTACATCAGCAAACGTCGAGGTGGGAATCCTGCCACGGACCTTCCCTGGGATCGCCTCGTGTGTCTTCTAGACGGATCAAGCAGACGCCGACGCTCGAAAGACAATACTGGCGCTCTCCCCGTTTCCTGTCGCGGTCTGGCCGGCACCCCGTATGGTTTACCAGATGTGTCCATTCCTCCCCCTCTCGGAAACAAAACACCCATCATCACTCCTCAGAGCGGACACTGGTGCCGGTCCTCCAGCTCACCTCTTCATGGCCCCGGCAGAGGAAGGGTGCCGAGGCAAAGAAAGAACAGGAAACCCTTTAATTTGCACTGTCTTACGGGTATGTCTCTGCTCATGTCCAAGTTGTATTTGAAATCACGACTCAAACACCTGATTCCCTTCAAATAAAACACTAATTAAAGAAATCAGATCATTTAGAAAAGAACAAAGCTAAAAGCCAAACATGGGAGCATGCTTTGCAGAAATGTCCAAGTTATCTCAGGATACACTCTAACCGCAATTCGAGTCATACGGCCTCCAGCATAAGTATCTGCAACTGTCTGCATACTCTTCTCTTTGTTAAACCGTCCAACTGGCGATCACACTCGGGTTCCAAAAGTATCACATGTGTCCCACTGTCATTCCCTGCGGCGTCCGCCGGCACCTCTGCTGACTGTCGAGCCCTCAAGGCCGTGAGAACCGTCGGAGAGGCATGCTGCTAACGAAGGGTGGCCGGCCGCTGAGACAATGCGCCACATTCAGCGCACCGCCGCGCCGGTCTGGAAACACATGTGGCGCACACCGTGTCACGCCACAATAGCCGAATCACCGCACGACAAAAACCAGCGCCTGTGGTGACAAATACAAGCGCTCTTCGACGCCCGGTGATGCTGCTTCGCAGCGAAGATTTGTAAAAACGTCCGCTAAATGAAGGTGACAACTGCTAGAACAGGGGCACGTCTGCAGGAAATATGCTGTTTGGTGGTGGCGCGTCGACTGCGTTGTATCACCGGCGACGAGTGGGGGGGGTCTCTCCCCTGTCGCCGCCGCCGCCGACGCTGCTACCAACTCCCTCCACTTCTCTCAGCTACTTCACCTCCGGCTCCAGCGGCGATAAATGACGCACTTGTGTCGCCGGCGGCAATTTACGGCGACATTGTTCGAGACTGCGTCGCCACCAACACAAATAGGCGGGGCGGAAGTGTCGGCTAATTTAACAATGCCGTCGTCGTCGTCGTCGTCGACGGGGCGGTGCGGCGCAGGAGGCGCGCATGCCCCATTGTCGGCCTAACATAGCGTCGACAGCTGATGAGAGACCCCTGGCACCACATCAGAGCCGAGGCCGCACCATTTGCCGCCGAATAGGGGGATTCCAATCTGTTTAACCCGCGTGCGACGACACCTGAAAGGGGTGGAGTGGTGGGCTACCGGCCAGATTGGAACGCATACGGGGTTACAGCAGGAGAGAGAGCGAGAGAGAGGAGAGAGCGAGAGAGAGAGAGGAGTGCGAGTGAAGGGGGAAGGGCCAAAGCGGGCCATATCCCACGGCTTCGCTTCAGGCCATCCATTCACAATTGCCAGCCACGGCTCAGGTGCGCTTCATAAAGGCGCCCACTGTTTACTTTTGCCGAGCGCCGCAGCGCCGGCCGTCTCATCTCTCTGTACTGTAACTCACAATTATCGTCACGTACGCCATTATTGGGCAGGCTTTATTCGTCGGCCTGCTCGTAATCGTGGCATTCAGGAGACCCGTCTTTTTGTTGATGCTCCCGATATGTGCTTGCATTGGGATGCAAATGGGACGGGCGCACGGCATGGCCGCTCGTACATTCCACCGGAGACGACGGCGGCATTTTGGACCAGGCCAAAACAATCGAGGCGCGGCGAATGGATTAGCATTCAGCCGAGGCCGCCGGGGAGACGGCTGTCCGGAGAGAGGCTGCGCTGCCTCAGACAACGTCCTGTTCTGCAGCAGCCCGCGCCTGTATGTATGGCGAAGGTAACCAGTGAGAGCGGCCCATAAATTGTTTAGATTATGAATACTTGACCGTCCTGTTCGGGGTAACCGTCTTGCAAAAGCCACCAGCCTCCGAATTATCACCGTACCGTGATGTTTTTCTTTAGGAGCGTCTCAACCAGCTGGCGCAACCCATAGAAGCTCCATTCCCTTCCCAAACCTGTTGCTGATACGCAAAACTTGTATCGTGTAGCTGAGTATAAGAAGGCAAGATGACGGCAATGCTCTGTGGTCGTTATAGCTCGCTTTGAGATACATGCACGGAAGGCATTTTCTCCCCTAACAGCTGCAGAAGATACCTCCTTTGTACCACGGCCAGCCTTGTAAACCCCGTGGGATAGCTGCAGTCGACGACCGCAGCATACGGGCTCTGCTACCAATGTGGACAAAACCAATCTGGCCCGAGCATTTATCATCCTTTTATTTGTCCCGTTGTCAGCGCCGCAGTCCGGATGCTCTCTCTAGCTCCATAGAGCGGGCCCATTCTCTGGCCGACTGAGCTCCTGAGCCGGGCTCGGCCGCTCCGCGCACTGATCTGTTGAGTCATCAACTAATTGACGCCCTGACGATGGCGCCTATGGCGGCAAAGAGAGCCGGTGTAGCGTGGTCCTTTGCTGCGCGCGCTCCCTTTGGCCGCGCACCGACACATCGCACTGTCTTTTGACACAGAACTCTCGAGGAGAGGGAGCGAAATATATGTCCGGTCGTTTAAGATGGTCATGCTGAGTTGTAAGTGAGGCAATGAAAAAGCATCAGCGAGAGGGCTGGTGTGTGGACTTCGCCTCGAGTGCAGGAGTTTGAGTGAGTGAAATTAGTTATGGCTGCCAAATTCGATTGAAATGTCTATTTTTTAAACGGAGACCACTCCTGCAGTGTCAAGTTATGTGGAATGACTCAATATATATGGTAATCCTTTGACAGATTCCGCCACACACCCAGCCACTGAAGTGAAATCCTCATTTGGGTTTGCAACACCACTGACATTGTTTCTGGTTCTTTCGGATTTAAACGAGGGTTGGAAGCGCCAATTTGAAGCCTGATATTTCATTTCTTTCATTATACTTTCAATGGAACTTTGACCAGCAGAACTGTGCCATGAGCCATATTCAATAAATTTGTCCGATATAAAGAATGTAAAGAAAAACTTATTTACGCTCCAGGTTACAAATCGCATTAGTCCCTCCCCCATAAGTCCCTTTTACAGGCTGAGCTTACCTAAGACCATCGATATAAAGACCCTTTGGCAACCAACTGTTGTTCCCGGACACTTCCAAAGGCGATATCACTCTCGGATGAGTACGCGACACCTACTCGGAATCCTGCCCGTTGAATATCTCCTCAAGTGGGATCACTTGTCCAGACCGGGAACTGGCCAGAGATAAAGCAAACCTGATATTTTGGGAATACAAACCGGACCAGGATAATGTGCCTAGCTCGGCAGTGCTACATGCCACCTTTCTAAGGCTGCCTCGAAACAACCTGAGTGGGACCTTGCGAGCCTCACTCAAAAGCGGCGGAGTGGGTTGGGGCCTTATACGCAAGTGAAATCCTGCATGTTTTCCTTTTCTATGTAACGCCCATTTTCTGAACGGAACGTGAACCTGGTCTCTGAGATGACATTCCGATGGCTGACATTTGAATGCATGGATGGTCCTGGAGATGTCCGCCACAGTGGAGTTGGAGATTGCAGTTAGCCTGAAGAAAGCAGTATTCACAATGCAGCAGCTGGCACACAGACCGGCAGCGTCAGTACACCACGGATGGCAGTGGAAAACAAGGTATGAATTTCCCTGTTGGATTTGGGGAGCGGTTACTGGCCCCGGTCGGTGCCGGCCGCTCTCTGCGCCTGAGCCATCGTCACGCGTCCCGATGGGTCGGCCGTCGGGGCCGGCACGGTGCGCTGGTTACGGCTGTCCATTGTTAAACAATAACACGGCCAAGCGGTGGCCTCCGCACTGACAAAGGCGCCGTTCAGCGCCGGGGCGACTCTATTGTGAGGGCGGCCGGGCCACTGCCGCCCTGCCACCACCGACGGACCGGGGCCGGGCGCAGCAATTGGCGCGCCCAGGGGAGCTCCGCATCACCAGCACAAGTGCAGCCCACTAAAAACGACGTCTTCTGTTCTGGAAGCCGAGACCTTCTGTTCGCGAAAAATTCCAGAGCGGGTGTACTATCTACTTTACAAATTATACATACCTATATAAAATTACCTCCGTTTTGAGTGGCATGGACACTTCCCGTGAAAAAATCCACAAATTCCACTGGCCTTGTCCTGTCACTCACAAAACTTACCAATGCATGGGAGGAAAGAATTGCCTGACAGTAAAACCCTTAGCCCCTCAGAGCTGGGAACACTGGGACTAGAGACCATATAGCTGCTACCACAAAACACTTGTAAGCAATGCTCGTCGAGGTCTCCATGCCACAAACACTAATATTTGAAGAATTTCGACGCCGGTGAAAAATCTGGCTCGTCACACACCACAAGCATGACAAGCCCTTCCCAGTTACAAATCGTACCGAAGCACAAAATCTCGACCGAATTTAACATCGTGACGATTTGTAGCTACAAATCCATTATACTATTAGTTTCGTAGTTTTCTGAAACCTGAATTAATGTTGTTTGCAATGGACAGTGCGATCAAAGTATTATTTGACAGCATAATTTGTGATTTGTTTGGAAACATATTCAAACATATATTTGTTCATTTTCTATGGCTGTCTTTTCATGGCATGCGATTGTTTTCCAAACCAGATGAAAATATAAGTCAATCGCGGGGTTGGCCTCAAGTTGGTCTCCGCTGGAATAAAGCTCAGCGCTCATTCAACTCTGACCTACCACAGGCCAGGAAGCCCAGTAGATGAAGATGCCGATACATTTGTTAAATGACAATATTGTCACGTAGCGGTGGCACTTTGCATAAAATATACCTGCTGCTCAGGTGGGATGAATTTTTGTTTGGAAAGAGAGCTGGCACCTATTTATAGCATAGTCTGAAACTAAATGCCGTTACAGTTGGACACACAGACTGCAGAGCGTGTTCATGACCACGTTTTGTCCCCGCTAACCGGCAGAATGGGGATGGATGTGACATCATGCATGCGTCAAACCCAGTACATTCACGACGGAAAAATTCCAGACGACCATTTCGTATTGCTCTTGGCGTCAGGGGCGGATCGAGGGGGCCAGTCTGGCACTGCCCTCCGTTCTATGGCGTTCAAATGTTACCCAAATTCTACCTAGTTTTTCCTATTTTGATATATTTATCTTCAAAAACGCTCATTTTACGATTTTGTCCCGTGCTTCCTTCTCCCCCCCCACACGTGTCGCCTAGACCCGCCTCTGCTTGGGGTATGGAGCTCTACCAGGGTCAGCCTAGCGACATATTTCACCCAAGAGCCGAACAAAGATGGCGTTCGCATGTCCGATTACTGTCCGAAGCTACGCTGCGGTATAAGACTTCCCAGCTACGCCTATTAATTGCAGCACAATATTGACTCTGCAATGGGGCGCGTAATGAGGACAAGCGCGTGCAGCGCTGTGTTTGGAGGCCCGGCTGCAGGATGGATGGTGGTGAGTAACGGCAGACTCGCGTCAGCAACACCGTTCGTCTCATTCGAATCAGAGAACTATCGGTATCGTGCGTCAGCTGCATTGGCGCGGCCAGGCCAAGCTACCAGGTAGAAATCTGCATTCCTTTTCGTCAATATTTATAATCGATAGATAGCCGGGTCCTCTAGTGGTCAAGTCTGACAGCAACGTGTTCATGCTCTCCGGTAGGCACACTTCTGACTACGCCTCTCTTCGTCTATACGTCCATGTCTACCGGCTGAGTCAGAAGAGAAGACTGCGACGTGAGATGCGCAGGACTTGGTGACGGCTTCAGTGTGGCATGCTGCCATATGAGCCAATGCGCTCATCACAGGGTGACTGCACATTGGCAGAGGTGAACCATCTATAAAGCACGACACCTTCATCTTCCACCAATTAACTATAATCACCCACCCTTTCACTGACAGTGGTTACCAGTTACGCGAATGTTACCCGACACTGCAGATATAACTAATATCTGATACCAGTGCGTGAAAGTAGCAGCCATGAATTATGTTACACATCTTGACTTCCCTGCAGAGTGGCGGATCTAGGCTGAAGTTGGGAAACAATGTTTTTTTAGAAAATCGCAGAAATATCAAAGGTTTTATTAGGGCTAATATCCTTTCTACACCCTCCTGGATCTAACAGTACACCTGCACACCAGCGTACGCAGGAATGTGCCCTTTGTTTCATTTTCAAACAATATTTCCAGCTGTCTGCGTCTTGCACACCCAGCTTACGATTTGTGTATTTTGTTGTGTGTTATATACTCCACTCGTTCCACCCATTCATCCCTTCCATGCATCATCCACTTGTTCTTCCTCTGCATATCTCGAACATGGTTCCCTCGCCCGTCTTCGAGTGACCCCAGCGCGGTCAATGACCGAGCTCAAGTGGTGTTGCAGGTCATTTTCTCGAGGTGCGCACATACATGAATCCGTACAAGAGTTGTTACGTTCTGTCCCAGAGTGTTAATTTTGGAGGCCAGCCTAAAATTTATATTTATTGGTAGCTTGAAATCCGTCGCATGAGCTAGTCTTTTTTTGCAATGAAAATATGTTTCG
Source organism: Lepas anatifera (assembly GCA_034440635.1). NCBI lineage: Eukaryota > Metazoa > Arthropoda > Thecostraca > Lepadidae > Lepas > Lepas anatifera. The sequence continues at coordinate 289,366 of JAOTON010002268.1, read as the reverse complement.
CTCAGTAGGGGATACATGGGGGATAGGGGCTCAACGGCCTCCACAATAAATCTGAGCGACCTTAGTAACCGCATAGCAGGAAGCTATTCGGAGTAAAGGCGGGGTAGGGTTGAGCCCGTAGCACCCCTTTCCCAATGAAAGTTTGGATTCTGCACTGGCTTTCACGATGCGATTTGCAGGGAGGAATGCTATTGAATAAGTGTGTGACTGTGGAAACACCTTCCATAGCGAAACATCTGTTACATCTATGATGATATTCACGCTATCCCAAACGTTATACAAAGGGTTTTCCACTTCCCCTGGTGGATGTGGATAGAATCGATGATGTCCCGCCGATGTGAGCAACGGCTCTCATCTCTGAACAGACTCTTGTCCAGTACGAGTTACGCGACCGTTATCGACAGCTTGGATTCACTTATGCTTCGTGATGTTTCTGCTGAAGAGGCGAGCTTTTGCAGGCGCCTAATTCCTGGAATGTGGAGCTCTTTGACAGTTCTGAGCATTTGAGTTTCATGGTTGTTTTGCTTCTCGTTTTTTCCAGTAAGCAGCTTTGGTCCATAGGACAACTGTCGTACATGCACACACACCCTGAATTACCTTCTCCTATGCCACTGCATCCCAAACTGATGTTTCCATATCATTTCCAAAGCAACAATGAGAAAATGACGTCATTACGTGTGCTTCCTTTCCTGTCAGTGACGTCACTAGCGGTGAATGAATGACGCCGGTATCTTTCGTCGGCCGCTTTGTTTTCGCTCGGCGTCGTTTTATATGCCCCCATATTGACATTGGCAGCAGCGGCGTCCGGTGCTGGCGGGAACGTGCCCGGGCGCGGACCGGGCCGAGCCCGACCGCCCCACCCCCCACCTCCCACGGTCAAACGGAGAATGCCTTTAGAGGAGACCCAGTTATAGACGCACTAACTCAATACACATGTTGCATGGTATTTTTTGGAACTTTTCAATCAGCAGGTTAAATAAAGTATTCTTATTTCTCATCGGAGACTAATTTTTACACCGAAACCAATGTTTAAGAGTCCAACGAGATAAGTGACCACAATCCTCTACGCACACAAACAATATGTATGGCCTAAAGTGTGATGCCTAATCACGAGCGTATTAAAGAGCGTATTCACACCTTAACAAATACCAAATTTGCTTTGAAGAAAAGGAAGAAACTTGCACTCTTCTGGTTCCACGCATCCCCCCTCCCCCACACAACTTTGCTGGCGAACCTGATAATGGATACGGATTCCTATTTTTGCCAGGTTTAGTTTTTTTCATTTCGGAACCGAACGAAATCGGATCCCAATTTTATTGGTCATGATGCACTCCTAATTGCGAGTGAATTCTAAAATAGCGATAACCACTGGATAGGTTGGTGTTTGATTTGGATGAAAACTGTGATTCCATCTAACAATTAGTCGCAAGAATTAGACTGCAGACTTAAGCAGCTTTTCTAGCCTCGCCGGCAGTGGGTTGTCCGATCTCCTTGTCCCTTTTATTAGGAGCGATATTTAAAGCGATAAGCCTTTTCCTGAGACCAGCGAATTCAGCTGTAATGATTGATTACAGCTGAAGATAGAACCATCACTCCTTATAGGCCCCCTCCTTGGAGGGAAAACTCTTTGGCCCCGAGGACCGCAAAATCCGCGTGTTGAATAGCGGCGGCCCTGTTCACAGTCTGCGGCGATCACGCCTGGTGTTTCCTTCCCTTCCCCCATGTTTATCATCAATATATGGCCAACAAATTTTCTTTTATTGCAAGTCGTGACAGACGGTTTCAGAAAAAATAGAAAATGGTTTCGTCCCGACCTAGTGAGAAACCTCGAATTCAACTGCGGGCCACCAGTTGCATATATTCGCTCTGCTTGCTGTATGATAACTACCAGATGGTTCAGTGGGTGGTTCTGGAAATAATCAAGACCATGTCTACTTCACGATGGTTTCACCTAATCTAAATCTGAAGTACTTTGATTTCAGTACAAAATATTGTAAAATGTCACCGAAACACAAATCGTACGGTGGACAAATATGATTATAATACCCAAGCAACAAACGTCCAATATAACGGGGGCGCGACCCGCCCCTGACATAGTACTCCGAAAGTAAGAATTCTGCTCACTGGAAGAGCCCCAGTGGCGGGGTCGTGGCAGCGGCCTGGAATCGGCTCCTCCGGGGCGCTTCGCTATTTCAGAGTTTTGTTGACGTGTGGTTCTGTTGGCGGATTGCTCATAAGACGCTGCCGGTGTGTTTGTGGGACGCTAGTTCATCATTTTAATATGCTGATAGGAGAGTCCGTCCCATGGCCAGGTCGGGGACGGGTCGTGTACGAGTATATATAATTTATATATATTTTTAAGCAGTTCACTGAGATGAAAAATGTATCCATAAATTTAACCTTGAGAATTGGTTACGTGCTACTTAGACATAATGCAGGCTTCAAGATTCATAATTGTACTCCTCCAGATGCATGTGTTCCCACGAATTGCCTTTACACCTGAAGTCAAGTTTTCAAATATTGAACTTAATCTAAAAAACATCGCCCGAAGTTCAAACAATAAAATGCACGTTTTTTTCTCCTTATAATATTCTTAAGGCCTATTACGGTCAAGAGAAGTTGTAAAAGCAGAGGTTTCGATTGAAAAACTGACGTCTTAGCAATTAAAGATCACAAATTAGGTGCATTGGTAAACCTCGCCACTTTGGAGGATGGTTTTTGTTTTAGTAAGCGGACTATACAAAACAATATTTTGAGCACCGCTCAGCATCGTTTTTGCCCCTGCGCCACCCAAAAATTTCTGACCCATACTCACAAGTCTTTCCATGTGATCGATGATTGCTTTTGTTTCAGTGCCTTGATTTTTATGAGAACTGATGACGGCAGTGGTGATAAGGAGAACAGCCCACATGCTGCCCCCCCTCGCCGCATTCCTTTTCCGCATGAGATGATTCACTTTCCGTCGTTTTCAACAACCAACCCTTTCCCCCTCTGCTCCTGAATAGAGGTACTACATAGAAAGCCGTATTAACCCTCGCCGCGGTGGGGGTGTTTGAACACCCCTCTCGGGTTTTCCGGCGGCACGAAAAAACGGCGGCGCGAAGCGCCGCCGTACTTGGCACGCCTTATCCTTAATCAATTCTGCAACTTTTCCCAAACATTTTAAGGTTAGGTCATCTCAGGTCAGGTCACCACTGCAGGCCAAGTGATCTCACCTAAAAAAATGTTTAAGGTGGCATAAGTAAGAAATGGGTGAATCTATCGGATCGAGATTTATACCACATAATGGGCCCACAGAGTGCTACAACACATATTCCAGAATTTTTAATATTGAGGACCTAAGGTAAAGTAGGGACCATTACCTCTCCATTGGAAATACATGGGAAAACAGAATTGGACTGTATTTATGTAGATACAGCTGAGAATACCTTCATATTCTCCACATCGTAGTATTCTGCCCCTTTCTAGGTTCATGTTTCAATTGTTGACCTGTGACCTCTGAGAGGTCATCTAGGGCTATTTAAGCAGTTTTCCGACTTAGGTCAATAACTTCGCATGAAATTATGATCCAGTTTTTGTTTTGATATCATTGCGTTTGGATTGCTATTGCAAGGCGAGTGATATGCATATTGACAATACCAGGTCAAAAAGAGACCTTGACTTGACCTGAGGTCAGGTAATTTGTGTTTTGACCTAGTATGGTCACATTATACATCATTCGATTTGCCGTGACAAGAGGAAGCGAATGGTGCCTAAAAAAATATTCTAACTCAACTCCGTCAGACGCTAGAGCCCAACAACGCAACTCAAAATCCCACTTTCTTTGACCTGTCATGACCTCAATATTGACCTGAGCTAAAAAACGACCGATAAAGTTTCTTCATGAATTTTTTATGAGCTATCCACCAGCTTTCGCGTGTTTTCGCTATCCCACAAAAGGGCCGAGTTCGAGGGGGTGTTCAAACACCCCCCCCCCAGCAGGGCGAAGGTGGCTCGAAGGCCCACTGGGGTGCGGGTTAAGGTGCCCTCCGACCCGTAACGGCAGAGCTTCAGGCCCAAAGGTCGAAACAAGTGTTTAGGAGTGTCACCAATGGAATTTAAAACCATATCTATTTCTATATAAAAATATTGTGGTTTGGCACAAAACAAATATTATTTGCAGGATGCCTTGAACGTTTTCAGTCTCAAAAAGTGTATTGACGGACTGAGCGCCAATTCCTTACTGAGGCAAGCACAGTCTTGCCGACCAAGATAACTGATCAGTTAATTCAGTGGTCAAATGCACCTGTTCTTCCAGTCGTGATTGCAGTTTCAGGGTGCGAAAGTGATTAATAACAGGAAGATACCTACAGGAGGTGTGAACAGGAAGGCTTTTGGAATTCGGAGGGAAAATCATTATGAAGGGAATTGCACTCAGCTGGAAACTGAGTGGGATCGGAGGGGTTTGAATGGTGCAGACGATTGGCGCGTGCGCTCGGCTCGATCACGTGACCCTTTGCAGTTAGCAAAGGGTAGCGGGATCGAGCAGGGGCGGATCCAAGATTTCCTTAAACTTCGCCCGGGTGGGAGGTCTTTTTAGACCCCCCTCAGGTTTTTCCGAAGTGACCAAAAAACGGCGGCGCGCAGCGCCGCCAAACTTAGTCTCGCTGTTCCTTGATCATTTTTACATCTTTCCTGAAAATTTTAGCTCAAGGTCATATCAGGTTAGGTCACCAGGCCAGGTGAAGTGACCTCACCTCAAGAAATGCTTAGGACCGCATAACTAAAAGAAGGGTTAATCGATCAAATTGAAACTCATACAACATATTGGGCCCACCAGGAGCTACAACATTTTTTCCGGGATTTTTGATATTGGTGACCTAAGGTCATGTGCAGAGCATGACCTCCCCATTGTAAATACATAGGGAAAATCACGAAATGAGCTTTTCTCAGTAAGTATGGATGGAATCAACTTCAAACATCGGTTACGACTTGCTCTTAGCCCATTTCTGAAGAAGATGCCAAAAAATTTGACTTGTGACCTTTAAAAGGTCACCTTAGGTCAAATAAGCATTTTTTGGTGTTTTACTTTATAAATTTTGAATGAACTAAGATAGAACTTTTATTTTGTCACCAAAGTGTTTGCATAGTCACTGCAAGTCAAATGATATACATCATGACTATACCAGGTCAAGTTGGGTCAGACCGTTGACCTGGGTCAGGTCAAATTCTTAAATTTGACCTGGCATAGTAATGTTATATATCATTCGATTTGTATTGACAAGAGGATTGCAATGGTGCATCAACTATGGCTGTATCTTGTTTGGTTTGGAAGTTATTAGCGAAAAAGGAAACGCCCTTATGCATGGGTGCCTATGGACATTCCCAAGAATATGCCCAACATTCAGTGACCTGTAGCTCCCTAGGTTTTGATCTGACACGAAAATGAATGCCACTATAATGAAAGAGCAGCTCAAGAGCTTTCGAATGTTGATAAAAAATATTTCTAGCTATCATAGTTTCTGAGATATATAAGGTTTTCTTAGTACACCTCATATTGGTGATTCTGACCTATTTTGACCTCTGGTGACCTTAATATTGACCTGACAAGAAAAATGACCTAAGTATTTTCGATATCATTTTTGAAGAGCTTTCGATTGCCGTTTTGCGCTTTTTTCTAGCTCTCTTAGTTTTTGAGATCGTGGGGGGTATTTTTTAGCCCCCCACCAGGGCGAAGGTGGCTCGTACCCGCAACCGGGGCAAGGGTTAAGGAGGGAGTGATTTCAATACTCTGGGGCCCGTCGTTTGTGAGAGGGGCGCGTGACTGGGAGGGGGGCGGAAAAAACCTTAAATGTGATGGAAATTAGATTTTTACAAAAAAGGGCCTAACGCCCAACCCGGGGTCATTTTACAGGTTTCCACCACACATACACGCTCACACGCACTATATAGTCAGTGTATACATATACAGACAGGGCTTTTCACTCAAAGCACCCTTCCGGGGGCCCGGCAGCTGCGCTGGGAAGTGTTTCTTTTCAGTGCTTAAGGTCGGCCCAAGGTGGGGTGCGATTGCCCCATCGCCCGCACCTTGGATTCGTCCCTGTTCCGCCGGTAAACCCCACGAAAAAATAGAATAATAAGAAGAAATAAAAGGAAAGAATGAGACTAGCAACTGAATCGACGCTCTGTAGGGCAGGTATCAACGGGAAACAGAAGGTGGATTGATTAGTTGGCTACGAGCACCTGGTTTTACAGTGTATCTACACCCCCATTGCCTGGCCAAAGTCAGAGAGTCGGCGACGGTGAGGGGGTTGCCGGTAGTTAGGAAACCGCTAGAGGGCACGGGTGTAGGTAGAGGCGGATCCAGAACTTCATTTGGGGGAGGCTAATGAGCTCGAACGTCCCCCGTCATTGCCTCGGAACAGCCTCCGGCTATTCTTTAACAATAGGCACCTTGACATTTCGAGGGGGCTTGAGCTCCCTAGCCCCCCCCCCCCGCCCTCCTTGTATCTGCCACTGGGAGTAGGTGCAGTGGGCCGGAGTGGCTTAACTGCTCCAAAGTTTCAAATTAATACCCGGATCTACTGAAATTGCTAAATATACACCCTGAGCTACGTAGCCTTCTGCAGAGTTGCAAAACGTGTAGAGTGGAATATCTAGATGTTCTACTCCAAGAATAAATATAATTACCAGTGATATTTTCTTGATGTGGCCATTTCTTGTTTTGAAAGCCAATGTATTAGATTAAGCATTTCAAGATTTCAAAGTATCCAAGATAATTCACAGGGATGAATTCCTAAATATGGACATACACACATAGGTAAAGGTTGCAAAAAGTGAGCAGCTCGGGTCATAGCCATCCTCCAGCATGGGTACGTATCAGGGACCATTGCAAGTGAAAACAAGCAGCCAATCAACCATATGGGTCAGTGGAGTCAAGTAAAATTGAAACAAACATCCATGGAAATCAACCAATACCTCTGCATGTGCATACCTCGTGTATCGTGCATGTACCTCTGTGTACAAGCACGATTAATCATGTATATGGACTACATCCTGATATTTTCGAAATTTATACAAAGATGGCAACCAAAAGGTCTTTAACATATTTGCATTAAAGGGAATGTGGTACCTTCATAACGTGATTTTAACTGAGGGATACAAGTTGTAAAGCAATTCAAAAAAACCCGGTACTCAATACATCACTTGGAACTTGGGATTTCCGTAGAAAAAAGCTAAAACCTACCTGCAATGTACCCCTCATGTACCCTTTGCAGCAAGCTATAGTTATCATGGCTGCTGATGTGACGACATATGCTGACGTCACGGTGAGCATCAGCCAATCGAAGCCCTTGCAGCGTTTCGAGTATGGTAGTGGTTGCCAGATCATGACATCATCTACAGGCAGATATTTATTTCTTTTTCTAGAGGAGTATTTCAAAAATCAAAATATTGAGCTCATTGTACATTTTTCAGAGAAATCATTAGTGGTTTCATTATTTTCGGCTAAAAGTACGCCTAATCACACTAAAATCCAGGATTCGATCAAGGTGTCACATTCCCTTTAACCAAGAACCAGATCTGTTTGCCAATTTTACTTTATTGAATGTGGCCAGAGAGGGAACTTTTTATTGGTGTCACATTCCCTTTAAAGGGAATGTGGCACCTTGGTTGAACCCAGGAATTTAGTGTTATTAGGGATATTTTTAGACGGCAATCATTAAAATGTCCATTACTTATCTGAAAAAATGTACAATGAGCTCAATATTTTGATTTTAAAATGCTCCTCTAGGGTGAAACATAAACCTCTGCCTGTGGATGACGTCACTATTTGGAAACTACTGGCATTTTCAATAGGCTTCAAGAGTTTCAATTGGCTGATTACTCACTGTGACGTCAGCTCTGTCGTCACACAAACAGTTGACAACTGTGGCCGCCTGGCTGGGGTACATGTTTGGTCCATTTCAGGTAGGTTTTTAGCTTTTCTCCTCGGAAATTTTGAGTTTCAAGACAAACGATACATTAAGTACCGGGTTTTCCGGCATGCTTTACAACTTAGCTATCTCAGTCAAAATCACGTTATAAAGGTGCCACATTCCCTTTAAGAGTGGAGTGTGCGAAATAAACATTGTCGATATTTTAAAGACAAACAGGGTAAAGCGCTGGTATTTGTCTTTTGTGAGCAGCATGGCAGAATTTATGTACCTTGTCCCAGCGTCAATTTAATGGTCAAAATTATGTGAGTGCAAAACACATGTTTAATACAGATACCTATTGTAGGCCTTTGGAAGATTATTCGACCACGACCACACTTCTTCCAAAAGTTAAAACTATAATCAGTGATCTTTTCATTCAAAAATGAAATTATTTCACCTCACTGGCGTTGATTTTAATCGCTTAGATCACTCCAAATATTCCCATTCTTTATTGTGATCCAGAAATAAAATAAAAGAGGCCAATTTAGAATGATGGTTACTTCTGATATTCTACCGTCCACGCTATCTTCGAATTTTGTTTTGTTCCAGAATATGATGTATTTCCTAGCAAAAAAAAACATTTTATATGAGCTTTGCTCACTCTGCTTTTGGACTATTCAGGGTAAAGACAACAACTTTTTACATCAGATACAGATCAGATCAGATCTTCACCTAATACACACACACACACACACACGTGTGTGTGTGTGTGTGTGTGTGTGTGTGTGTGTGTGTGTGTGTGTGTGTGTGTGTGTGTGTGTGTGTGTGTGTGTGTGTGTGTGTGTGTGTGTGTGTGTGTGTGTGCGTGCGTGTGTGTGTGTGTGTGTGTGGGGGCGTGTGCGTGCGTGCGTGCGTGCGTGCGTGCGTGCGTGCGTGCGTGCGTGCGTGCTTGCGTGTGTCTGACTCCCTGCTGCGCTTGCTTGCTAATTTGCCTGCTTGCTTGCTTGCCTATGCCTGCATGTCTGCCCTAATTTGCTTACTGTCTTCCGAGTTCTCTGGCGAATGTTACTAGGCCTCTATCTTTTCACCAGAATCTCGGAGGGGCTAACACGAATCTCCAGTTTTGGGTAGTCCCGTTTGGAAAAAGACTAACAATCTAACCGGTAATGAGCTAAATTATTGTGCATTTAACCTAAATAGACCTGTATTCCTGCTCGCTGTATATTTACAGGGAGCTACTACTGGCAGTTTTTACTAATAGTATGATGTTTATTATGCTTTCTTTAAGTTACTTTCTTTTTCCTAGCAGGGCGTGCCAAGACTTGTAATATTTTATGTTCTGGTGGTGTTAACGTAAGGGTACTGTTGTCGTTGGGATCGCGGAGGGGGCACGCCTGGCTGCCCGTTTAAATGGGTGGCGGACCTTTTCTAGCAATAGAATTGCATGATAAGAAAAAAAGTAGGCAGCTTTCGGGAGGTCAAGGAGAAGCTTTATTTTGTATATTTTGTGCTGGGGAAACATCTGTTCCGTTGGTTCAAACAATCAAATATGACAGGCCAATGAACTGAAAGATTTTAAGAGAAGAAAATCAAGTTGTTTTTTATCTTTTTCAGCTTTTACCAGGCTTGACACTTACACCTAACCTAGAAACGTTTAGCAACTTTAATATTTGTCTTAAACATGTTTTAGAACATAAAAATATATTGTATAAACAAAATGCACCGCAAACACGTTCGTGATCTTAAATACATGCCGAGTGGCGACCGGCCCTCTGGTGCAACAGGTGACACTGTGACTGACACATATGTACATATATTATATTCAAAATAATTGCAGGCATTGAAAGTATTCCAAAGGCGTTTTACACCTTAAAGACAAAAGCCAACAGATTACCAACTTTTGGCTGAACATCACATCTTTCACTAATAAGACAGCAAGCTTCGAATACAACAATTGTGACTGATTGCCAGTGGGAAAGCCGGCAGATGAACCATCAGGTGATAAGGAAGCTGACATGTTGACGAGTAAGCCATCTTACAGCTACGACGTTCTGGTGCTAGCAACAACAATTGAAGAGGCGTGCTGCGGGGCTGGGCTCTCATAAATTATTTGGAACACTGGCTGCAGCGATGTTCTGCTTGTGACTAGGCACTGGCAGGCGGATGAATCTAACTGAAGCCAAAACATACTGAATGCCACCCTTTTCTGTTCCTGGTCAACATTTCCCACACGAGGCTCTGGTGGTTCTCACGGGATTCGTTCACGTCCCCCTCCCTGATTTCACTGGAAATTGACGGCACAAAGGCTGCCGCGGGGCGGCGCGGTCTCGCGGGGTCCGCATCCCTGAGTGCCGCTGGACACCAGTCGCAATCGGCGGCTCTCTCTGCCACTGCACCTAGTCTTCACGAGTGGGATAGTAGTTATAAGGAGCTCGCATCACTCCTGACACTGCTAAAATGCACAGCTGTACAGCAGCCACTTAAAAGGGAAACCACCTGCTCCCGGCTCTTTTTGTCGTGACCCACGGTCGCCTTTGCGGCGGCGAGATCTGCGACAGCCTGGAGCGACAATACGGTGCCGAAATGCGACCTCCCGACCTTTTCATTCGTTCATAACAGCGGTGCCTATCAGATTGCCCTGTCGATCCACATTGTCAAAGTGCCCCGTAATCACAGTATCGGATCTGCTAGTGACTCCGCATAATATGATACAGTTATGTTCTCGTGAGTTCCCTGTTACCGCAAAAAACAGCAAAGCTTCGAATTAAGGGTGAAAATGCGTTATCACAGCACCTTTTTCTCTTTCAGATATTTTGTCAGATTTACATTGTATTTCTAGTCTAGTCACAGTGAGTCGTATCCTAAAAACAGGGAGGCTTCCTTCACTGCTGCTCTATATCGAACGTCTCGTTTGTCAGGGGTATTCCTTATCATCCATCGACTGAAAACATTTAACAAATTAAGACTTCCGTAAAACGGTTTTCGCCATTCTGCCTTTAGACAACGTATGTCACCACGTTAAAAACTTCCGCCAATATCAAAGAAAGGAATATTTTGATCACAGTAAATGTGCTTGTCGTTTTTTTCCGGCAGCACTAATAGAACTGAAAACCCAACATGCCGCACAATAAAAACTAGGAGAGCATTTGCGAAAATGGGTACGGATATATGGGTAGCTAACGCACAACAAATTGGATAGAAATATAAGTCAAAGAATTTGGAACCTTGGCATTTTCCATGCCGTGCTTAATTCGTACATACACACATTTTTCAGTAGTTTTACAATAGCTCGACGGTAGTCAACTGTTATTCGCCAAGGTTTCAGAAAAATGCACTCGTAATTGTTCCCACAAATATCTTAATTCACCGCCTGATTCAGTTCAGTGGGCGATTGCCGTTTTGGTAAACTTTATTTTACAGTGTTTAGGTACCTAGAAATGGGAAATAACCCCTGGAAATACTAGACGAAACAGCTCTTCGAGCAAGAAGATAATAACAATGGAGGGATGGCCCAGAATTTGCTTACAATTCGTACACAAAGGTCATGGAGGAGGTACCTTTTCGGTTTTAACATCATAATTCAGATCCCTGTCTCTCGCACAAAATATATAGTTAAACGTATCGAACATATGCCGCACATTTTTCTCTTTCCACTAGTAGCGGAGCGTGGTTTATACACAATTAAGTCAGTAGGTAGCCTGGGTCGGCACAAACCTCGGAATGAAATAGTTCGTTACTTATATTGCCTATACCGGATCCTGCGTTAGGGTTCTGTTGCAATAAGATAGAATGCCTATCCCACACTGCACTGGGTTTATTTCGAAGACGCTTGGAGCAGCTTGTGGCCCAAGTCCACCACCACTTTGTGAAAGGTTTACCCAAAACTTCAGTTCTCCACCTTAACACGCACAGATTCTCCTCTCAGCTGAATTCTTGTCTAGTTTGAAGTCAATTCCAAGGCAGTTGGGCTTACAGAGAGCATACGACTGACCTGACGACCAGGAAAGTCGGCACCAAATCACCATGGAAAGCAACAAAACATAGAAATAACTCCTCCCAATTCCTACCACCCGCACATAACTTACCTGGGAGCGGTTCGGAGCGAGTGCCGAGATGCCCGACCAGTCACCGGATATCTTCTTTCACCGGAAACGCCAGCAATTGGCGGCGACACGTCGTCTCGGACGGTCCTGATGCTCGCTGGTCACCCTGCAGCCCGTCACCCCAGAACGCGCCTCCAACGCTCACTATGCTCGCGCGGTGCGGGCCCGACGGTCGGCGCCCCCACCTATTGTGAGTCGAACAGTACTGGCGGCCTCCAGGGCCCGCCGCGCCGCCGCCGCGCCGCGCAAGACGCTCTCCGCTGACGTCACGCCATTGTTGGCCAATCAGGTGGCGCACCGTACGCCGCTCGGCCAATCACAATGTCGTCTTGAAGACAATAGGTTTGACGCCGTCCAATGAGAACAACAAGTGGCGAACCATTGTTGTCGTCGGGTGAGTGTATTGTCCATTGTGGGCTGGCGGGCCGGCGGCCTGTGTGGGATGGTTCCGATGCGGACCGGCGGGGGAGTGGCTCTCAGGTAACAATGGGACGGGCTAGCCAGGCCGGCCCCTCCCACCGGCGCTACCACAACAGGCTGGGTGCCCGGCGTGACCGGTCGGTCGTCAACTGTGAGCTCGGTCACGGGCCAGGGCAGGCGGCCACCTCTGCTGACAGCTGGCACCCAGCCAGCCGCCCGCCGCCGCCCGCTGAACGCCGCGATTCGGCCAAAATAGTGATAATTAACTTGACAATCGCTGAACACTATAGTGCTGGAGTCGGGCCAACCCAGTCGCCGAGCGTGCTGAACTGGTTGTCTGGCCGGATTAGTCTCACCTTGATGAGTGGATGTTTACCTGCATAGGATGTGTTGTCAATTGGAGGTACTGGATTTCATGCATATACAGGCGCTGTATTTACTGTAGGGCGTGGGGATCGAAAACGAACCTTCCCTCATATTTTGTCAGCTGTCCAAGAGGATCTTCATTTCTTATTCGTGAGCAGCTTGTCTTGAGAAAGCGTTTCAGCTCATCTTTAGCTCTTGACACGTCCTTAATTCCGCAACCGCAACACTTAATCTGATGGTGCATAGCCACCGCCCTGGGCCTGGGGCGTCTGTCGGGTCGTGTATCTTCGGCTCCTCTCCTGGAACTCGATGTTTCGTCCAAACCATCAATCCTGATGTCAGCCCTCCAGGCCCCAAGTTGCATACAGCACCTTCGAAATTCCTTGAGCCGTAGTCTCCTGGCTGTTTTCCGGTTAATCACACCCTTGCGCATGTGCAGGATTTTAACAAAACTTGCAGACCGGGTCATTAATATGTTGCCACATTCTCACAGGGCTCAATATATTTCTAGTCGTGTATCTAGTAGGGTAACAAGTACGGAATTCCCAGGGTGCTGCAAACTGGCTGGGCCTTTTGTAAACTGCCCCGAATACTGACCATTCTCAAAATGCACGGGCAGCTTAGAAGTTGCCCGGATTATTGGATCGCTTGCAAGCTGACCGGCTTCCTGGGCAGAACTGCGTTAGCACTAACTTGAAAAAAGTCCAGGCAGTTTGCAAAATTCCCGAAGGCCTTTCCAGCACCTAGCAATTAATCACCCCCAGCCCTTCTGAGCATCTCGGCTTATGAAAGCAGCTGAACTCCTGCCTGGCAACGAAAGGCTGTACCTATACTTTTTCGACGTGTTTAGCTACCTTAACACCCGCACTGGAGAGGCGTCTGGCACTAAAGCGCACTGGAAAGCGAAGTACTGGCAGAGCCCCTGAGATCTAAAATCCAAGACACATAGAAAAACTCCCGTTTGGTGGCGTGTGGGGGCTATCATAATCTACATCATGGGTAACTTTCATTGGCATGGGTCTTTAAGGCCTTTAAGGTCTTTAGGTCTTAAACCTTATCTTTAAGGCCAAACGAGGTCATAGATGTCAAATATTGACCGTGCTGGAAAAGTATTGGGAAATGCCTTAATTATGCAAGTACAATTTGGGAACATTCTAAAAGCGGACAAAGTACATGAGGGAAAAGTACCAAAGAATCTTTCCTGAAATTTTGGAGGTCAAGTGCATTAGAGGCCATTGACCTATGGTGTCACAATATGGTTATAATCTCTATAATACCTATGCACTATGACTAGGACTATAGTAACGGTTGGGCGGGAAATTCAGATTGACCTTGACCCATAAACATTGACCTTGACTTTTGACCACGACTTTTACATTGAGTTATCTCATCTATGACGGCATAGCATGATATACCTCATAGTGGGTAAGGCTTTTTGATCGGAAGCACTGAGGTCAATGACCTTAAAAATGATGGTATGACCTTGGCCCGTGACCTTTGACCTTGCCCTTCAGATGAGGTGACTGGCATCTTATCGCTTATATGGCGTTAGGAAGTCACCACTTGATCTCCAATGCAGGTGAACTGCTGCCACCGCGCGATTGAGGCGATCTCAAAATACAGGTCTGACGTTGAAAGCCTATTAGTAAAAATTTCTGCGGATTTTCGATTTTTCCCAATCAATGAGCCATTAAAAGCTCCCAAATGTGACTGAGTAGCGTTTTTTTCTGCTATGAGCGGTTCTCCGTCCACCTTGGCAAATAGGTGAGGGAAGGGGGGCTTCCAGTCTTCCCCTCCCTCAATTACGTGTGTTAACTCAGCAAAGGATGTTTAACTTTCTTACCCTAAAAGCCTTCAATAGAGACACTTGAGTGGCAAAGATGGATTAGTGACCAGGGCTCCTGCCACGGATTTTGTTTTACTGGGGCGGGGGTGCGGGGGGATGGGAACAGACCTGGAGACGACTGGGGAATTTGGGGCAAGGACAAAACTGAATTAATATCTAGGAGAGTGCTAGAGAGACACCTTTCTGGGAATAATTTAGCCCGTATTTGTGGAAGGTCAAGTTGATATTCAAAGGAAATGACAAGGCAATCGATAGCATTTTGTAAACCCCTTTGTGCTGCAATATTTTCCTCTAGAACTAATTTGAATTACATTTCACGGGGGAAGTATTTCTGTCCCCATTTTATGTCATATGATATGGATAGGGGTGGAGATAAAGCAGCGTCTGGTATTTAGACAAAGGTGATATTGACCTCCTCACACAAAGATAACTAATATAAAAGGATAAGGGAACATGTTGGTTAAAATCTATAACATTTGGAAAGTAACTTTTCGTCAGACGGAATGCATTCAATAAATAGTTGTTTCGAGTCTTCCTTGCCGTCAGACAGAATAAATGCCATAAAATATGAAATTTGCTGACCTTGTTCGATTTGATGACGTATCGCACCCGCTATATCATACATGTCAACAAACAAGTCCTTATTCGAGCTGGCGACGAGTCGTTTTCAAAAAAAAAATATAATTTACAGAAGAAGTCATTCTTATCATGTCATTCTTTTATCCTTTTATCTTGGTGAGAGGAGACCATAAAACAACCACCTTTACCTACCTAAGCATGCCTCTCATTCAAATAGTTAAAACATTTTAAACACGTCTAATTGAAGACTAATTTCAGGCGTTTCAAGCGTTGGATCATTTAGTGTGCAGCTCAGCCAGAAACGACACTCATTTGCCGTATCGTAATGATTAATCGCTTAGGCCATGGTTATTCAAATAGTTTTTCAACGTGTCTCATTTAGCAGGCCACATTTTTTCCAAAATTTGACGAATGTGTGAAGAAAAAGCCCAACCAAATAAAATGGAAGTATTCGTCTCTTCTCCGCTACCATTGTTTGCCCACTCTCCCAAGTCACACAAAACAATCACTTATCTGTTTGAAGCTCTGAAACTCTCAGAATGCCTATTGTAGATAGGGTATCATCTAAAAATATGTAGTAAAGTGACTTATCGCTCTTAAAATATGGGTATTAGATAAAAAACCGAGCCTCATATAACAGAAATAACAAATTCGTTAAAACAGCTAGGGCCGCAAATACCCAAAAGATAAAACCTAGCACCCACCCGGTAAATCCAGCTCACTAAAGTTATCTGAAAAACAAAGAACGTCATTAAAAACGGACTGAAAGGAACAGCGTGGGCGTACAGTGCATTGTTATCGAGCCCTGGCTCCAGATTATAAATATGTTTTTGTCTGTTTTAATAACATTTTGGGCGGTATGCTGTATTTTAAGTGATATTATTTTGGCGATTGTTTTGCGTGCTTAGTTTTAGCTTTTGCTTTTGGACCCTTTTTGGTTTTAGCTTTTATAGGATTACTTGTTATTTTGTATACAGTTTACTCTTTTCCTTATATCTTTATTATGTCTTTATTCTTATCTCTTTTCTGTTTTAGAGTGACATATTATGTTAAGCCCCTTTTCTGTGCTGTTAAAATCGAAGCCCAAAGATGGTCACGCACTAATCGGACCAAGACTTGTTGAGTCGCGACTCAGAGTCGGAGTCGACTCTGAGTCGGCTCAAATTTTCCTTGAGTCAGAGTTGAGTCGATTCACTTCCAGATTTGGATTGAGTCTGAGTTGACTCAAGTGTTCGACCAGTTGAGTCGAGTCAGAAATCGGAGTCAGCCTCTGAGCTGTGAGTCAGGAGTTGAGGCAACTCAACACTCTATTTCTTAACCCCCCACCGGCCGCCACCTCCCCCACGGGGGCCACGATGGCCCCCCAACCCGAAAATATGGGCGTTAGCGCAAATCGCGAAGTGCAATAGAAAGCTGCGAATCAGTAAGAAATTACTCACATGTTTTAGTGCTCAGGTCAATGGTTTGACCTCCAGAGGTCAAATTAGGTCAAGATCGGCTATTTTCACCAAATATGCAATGATTAACAAACGGCATAACTCTATGTCATTAGAGCTATTGAGATCTGGTAAAGTACATTTGATAGCAAATTGCCAGTACTTTTCCACTATGTGAACGAAAGACCCCCACCAGTGGTTTGACCTCCAGAGGTCACCTCGGACCTAATATGACCTGAGGTCACGAAAGGTCAAAAGTGACCTGCCGTATATCAAATGAAAGCCAGACAAGACAAACACGATGGTGTTTGTTTTACTGCTCTAGCTTAATTAAGTTAAAAGTTATTGTCAAAATACTGTTTTGACCTCTGGACATTGATGACCTTGGAAAAGTCAAAGCAAATATGACCCCTGGGATCCGGAAAGTGTGCCCAAAAACGCTGTTCTGAGCAGTCTGAGTATTTGCAATCATTTTTGTGGCTTTTATATCATGAAATAGCTTTCCCCATGCTTTCCAATCGAAAGGTCGCCTCGTGACCTGACCTCAGGGCACGAAATCGAAAAATCCCGGATATACACCTGTAGACCCTGGAGGGGTCATGAAGTGTAGGAAGATTCAAATCGATCGACTTTGAAATGTAGCTCTTACAGAGCTCTAAAGTTGAAGTAGGTGACCTTGGTTGACCTAGTCTGGTGACCTGACCTTGGGTGACCCGGGTAAAAATTTCAGGATGATTGAAAATGATGCAGGAGAGGTAGAGCCCTCAATCGCGGTGCTGCGCCTCGTCGTTTTCTGCTATTCCGAAAAACCTTAGGGGCCATCGATGGCCCCCGGTGGGCGAGGGTTAACATATGTGATCACATGGCTGACACTTAAAAAATTTTCATGATTAATTTTGAAGACTTCATATTGAAATTCGCTAATAGTAGGTAATTTATCATTTTCATGTCCCCACTAGACTCATCCCGAGATCAGTCATTAACAGCCATAAATTGTGTAAAATGTACAGTTTCAAAATCACACACAATTGCTACTTATTTTCCATTTAATCTTAGCAATAGCATGCAAAATCATACAGAAAAACGTGATTTGGCACGCATTCTGACATTGTTTACTTTGAGGGTGCACACTAGACAAAGTCATAAGCTGACAATCATGCAATAATTCACTCTTAGGAAGCCACATCTTTATTTTCTATTTTCCTGCTTTGGTTGACTGAAAAAGTAATATAAGCGCCAGATAGAGGATACTAAAAATCTTGTTTTCCACATAAGCCTTGAAATGGGTCAAAATGGAAACAGAGAGCCTCAAGTAGCTGTTTTTCAAAAGTACTTTCTTGATTGGTCATGGTTTGAGCACATCACCAGGTAGATAAATAATATCAACATTGACGACACAGCACTGTACCTACAGTCCCCTGTATACGGAAAATAAGACATAGCCCTATCCCTGGCATTCCCTACACATCAAGTCTCTCACAAACCACCACTCTTTAAATTATGTTGATGATTATTTACCTATTTACCACAGCCCGCCCACTGCACAACATACCACTGCAGCTTCGCCATCACAAGATACCTTTACCCCTGCCTTTACCTAAAGGAACGTTCAAGAGGGATTCCTTTACGCCCACGTGACGTCGCATGGACGTGGAGGAATTCCTTCACTATTGGGCCGTGTGTCAAAATGCTACTGATGGCATTGCCCGCTTACGAATTTGTGAGAATACAAACCAATCAAGTTTATCCAAAATGCAATGAATATGCCTTTAGTCTTAGATTATGGGCCTCTTTTTGCAAAAATTTGGATATTTAATCTTTTAATTTCCCAATGTTATATGCTACAAAGTGTGACATCACACAAGCCATGCGCGCCACGCCTCTCAAAAAAACCATTATTGTGCGCCATAATTTGTTAGCATTTCTTTATTTTGTAGCCTGACTTTAGCCTGAGGGTAGGATGATTTTCTTAGTTTTTGAACGTCGCGTGCCTTTAAAGTGCTATTTATCTTCATCTTTTGTGTCATTGGAGGTTAGGTTTGCGTAATGTCTTTAGTGCGCCATCTACAGTATTCACTAAAGCTTTTTCGGGAGGAGGATGAGGAGGAGGCGATTGTTCATTGCTTGTTTTGTTTTTTTATTGAGGTGGTGCAGCACGGGGGCGTCGTCGGGTCGACTCAGCGTGGTATTTATTGCGAAGCTTAATTTGTCACAGGATTGTTCAGAATGCACTGGGGCAGGAATTGCCACTCAAAATGTCAAATTTTCAAGCATTGAGTCCTGTTCTTTGTGTTTGTAACCTCGCTTATTTCCTCAATTTTGACTAGTCATGAAGGACATACCTTCAAAATGAAAAGCCCTCAGACCCTTCACCTCACTCACATGTTCGCATTTAGCACCTTTCTTCATTCGTATGCAGACATAATTCATGTCATGAGTAATGCATTGCAATTGGCATTTTATGGAAAGAAATATGCAGTTATAAAATAGTTAATCCCATGATTAAATGTACTGGAATGTGTTTACTATGAAAGCAAATGTACATATTTGATGTACATACTTGTCCACCATTCTGAGTCTGAGTCGACTCTCACTCAGTGTTTATTTGAGTCAGAGTTGAGTCGACTCACTTTTGGATTTGAGCTGAGTCGAGTCGGCTCACCATTTTCAACACATCGAGTCGAGTCAGAATCAGAGTCAGCTTTAAGGCTGTGAGTCAGAGTTGAGTCGACTAAAAAAAATTTGAGTCATCAACAAGTCTGATCCGACCCAGTTAAAAAAACACACTAGCGCCTTTAGTATAAATTGTGCTGGTTCTTTTTGAAATACCAACATACCAGTTTTCAAAATAAAAATTCCAAAATAAGCCATACGCTACTCAGGACTAGCATTGATCTTGTGCCGTAACCGTAGGCGTCTTAGACGTGAAATTTAAAGTACATACTCGAAACAAGGTCAGGAATAAGACGTGCTGAGCACAGTGGTGCTGCTTCCATCATTTTTCATTGAGGTAAAAACAACCCTGCGAGGGAACTGTATGAACTTTTTAGTCCGGTGATATCTCAAAGTGATATTCAGATTCAGATTCAGATGTATTCACTCAAGTGTCCACACTGATGTGGCTATTCACGATGTGGCTATTCACGATGACACGTCGCGTTGTAAAACTTGACAAATTTGTACAAAATGCAACTCTAAATGGTATTGTCCTGTCAAAGTCTAACTCGTTAAAAAAACTCGACACCGCGATAACATAGTCGTCGTCTGCCCGCTTCTGTCCTGATGCGTGGTAGAGTCAGTTGGTTTGATCGTCGTGTGCCATATCCGTGTGCAGCGGTCACTCTTATTCCGATAATGTCCAAGTCATTGATAGCCCTGCTTGCTCATTCTGTGGACGAACTGATACTCTGGAGCACTTCTTTAATGAATGCACCAATGTGTGTCATTAGGGTCGTTACAAAAACCTTTTTTTACTTTTCAGACTCGAACCTACTTTTTTCCCATTATATATTCAATTCTGATTATAATGAGTTACATTCCAAGCATCTGCGACAACGAAAAAGATCGCCTCAAAACGGTTAAATATTTCATGTTTCCGGCGCGATTCGCCGCCCGGCGTTGCAGTCTCCCATTGTTAAATTATAATGAAAGGGGTGCATAACCTCCCAGTAAACACAGCGTGGCACGTCCGTGCGTATAAGAGAGGTAGATGGGATTTAACCTGCAGGCATTTACTTGTCAGATGTATTTGCAGCGCAATACAAATACATGCTATTCCACAAAATACCTGAAATTAGATTGTTCAGCACCCTAGTACTCTAAATCCCAACAGAACAGGAATGCCTTCCGGAGGCGAACCTTTCTCTGGCAACATTCGTTGGAGAACGTCGTTGGGGCAGGTGCTTCTCCCTATTCTCCTGTGAACTATTTAAGAGCTCTGATACTGCTAGAAGAAGACCCTGCTACATATTTTTACCCTTTGGATGGCTCACGAAATCTTCCAGCAGCTTTACACCACGTTTTGTGGGACCGTACAAAACAGTAAGTTCTGGAATACCCTGAAACAGGGTAGAAGCTTTACCAGTCACCAGCTTCTCAACGGAGCCATTTCATGTCAGAATCTTTCAGATTCAGGCGCTCGAATATCAGCCAGCTTTCAGGAATCACAAATCGGCAGAGGTTTGGTACCGAGCCGAGCTCTTCATAGCCTCTGTCGGAAACTTTAGCCTACCCAACTGAAAGGTGGATGGTTTTGCTGTTTAGGCCAGGTACCGTGTCAAGGGCGGACGCAGACCCGAGTTTTGGGTGGGGGCTAAACCCATGTCTGCCTCTCTTCCTGGGGGGGGGTGGGAGCGAATATTTTTTTGCTCTACAGACCTAGTGTTAACACCTTTTTCAGTGCTCGACAGACCTAGTATAAGTTACCTCTCCAAGTACCTACATAATCGCTCTCGGGGGGGGTGGGAGCGAAGATTTTTTTGCGCTACAGACCTAGTGTAAACACCTTTTTTCGAAAAATTTCCGGCGTTTGGGGGCCAAAAGATAGTTTGCCCCCCTCCAGCGCTTGGGGAGGCCATGGCCGGAATGGCCCCCTTGCTTCCGCCAATGTACTGTGTCACTGCCTTTTTACCTCCAGCATTGTGATTCTTATTTGCGAGGCAGATTATAACTTTCTGGTCATAAATAACAATTGTGTTTGCACATCGACTTCACCGCCTCTACACAATACCGGAGTATTTTTAATCGAAGACCTATCAGGAAACATTCCTTGATCATCAGGCCCGGCTAGTGTTTTGGTTCTGGAAGACATGCCAGCTCTGCTTTCCTAGAAAAGATAATCACGAATTGCGCAAGCTGGTTTACGTGTGGCTGTCAGGAAAGGTTGCCTGCAACAAATAGCTGTTTAGAAGACCCGGAGCCCACCAGCGAGCCATGTTCATGGAATATAGGACATTTATGGCACAAAGTGCGTGCTATTACGGAGTCAGATTCCGTTCATCATTCCAGAAGATACTTAAAGACTGAATGTTATAATTTTTGGAGTTTAACAACGCATCAACTGCTCAGGTCATATGGCATCAGAGGCGAGAGGGAAAGAATTAGCTTGGGCTAGAGCAGGGTGCCAGATTCTGCCTCTGGGTGGGCTCGAACCCCCGACACCCAGCACAAACAGAATGCCATTGGCTGAGCCGAGCGCAAACGCTAACCGACTTAGCCACTCAGACCCCGAAAGAGTCGCAGCTCTCCTTGTAAGTGGTTCTAAACCATGCATTTGGGTTCATCCGTCGCGGATAGTCAGCTTTAGAGCCTTCTATGAGCCTCAAATCTATCCATAAAATGCAGTGTAGTGCTTTCATTAAGTTGATATAGAAATCGCCCTGAATGTGCTGAAGTCAATTTGCCATCAGCTGTGGTATCTGTGCACAGAAAGTTATATTCTGTCCCGCTGGTGAGAACTACCATCTTGTAGGTAAGGAGCCAGTCGCAAAACAATTAGCCAAAACAGCAAACAATTCACATTTGACTAGGGCAAGCTTAACCCTTGCCCCGCTGGCGGGTACGAGCCACCTTCGCCCTGGTGGGGGGGCTAAAAAAGACCCCCACGATCTCAAAAATTAAGAGAGCTAGAAAAAACGCAAAACGGCAATCGAAATCTCTTCGAAAATGATATCAAAAACACTTAGGTCATTTGTCTTGTCAGGTCAATATCAAGGTCACCAGAGGTCAAAATAGGTCAAAATCGCTAATATGAGGTGTACTTAAAAAAACCTCATATATCTCAGAAATTATGATAGCTAGAATCATTTTTCTAACACCATTTGAAAGCTCTTGAGATGCGCTTTCATTAGAACGTCGTTCATTTTCGTGTCAGGTCAAAGCCTAGGGAGCTACAGGTCACTGAATATTGGGCATAGTCTTGGGAATGTCCATAGCCACCCATGCATAAGGGCGTTTACTTTTTCGCTATTAGCTTCCACACCAAACAAGATACAGCCATAGTTTATGCACCATTACAATCCTCTCGTCAATACGAATCGAATGATATATGATATTGCTATGCCAGGTCAAATTTAAGAATTTGACCTGAACCAGGTCAATGGTCTGACCCAACTTGACCTGGCATAGTCATGACGTATATCATTTTATTTCCAGTGACTACACAAACACTTCGGTGACAAAATAAAAGCTCTATCTTAGTTTATTCAAAATTTATAGAGAATAACACAAAAAAATGTTTATTTAACCTAAGGTGACCTTTTAAAGGTCACAAGTCAAAATGTTTGGCATCAACTTCAGAAATGGGCTAAGAGCAGGTCGTAACCGATGTTTAAAGTTGATTCCATCCATACTTACTGAGAAAAGCTCATTTCGTGATTTTCCCCATGTATTTACAATGGGGAGGTCATGCTCTGCACATGACCTTAGGTCACCAATATAAAAAAATCCCGGAACAAATTTTGTAGCTCCTGGTGAGCCAAATATGTGGTATGAGTTTGAACTTGGTCGATTAACCCTTCTTTTAGTTATGCGGTCCTAAGCATTTTTTAGGTGAGGTCACTTCACCTGGCCTGGTGACCTGACCTGATACGACCTTGAGCTGAAATTTTCAGGAAAGATGTAAAAATGATGAAGGAACAGCTAAACTAAGTTTGGCGGCGCTGCGCGCCGCCGTTTTTTGGTCGCTTTGGAAAAACCCGAGGGGGGTCTAAAAAGACCCCCACCCGGGCGAAGGTTAAGATTCCGATAGAGGCTATGAAGAGCTCGGTGAATGCTCGGTACTAATCCTTAGCCAGCTTGTCACTCCTGACAGCTGGCTGGTATTCGATTGCCTGAATCTGAAATATTCTGACCAGAAATGGCTCCGTTAAAAAACTGGTGACTGCTATAGAGTGCTATACCTTCTCCTGTTTCAAGGTATTCCAGAACTTAATGTCTTGAACGATCCCACAGAACGTGGTGTGAAGCTGGTGGAAGATTTCGTGAGCCATCCAAAGGGTAAAAATATCCAAAGGGTCTTCTTCTAGCAGTATCAGAGCACTTAAATAGTTCGCAAGAGAATAGGGAGAAGCACCTGCCCCAACGACGTTTTCCAACGAATGTTGCCAGAGAAAGGTTCGCCTCCGGAAGGCATTCCTGTTCTGTCGGGATTTAGAGTACTAGGGTGCTGAACCATTTAATTCCAGGTCCATGTGGAATACCATGTATTTGTATTGCGCTGCAAATACATCTGAAAAGTAAATGCCTGCATGTTAAATCCCATCTACCGCTCTTATACGCAAGCACATGCCACGCTGTCTTTACTGGTAGGTTATGCACCCCTTTCATCCCGATTTAACAAGGGGAGACTGTAACGCCGGGCGGCCAATCGTGCCTAAAACGTGAAATCTTTAACCGTTTTGAGGCGATTTTTCCCGTTGTCGTAGGTGCTTGGAATGTGGCTCATTGAAATCAGAATTGAATATATAATGGGACAAAAGTGGGTTCGAGTCTGAAAAGTAAAAAGTTTTTTTTTAACGACCCTAGTGTGTCATTTATGGAAGGAGTAGTTCCAAGTACTAGGTATACGCTGCAATAACCCTACAAGCGCCTGTCTATTTGGCTTAGTAGAAGAAACGGATGCAAAAAACGCAATAATTCTAATAGTGAAACAGTATATCACAACTATGAAATTATCAAACCCTCCATCAGCACCAAACTATACGGGAGTCGTTGCATGTATAATACGGCACATTGCAAAGGAAAAAGTAATAGCAGTAAGGAATCATCAAGTGGAAATGTTTGTAAGAAAATTGAGTGACTCAATCAATCTAATTCAACTATGATCCGAATAGGCTCACGTACGTAATGCAGCTCAATGCTCTGCAAAATTGAAAACCGTAAATGATGATTAGTTTGAATGGGATACTTGATCCCCCGTGCCGTGCGGTGGCAGCTTAGGAGTAGCGGTGGGGTGGGTTTGCGAGGGCAGGGTGTGGGTTTCAGTGTTTCAGCCTTTGTCGGTGATGCGTTCACTGTGTTGATGCTCGTACCAGGGTGTGCACGTTCAGCCGAGGCACCATTAAGGCACCATTAATCCAACAACCTTTTCTATGTTGATGCGAGTGCCACTGTTGTTACAGCTGAGTGTTACTGATAAGTTTAGCGCTTAGAAAATGCCTTAATCTGGCCGTTCGTGAAGTATTGTGCAGAGATATTGACGATGAATTTGGCAAATACAGGGCAGCAGCCGTCACCTGAAAAAATCGATAATGTTGGCAATGGACGGCGCCTGCCCCTACTCCATGGTCTGGTACATTGCACATAGATTGCGATATTGCACTAGCAGCTTTGTATTGAGCCATCGCCGTTCAGTAAGTACTGGGATACATGGTCACCTCTCCACTTGCCGGTCAACGCCCTCGCTCCAAAGTTGATAATTGTTTGTATTCGTCGGGTTTGCGTAACATTACAGGAGCCGTAAATGCCGATACAATACCGCACCATCACGAGACCTTGAACAAGACATCACGAGGCCTGGTACAATTTGCGCCAAATATCGTCTTAGTAGGGGAAAGTGGGGGGTCATGGACACCGTGGGTAAGATGGACACCCCCTGTTTGGGACGAACTGACAGCGCCACGACCGGCAAAAGCGTGTAATACGCTTTCTTTTAGCGCGCGTCGGTCGCAGAGCAACGTTGGGTCCAGTGAGTTTTTTTAGGTTTTATGCAATTTTCAAAAAAGTAAAAACTGCAACTCATGTGTTATTTTCACAATCGAATTCGTAAGGCCATGACATGGATGTTTCTATAGATACTTTGTTGGTATTACGTAATATGGCTCTTCAAGATGTTACATTTTGTTCACCGCAGGCGCTGACAGTGTAATCACAATGGCGTCCGATTCATGTCCAAGTTTGTTTAGGAAGAGCAAAGTGGGGTAAGACGGACACCACGTGTGGGGCAAGATGGACATGGTTTCCATGTTACCCCGCACAACAGCATATTTGAGTTTATATAGTACAAGCCTAAATAAATACATTTATCAAGGGTTTTGGGGTCCAGCGATACACCTGAGTGGAGGCGGATTTGGCTGATGGTATGGGGGGATAGAGACATAGGGCCCGAAATACTGGAGAACATAAATTAAATTTGGGGGTCATCTAGGGTCAGGTGTAACCCTCGACCCGGAGCGCCCCCTCAAATGGTCACGGTGTCCCCCTGGGAAATTGATGGGCTCCCTAAAGTGTCGCTTCCAACCCCTCCCCTCAGGAGCGGGGAGGGGCGGTCTTAGCCCTGTGAGAGGATTTGGCGCCCACCTGATCGGTTTTGCGTTCCAAAAGTGGCATCCCTGGCAGGCGCGCATCCAGGATTTTTATTTGGGGGGGCGGCTGACGAGAGGGGGCAGCAGGCTGATGGAGGGGGGCGGCATTTTGCCTCGGGGGGCGCACTTGTTCACCCAAAGGGCGGCCAATTTTCGCATCCGGGGGGGTGAAAGCGGTGAGTTGTTTGTTCTACAGAACTATAGTAAATTGTTTTAGGGGGCGGTGTGTTGGGTGCAGTGGCAGAAGTCAGTGTAGAGGGGCAGCATGTTGGGTGCAGATACGGCAGTCAGTCTAGCACTGTCTCTAAAAGTCAGGTGAAGGCTCATCCTTCCCCTCGATGGGCGCCTTCGGCGCCCCACATGGATGGGGCACTGGGGCAGGCACTTTGGAGCCAAAGCGTTTGGGGCGGCCGGGCCCGCATCTCCCCCTGGGTGCACGTCCGCCCCCTGACCCGGATGGCCCTCCCCCTCCCGACAGAGTGCCCCGCTCCCTGATCATCGATCCTGCATCAACCTATGCACAGTTCCACGACAGCCCTTGATACTTTAATCCTCTGTCATAAAAAATCAGAAAAGGCATAACCCCCTTTAACCCTTTGACGGAAAAGTAAGAAAATGCCCTCTTTCCCGCGGCGGACGACACTCGCCTAGTGAGTGAATGCAGATGGAAATGTTCAAGGTCTGGTTCGATCACTTTGTTCATCTTGTCCATCTTTCCCCATGGGGTGACCATGTTACCCCACTAGGTGGGGTGAAATGGACTTTTGCTGCTTTTTTCTAAATTTTACGCACATTTGAATATGATAATGACATACACATAGCTTCTTGCACAGTGGTAGATAAATGTCTGAGGTATCTCTACAGCAAAAATGGGAACGAAACAAACTCATTAAATCATCGAAAACTCACACCATCGTTACGGTGTCCGTGACCCCCACTTTCCCCTATGGTGTGCTGTCCCTGAGTGAGAACTATCAGTGTACCCGTGCACTTTCGTCTTACGGAGTCGATATGGGCTTGCAGGCTCGATATGGGTGACTGCTGGCAATGATCTCAGCGTTTGAGGAGTGACAAACGCAATACATAATTTGAGTTATCCCCGTGTTCAATTTCATCTGGTTGTGACAAAACCACTGGTACAAATTTGAAATTGCGTGCTCCATGCGATAAATAAGGCCCAAAAATTGGACTGTTAATTTTTTGGGGGCGGAGGGGGAGGGTATGTAGATCGTGTTTTGCGTCTCAAGGAGGCGAAAGTAGCTTAAACTATTTTAATCGACTAGATAAAGACTGTTGGACCACGAATCAGCATGGTCCACCTGGACCGTCCAGGTAAAATTCAATGGCGGCGCTTCCATAGAGGCACATTAGGCACTACCTAGCCATTTTTAAATGTCGAAGTTGGTATGTATTTTATGTCGAAAAAATCTAACCAGACTCCATGTTTAAGTTACAGAGAATATTCCTTTTTCGGATCATTGGGTCAAAGAGCCGATGATTTGCATCTCTGACAATCCACGTTCGCAGCTTTTACCGTCAACAAATGTGATATTAGGCACTTCGCAATTTCGCTGAATCTGCCTAACACCGTTGCAAACCTAACGTGTGCTTTTTGAATGACATCTCTAATACCTCATTCATTCGGACGCGAGTACTGGCTCGTAAAATCAGTAACCCAGGCTGGCCTTAACTGCTAGCACGTGCGATGCCGCGTCTTAGGATCTTGATTACAGGGGATTCATTTATTGACTTTCCTGTATTCGCGGATTTCTGGCCTTCTCTAGTGCGGGACAGTTTTTTGGTAATTATTAGCAAAATATTTAATTTGGGAAACCCGTATGAAGAACGTGAGTCATGGCACAAAATCTGGTGGATGGAATTTAAAAAATCTGTTCACAAATCGATCGTACAGCGAGAAATTCGACGTCATAAAAATGAAGTGCCGAGGCCGTCCTTGAAATGGGCAGCTCTCGTGAGTATCTTGTCCTTCCCGGCTTACTTACCTACCTACCTATCCTTCTTGAATCTTGTCTTGTACCTTCATATACTGCCACATAACCGTTTCCACAATCCCCGATATATATATATATATATATATATATATATATATATATATATATAAAAAATATATATAATATATATATATATATATATATAGATAATGATATTAAACATTTACACATAAATCTTATTTTTCTCATCGACTTGAGCTTGCCCCCTTTTCAGGCCGCCTGCTGCACCCGCCCCTGTCCAATATCAGGTAAAAAGCCTGGGCGACGTCCTTACCTCTAAACCAATCGTGCATAGGCTGTCATAATGTTCAAGCGCCACCACTGATAAAATGCATGAAATCTGGCTCGTAATTTTTGCTTTAGTGAATTAATTAAACAAGGCCCGAGCCATTTTTGGGGTGTTCTTTTGCCGAGTAAATTGGAAAGGAGAGAGAGAGAGAGAAGGAGATAGAAAAAGGGGAGTGAGAGAGAGAGAGAGTCGAAAAGGTGGCCTAGAATCTGTTGAACATCATTTACTCGGTGACATCTAGGGACGAAAGCAAAGTTCAGCGTGACGTATTTGTACTTTTACTGCATCCACGTGGTAAGCCTGCTAGAAATCCATATAAAATGTCAGGGGAAATTCACGAGTGGGTGATTTCAACCATCCCTGATAGATACTATTTTCAAAGAAGGATGGAATTGTTCCGATCCCAATATCAAACGGAAAATAGATTCAGGCTCTCATTGTTGTATTACGTCCGACCCCGTTCAAACCTACTGCCATCTGTCTGCTGACCGGCGTTGCCCTTGGACACTCCCGCACTGTGGTAACGTGTAGAGAGAACACGCATAACCGGGATTTCACGTTGGGTAGGATGACCATCAGAAGTCTTCTTACTGGTTGAAAACATTCCTGCATGTTTATGACTATATGTATGCCAGCAAAACAATTTTAAAATAGTTGTATCAAACAATGCAATAAGTTTGATGTTATCGTGTTAATGATGCCCCTCCCCCTTTTAATGAAATTTTTGGCTAGAAAGATATACTAAAAAAATATAGGAAAGGTTCGAACGGTAAGAGTATGAAGACCTGCTGTTATGTAACTAGGAGAAATAAAGGAAAAATGTATTTATCTAGAATGCACACCTGATTCTTGGATGCATGCGACTGTGTCAGAAGGACTGTACTTAACTCCGTCACGAACCTACCGAGATGGGCTGTTTGTTCTGGACCTTTACAAAAACTTTGGTGGCCACCAAACGACTTTGGTATTTGTTTTCCAGCCTACTGATAACGAGAATGGTTTTATTTAGATAGGTAATACATATCGCAACTAGCATGCCAGATGAAAGATAATATGGCTAATCCGTCTCCAGATATAATTCAACATTGTACCACGACGCTAATTTATTCTGCCAGCTGTTTGATAAAAAAGTTAAAACCCTTTCTTTCAGAAACATTGCAGAGCCACGGTCTGAACTTTTAAACTCATTTAGTAAACACAGGAACAATTTGACTCATGTTGGTCCCGAATGGCCCGATGCACTTAAATTGAAGATAATGCTTTCTAGACATAATTAAGCATAGTTTGTTTAACTCTAATTGGCGGCCCAACATCAAAGGGAACAAACAGAGGACTCAGGCGAGTGTGCGCTTTGTGCCTGCTCTCAGGCATGCCTGTGCGACCGCGCCACCCAGAGTTTTGCGCCACTCATTTCCCTTGATAACATGCCTGTCTGATTTTGCAAGGGAACTGAAATTATACTTCAACATTTTCGCCGATACAACTGTGACAGCGGCTGATTTTCAATTAGTCGAATGCCTCGGTCATGATTTTGAATTACCCCTGGGCTTCCCGGTGCCTTTGACCGACCAACTGGAAATCATTGTGAGCGAGGCAGTCTCGGATGTATTTTTACTTCAGAGTCAATGTTTGATTGAAGATGCGGTACCGAAAACCACAGCGTGGCTTCTGAAAGCACGCAAGCTTAAAGTCGTTTCGTTTTGCAGTCGATTCTGGTGCGTTTGAATTTGATGCGGGGTGCTGTGGCGCAGTGGTAGGTACGTTTGGCTTCCACGCCGCTGACCTGGGCTCAACTCCCGGGCGGGAATACTGAATAAGGACTTCCTGGTCCCCAATAGACCATCCTAACGCGTGAGGGTTGGCGACGCTGTATAACTCTGGCAGTTGGTGCGTCGTAAGGCCCTACGCTTCTTCTTTTTCATTTTCATATGACAATGTGACGCACAGATGCATGTTGGATGTAAGCATATAGTCTACAGAAAGGAATCCACGAAAACATCCAACCGACAAATAAATTAAGTTGTATGCATATTTTTAGTGCGCACCTTCATAACGAGAAAGGTTTCTCTTTATGGAATTGTTTATTAACGATGCTGTCCCAAACAATTTTTGTAGCGAAATTTGTTGTAGAATAAGTACCCAAAACCACTGGTAAATCCGCGCAATTAGGGTAACTAGGGTGGTTTGGGGGCCTGGGCAGCCCCATGGCCGTCGGGACTACGCAAAGCCCCGAATAGGTCATCGGCCACCATCATCACCCGGTCACCGTAAATGGTTCGGTGAAAGGGATAAAACGTGACATTGGAGAGCAAAAGTAACACAGTTATGTATTATCAACTGCTGCGCTTCTCAGCTCTCCACCCGCTTCTGACGTCCTCTCCTCGATCAAAAATTGTCCCACAATTGCAATTGTCACAATAAAGAAGGTATTTCCACGCTTCATTCCTGTTGCATTAAATCTGGGTTTGGCGGGCAGTGGCACAGTGACCAGTACCTGCGCTTTGCACGCAGCTGACCCGAATTCAAGAGTCGACGGAATCCCCAAGTGAAGAGCAATTTGATCCTCTGGAAAGCTTTCCAACGGGGCAATATTTGTTGATGCGATAAAAAATTGACAATTGGTAATTCGAGGAGGAGGCCTCCTAGCCCCTCAAAGAAAAATTATGTTATTATTGGGTTACTCTGCTTTTTATTCTTGACGATTAGAGCAACCAAAATTGTTATTTTCATTTTTTGTACACATTTGTCTCTTAACATCATTTTTACACGGCCAGGAGCACCGTTTCAAGACTGTGCGGTCGAGCCAGGTATGCCAGTCGGAACGCTGTAATCAGCTGAGTACAACCAGCTGGTGACAAAAAAAACTGGTATTTGCGACGCTTTGTCCCATTCACCAAAATAATGAGCTCAAAGAAGCAATCGTATAGCAACTATTCGAATGCAGTCAAGGAGTGGAACGAAAGGGTATTAACAGTTAGTATGTATGCATGCGACTAGATCCTTACTGAGACTCCTTGATCAGGAATTTGGCTTCGAGAAATGCGATATCCAAAGCTGATACTGGACTGCAGAGAAATGCAAAGTGGAGGCCGTCACCCCAACCGGCATGTAAACAACGGTGCACAGTGCAATGGCAGTGGTGCAAAAGTTTAGACGATAGAGGCGGATCCAGATTTCAAAGGCGGGACATGCCCTTCTATGGAGAAGTGTCGCCACACTGCAACCCAGCTCTCCTCTCCTCTCTCTCTCTCCTCTCTCTCTCTCTCTCTCTCTCTCCTCTCTCTCTCTCTCTCTCTCTCTATCTCTCTCTGAAATGTAGGTACATACTTTGCCCCAGGATGCAAGTAACGGCCCTCCCTGAACACGATCTTAGATTCCAAAGAAGGTTAACTTCTTATCCCTCCAACTCCATACACCTCCTTCATGGCGCTCCGACCCGAAATGCTGGCTCACGGACCGGGAATCACGGATATGCCTAGCGATATGGGTGGTGATAATTACGGGGAGTTTCAGAGTGTGCAGGAGAATCTTGTGGCTTTCCGGAAAGCTATCATGTGTTATCGCTTAAGCCGCAAAATCCCACCAGAGACCAGAAAACTTTTTGTTCAGGCCCTTGTGTTCCCACATATACAGTATTGTTTGACTGTGTGGGGAGGATGCAAAGCCACTCAAAAACATCGCGTCCAGAAAGTTTTAAATTTTGGCGCACGCATCGTAAAGGGACTGAGCAGGCGTGAGCCTGAGCACGTGACCCCAGCCCTGCAATCCTTGGGCTGGCCGACGTTTCCTGATTTGCTAAAGAAACGGGACATAAAAGTTATTAAAGACTGCTCTCCGACGACTCTGGAAGTGCACTGTCACGGTCAGTTTCACGTCGCTCCGAAATCTCTAGCCGGAGCACACGCGGGACTGACCGTGATATACTAGAACTCCCAAGGGTGCGAACGGAGCAAGCCAAGCATAGTTTTCGCTTCAGAGGGGTAGAAGCATGGAACAGTGGGATGAGAGAGAGCTAAGTATATGTATGGTGGGCATTTAGGAAAGAGGATAGGCTAAAATGAACTAGCGCATTTCTTTTAAAATTGTTGTCTACAACGGTCATGTTCTGTAAAGTATTGTGTGGTTTACGAAAGTGTGTGTTCCCTATGTGTGCTGTGTCCTTGTAATTGAGGGCTAAAAGCCATATCTTATGGAGACCTCAATATACATCTACATCTACATCAAAACCAGTCACAAATAAGGACGATAAGGGCTGGAGCGGGTCTAGGTTTTGGAATGGAGGGACTGACGCTTGACCTGCTGCTTAAATGTTTTAATGTGATAGAAACTAGCCACAAATAATTTTTTGATGGTTGGTAAATGAACTATTTGGATATTATGTTTCAATGATTTTGAGCACTGAGGAAAAAAAATACCTCAATGAAAATAAACTATTGTGTACGGAGTAGTGGAAACTTATAAGCTTGAGCAAACAGTAGAAAATAAGCCCTCGTCCAGTTGGGGGGTGTTTGAACACCCCGGTGGCAAGAAAAACGGCGGCACGAAGAGCCACCGCACTTGGCACACCTTACCATTGCTCAATTTCCCAACTTCCCCCAAATTTTAAGGTTGGGTCATCGCCGGTCAGGTCACCAGTGTAGGTCAAGTGACCTCATATCAGAATATTTTTAAGGTGGCATAAGTAAGAAATGGGTGATCTGTAAGATTGCAACTTATACCACACAATGGGCCCAAAACAAAGTTTATTCAGGAATTTTTTCATATTAATGCCTAAGGTCAAGTACCGACCATGACCTCTCCATTAAAAATACATGGGAAAACAGAAATTGGGCTGTATTTGTGTAGATACAGCTGAGAATACCTTCATATTATCCAAATCATAGTATCCTGGGCTCCTTTATAGGTTCATGCCGCAATTTTTGACCTGTAAGCTCAGAGAGGTCATTCGGGGTTACTAAAGCAGTTTTCAGACTTAGGTCAATAATTTTGCATGAAATGATGATACAGTTTTTAGTTTGATATTATTGCGTTTGGATTGCTATTGCGAGTCGATTGATATGCATATTGACTATGCTAGGGTAAAAATTTACCTTGACCTGATCTGAGGTCTGTTCATTTTTATGTTTTGACCTAGTATGGTCAGATTATACATCATTTGCTTCGCTGTGATGAGAGGAGGCGAATGGTGCCTAATAATGATTCTAGCTCAACTCTGTCAGATACTAGAGCCCAAAAACTCCACTCAAAATGCTACATTCTTTGACCTGTCATGACCTCAATATTGACCTGAGTCAAAAAGTGACTAGTATAGTTCCTACATGAATTTGTATGAGCTATCCACCAGCGTTCGCATTTTTTTCGCATAGGGGCCGAGTTCGAGGGGAGGGGTGCTCAAACACCTCCCACTAAGGCGAAGGTGGCTCGGAGGCCCACCGGGCCGCGGGTAAAGAAACTTCAATGAATGTGACGACGCAGAGATGGCCAGCAAAATTAATGAGAACAAATATTTGACAAATTTGAGGGCTATGACATGTTTAAGCTCCATAACACGACTATCGTTATAACTCGTAAGCATAAATCATAACCTTCACTTTTACATCCACTTTTTAACCGGGTGGGTTTTGAACTGGTTTTAGCAGCATGATCCAGGCTCCACTTACTTCCATTAGTGGACTCATCATAGCTGGATACCTTTTAGCTTTGTCTATGTTCTTATAAATTCTCTTAATAGGTACTTAGGTTAACTGCTGGGTTCTTGAGCATCTGCTCAGTGGCGGATCCAGGGTGGGGAAAAAGGGCATTTGCCTCCCCCAAAACAAAAAAGTTAGGGCAAAACTATGTTTTTGGGGGAAAACAATGTTTCCCCGCCCCAAAGCTTTCGAACTTGTGCCCCGGCTCCTTTGTGTTTATAAGCAAGGTTTTGGTGCTTTAACTGAACCAGTCAACTTCAGTCATTTTCAGTGTAAGCATTATACTTTGATCCTCGTGATATTTAAAACCGCCTTTGATTGAATGATCCTTGGATAGCAAAAGCAAGAATTTTATGGTCGCATCTTTTACTCCGTGGCGTTTTTTCGCCTTGGTTTTACCCCCCCATCCCTACCGACTAAATCCGCCCCTGCACCTGTTTCAGCATTGTCTTCTTTTTCTTTTACTTTCGGTATTGATCATTCTTGTGACCTTATTCTGTACATTTTAGGATTATTTTTTAATGTTATTATGAGACTTGTACATAATTGGTCGGACCCAAGTCCCATAAATTACCTCAAAAACTAGTCGCACCCCTAAGCCTGAAGCGTTAGCCAATTTAAACTAATGATGATGATAAAGATAATATCTACAATGTATTAACAAACAAATCACCAATCTCATCTAGCTTATAAGCTCAGAGCAAAAGGTGCTTGGATAAACTACACAGAACACGAAGCGTTTTGAAGATATCCCGGAAAACCATAAGGGGTGGGCGGGGGCCGTGACAGAAATAAGGTTAGAATAATGAGCTCGACTCGGGAAATACATAGGGTAAGGGCGGGTAAGAGTACGCAGGAGATAAGAGTACGCAGCAGCTGTTTTGGTTCCTTAGCAGCCACTGAGATGGTGGATACCCCGGTATAAAAAAGCAAGGTCAGTGCCTAGGCTGCAAAAAATTCAAGGTGCTCCTGTTCTTTCCGCGAGAGTACAGAGCAAAATAAGTCTCTGGGCACCCTTGATGTGATATTTCTTAACTAGGGTACCTTGTAGACCATGCTTCTGTTATCAAAAGTATTGTAATACGGTCTGTCATCAGTAAGAAAGCTGAGCTGGGACCTAACTGCAGGATCCGAGCTGACGCTTAAACGCCTGCCAACATGTTTATGAAGACTTTCTTCCCAAAGGAACATGTCTTGCAAGCGTACGCAGAATCCATTGTGCACGAGCGCGCATGCTTAAGAGATAGGAAAATTTAGTTTTCGCTCGGGACAGAGTCCGTAATTCATATTACGGACTCTGTTTATTAGTTTATTATTTTCTACGGGTTTCGCCGACTGGCTGTTTGACTAGAATTTCTGTTTAGGCCGGCTTCAGTTCCCGATTTGTCGCTCCCTGCCTGCTCCGGCTCTGGCTGGTTTTCGGCGGGACACGTGACACCATTGTGGTGGCTAACGTCACCCCGATCGCGCACAATACACGCCGAAACTGTAAATCAACACTCGTCTCGACCAGCATATACAAATGCTCCTCTAATGAGGCATCCAACCACCACGTCAATAGCCATTATTTCTGGAGAGAGCTTTGTGCTGGGCCCGTGCGAGTCTGGAGCGTCGTCGATCCCGGGCCGGACCAGGCTCGTCACCCATTATTCGATGCCACTTGAGCCGCAGCAATTATCGGCCGTGCCGGTCTCAACAATATCCCCTCAGTTCTACCTGCCTCGTGAACATCGCATCACCGCTCTCAGTGATCGCGCGGTCTAGAATTGCTCAAGCTTTTATTCAGGTATCGATTGTTCCATAATAATAATCATCACGATGACTTTTTGGGTCATAAATCCCGCTCACTGATCACGATTTCCAGTCGCAATGATGACTGCTGGGTAAGCTTTGCACCTATACATACTGCAACTCCTCACTAGCTGCGTTATGGTGATAAAACCCTGGAAACGTTGTCGAAAAACGTATGTTTAATTTAACTTTAATGGTGTGCTCCGTCCTAGAAGGGATACTGTGTGCCAAAATAATTAAGAAGAGCACGGGGGCAGCCCAACAAAAGCAGGAGAGAATGAGATAGCTGGGATGAGGAGCTGAATGTGAGGTAACACCAAAAGAGCTGTCTTGTCGGGCGACGGATGGCCGGGGTTCGGCAGAGCTCTAAACACTGGCAGTCTCTGAGCTGGCTGCTCCCTATGTATGGATTACACATAAATCACCTCCTGACAGCGCACCAAGAAAGGCAGCGCGCACTCCTATCGCCCGACAATAATTGCCTTTGAATGGGTTTATCTAGCCGCTAATGAATAGCTGCATGCAAGGATGCGGCGTGGCGTGGTGCGGCGGGGGCATCGGAGCGGCGCGGTGCGGCCTTTACGGCGCGGCGGCGGCGGCGGCGCGGCTGACAGGCCGTCACCCGGCGGGGACAGATCGGCGCGGGGGCCGATACGGCAGCACACCACTCTCTGGGCGGGGCACAGGGCCGCGGCCCCAGACGAGAGCAAGTATGTAATGCCAGGCACAGCGCGAATTGCGTGTGGTGTAACTGGGCGATGATGACCTGTCCTCTCCAAGGGAGATGGTGATAGCTGGTGCGTGCGATAGCTCAATCGAACCTGGGATACATGATGACATTTCTGGAGAATTAGTAGCGTTTTCATGCATTTGTCAGTTTTCATTTGCCAATGGGTCAAAAGAACTAGTTCCGTTTTTACTGAGGTGCTCACTAGGGAGATAGATTGCGTACTCGATACGTATGTTGTGGATGTTGAGGCGTGAACTGCTTAATTGTAGTGGTGAAAGTGCATACCCAATGCGTTTGTTTACACTTCCACCCTTAATCCTCGTCAGGCCGGGAAGAGGGGTTGATCCAATCTTCCTTTAACCTTTTCTGAACGGCAGAAAAACAGCTCTTTTTAGCCCCAAGGCTGCTCAGGAACAGGATATGGGAACCAAATTCAGTTTCACACATCTTGACAGCATTTCAACTCTGGGTTATTTCAGGTCAAGTAGACACGAGGTCATCCCCAGAGGCTTGCACGAGGTCTTAGCCATCTTTCTCGCCGCAATTGATCGAGGAACATGACACTTTGACACGGGGTAGTTTTAACCTAGGCTTCAGGCTTCAATGCACTTTCGTTCATCGCACCTGACCTCTCAAGCACTTGCATGGACTAGTGACCTCAGGTGACCTCAAGTAGCTCCGTCGACCTCATGTCAATATAACCGGTCTATAACAGTACGCCCAGTCTTTTGCTACCTTTGGCCTCGTCGTATGATCAGGAAATGGCCATGCGCATTTGGACCTGATACGTTAAACGAAGTGTCTAGCACTTGTCTTGGTGACTTTCTTATGTTTGACGATTTTAAGGTCAAACGAGGGCAAGACCTAGGTCGCCTAATTTTATAAAACCTTGGAAATTATTTATTGCCAGCAACTATGCTGTTATACACCTGGCAGTCTGCTGGCAAAAGGGCAACCAATGGCTGCATCGAATCCAAGAGTCAAACAAGGTCACTGACTTCAGATGACGTTCATCAGTGTAATCTATCGCACAAGGTTGTGCATGCATCAGTTCCCGAAAACCTGAATGAGCACTGGATGGTTTGTTGATCTCTGAACTTTCGAGGTTAGTCAAGGTCAGGCTCCTGAAATGATTCAATTTTACATGCAACAGTAGGTGCAGACAGGGTTGTATATTTTTTTAGTGAATGCTGGTGCCCAAATTTGAAACAATGTCAAAAACTTATCTATCGATAGGTGTTATTGCTGTGGATAATCTTGCTTGAATTTTTCTCTTTAAACGCGTCAATGCGACCTTAACAAGCCCCCTCGGGTTTAATATAAAAACTCCACCCTAAATTTATATTTTACAACTTTTAAAATTTTAAGTTAGTCATTCAGGTCAGGTCACCAGTAATAATACCACCTAAAAAAATTTAAATACAAATAATAACTTATATTAAACTAAAATAATATAGTTCTTACATATTTTTATTTTATTATACTAATAAACATACTTCATTAAATACATAAAATTTTTAAATAACTAAAATATAACATTTTTTTACATTAACTCTGGCTTTCTTTAATATATCATTTATATATTACAACATATAAATTTATTACTAAAGTAAATTATTATATTATTCGCTTAAATTATACAGTTCAATTTCTTATTTTTTAATTAATGAAAACTAAATTTAATTTATCCAACGCATTTTTACCTCTTTACCTAAATTACACAAAAATTTCAAATTTTTATAAATTAAACCCTTACTTTTTCACACTTTAATTATACCTAATATAATTTTAAAATGATATAATGTGATGAATGCGGTTTCTATGGACAGAAACAAACAAAGATGAGTCAAAACTAAACAAAATTATAAAACGCCGGTAAGAAAGGTCTCATAAAAAAACAGAAACAAACAATTAGCCCATTACACAAGAGACAAAATAGCAGCTACAAGGTAATATATGTACTACATGACTTAAAACTCTCCAAGGATATGCGGCTCACTTCCACGGACACGGCTAAATAGTATTTAAGCAGATGATATGAAAGCAAAAGTCTGAATGTCTGAATACAACAAAGACCGACAATACAGAAACTGGAAATCAAGAATGTTGCACTAGAACCTTGCACGCGAGAATTCCACGTGCTCTTTTCCCAGGGGGCCTACAAGTGCAAGGTCCTGTGGAACGAACTTAACACGCGCACTGACGGGGGCGGGTACCCGCCCCTCCCCCTCGGGTTTTTCGGTGATAGCAGAAAAACGGCGCGCGTAGCGCCGCCGTACTAGGCATACCTTTTCCCTAATCATTTTTACAACTTCTGTGAAAAATTTAAGGTTAGATCACTCAGGTCAGGTCACCAGTACAGGTCAAGTGACCTGACCTCAAAAAAAGTGTAAGATAGCATAAGTCGAAACAGGGTGAACTTATCCGATTGAAACTCATATCACATAATGGGCCCACCGAGTTCTTTAAAATATGTTCCGGTATTTTTTATGTCGATGACCTAAGGTCAGGTACGAGGCATGACCTCTCCATTGGAAATACATGGGAAAATGTTTTTACTGAATAACTCAGTAAAGGATGGTGATAGAGCGTTTATTTTAGCTTCATTAGACTCGCCTTGTCTTTTTGGTTCTAATGATATGCATTTTATATAATTTTACCTAGACCTGACCTTAGGTCAGGTCAAATCCTTCATTTGACCTAGCAAGGTCAAATTATATTTGATTCGATTCGGCTTGCTGCGAGGATTCATATAGTTCAAGTCGTTTTCCTCTATCTTTACTTGTTCAGATGCAATGGCCGAAAACCTTAATTTACATGTTATCCCTATGACGGCATGTTTTGACCTCTCGTGACCTTAAATGTGACCTGACAAAAAATGGTCTGAATATTTTCGATGGAGAGTGTGGGCTACCCAACGCAGTTTACCGTTTTTCGTTACCTACCGTGGTTCTTGAAATCTTAGGGGGCGGGTACCCGCCCCCTCGTCAAAGCGAAGGTGACTCAGACCCCCGTCAATGCGCGTGTTAAATCATCGCTGCAATCTCTGACGAAACGAATAAAAAGAAGAGGGAAATACTAAGAGGGCTTAAGTAAATACGGTGCTAACACCCCACCCTTTGAAGACTTCTGGGGCTTCAACATTTTCACCTGCAACTCTCTATCTCTTCTCTCAGTTCTCGTTCTGAGCCTACCATATTGCTCCCATTGTCGGATCTAATGTAAGTCACACTCTCCCTCCGTGCCTAAAAGCGCCTGAGCGCATTTATAGACGAGCTAGTCTCTAGACTAGCTCAGTCTAGACTAGCTTAGTCAAAAGACTCCGTCTGAGACTGACGTCCTTTCTAAAGGTAAGTCTGACATGATTTGCGTTGAAGGCTGCCCTTGAGTCTTCTTGCCGTGAAACATGGAGAGCGCACTCAGCGCACCTCCGAATTCTTATTAACAACCCAATAGTTTGA
The DNA here is from genome assembly GCA_034440635.1 of Lepas anatifera. NCBI lineage: Eukaryota > Metazoa > Arthropoda > Thecostraca > Lepadidae > Lepas > Lepas anatifera. The sequence goes on along the minus strand of JAOTON010002268.1, from coordinate 249,446 downwards.
TCGTAAGTACGCTAACACATGCTCTCTACCCGAGTGTCCCGCTTGCTCATGTGCTTCTCTGATTAATTATCAATTCGGTGATGTGCCCCTCCTTTGGCAAAATGACCTGATGCTTAGAAGAAGCACTTACATCAGCATTTTCCAAACGTCCACCCACTCTGAGTAATGTTTGTAAACAATATCGGAAACGAAACTTGTATAATAATCCAGGCATGGGCGCGAAAGCGGGGGACGGGGGACGCGTCCCCCTGCTGGCCAACCAGGGGGACGTCCCCCAAAATTTTTTGGTCAATCGTCATTAATGCTGTTAGGTACCGAATATGCTCAAAATTCGACTCCCCGGTCAGCACCAGCCCAGGTCCGTCCCCCATGAAAATTCCGTGGCGGCGCCCCTGCATCCAGGTCTACTTTTAGTCTCGGAGCAGCCTTCTTTTCAGACCCTCCGCTCTAGACTGAGCCTGTGTCCTATTGTTAAGGAATAAGCTGTTGTCCTTTAGAGACAACGGTACTTCGTAATGGCCATCCATAAATCTGATGTCATTTTCAGCTCTCTTTAGCATTTTTTCCTCAACAGAGAGGCCTGCATCGGATTGCCTGATTTGATCTTCGAATTCCTTGTTATACAAGGCAGCGAAATTTTCATGAATATCTCTATTTTTCACTCCAACTTGGATTTTATTCACTGACGCAGCTCCGGCAGCGGCGTGAACACGTCCATATCTTATAAAGTTCATATCCTGCATATTATATACGCAAGCCCCTCTGCAGTTGTTTGGCCTTTTTAACCCGCACCCCGGCGGGCCTCCGAGCCACCTTTCACCCTGGTGGGGGGTGTTTGAACACTCCCCCTTGAACTCGGCCCCTATGCGGGATAGAAGAAAACGCGAACGCTGGTGGATAGCTCATACCAATTCGTGAAGAAACTATATCCGTCACTTTTTGGCTCAGGTTAATATTGAGGTCATGACAGGTAGATGAAAGTGGGATTTTGAGTCAAGTTTTTTGGGCTCTAGCGTTTGACAGAATTGAGTTAAATCAATTTTTTAGGTACCGTTCACTTCCTCTCATCACCACAAAGCGAATAGTCTATAATATGACCATACCAGGTAAAAAAGACCTGACCTCAGGTCAGGTCAAGGTCACTTTTTCACGTAGCATAGACAATATGCATATCGAGCGACTTGCAATAGCAATCTGATAAAAAAATAAATCTGAGCAATCTGAGCAATGATATAAAAATAAAATATGTATCATCATTTCATTCAAAGTTATTGACATAAGTCTGAAAACTGCTTAAATAACCCCAAATGACCTCTAAGAGGTCAAAGGTAAAAATTACAAGCTGAACCTAGAGAGGGACCCAGTATACTACGATTTGGATAATATGAAGGTATTCTCAGCTGTATCTACCCAAATACAGCCCGCCCAATTTCTGTTTTTCCCGATGTATTTCCAATGGAGAGGTCATGGTCTGTACTTGACCTTAGGTCATCGATATGAAAAATCCCGGATATGAATGTTGTAGCACTCGGTGGACCCATTATATAGTATAAGTTTCATTCCGATAGATTCACCCATTTCCTATTTATGCCACCTTAAACATTTTTTGAGGTGAGGTCACTTGACCTGCACAGGTGACCTGACCTGCTGAGATGACCCAACCTTAATTTTTTTGTGAAAGTTGCGGAATTAATCAAGGATAAGGTGGGCCAAGTACGGCGGCGCTTCGCACCGCTGTTTCTTCATGCCGCCGGAAAACCGGATGGGGATGTTCAAACACCCCCACCAAGGCGGGGGTTAACGTTACACTGAACGCTAAATGGGAATTTTCGATGGCCTCATGGGTCAAAGGGTACTCTAGTAGATCCCGTGCTGGAGGACCCAATGATGAATGAGGTTATAACATACATGGTCAGATAAACATAAAGCGAGTGCAAAATTAAGCCACACTGCATGATTTGGAACATTAGGTAATATGCTTGGTCCGCAACTAGGCTTAAATCTTACCTTACACATTAGGCTTAGCCGGTAACATAATTTACAACAGATGCGAGTGTGTTTTTTTAAAATGGTCATTTTTTAATTATAGAATCAATGGTCATTCATGAAAATTGACTAAAATATTCACTTTTTGGTCTTAATTTTAAGTCAGTGCATCGTTTTAAAAGTATCGACAGTCTCCCAGCTCTGCATCACCGGTGTCGCGCTAAGACAATAAATGAGCGACTGAAAACTGCGACCGGCTTCACAGCTAATGGCAAAATCAATGTCGGGCGCGCTGGCTGATCAGACCGGCCAGATAGCGGAGGCCGAAGGCGACATCGCTGAATACCGCCCCATAATGAACGAGCCATGGCTGATGCAGGACAGACGGCAGATCAGGGGCGCAGTCTGGGACTCGCACACTGGGAATTCATTCAAACGGCGTGGAATTCAGTATGGATCATTCGTACTGAATTCAAACACGTTTTATGGCATTTTCCTTGCTAGTGAGAAGACGCCCGCCAGCTTAAGCGCTGGACACGCCTCTGCCCCGTTCACAATGGACCGCCGCTCGCAGAAGCCTTGTCTCAGGCGGGCTGCCGATGTTTTGTCACGGCAGATAGCGACCCAGGATGAAGAACGCGACGGTGCTCTGTCTTCATAGAGACCCGGCCTTTCAGTGGTTCGCCAGTCCGCTGAGAATGCGCCGAAAAGATGAACTGAAGCCGGAAAATGGTATGCTCCAGTATACACGCGCCTTGTGATAGTTGTCACAGATTCGAATTTTTCGATAGTTTAACGATCCTTCGTTGGGTTAAGCATAAGATTACGAATCGGGTGTGGCCCCTTGAACTGTTTCTCAAGTAAGAACATATCCATAAATTATAGCAGTGAATAGTATTTAATCCTTATTAAATACAAAAGTTTTTCAACAAGCATGCTTCTCTCTCTCGTGCTGCTTCCGGATGGTCTCATTGCACTGTTACATGTAAGGCTATTAATTCCACTCTATTGGCCCACACCTAACCGAAAAATAAATACGGTGGATGTCGTCATAAGCAAATGCTAGTCCTTTTTCCAACATGACCGTATGCCCGCTCACTGTTCTCCACTTCCCCTTTCTGCCCTCTGGAAGTTGGAGTGGCTGTATCGTTGGAGTTCTGAATAGAAGAATAAAGTTCAAATAACACAAGCTCCAGAAGATTTCCAAGGAAAAAGACACGATAAGGGCATATTTTGTAAACAAGCCGGGGGCCATTCATGGTCCTCGGCCCCTCCTAATGGTCCCCAGCGCTTCGGATTTTATCCAATACGAACCAGAGCCCTTCTGATTCCTAAATAACGGGAGACCTGTTCCCCATTGACCTATTCCCCTTAAACATACAGAGACCATTATACCATTTATTGAGGGCTATTATGGAACCCTAGTTAGGTGTATTGCGCAAAGCAGGAAACAAAAGTGCGCAATGGAGAAAATGAGAGAATTGGAATGTGACTTTTGATTATCTATGAATGTGCCCTTTTAAGCCCTTGCAGTGTCATTCCCTTTCTTTGGTTTCCAGTGAAATTTTGGCGCAAACACGCACTTCAAGAGAATGACGGCAGATACCTAACATCTCACAGCCTCTTTCAAGAACCGTCCAAAACCAGACAAGGGTCTCGGAATGAGCTGACCGAATTGCAGTGCTCGAGCTAGCACGCATGGCCAATTCTGTAGTCGAACAACACTACAATCATACCTAGGTTGGGCACTATTTTCAGTGCGTCATGCATCACGGAAAAGTCATATGCGTAGAAGCGCCGGCCTCTGAATGGGATGTGATCCGAGATCGTTGCCCGTCACTAACGGTCCCTGGAGTGCGGACGTCTCTGTCTCGGATGTTAGTTGCCGCGCTCCATCGAGCATGCAGATATAGCGCACTGCCCTGGCCCTCGCTGCCGCACTGGGGCCGCCTGCCTACACCGCCTGTGGCCGGTTGCGAAGGTCGTTCGTGACCTTGGGCGCCTCGCTTGACCCTAGCGAGCGTATGTCGTCCGGGGCTGAGACGTGGGAATTAGAGCGTCGACAGGCGATGAGTGAGAAACAGGGAATTGTGTTCGTCTAAATTTCGATTAGCGTATTAGGGGAAACTGCCATTTTGATCAGCTACTGCATAAAGCTCAGTCAATGATGTCTGGTTATGGCTGCGAGCTTTTTATTGTCTGAAGCTGGTGACAGCAGCCCTTTGCCATCATTTGAAAATACTCCCTCGTCGGACAATTGGTTCAAAAATTACGTTTTTTGTCAATCTATTGCAAAAACTATTAACAGAGGGCCGGTTTGGTTCCAGATTCTGTTCATATTTCGAACTGTTCTACAAAACAAAATGTACCTAAAACAGACAAGATTAATGTAGGTATCCGATGGAAACGCGGCGTATTTATGGCACATTCAGATATTTAGTACTCCTCCCATTTTAAGTATGTTGTGGCCAACTTTTGTAGTCGGGGACGAATAGCCCTTCGAATTTCTGGCAACATCACTTGGGGATAACTAGAAGTGGGAAATGGTGCACCTGGATGTCGGCTTCTACCCACATTCACGCCTCTATTCTGCTACAAATTTAACCCTCGCCCCACCGGGGGCCATCGATGGCCCCCCTAAGGTTTTTCCGGGATAGCAGAAAAACGACGAGGCGCAGCACCGCGGTTCAGGGCTCTACCTCTCACTGCATCATTTTCCCATCATCCCTGAAATTTTTTACCCCGGGTCACCCAAGGTCAGGTCACAAGACGAGGTCAACCAAGGTCACCTCACTTCACCTTTAGAGCTCTGTAAGAGCTACATTTCAAAGTCGATCGATTTGAAACTTCCTACACTTCATAATCCCCTCCAGGGTCTACAAGATGTATATCCGGGATTTTTCGATTTCGTGCCCTGAGGTCAAGTCACGAGGCGACCTCTCCCATTGGAAAAGCATGGGGAAAAGTTGTTTCATGATATAAAAGCCACAAAAATGATTGCAAATACTCAGACTGCTCAGAACAACGTTTTTGGACACCCTTTCACGGATCCCAGGGGTCATATTTGCCCTTTGACTTTTCCAAGGTCATCCAAGGTCACCAGAGGTCAAAAACAGTATTTTGGCAATAACTTTTGACCTAATTGGGCTAGAGCGGTGAAACAAACACCATCATGTTTGTCTTGTCATTGGCTTTCATTTGATATATGGCAAGGTCACTTTCTGACCTTTCGTGACCTCAGGTCATATTAGGTCACGAGGTGACCTCTGGAGGTCAAACCACTGGCGGGAGGTCTTTACGTTCCACATAGCGGAAAAAGTACTGGCAATTTTCTATCAAATGTACTTTACCAGGCCTCAATAGCTCTAACGACATAAGAGTTATGCCCAGTTTGCTCAATCATTGCATATTTGAGTGAAAATAGCCGATCTTGACCTAATTTGACCTCTGGAGGTCAAACCATTGACCTGAGCACTAAAACATGCGAAGTAATTTCTTACTGAATTCACGCAAGCTTTCTATTGCACTTTGCAGATTTGCGCTAACGCCCATATTTTCGGAGTTAGAGGGGGGCCATCGATGGCCCCCCGGTGGGGCGAAGGTGGCGCCGGACCCCCGGTGGGGCGCGGGTTAACAGAGGGCCGGTTTGTTTCCAGATTCTGTTCATATTTCGAACTGTTCTACAAAACAAAATGTACCTAAAACAGACAAGATTAATGTAGGTATCCGATGGAAACGCGGCGTATTAATGGCAAATTCAGATATTTAGTACTCCCTCCCATTTTAACACGCGCATTGACGGGGCGGGTACCCGCCCCCTCGGGTTTTTCGGAGACAGCAGAAAAACGGCGGCGCGTAGCGCCGCCGCACTTGGTATACCTTTTCCCTCATCATTTTTACAACTTCTGTGAAAATTTTAAGGTTAGGTCATCTCAGGTCAGGTCACCAGTACAGGTCAAGTGACCCGACCTAAAAAAAGTTTAAGATAGCATAAGTCGGAGCAGGGTGAACTTATCCGATTGAAACTCACATCACATAATGGCCCCACCGAGTTCTCTAAAATATGTTCCGGTATTTTTGATATCGATGACCTAAGGTCAGGTACGAGGCATGACCTCTCCATTGGAAATACATGGGAAAAATAGTTTTTACGGGATAACTCAGTAACGGATGGTGATAGAGCATTTATTTTAGCTGCATTAGACTCGCCTGGGCTTTGCAGTTCTAATGATATGCATTTTATATAATTTGACCGTGACCTGACCTCAGGTCAGGTCAAATCCTTTGATTTGACCTAGCAAGGTCAAATTATATATCATTCGATTCGGCTTGCTAAGAGGATTCATATAGTTCAAGTTCTTTTGCTCTATCTTTACTTGTTCAGATTTCATGGCCGAAAAACTGAATTTACATGTTATCCCTATGACGGGCATGTTTTGACCTCTCGTGACCTTAAATGTGACCTGACAAAAAAATGGTTCAAATGTTTTCGATGGAGAAGTGGATGGGCAGCCCAACGCCGTTTACCGTTTTTCGCTACCTACCGTGGTTCTCGAGATCTTAGGGGCGGGTACCCGCCCCCGTCAATGCGAAGGTGGCTCAGACCCCCGTCAATGCGCGTGTTAAGTATGTTGTGGCCGACGTTTGTAGTCGGGGACGAATAGCCCTTCGAATTTCTGGCAACATCACTTGGGGATAACCTTTGAAGTGGGAAAAATGGTGTACCTGGATGTCGGCTTCTACCCACATTCACGCCTCTATTCTGCTACAAATTTAAATTGAATAAGGTACCTTCAGTATACAACAGCAATGGTACAACAATAAGTAACAACCCAACAACATTTTTTGGTTTTACGTTTTCGTCGCTCTAGAGCTCGCCATTTTCGGAGAACTAGGGTGTATTAAAGTCGGATTCGATCCCCAACGACCCCGCACTGGCCGCAGTTATCAACGAAAAGCTGCGTGCGGCCGTTAGGCTCGTAGAGAGCAGGGGAGAGTAGGTGTGATAGCATTTACAAAGTAGTTTACAAAGAAGCACGCCATGAAGAGCTATCGCTCCATGAAAATGTGCATGTGTTCAGCTCAAGTCAAAACTCACGAGGAGTCATATTCCCTTGAGCTAACTATATGCTGAGTCACCGATCAAGAAACCCCTGGATTGTCCTTTTAGGCGGTGTTTGAACATATAGGTATATGTAAGTTTTTTCTTAAGCAGCCAGAAAGCGGTGAGACAGAACGCTGCAGTTATCAGCATCCCTTATTTATCATCATCTGCGCAAATTTCCGGAAATTTCAGGCCTGACAAAACTGAAGGACAAGTGACCTCACCTAAAAAAAATGTTGTAACAGCAGTGAGTAAAGGGCTATTCTGCTGATCTGAGCTTGATATAACACAATTTGCCCATCTTGTACCACATGTTAAGGTAACATATTCTTTTAGAGAGAGAGAGAGAGAGGAGAGAGAAAGAGAGAGAGAGGAGTTGTTTCGAGAATGTGATGACAGCGCCCCAGTACGGGCGCATCTCCCAAGTGGCAGCTCAAACCCAGCAGGATCGGAATCAAAGGGAATTATTCAGGGCATCCAACATTGTCCAACTTGCCTGGACAGAAAGACCGTGTCCCCTGGGACAGGCGGCCCAGGCAGGGGCCGGAGCTGGAGGGCTGCGGCAGTGATGTGCGCTCTGGTGACTCCACTTTGGTCGGAAAGGTGGAAGCGTTTCTTTATATTTCCGAATATTCAGAATCCTACACTCCATCAGTGGCCTAACGAGATATTTCATACATCAGATTAACCAGATCAAATGAGATTATTATACCGTATGTTGTCAGTGAAGAAATAGAAAGCATTATCTCGTGCGCCAGAATTATCACGCTGCATGATCATGTCTGTTGCGGAACTAACGTAGGAATGTGACGCCAATATGCCTGAAAACCGTATGTGCTCTAACGTTCGAATGTCGTCACCGGCATGAGAAAGGACTGCCACGCGCCACACGCCCTAAGGTTTTCGTACCCTTCATGAAATCTTTCAAAACCGTGGTAGGGTTTAACTGTTTGCATGCCATCTGTCATTGTCATTTTGTCTCCAGTTGGTATTTTGAACTCACGGGACGAGCTGGGCTCAGGCCTGTTCGACTGTAGATGATGAGTACAAGGGTAGTTATGTATTGAGTGCTGATTTTCTAGTCAACTTTGATAGGAGGATACATTGTTTTAACAAAAGGCTTTAATGTTAAGGCCATTTGTGTTTGTAAAAGCCGGCAGGAAGGTGCTAATGTTCGGATGTCCGGAGAATTCGTGCATACATTTCTGTTTTGTACTCTTTCATCTTTTCCTGCAATATCCCAGGATTCGGGGACATGGAATCCACTCCAAGTTCAGTGGTTGCAGAAAATTGCGAACAATAAGCGTTAACCCTATTGCTCTCAGTCTCCTGGCTATCTCTCCTCCACCTCCTCCTCTCTCTCGCTCTCTCTCTCTCTCTCTCTCTCTCTGCTCTCTCCTGGAAGGCAATACAAGTTTGACTGTCATTTCCCATATTAAGGGGATGCTGTTCTGAACTCGTTCCTGGAGGCCATGAACTGCCGCTTGGACCAGCTACCAGCTGAAGGGCAGCCCGAGCGTTGCTCTGAAATGAGAATGTGTACATACATACGCGTGGGAAACGAGAATTTGTGCCCAACCCCAGAGGACCCGGAAGACAGGATCCTACTGTGGACAGCAGCTCACAGAGAGTTCGCAAAACATCCAAATACAGTTCTCACAGAACATACTGGGGGTAGTGGAGGGGCACTTGTCCCATGAAGTGAAAAAAACAACTGGCCTGTAACTGTAACAACTGGCATGTAATTGTACGCCGGGTAGGCGTCTCCCGTCGGAACGTCAGGTGGCGTCTCCCCTCGGAATATCAGGAAGGCGTCTTCCCTAGGAATTCCAGGAAGGTATCTCCCCTCAGAACATCAGATAGGCGTCTCCCCGAACGCCAGGAAGGTGTCTTCTCTCAGAACGCCAAGTAGGCGTCTCCCTTCAGACTGTTCTTCAGACCCTTCAGACTGCAAATTGTTCTTCATTTTGAAGGCTTAACCCTATTTCCAACGGGCTCCCGGCTACCCCTATCTCCAACGGGAGGGCAGATTCTGCCCCCTAAGATCTCGAGATTTACCCGGCCGATTTTAAAAATTCAAACTGCAAGCAATTCCTCTTGCACTAAACTCCATTTTGAAAACAAAGAAAATTTCAAAACTTTGAAAATTGACGGCAGGGAGTTTAAAATATACAAGATTTCTGTCTTTTTTAGATTATCCGTAACTCTTGTTTTTTAGGATGGTTTTTGGCATGAAATTAGTATGGATTGACAGGAAATTGCTTGGAAATAGTCATATCTCTCATTTAGGCGACATTCAAAATTAAAGGGCGGTTCTAGGGCCAGAAATTGGGGGGAGGGTTATATGAATTTTATACATGCCTTCTTTTTTACAGAAATTCACACGCCAGGTACAGTGTGATATCTCTGATATCAAGCAAAGTGCTCAAATGCTAAGACTATGTCAGAGGCGGAATCAGGGAAGCGAAAAGTGGGGTAAGACACAAATTACTGAACCTTTCAGGTATGGCTACTTTTCAAATTACCCCGCCTTTGTCTACTCCTTGCCCTACCCGGGGAACACTCCTGGATCCACCTATGGATCAATTGTGTCCATTTGGTGTTAGGACTAACTGCATACCTATCTACGATGTTTTGCCCCATTCATTGCAGACACAACACTAAAATACGTTTGAAAGTTAGTGAACCCCCCAAACACGGTACGTGAGCACGCCTATGATATGTTTTTATGATATAATACACGAGTGGGATCAATACATCCTTATTTTTACCCTTCCCGTCCATTCTGTAGGCATTTCATTCACTATGGAAGAGTTCGAATGGATAACATTGTAGACCCCCATTTTGAGCTCCTGGAACCGCCTATGGCCAAAAATATATCAAAATGCACATCAACTATCACTCCAAATCTCATTAAGTGTTAATACTAAATGCATAGTTACAATGTTTTGTCCCATTCAATGCACACACAACACTAAAATGAACTTGAGTGCGAGTGAACCCCCTAATTACGGTACCAGAGCACGCCTATGATTTCCTATCATCATATAATACCCATGGGATCAATGCATGATGCATTTGATGATGCATCAATGCATTTGAGCCTTTGGAACCGCCTATGGCCAAAATTATATAAAAATACACATCAAGTGTCATCCTAATCTCAGTAATAACATTCAAACATTACAACTGCCGGCAATTCGTAACAGACAGCTTAATTGTAGGACAAACACAACGCCGACGACATTGCTTGGCTTCTAGATGAACCCCCAAATTAGCAAACCATAGCTCCGCCTCTGGTAAATATTTATTTTTTAAATGTTGCAGGGAACACCCGCTAATTAGCATTAAGAAAAGTCACAACATTTCAAGAGCCTATCTTAAACCGTTTCGGAGATACTACAGAAAAACCTGAGGGGTGGGCAGAATCTGCCCCCACCCTGTTGGAAATAGGGTTAAGACCGATCTTGGTTCTTCCCGTAAGAATGCGAAACGTTCTGAAGAATGGAAATGGTAAGAACCCTGGGCATTCTGAAAAATGGTGGCATAATATTCTACCGCAGCAAGGTTTCAAAAACCTCAACTGGTAAGATCCCTGGGATTCTGAAAAATGGTAACCGAATATTCTACCGCTGCATGAACCCAAACCTTCTTCGTAATCGTTTTCAGTGTAGTTAGAAGGACGGAACTACGGAAATTCCGTCAAGCCGTAGTTACGTCGTCATCTTTAAGACAAAAAAGTACAAAAATAACAGTTGGGTACAAAACAGTAATTAGGGTTTAATCCTTGAATGTACGGACATATTAAGATATTTTATGCAAGAAACCTCAACAGCTACGAAGGGGCTTAAATTACATAAAAACCATCGCTTTCCAGATAATACATTATACTGGTGATCTCAACATAGAGATGCTCCCTCATACAGGAGTGAATCCAGTGTGGGAGACCCCTTCAGATAACGAGTGTTCTCTATCTCAAAGTCCCAATATTCCACCAGGACATGTTTAGCGATGGGTCTATCACCAGAACGCGGGAACCGTTCTGGACACGACTAGCTAAACGAAAGGTGTGCGTAGCGTTGGGTGTTTCCTAATCGCAATCTACAGAGCGTGACTCCCTCCTTTCTGTAGCCCGCGTTGCTGCCGCTGAACGGCCAAGTCCTAAATCGGGCTTTGACTCCTTTATTTTCTTGCTCCTAGGGTCAACGGGCCTCCTAATTCAAACTTTCATGATAACATACATGTTGACGCCGGGTCCTTCTCCGTGAGGAGGACCCGGCAACATCTTTGCTTCGAAAAGATCTCGCGATATATTTTGGCCAAATTTAAAATAAGAAAAAGAGCGAGAAAACAAGTGGTAGAAAAAACTAGGCTCTGATCGTCTTTTGAAACAATTTGTATAGTGTACAAAACATAGACTAGATATGAATTAAAACTGCTCAAAATTAGCTTGATTATACGATTGATTATTGATTATTGATGTAGATATATCTGAGAGGGCAGGCATCTATATTGATTATTACGATTGATTGATTGATTGTTGATTGTGTAAAGTTGAACAGGATAAGGCTGTAAGGGAAACAAGACTTGAGGACGAGGAATGAAAAAGACTGAGTACAAACCGAGATTGTATCATCGGACATTCCTTCTTTTATTTATTTTGATGTTCTGCATAAAGTACCTATGATTTTTCTGATAGAAATCATATATTGTTTTCCCTTTCCTTTGTTCCAGAAAACCGCATTTCATCACCGTTCGCCTCTTCATTCATCATCAGCAAAAATAAATCTCACATATGCGCGTTACGTCTCTCCATTCCTGTCGTCGTCGACAACAATACATACATACCGGGATATAGGTATAGAACTACTTACGAGCTTGTAGAGCGATACTTTTTAGTTGTGGCGATTTTGTCACGTTGCCGAGCCGCATGTGTGCTGCACAAACGTGTGTGGACACGGCAACACCGCATCGACTCTGCCCTGAAAGTTATCAATTTGTTTTACCCGAACTGATCCAGTACTTCCGGTGCGTCGACGTGTTTGGTGTGGAGCCTCTGCCCCTGGAATGGCCGAGTGCTACTCAAGTCTAGATTAGAATGGAAAAGAAACCACACTTGAGAAGGGGGCTGGAAAGAATGGCACCGCAAAAAGGAAGAAAATGGGAAGAAAAAGAGTCACCGGGATGGCACTTTTGTCAAAGAGAAAGGAGTATGTCTGAGCCTTAGAAATAAGCAATGCTAGAAGTTATGGTATTCAAAATCTGGAACGATAATTGATAAACTTAAGTTTCGTAGTGTTTGACGTCTATACTTCATTTGATATATCGCCTATCCCAACACTCATCTTTTGTACAGCAGTGCACGTTTTCACGGCGGAATTCAGTCGGAATTCGTCTCCACTACGCGCCCTGCTAAGTCACCACTCAACGGAGAGCAGAAAGCCCCCGGGAAGGGCCTATTTCCCGTTGGCGATACGCGTACTATTTGCGACAGCATAGTTTAAGATAAGTGAAATATGTGTTAGGTTATATCCTCTGCGGAATGTATATTTCATGCAAAATCCCGTGAAGGGTTTTGTTCCCTGGAAGTATAAATAAGCTGGGGGCATTTTTATATAGAGGAACACCTTACACAAAAATATGTTATTTTAAAATAAAAATGATTCTAGAAAAAAACTGCTAAAGTTAAAATTATTTTGCAACTATACCTACTCAAAAGAGAACGCACCAAAACGTCGTAGAAAAATATCCCTCTATTTCAGCCTTAATGGTGGTGCCCCCTGGTCCGTCCAGGGGGGCACGGTGCCCCGGTGCCCCGCGCCGTTCCGCCGCCTATGCAAGGAGATATGCTCGAACAGCGTGAAGGGGATCTAAAAAAACCCTGTGCCATGCGCGGGTCAAATGTCCAGATTAATTTTTCATTGGGCATTATGGAATATTAAATCTAACTTCTGCTCCGAACCGAAAATTCAATCCCAGTTTATTTCTACTTCAGATAGGTTTTGCACAGAGGCACTTCTTCTGAGCCTGTTTGCATTACAGTTTGATGAATGGGTAGCTAGTTATAGCCATTGATGCATTCAACCAACGCTGCAACAACCCCGGCCTCCCCTTGATAGAAATGTTGGTGTGACTGCTCGATTCCGAGGTGGAAAAATTTCCAATAATCTTACTGCTCTAATCCGAGGATTTATCAAAAAATAGTCCATCAATATTCTTAACTTTCCATAAAGCAGGTAGAATCCCAATTTGTATCCTATCTTCCGCAGCAGTTCAGTCTAATCCCCAAAACTGTGAGCATTATCCATAGTCGGGCTCCTTTACATGCATTGCTGAGACTTCTGGTTCATCAGAGGTTACCGGTTCTGTTCTTTTCTACCTCAGCGGGGGCAGTGGCCCCGTTTCCATGCTGCAAGCTCGGTTATTCCTGGTTCTGTGCTCAGGATGGCGCGACGCAGACCTGACTCAGACTCAGCGTCAGCAATGACTCTGACTCAGCGCTTGCACTCAGGCAGAGAGCGCATTTCTAGATACGGGAGGAGGTTGGCGATCTAATATTGATGCATGATTTAGCGGCTTTGTCGTTCCCTCATTGACGATTGCTGAATCTGCCTCAGGGACCCCCCTGTGACCTTCCTCTCTCCCCAGTTAACCCTTCATCGCCCGGGGAGGGGTCCGATCGGACCCCTTTAGGTTCTTTGCAAGTGGTTCCAAAAGATTAAAATGAAACGCGCGTCACTTTTTAGATATCTAGGGCGATCGATTTGAAAACTAATGACCAAGCATTGACATCTGATCAGGTCAGGTCAACGAGTTATGACGTCATTTCTAAACCAATGTAAGGCGATTCTGTTTTTTTTAAATGGGGCTGACAAAACCAAAGTATAACTCGACTTCTAGAAAAGCTAAATCAAGCTGCTAAACATAGTTGGAAGACTCTTGAAACCAAATATATGCATGGGTCATCCATTTTGAGGACAGGTCATACCAAGGCCACCAGACTTCATCAAAAGTCATGGTTGTTTTGTATCTATAACTTCTGAACGGAACACAATTAAGTCTTAAGAACACAATTAAGACATATTTTTATCCTTTTAAGGTTACCAAGGTCGTCATCCTCTCAAAGGTGTTAGGTAAAGGTATCCTGTTAAAGGTATGTGTGTATAGGGGGCGAGTTCCGATCGGACGCACCGGGCGGTGGTGTACGAAAAGAGCCCAGGCGGTGTCGGGCTAAGATCCACAGAGCAAGTCAAAGTCACTTATTACGAGCAGCACTGCTCTATGCGTAATCATGAAAGTCACGTATTTCTTACGTGTTTGTTATTCTGCCTGTTATCAAATTATGTTCTATCAACACTTCTCAAGGTACATCTGTCTAGTATAGTGGAACTGTCATTAGAGGAAATATATTTTGGCTAGCGGAACGCAGATAAGGCCAGTTTTGAGTTTTATGCTTACTTATTTCGGAACCACAACAATTTCGGTTCGGCTTCTGCCAAAGAAGAGTAGAAATTTCAAAATATCTGAAGGAGGTGAACGTAACATTTTAATGTTTCCTTCATACCTTTTCATAACTTATCCTACAATGCAATACGATTGGTGGATATAATCTGGAACATGAAAACTCAGGTGGAGGAGGGGACTGGATCCAGGGGGTAATGTTGCGGGTTCCAGCCCCACAATCGACCCACCCGGCTCTCCTCACCGCGCCCTGGCGTCACCTGGAACCGTTACGGTGTCTCTCTGAAACGTCGCTTCCCACTCTCCCTCCCCGCTGAAGAAAGTATGCCCCCTACTGTGGAATTTGGAGCCCCTCTGATAGGTTACACCTTAAAAATGTATTTTCTGGCTCAACTAGCGCCCCTCCAGGCCCCAATGGCACCCCCCGAACCCAAATGCTCCCTCTCACTAAAATTGTCCCTCCATCGAAAGTTTAATGTGAAACAAGTTTTTTTGCCTGACTGAAACTCTCACAATATGGACAACTTTTTGTCATTACAAGAGGTTTAATCCCCCACCCTCTCCAAGAAAAACATACGAAGCTGTAATCTTCCATACCTCCTCGTGCGTAAAGTCATGGGCTGCGCTGGCCAGTGGTGTATGCGCTTGTGCGCAGGTATTGAGCGATTGTGGGACATTGGTCACCACGGTGACCGGAGCGGGACTGACCAATTCGGTCGGGCCGTCCCCGATGTATGCACGTTCACCGAACAACGCCGGCGTCCAGCGGTGGTCGATGACCGCACGCCTCCCGCCGTTGCTATCCTGTTGATAATGCGCATTACCTCTGTATCGGTGCAGTGATCGTCAGACCTGCGCCGGCATTGTCACAGTCTGTATTGTGGCGCGGCGGCACGCTGATGTAGCCAGGGTGCGGTCAATGCAGCACCGTCTGCGCGCAACAGTGACCACTGATGGTTCTGCCGCAACGTTGGTCGCGCCATGTCCAGGCGTGTTGTTGGATTGAGCATAATTGTCATTGCTATTATCTACGGCGGCGTTATCAATCGTTGGGGTTGACAATGAACGCAGAACCGTGGCGCCCCTGGGCGCCAGTGGCACTGCCGTGAAATGAGCAGCCTCGACACGGCCAGCACCCCAACAGCACCCACGAGCAATGACCATTCATGTGATATTCACGGGTCTAACCACTCTTCACCGCGCTGTCTGCCATAATATCTCTCTAGAAGCATTGATAAAACAACATTATCGTGCAGCGTATCCATAACACGAAACTTAGATGTTTTTATTTTTATTGCACTTTTCTGACAAATTATTCCATATGTATGGTAAAAAAGAAGATAACGCTTGGTTTTCGCCGCACGTCAAGACCGTGCTTTTTGCTGGGACTGCGCCAGAGTCTCTGCTTTCTTCTTCGTCGCACTGTCAACATCTATCAGCTGACGAGCGTTTGCAATCCGCGCCGGCGGTAAAAACAATGATCGAAACCAAATTGGCGGCGGTGGGATAAAAGGGAGGCTCAGCCTGCCCGAGAAACAAATCGCCAAGGGCCCAACAAACAGCAAAAGAAAATAAAAGTTAAATGGTGATATTTTTATGCACGTGAATTGTGTGATATAATTTCTGTTGTATAATAACTATCTACCTGAGCGTAGTATCCTATTGTCTAATAATGAGTAGTAGAAGTAAATAATTGTCTTGTCTTGACTCTGCAGAAGTGTTTACTGCATTAAAGGGAATGTGGCACCTTTATAACGTGATTTTAACTGAGATAGTTAAGTTATAAAGCATGCCAGAAAACCCGGCACTCCATATATCATTTGTCTTGAAATTAAAAATTTCCGCAGGGAAAAGCTAAAAACCTATCTGAAATGTACCCCTCATGTACCTCAAGCAGCAAGCCACAGTTGTCAAGCTGTTGGTGTGACGACATATGATGACGTCACGGTGAGTATCAGCCAATCGAAGCCCTTGAAGCCTGTGGAATATGGTAGTGGTTGCCAGATCATGACATTATCCACAAGCAGATAATTTTTTCCCTAGAGGCGCATTTAAAAAAGTCAAAATATCGAGCTTATTGTGTATTTTCCAGATAAATCATGGACGATTCCATGATTTTCGGCTAAAAGTAGCCCTAATTACACTAAGTTTCAGGATTCGACCAAGGCGCCACATTCGCTTCAACATAATGTGAAAGGAATGGTTTTGAAGTCAATACAAGGCTATGTTTACTGCCCTCGTGCAACAGTCACTAATCAGCCGGCTTCATGACTCGCCGTCCCTGAAAATAATGACCTTGCGCAACCCCTGCGGCCATGTCCGTACCGTATCGTCAGGTCACGAGCCGATCTTTGCTACAAGACCTTGAGAGGTGGCGCTGGTGGCAGGTGGTAAAGACTTGGGGTCAAATCGCAGTGACCGGAGCATGCCGCGCCGTTTCGACATTGAAAAGAGAGCGATGACATCGGGATGCGCCGCAGGCGCGGGGCATCAGCTACGTTTCATTTGAATAGAGCCATTCACTATTCTCAACGAACATCACAGGCAGCCACAGTTCAAAGGTGGCTGTTTGTTGTTGAAAAATGCAAGATAAACTGTTGTAACGATATACTGTGTGTCAGTCATTCACAATGATTATGGAAAGGAAGCCTGAGTGTAGCGCTCACGTTGCAAGTTGACCTATCTCTCGCGAGAGATATCCAGCGACTACATGCGCCCCTGATATTCTCAGTGAAACGAGGGAGCGTTCAATTCGAGTTCCCTTATTTGTTGAGCTTCTGAGATGCACGTGACTGCGCGGTTCTCATACCCATTCAGTGCGGATGATTTACAAAGGCCCATTGTCGTGAGGCTGGATGGCCTATCGTCGTTCTAATGCTTATTTATTGCAATAACTCTTTTTTGTATGCCGACGGCCATTGTGAGAGGGCGAAGGACGGTCGGGGCGGGGCAGCCGGCCTCGCTGGCAGTCAGGTGAGCGTAATGTGCTGAGGAAGCTTATTGTGAAATGATCACCTCTGTAAATCCAGACGGGGACTTTCAGCATGTTGGCGATGAATCAATGGAGGCCGGGCAAAACGTTTCATCTCAAATAAAAGGCTTATGTCCTACATGGTTTTGCATACAAACTGGGAACGGTGTCGGTTGGTATCTTCTTCCACCGGCCCGCAAACTATCAGTTTGCTCCATGGGAGACATGTGTCTTTACGATTTTAAGGACTTACAAGAACGACCCCCCTTAAGTCATGGGCCTGTTCAAGCGTTTCAGACATGAGCTTGGACGTGACTTCTTATGAAGGTCGTTATAGCCCCCGATCAGATCTTCTATGCTAGACGATAAAGAAGAGTGCGTCAGGTGGAAATATCGGAGCCCTTTTGGTGCTCAGATGAGCCCCTTGCGTTCTAAAAAGAACCTGCTTCTTCAATATTCTGCAATGATTAAGAACTGTACTCGAGTTGAGGCTGGTTCACAGCGTTTCTGCACGCAGGGGCTGTCTAAATATATGGTGAATAAATCACTTGATTCACACCGATGTTCCGTCCAAGACTTCCGCCTGGACCATCCATACGCGTCGATGCCGCCTTCCTTAATTGTGTGCGAGCGAACTGTGCGCGTGGGCTTTCTAAAATTGTGGTATGTGCATGCTGCTAACGAAATCAGTTTTTCAGTGGTACCAGCTTTTGGTTTTATTCAGCCGACAGTAGATGGACCAGTTCAAAATTTCATAAGATAATGCTTTCCTTTCATTTCACATTAGTAATACTTGGGGCATGATGACGGCTTGTGGATAGTGACTTATCAGCCAGTTGACCGCGGGTGCCACGTGCGAGCAAAAATCACCTGCAAAAATGCTGTGAACGAGCCCTTATGCCCGAAATATCGATAAGTATCTTTGCATTTCAACAATATGATCAATCGATTAATGCGGATTAATATATCCTTTGGTTTTTGTTACTCCGTTCTATGCCTGGTGTTTGTGGGTAGTTAAAATGAGCTTTTACAAGTTCGGTAAGAAGCAGATATACCTTAGCCTCAGTCAACACAAGAAAGTCCGGAGGGACCGAAATAGCAAGTAGAGATTGAGACCCATGCATAACGTTCGTCAGAGCTTTAATTGGGTGGCTGCCGCGCCTAGATCGCTCCCATGGGTCTAAATCGTTGGCCGACCTCGCACATGTGCCATAAAGCCAGAGCGGGATCACATCTGGGCAGCCGAGTGAGCTCTAGGCGGTCTGTTTTCTGACGATAGATAAATAGATAAACTGTAAATCGTGGGATTACATTTTTCTGGTCAGATGTAGAATGCAATAGGGCAGAAAACACATTTAGCGCATAATATTGACGCTCATGTAGTCGAACAAGGCTCTACTCCACCCCTGATAGTGCATTGAGATTCATAAAAACATAAGAAAACATATATTTTCTGTGAATAAGTAACACATAACACTATAAAATTCAAAATGTGTGTGTGCAGGCGTTCTTCACGTTTAAACTCACGGAGCAGTTCACACGCCCCCAATAACGCAACCTTCCTCGAAAAGCAGGCGTCGATGGTAACGCAATATCAGTGCCGAGGCATTGACTACTCCATTCCTGCCTTATTGCAAGGAGTAAGCCAAGCCACTTGTGAGCCAATTTTCAGGCGCGACTTGGCTTCTCGCTGGCAGACAGGTGCGAACGAGGCGGCGGCGGCGGCGAACTACAGCCCCTTGTCTGACGACGGACCTAATGAGGCATGCCACCGCCACCCGCTGGAATGCCCTCTCTCTGTCTGCCCCATTCAGTCCTCAGTCCCTATTGTCACGCAAATTTCCCCCGTCGACCGGCACTACCGATAAACACTGATAAAAAACGGTGCGACGTGCCGCCGTCGGCGGAGCGCAGCTCCGCAGCGTCGCGCCGACGAGCCGGGCACGAGGCGGGCATCATGAACGGCGGCCCGACCCGCGCAGCCGCCGGAGCCGTAATCAGCGATTCTTGTCCCGAGACACGTCCAACACCGCATGTCGAACGCCGGGCGTCTTAGATCGGAAATCGCGGGGCAACCTGCGGTGTAGCGCTTCTGCAGGCGTTGTGTGTATCACTTAAGGAAATTGTTTCCAACTCAATTTCAACCGACAAAAGTTATGAGCCGGCGTGGCCGCTTGGTAAATGCGCCGGCGGCGATTGGTTGTGCCGTTGGCGGCGCGCCGGTCGGCTGCTCCTACCCTGGGGAGCTCTGCTGAGCCGAGCCCGCAGAACCCTCTCATTATTTGTGGCCAAAATATGACACAATTTCGCCGGTAATTTCGAAATAAATGACCGGCGTCCGGCGTGCGGTGAGATATCGACGCCGCCTCTACAATGTTTTAGGAGACGGCGTCGGTTTATTGTGGAAGTTATCGAGTTGAGGTGCTTTTTACGGGGCCAGGAGGCCGGTGGCCGACAGATGAAAGGGTGCTCTAAATAATTCAGCAGCTGGCTGCGATGTTTCGGACACGACCCGGCCGGAATACGCGAGTGAGTGACAAAGCGGCAATCGGGGAGAGGCCGGGAGAAATGGGTAAACAGTTACGCGCCGCAGAAGTGATTAGGATTAATGGGGAAAAATAATTCCGTAATGATTACCTAACTCATGGCCTGCTTGGGGAGTTCAAAAGAAGAAAACAACTTATAAATAAAAGGTAGATAAAAGCCGGAAGCAAACCTATATTCTGAAGCCGCTACATTTTAAGCGTTGCTGACATGATTTAACCATATTTCACGCCTGGGGACAGCTGAGTTGTCACTTAACTTGTCTTAAAAAGCAAATGCCATGCTGATCGCAATTATTGGCATTTAACACAGCAGCACCAGCGAGGCTCGCCAGTCAAATAAAACTCACTTCAGAACCGGGCATTTTAAGGAAAAATCAGGGGGGCTCTTTTCTTGTGCTGAACGTAATAGTGTCTCCAGTGGATTAATACCTCATTTGGAGGGAGGGGGGTAATAAAACTTAGACGCGTCAGTGTTAAAAAATGTTTCCCAATTTTAAATTATTGTCAGAAGCCGGTGACGAACAAAATAAGAAACGACTTCTGTTGGTGATGCCGCACTGTATTCAAGATTAATAATTTATTTTCTTCTTTTTCTTTATCAGTGTGGCAAGGTGAATAAATTCCTAAGTTATCGAACACATGTAGCTTATAGGCTAAATCGAGACAAGCTTTTATGTATCTACATACCTACTATTTATTATGTGCAGTTGCTGCTATCAAAATCATCCGGGAAATCTAGTGCAAAAACCAGTGAATAATTTTTGTGGCTTATCAACACATAAACTGTCAGGGTCATACAGCGTTGCCAACTCTTTCTCCGTTGGATGGGTTTCTCAGAAGCCAGTTTGATATTTGGCAAAGGACTTGGCTGAATATATAATCTCTGTCGATTTTCAACATCAAGGAATTGATGAGAAAGCCCAACTAATAACGTACCAAGTCTACAGAAAACAGTTTGATGCAGCAATCTCACTATGAATTTTACGTATGCTGCCACCCTAATAAAAAATAAATAGGTTAACACGCGCATTGACGGGGGTCTGAGCCACCTTCGCATTGACGGGGGGCGGGTACCCGCCCCCTAAG
The DNA here is from genome assembly GCA_034440635.1 of Lepas anatifera. Taxonomy (NCBI): domain Eukaryota; kingdom Metazoa; phylum Arthropoda; class Thecostraca; family Lepadidae; genus Lepas; species Lepas anatifera. Next base: position 228,292 of record JAOTON010002268.1, on the reverse strand, counting down.
ATCTCGAGAACCACGGTATGTAGCAAAAAACGGTAAACGGCGTTGGGTTGCCCATCTACTTCTCCATCGAAAACATTTGTACCATTTTTTTGTCAGGTCACATTTAAGGTCACGAGAGGTCAAAACATGCCCGTCATAGGGATAACATGTAAAATTCAGTTTTTCGGGCATTACATCTGAACAAGTGAAGATAGAGCAAAACGACTTGAACTGTATGAATCCTCTTAGCAAGCCGAATCTAATGATATATAATTTGACCTTGCTAGGTCAAATCAAGGATTTGACCTGACCTGAGGTCAGGTCAGGGTCAAATTATATAAAATGCATATCATTAGAACCACAAAGCCCAGGCGAGTCTAATGCAGCTAAAATAAATGCTCTATCACCATCCGTTACTGAGTTATTTCGTAAAAACCATTTTCCCATGTATTTCCAATGGAGAGGTCATGCCTCGTACCTGAACTTAGGTCATCGATATCAAAAATACCGGAACATATGTTAGAGAACTCGGTGGGGCCATTATGTGATATGAGTTTCAATCGGATAAGTTCACCCTGCTCCGACTTATGCTATCTTAAACTTTTTTGAGGTCGGGTCACTTGACCTGTACTGGTGACCTGACCTGAGATGACCTAACCTTAAAATTTTCACAGAAGTTGTAAAAATGATGAGGGAAAAGGTATACCAAGTACGGCGGCGCTACGCGCCGCCGTTTTTCTACTGTCTCCGAAAAACCCGAGGGGGGCGGGTACCCGCCCCCGTCAATGCGCGTGTTAAGCAATTCACACCACCGCACCAGCAAACATTCTGACGCGCTTTGACTACACCGTGTCCCGCCTGATCCACAAACGAGCTCTGAGTGCTATCAACTGACAACGTGTGAAATGAGAACATCATGCAATCCCACGGAACTGGCTGGGTCGGAGGCTTCTGGTCGGATATTTGATTGGTTGTAGGCTCCAGATCTGTGATTAGTTGATGCTGAGGCTGCTTTGCCGGGATTTCCTGCAACTATGCGTTTTGTTTCGTTTTCGCACGATGGAGTAGACAACCACTGGTGGAAATTTTCTAGCACAATTTTTTGTGGATTGCTAATGTGGGACGACCAATAGAACAAAATAATTATTATCGGGTGGTGTTCGGTCTTATTTTCGTTACGTGAGTTGACGTCTATCCAATTTGCAGCCTTCCCCTGTTTATTTCACTGGAGGTCCAATTGCCGATCACTGAGGGGTGGGAATTTCTGCCGACTGGGGGAAAAATGGCCCTCCAGTTAACATGCTAAAAATAGCCTGCTTCAGAACACATGTAGCTTCATACAATACCATGCCCTTCACTTTTCCTTCAAATAAGAGCTAGCTGATTGGGACAAAGCTTTGAAGTCTTGCACCTATCGCTACCAATCCGCCCCGAATCCAACCGGGCAACCAGCCGACAAATGCCTGCCGACAGCTTCCGCACAGTCATGTGGCGCTGACGCATCGCAGGCTATCGGGCCGACTTTCACACAGCTTCAGATGTTGCTGCATCCAGGCCACATTCCAGGCTATCGCCAGGTGGCCGCCCCGGGCCTGCGCAGCTGTGTCACACACATTAGCCGCCGCCGCTGCCGCCGCTTTTCTTGGCAACCTGCACAGCCGGCTGATGGACAATATGAATGGTCCGCTGCTGAAGTATGGATTCTTGGGTGTTCCTCCGGATAATAGTCCAATCATGAACTGGCGATTCTCTGTCTGTGTTACACTCGAACTCATTGTCGCAAGAGGCATTGCAGTTGATATGATGCTCGATGCATACGCGGATCCAGGGGGAGCAAGGGGGCAGGTGCCTCCCCTGATCGAACCAAGGGACCCCCTATAAGGGCCACGGCGCCCCTGAAAGGTGATGCCCCCACTGAAATGTCGCTCTTCGTCAGGTTGCGTATATTGGAGCCCACCGATAGGATTCAGCGCCCACAGGATAGGTTTTTTCCGGCCAAAAGTAGCGCCCCCCTGATCCGGATGACGCCCTCCCACCCGAAAGTGCCCCTCCCGATTGACAATCCTGGATCCGCTAATCCTGGATCCAACCCTGATATGGTTGGATGTACATACCTATTAGAGGGCTATTTCAAGGGGTGGCCGGTGAGGGCTGTAGCCCCTCTCCTCCTTAGGGTCTGAGAACCGCCAACTTGGGACGCCGGGCGCCCAAGACCTTTGGAATAAATGAACACCTTTAGAATACCTGAACACCTTTGGAATAAATGGACTGTGCGGTACCAGCGCCTTAGAATTGGCTGTAGGAGGTTACTTTAGCAGAGGCGCACTGTTTTCTGGCGTGCTTCATTCTTTGCTGCCCGTCCAGTAGAACCACATACTTCCGTTCAGCTCTTTGACCAACCCTTTTCCAGACGGCAGTGCCACTTTACTCTGTTTTGCTCAGCTCCTTCCCAGTAGGTCTTTTAAAACGTCCAAAGCCTAGAAAAAGCGTACAAAACGTCAGGACGGTGCTCCTCGAAACGCAACAAATGTCCCCCAGGTGGTATAGGCTGTCCCCCTTGGGTCTTCGACTCCTTTCTCCTCCTTCCTCCTCCAGGGTATAGAAGTTCACTAGCCTATTGTTCCATTATCGTTTTCTTCAATAGTGGCATTCCTGCGATTATCTTCTCTATAGTCTCCATTAGACTTAGAACCGCGGAACGTGTTCTGCAATTATCAGTTTGTTTAGCAATTATCAAAGTACCTCACGACACTACCGACAATAAAACGAATCAAAACTACAGAATACGAAATTTGAGAAATTCACCGAACCGTTTTACAACAATCAAATCATTGCACTACGTCACCTCTTTTTAATTTCAAGGCAGACAGGATCTGAACTGGGCCCATGTTTTTCCAGGGTATATCATTCATTCCACCGTACGCATGCAATTAAATTTCGCATGATTTAGCCCAACCCAATTTCCCAAACAACAGAACACTGAAATTAGGTGAGGGGGCCAACGTTTTGGGCGCAGGGGCTGAATTGAGAAGAAACCGCAAAAACATAGTATTTTGTAAGACAATGGTCCTTTGGGGGGTCAAAAGATACTATTTTAGGCTTTGGAGGCGGCCACAGCCCCTTCGACCCCCCTTGGATCCGACAGTGATATGCCTTGAACTTCTGTCTCGCCTTAACTCATTTGGTGAAGATAATCGATTGAGCGAGTATTGGTGACACCTGATGTCCCTGGCACGTGCAGTTGGAGCCGTAGCAAGCACCCACCTTCACCCCATCATTTGGCCACCACTTTATTTGTGGAGAGCTGCCTTGGGGCGCAATTAAGACTTGTCAGCCAGCATCACCTAACCTTATGCATTGATGTCTGATGTGGGCGTTCGGCGTTGCGGGTGTAAATACCACCAGTCACCGGTTTCTGAAGCCGCTGGATAGTCTGGTCCGGTGGACTAATGATCACTGACCAGACATACACCCTCCCACAAACATCTCACTTTGAAGCTGTGACTTCGACAGATTAAAGTTTGTTCTAGGAGTCACTCAATTGCGGAGGAAAACTGTGACGTCAGGCACTAAACTGGAAGACGACAACACTGTTTCTATTTTGAGTTGGTCTGTCACCGAAGTACAATTTGAAGCACAGGCAGCTCGTTGGAACCTAAATATGTTGTTTTAAGATAGCATAGTGTTTCAAGACAGAACATTGCCAAAGTTTGGCAAAAACGGAAACAATATTGAGATCAACATGTCTCTGAGCACCAAAGGTAAAAGGAGCCGACACGATTGTCGCTTTATGATTTTGAGGTAAGCAACACTTTCTCTCTCTCTCTCTCTCTCTCTCTCTCTCTCTCTCTCCCCCCTCTCTTCTCTCCTCGTTAGTGCCTGTATATCTGCCAGGCCTCTGCGCCGATGCTGTTCAGTGTTTGCGTTGTCTGACACTGGCGTGTGTCCGGGCTGGTATTATGTTTTCGCCGGAGAGGGTCTCTGTCACCTGAATAATTGAGCAGCCGCCAGTGTGTTGTCTCGTGTCCCCGGCGATCTAACACACCGCTCGGCACTAATCTTCTGAGCCCGGCTATCTCTGACCTCCCCTGGGCCACACGCACACACTCTGCGCACGTGTACAGAAGACATGTCCTGTTTGCGTCTGTTCCAGTTTGCCAACAGCATATGGACGACGAAGCTTGTGCCTTTCAGACTGTTTTGAAGTATATAAATGTTCGATGTGATATCTTACTTGTCACACTCCGCTTTACGTCCACACTGATGTGTACTCTTCTATAAACTAACAGAAACATATTCATATCAATTTGGAGATATATTCAAGTTTATGACATTCAAAACTTTTAATTATGAGCCCAAGGTAGCGCCAGGGTGACATGACGTTGCTCATAAATGAGCCTCGCTGCACCACCCTTCAAAGGAATGTGAGCTGCAAGAAAAGCTTCTGCAAACTTTACACCTCAGCCACGTTCACCCGACACCCAACCCACCCACCTGTAGATCAGCTCTATATAGGTTCGGTCAGTGTCAGTCAGGCACGGTCTCTAACATTGTCTACTTGGAGAAAGTAAATCTGCAGCCGGTTTACTGGAGCTGAAGTTAGGACAAATTCAGTGGCGGATCCAGGTGGGGAGAGGGGGCAAAACAGGCATTTGCCCCACCCCAAACGTAAAAGCTCGGGCAAACCTATGTTTTTGCTCCCCTGAAAGTTGTCGACCTCCTTTTTGCCCCGACGCCTTTTTAGCTAATAAGCCAGGTTTTGGTGCTTCAACTCCCAACTTCAAACAGAACCAGTCAGTTTCAGTGTAAGCATTGGGCATTGGAAAGCAAAATAAGCATCTTATGGCCACATGTTTGACCCCACGACGATTTTTTACTGCATATCGGTTCTTGGATTTTTATCCAAAACGTACAGTGTGGTTAAATGGTGGATCCATGCCGTTTTTTTCTATCCAACTGGCTTGTCCCCCAGAATCTACCGGCTAGATCTGGCACTGGACAAATTTGTGACGCTGTTAAGAAATGACGCTGTTTTTTGCAACATAACTTATACAGCATGCTGCTTCAATATCTGACTAAATATACCTTCAATCTCTGACTAATATATCTGACTAATAAGGTCACCTCACTTCAACTTTAGAGCTCTGTAAGAGCTACATTTCGAAATCGATCGATTTGAAACTTCCTACAGTTTATGGCCCCTCCAGGGTCTACAAGTTGTATATCCGGGATTTTTCGATTTCGTGCCCTGAGGTCAGATCACGAGGTGACCTCTCCCATTGAAAAAGCATGGGGAAAAGCTGTCTTATGATCTAAAAGTCACAAAAGCGATTGAAAATGCTCAGCTTGATCAGAAAAACGTTCTTGGACACCCTTTCACGGATTCCAGGGGCCATATTTGCCCTTTGACCTCTCCAAGGTCATCCAAGGTCACCAGGGGTCAAAAACAGTATTTTGACAAAAAATTTGACCTAATTAAGCTAGAGCGCTGAAACAAACACCATCGTGTTTGTCTTGTCACTGGCTTTCATTTGATATACAGCATGGTCACTTTCTGATTTTTCGTGACCTCAGGTCATCTTAGGTCATGAGGTGACCTCTGGAGGTCAAACCACTGGCGGGAGATCTTTACGTTTCACATAGCGGAAAAAGGACTGACAATTTCCTATGAAATGTACTTTACCAGACTTCAGTAGCTCTAATGGCATAAGAGTTCTGCCCAGTTTGCTTAAGCATTGCATATTTGAGTGAAAATTGCCGATCTTGACCTAATATGACCTCTGGAGGTCAAACTATTGATCTGAGCACTAAAACATGTGAAGTAATTTCTTACTGAATGCACGTTAGCTTTCTATTACACTTTGCAGATTTACGCTAACGCCCATATTGTCGTAGTTAGAGGGGGGCCATCGATGCCCCCCGGTGGGGCGAAGGTGGCGCTAGACCCCCGGTGGGGCGCGGGTTAATGGGGTGATTTTTACATGCCGGGTTCAATTTTGTGTTGTAAAACTACTGATTAAAACAAAAATGGCGCGAACAGGATTTATATATATGTTTGAAGAACGGGGAAGCAGATTATTTTCTGAGCATATTGTGTTGAATTTTATAGAAAAAGGTGATTATATAAAGGTGATTATAAAGGTGATTATGACTATAAAGGTGACAAGTTTACGAAGATCACGAAAAATCCTATTGAATAACTAAAAAAGCAGGCCAACGCATTGATCGATGCCGCAAACAAGAAAACAAATAAGAAACTTGAGAAAGTGGTGGGGGATTTTAAACCTGGGTACTTCTACGGTAACGTCAAACCCACAAACAAGGCAACCTTTTACGCCCGATAGTTTCATAGATACCTTTGCCAACCTACAAACTAGCCAAAACCCTAAATGAAATTATTCGCCCTTTTGTGCCTAGTAAATTTTCTTTGAAATCATCCTCGGAATTTCTCGACATACTGAAGAGTAATGAACGCAGAGGTATGCTTGCATCTCTTGACGTGACCAGTCGATTTACTAACGTGCCAGTAGAGAAAACTATAGATATTCTTGTTGATAACGCCTACCAACATGAAACTTTCGATGCCCCGGAGATACCAGAGCACATCATGAAAGCAATGCTAAGACTCTGCACAAAGAAGTCGCCATTCAAGTGCCCAAGAGGAGATATGTATCTTCAAGTGGACGCAGTCGCGATGGGGTCACCCCAGGGGCGCAGCCAGAGCTTTCGTATGGGGGGGCACACCAACTTTGAGGGGCACCCCGGGGGAAAAAGGGCACTTTTTAACGTAACCTAAAAATATTACTATATCTTTGTTTATATCATTTTTTGGGCATCTTTGGTTCAATAAAAATGCAAATAAATCATTGAAGGAGAAGAAAACCTCGATTAAAGGAAAAAATATCACCAAAATGTTATGGAAGTAGCCAAAACACGACTGTTTTTGGATAGATTTAAGGAAAAATCAGCCAACTCATGCAAGTACTTAACATCAGAGAAATCAGCGGAGCATGTGATATCTGTTACAATGTGCAGGTTAAGGCATATTGGAGTCAAAAATTCATGTGTTATGCCCACTGGTTTTGTCGTGACGAGTGAGCCCTGGCTGAACAAGGATTAAGTTCCTTGCCTCCCACAATCGCCGTGGGACGAAGAGTAGCATAGTGTCTTTGGAAGAACACACTTTTGCTGCCGGAAAGATTTGGGAGATACCTTTTGAACGCGTTTATTTGGTTCCATATTCTCAAGGCTCGGTCCCAGTTAACCCGCGCCCCACCGGGGGTCCGGCGCCACCTTCGCCCCACCGGAGGCCATCGATGGCCCCCCTCTAACTCCGAAAATATGGGCGTTAGCGCAAATCTGCGAAGTGCAATAGAAAGCTCGCGTGAATTCAGTAAGAAATTACTTCGCATGTTTTAGTGCTCAGGTCAATGGTTTGACCTCCAGAGGTCAAATTAGGTCAAGATCGGCTATTTTCACTCAAATATGCAATGATTAAGCAAACTGGGCATAACTCTTATGTCATTAGAGCTATTGAGGCCTGGTAAAGTACATTTGATAGCAAATTGCCAGTACTTTTTCCGCTATGTGGAACGTAAAGACCTCCCGCCAGTGGTTTGACCGCCAGAGGTCACCTTGTGACCTAATATGACCTGAGGTCACGAAAGGTCAAAAAGTGACCTTGCCGTACATCAAATAAAAGCCAGTGACAAGACAAACACGATGGTGTTTGTTTCATTGCTCTAGCTCAATTAGGTCAAAAGTTATTGTTAAAATACTGTTTTTGACCTCTGGTGACCTTGGATGACCTTGGAAAAGTCAAAGGGCAAATATGACCCCTGGGATCCGTGAAAGGGTGTCCAAAAACGTTGTTCTGAGCAGTCTGAGTATTTGCAATCATTTTTGTGGCTTTTATATCATGAAATAGTTTTTCCCCATGCTTTTCCAATGGGAGAGGTCGCCTCGTGACCTGACCTCAGGGCACGAAATCGAAAAATCCCGGATATACACCTTGTAGACCCTGGAGGGGTCATGAAGTGTAGGAAGTTTCAAATTGATCGACTTTGAAATGTAGCTCTTACAGAGCTCTAAAGGTGAAGTGAGGTGACCTTGGTTGACCTCGTCTGGTGACCTGACCTTGGGTGACCCGGGGTAAAAAATTTTAGGGATGATGGGAAAATGATGCAGTGAGAGGTAGAGCTCTCAACCGCGGTGCTGCGCCTCGTCGTTTTTCTGCTATCCCGGAAAAACCTTAGGGGGGCCATCGATGGCCCCCCCGGTGGGGCGAGGGTTAAGAGTAAAGAAAAAGTGAACAGGCCGGTGGTTTGGATGGGGATGGTGTGACTGGGCTGAAAATTGTGAAAACTAGTTCTTCATCTAAATTAATTAGTAGAAATCCTGGTTTAGGGGACTATGCTCTAAGCTCAGGGGCACATTCCTTTTTATCATCCCTTCCCAGAATCCACCAGCATAATAAGGAATTTATATAACCAGGGGTGCCTAGGTATCACAAGCCGTTTTAGAGATTCCTCATTCATCGTTAGCTCCGTTTTACAAGGGGAGTTTCCATTGTGTTCTTATTCCCCATCTATTCAAGACCAGCTCTGGGTCCCCCAAGTGTGGATCAGAGGCCTCCAGAGCAGCTTCCCCCCATCCCCCCAGTTGTGCCTCCAGGGACTAGACTAGCTCAGTGACCCCGCCCCGAGATGATGGGAGTTGGCCTTGTGTTCTTATTATCTGGCTATTCAAGACCACCTCAGGGGCCCCTGATGTAGATTAGGGCCACAGAGCAGCTCATGCTTCACCCAGGGACTAGACTAGCTCATTGGTCCCAGAGATGAGGTCATCAGACTAGCTCAATGGGACACATATAGGCTCATAGGGCCTTAAACCAGTTCAAGAAGGCCCAGAACAGTTTAAGGCGCCGGATCACTTCAGAGGGCCTCAAGCCAACTAAAGGGGCTCTCACAAGCTCAGCGCCCAGACCAGCTCAGGGTACCCTCAGAACCCAGATCCGCTCTTGGGCCCCAGATCAGCTCTTGGGACCCCAGATCAGTTCAGGGGCCTGAAGTCAGGTCAGGGGGCAAGATCAAGTCAGGGGCACTAATTCAGCTCAGGAATCCCTCACCAGCTCGGGGCCCAAGCAGTTCAAAACCCCCAAAGCTGCTCAGGGGACACCAGATCGGCCCATAGGGCACCAGATCAGTCTCGGGGACAAACAATCAGATTAGTGGTCCCCGACCAGCTCAGGACCCAGATCAGCTCGGGAATACCAGATCAAGTCAGGAGGCACTTAATCAGCTCAGGAGCCCCATACCATCTAAGGGGCCCTCACCAACCCCCTGTAGGCCCAGCTCAGCTCAGGGCCTGGGAGCTGCTCAGGAAATCACGCAATCAACCCAGGAGGCCCGGGTCAGCTTAACACGCGCATTGACGGGGGTGGGTACCCGCCCCCCTCGGGTCTTTCGCAGATAGCAGAAAAACGGCGGCGCGTAGCGCCGCCGTACTTGGCATGCCTTTTCCCTCATCATTTTGACAACTACTGTGAAAAATTTAAGGTTAGGTCATCTCAGGTCAGGTCACCAGTACAGGTCAAGTGACCCGACCTCAAAAAAGTTTAAGATAGCATAAGTCGGAGCAGGGTGAACTTATCTGATTGAAACTCATATCACATAGTGGCCCCACCGAGTTCTCTAAAATATGTTCCGGTATTTTTGATACCGATAACCTAAGGTCAGGTACGAGGCATGACCTCTCCAATGGAAATACATAGGAAAATGGTTTTTACAGAATAACATAACTCAGTAACGGATGGCGATAGAGCATTTATTTTAGCTGCATTAGACTCGCCTAGGCTTTGCGGTTCTAGTGATATGCATTTTATATAATTTGACCCCGACCTGACCTCAGGTCAGGTCAAATCCTTGATTTGACCTAGCAAGATCAAATTATATATCATTCGATTCGGCTTGCTGAGAGGATTCATATAGTTCAAGTCGTTTTGCTCTATATTTACTTGTTCAGATGTAATGGCCGAAAAACTTAATTTACGTGTTATCCCTATGACGGCATGTTTTGACCTCTCGTGACCTTAAATGTGACCTGACAAAAAAATGGCGCAAATGTTTTCGATGGAGAAATGGATGGGCAGCCCAACGCTATTTACCGTTTTTCGCTACCTACCGTGGTTCTCGAGTTCTTAGGGGGGGCGGGTACCCCCCGTCAAAGCGAAGGTGGCTCAGACCCCCGTCAATGCGCGTGTTAAAGGGACCATATTAGCCATTGGGCACCAGACTAGCTCAGAGGGAATAAGATGGGCTCAGGAGACACAACGATAACTCAGCAGGCACAAGATCGACTCAGGAGGCATTAGTTAAGTTCAGGAGGCAGTATATCTGCTCAGGGTGCACCGGATCGATCAGCGCAGGGGGCAAGTTCAATTCAGGGGCACTAAATCAGCTCAGTGATCCCTCACCAGCTCGGGGCCCAAGCAGTTCAAAACCGCCAGAGCTGCTCAGGGGACACCAGATCGGCCCATAGGGCACCAGATCAGCTTCGGGGACAAACAATCAGATCAGTGGTCCCGGACCAGCTCAGGAATACCAGATCAAGTCAGGAGGCATTAATCAGCTCAGGAGCCCCATACTATCTCAGGGGCCCTCATCAGCCTCTGTGGGCCCAGCTGAGCTCAAGGCTTTAGAGCTGCTCATGAAATCACGTAAGGAGGCCCAGATCAGCTTAAAGGGCACCGGATTAGCTCAGGGGGCACCAGACTAGCTCAGAGGGCATCAGATGGGCTCAGGAGGCACCAGATCGACTACGGGGCATTAGTGCAGCTGACGTGGCACCCGATCCGCTCGCGGGCCAGATCAGCTCCCAGCCCCCTGACTATGGCAGGAGCATAAATAGCTCAGAGAGCAACATAACAGCTCAGGTGACACAAGGTGGGCTCAGGGACCACCAAACCAGCTCAAGGGGGCACCAGGCCATCTAAGGAGACATCAATAATCAGCTGAGGGGGCACCTAATCAGCTGAAGAGGCACCACATTGACTTAAGAGACAGAATCAAATTGGGGAGGCATGAGATCAGCTCGGGGGTCCGAATCAGCTCAAGGGGCACTAAATCAACTATTAGGGCACCAATCAAGCTCGAAGGCATTAGACTAACTCAGAGGGCATTATATAGTTTCAGGAGGCACAATTATTTGCTCAGTGGGGCACTCGATTGACTCAGGAGCACCAGATCAGCTTAGATGGCAAGTAATCAGCTAAAGGGGCACTGTACCAGCTGAGAGGCCAAGAGATGAAATCAATGAGCACTAGATTAGCTTCACCCGTACGATTATTGGCGACGATGAGGCATTAGGTGGACACATACTAGGTCCCCATACTCTTCCCGGGTGCTTGGAAAGGCGACAGAATGCCCTAGCTGACCGAAAAAGGTATTAAGTTGTCCAACAATAGTTTCAATCGATACATGCGGTCCAGTTACATCTAGGTTCAACGGCGTAGGGCACTAAATTTCGAGCGGCACGGCCCAAGTTGGGTACACCACCTGGCAGTCAAAAGGGCATCCCGGCAGTGATGGGGGGCACGTGCCCCCTGTGCCCCCCTGGCTGCACCCCTGGACAGTAGATCAACTCCGGGGGCATTAACCCTCGCCCCACCGGGGGTCCAGCGCCTTCTTCGCCCCACCGGGGGCATCGATGGCCCCCCTCTAACTCCGAAAATATGGGCGTTAGCGCAAATCTGCAAAGTGCAATAGAAAGCTTGCGTGAATTCAGTAAGAAATTACTTCGCATGTTTTAGTGCTCAGGTCTATGGTTTGACCTCCAGAGGTCAAATTAGGTCAAGATCGGCTATTTTCACTCAAATATGCAATGATTAAGCAAACTGGGCATCGTATGTCATTAGAGCTATTGAGGCCTGGTAAAGTACATTTGATAGCAAATTGCCTGTACTTTTTCCGCTATGTGGAACGTAAAGACCTCCCGCCAGTGGTTTGACCGCCAGAGGTCACCTCGTGACCTAATATGACCTGAGGTCACGAAAGGTCAAAAAGTGACCTTGCTGTATATCAAATGAAAGCCAGTGACAAGACAAACACGATGGTGTTTGTTTCATCGCTCTAGCGTAATTAGGTCAAAAGTTATTGTCAAAATACTGTTTTTTTGACCTCTGGTGACCTTGGATGACCTTGGAAAAGTCAAAGGGCAAATATGACCCCTGGGATCCGTGAAAGGGTGTCCAAGAAACTTTGTTCTGACCAGTCTGAGTATTTGCAATCATTTTTGTGGCTTTTATATCAATGAACAAGCTTTTCCCCATGCTTTTCCAATGGGAGAGGTCGCCTCGTGACCTGACTTCAGGGCACGAAATCGAAAAATCCCGGATATACACCTTGTAGACCCTGGAGGGGTTATGAAGTGTAGGAAGTTTCAAATTGATCGACTTTGAAATGTAGTTCTTACAGAGCTCTAAAGGTGAAGTGAGGTGACCTTGGTTGACCTCGTCTGGTGACCTGACCTTGGGTGACCCGGGGTAAAAATTTCAGGGATGATGGGAAAATAATGTAGTGAGAGGTAGAGCCCTCAACCGCGGTGCTCTGCCCCGTCGTTTTTCTGCTATCCCGGAAAAAGCCTTAGGGGGGCCATCGATGGCCCCCGGTGGGGCGAGGGTTAAATAAGCTCAGGGGGCCCGGATCAGCTCAAGGGGCACTAAAACAGCTAAAAGGACACCAGGCAAGCTCGGATGTATCGAACTAACTCAGAGAGTATTATATAGGCTCAGAACGCACACCTATTTTCTCATGGGGGCACCAGATTGACTACGAGGGCACCAGATCAGCTCAGAGGGCATAATATCAACTCCAGGGGGCACCAGATGAGCTCCATCCGTACGATTATTGGCGACGATGAGGCATTAGGTGGACACATACTAGGTCCCCATACTCTTCCCGGGTGCTTGGAAAGGCGACAGAATGCCCTAGCTGACCACAAAGGCACTTAATTGCCAAACAATAGTTGAAATCGCTAAACGCAGTCTAGTTCCATCTAGGTTCAACGACGTAGGGCACTAAATTTCGAGCGGCACGGCCCAAAGGGGGTACACCACCTGGAAATAAAAAGGGCACCCGGCACCGATGGGGGCACGTGCCCTCTGTGCCCCCTGGACAGTAGATAAACTTCGGGAGGCATTAAATAAGTTCAGGGGCCCGGATCAGCTCAAGGGGCACTAAAACAGCTAATAGGGCACCAGGCAAGCTCGGAGGCATCAGACTAACTTAGAGAGCATTATGTAGGTTCAGAAGGCACACTTATTTATTCAGGGGAGGGGGGGCACCAGATTGACTACGAGGGCATCAGATCAGCTCAGAAGGCACATGATCACCTCCAGGGGGCACCAGATGAGCTCTGTCCGTACGATTATTGGCGACGATGAGGCATTATCTGGAAACGGATTACGTGCCTATACTCTTCCCGGATGCTTGGAAAGGCGACAGAATGCCCTAGCTGACCAAAAGGCACTTAGTTGTCAAACAATAGTTGAAATCGCTAAATGCAGTCTAGTTCCATCTAGGTTCAACGGCGTAGGGCACTAAATTTCGAGCGGCATGGCCAAAGGGGTACACCACCTGGCAATCAAAAGGTCACCCGGCACCGATAGGAGGACGTGCCCCCTGTGCCTCCTGGCTGCGGTCCGGGACAGTAGATAAACTACGGGAGGCATTAAATAAATTCAGGGGGCCCGGATCAGCTCAAGGGGCACTAAAACAGCTAATACGGCACCAGGCAAGCTCGGAGGCATCAGACTAACTCAAAGAGCAATATATAGGTTCAGAAGGCACAATTATTTTCTCAGGGGAGGGGGTGGCACCAGACAGAGGTGCAGAAAGTATGCTGACTGTCACAAGCTCAATGTGACGTATGCCTCCTCTGTCACACAGAGCTGGAAATCATAATTGTATACTTGAATACCATTTCCAATATGCTGAATGTCCTCTACCCGTCTCTTACTTTTTGCAGCAGACAAGGTTCAAGCACCAAACCATTATAGCATGAAAGTAGTAAACTGTGTTTTCATTTTTAGATCATGTTTTTGTTTTTGGAAGGAAAATTTCCAATTATGGGTCATTTTTTCCAGTATTGGGGTCATAACCATTATTGGCAACTCTGACCGCAGTTTCCCCAATGACATGCATTTACCTTTTGAAGAAGTTTTCATTTTTGAAGGAGTGTTTCCAATTATGGCACTTCCCAAATTATTAAATGTAGCAATTATCATGAAAATAGTGATTATTGGGAACATACCTATCTATTAATGGGAGCGTACATGTACATACATGTATGTACATGTATGCTCCCATTAATATTGCATGTTATTAATTAAGCATGTTAGCATGTAAGCACGTAATAAAGCATGCATGTCATTTATTCCCATTAATGTGTGCACACAATTGGGAACCCTAACCACAGCTCCCCTCCTAAACTTCTCTCTCACATATCAAAAAGGGACGAAAATGTCAATTTTAACGTAGTATTTAATTCTATCTAAAATGTTTGGTAAAGTGGACCTTAGGTAGCATTTTTATAAACATATCAAATGCTTAAAATTTGCCTTCCACTCACGATTATCACCTGCCTGGTCATTCCTTCTTGCAGTAAAAACTCTGAGGCAACTAGCCGCATAGATGTAAAATTATGTCTATTGGCCTAATAGGTACAGAGGTATTGGAATTCACATACCAAAGATCCAGTGTAGTCAAAATCCTGCTTTAACTCCATGCAGTTCAGGTCCTGTGCGTTGCTTACCACCACTGGTAGTAAGCAACACACCCCAACCAGCGTTTTTCGAAGTCTATTTCTTTCTGAGATTTGCTGTGATTTTCTGAGATGAGAAGGAGGTCTACTCAGCCCCTCCAGTGCACGTTAGTGCCAGGCCCCTCTCCAGTGTGGGTGTTAACACTTTTGAAGGACTGCATATGCACACATTTGCTATCTGTACAATATTGATTGATAATTTGATCATGAAATCTCACCTGAATCACTATTATTGCCAGCCTGTTGCTGGCGCCAACTCTCCTAAATTCCTCCAGCTCCAAATCTATCTAACCACTCTAGGGCACAAATAAGGTAAGGCACAAGCAAGCCAAGGAATGAAAAACCAAGTTTGATATGAGAAAGTGCATCAGTCTTTCAGTAGCCTACATTCATCTTAGATTAGCCATGGGCAGCAGTATTTATTCTAGCTAGTTTTAGCTTGCACTTATCTCACATATACCTACTAAATATGCCCTCAAAATAGGTGGCTTTCCGCCTGTTTAAATTTTGGCAGGCTCTATATCACATAAAAATTTCTAACTTGTCATGTCGCTGTTGCGTAGTTTAACCCTCGCCCCACCGGGGGCCATCGATGGCCCCCCTAAGGTTTTTCCGGGATAGCAGAAAAACGACGAGGCGCAGCACCGCGGTTGAGGGCTCTACCTCTCACTGCATCATTTTCCCATCATCCCTGAAATTTTTTACCCCGGGTCACCCAAGGTCAGGTCACCAGACGAGGTCAACCAAGGTCACCTCACTTCACTTTAGAGCTCTGTAAGAGCTACATTTCAAAGTCGATCGATTTGAAACTTCCTAAACTTCATGACTCCTCCAGGGTCTACAAGGTGTATATCCGGGATTTTTTGATTTCGTGCCCTGAGGTCAGGTCACGAGGCGACCTCTCCCATTGGAAAAGCATGGGGAAAAGCTATTTCATGATATAAAAGCCACAAAAATGATTGCAAATACTCAGGCTGCTCAGAACAACGTTTTTGGACAACCTTTCACGGATCACAGGGGTCATATTTGCCCTTTGACTATTCCAAGGTCATCCAAGGTCACCGGAGGTCAAAAACAGTATTTTGTCAATAACTTTTAACCTAATTGAGCTAGAGCGGTGGAACAAACACCATCGTGTTTGTCTTGTCACTGGCTTTCATTTGATATACGGCAAGGTCACTTTTGACCTTTCGTGACCTCAGGTCATATAAGTCACGAGGTGACCTCTGGCGGTCAAACCACTGGCGGGAGGTCTTTACGTTCCAAATAGCGGAAAAAGTACTGGCAATTTGCTATCAAATGTACTTTACCAGACTTCAGTAGCTCTAATGGCATAAGAGTTCTGCCCAGTTTGCTTAAGCATTGCATATTTGAGTGAAAATTGCCGATCTTGACCTAATTTGACCTCTGGAGGTCAAACCATTGACCTGAGCACTAAAACATGCGAAGTAATTTCTTACTGAATTCACGCGAGCTTTCTATTGCACTTTGCAGATTTGCGCTAACGCCCATATTTTCGAGTTAGAGGGGGGCCATCGATGGCCCCCGGTGGGGCGAAGTGGCGCCGGACCCCCGGTGGGGCGCGGGTTAAGTAGAATTGCTGCCCAGCTATGTTTATTTTCACTCATTAAGTACTTTTCTTAGTAGCTTTTAGGCGTACTTAGTACTAAATTCAAAGAAATAGGGACCACCAAATCGAGGAGACTCAAACTTTAAATATTATTTAACCTGGCAAAATGGACAGAGAAGTACTTGATAACGTATCTGCGTTGTCTTTAATGCGTTAAATATGCCCACAATCGTGTATTTCTCGAAAAAATTGACTGTCACATTTCGGGTATCTGGGCGACAACTTTCTGCAAACTACTAACAATCGGCACCATTGGGCTGCATGATAAAATCTGGCAACTGTGACAGCGGTTTGCGGGTTTTCTGCAGCGGGGGTCCTCGTTCTAGTAGAAACTGAACACAGTACCAATATTGTATCACTAATGGTACGCTGTGCAATTGAAGAACAGAGCTGCTAAGTTAAAATATTCGCTACACGCTTCATTCTCTATTTCGAAAAATATGTGGTTTGATTTTGAACCATTCAGTCAGGATCGCTACTTTGTCACAATTATGCACCTCGATTTTCGTAAATGTGTCACAAACTCCGGTAGCCGAGTTGGCAAGTTTCTGCACCTCTGGCACCAGATTGACTACGAGGGCATCAGATCAGCTCTGAGGGCACATGATCAGCTCCAGGGGCCAAGACCAGCGCTCAGTGGGCACCAGATGAGCTCAAGTGGCACTAGAATAGCTCTGCCCGTACGATTATAGGCGACGATGAGGCATTATCTGGAAACGGATTACGTGCCTTTACTCTTCCCGGGTGCTTGGAAAGGCGACAGAATGCCCTAACTGACCAAAAGGCATTTAATTGTCAAACAATAGTTTAAATCGCTAAATTCAGTCTAGTTCTATCTAGGCCCAACGGCGTAGGGCACCAAATTTCGAGCGGCACGGCCCAAAGAGGGTACACCACCTGGCAATCAAAAGGGCACCCCGGCACCGATGGGGGGCACGTGCCCCTGTGCCCCCCTGGCTGCGCCCCTGATTCTATATATATATATATATATATATATATATATATATATATATATATATAATATTATAAGATATACTATATATCTAATATAATAATATCTATTGGAATATAATATAATATATATATATATATATATATATATATATATATATATATATATATATATATATATTTTTAATGTTCGCATACATCTGTACTTAAATGAAGGATGACCCAGACAGCTGGTCACTCAATTTTTACATATTAGCTAGAATAGCATGTTTGGCTAACATGCAATGCAGATGAAGTGCTTTGATTGGTCGAGCTCACTGTGGCAATCTCGAAATATAGGTCTGACTTTTAAAGCCTAGAAAAAGATCAATATTTATATTTTTTGGAATTCATTCACCCACTGAGGTGTTGAGGATTTATTTTTTTCAAATGTGTGCAAGGTTTGGTTTCTGTTCAGCTCTCCGGCAACCTCGAAAATTATGTGATGGAACTCTAGAACTCCCTCCAGCGCGGGACCAATTTTGTGAATGTCCCTCATTTAGCTTCGGTCTGCAAATCCACGCTAGAATACACATGTGTGACATGAAATAAACAGTAATTTTTACTTCTTCTTTTTGCTTTCAAGGGCCATTATTGATTATTTAGCACTATTAGAAATTGTTTAATCAGGACACAGCCATAAAATCCCGAGTCCACCCAGAGTCCAGATCCCCTGCCTCCTCCATTGGAGAATGGTCGGTCAGACGCCCTGTAATCTGCCAGCATGGCGGCTGGCGCACAGCGGAAGCAATCAGCGGCGTGTCGTTGCCAGCGCGGGCAAGCTGCGAGAGCCAGCGTGAGTCCTGTGCTGACCATACGGCAGCTGCCAAACACAGATCACCGCCCAACAGTCAAACACCAGCTGCCCATAACACAACCAATGCAATCACACCGGCCCGGCCAGCCTGCTCCCGGCACACAATCTGACCCGCTGAGGCAAGGCTCGTCTTGCACTGGTCGACCAGTGGCTGGATAAAACTCACGATTGATTAAGTAGGGTAAGGGCGGGTAAGAGTACGCAGGAGATAAGAGTACGCAACAGCTGTTTTGGTTACTTAGTAACTACTGAGAAGGTGGATACCCTGGTATAAAACAGCAGGGTTAGTGCCCTCGTTGCTAACAAAAATTCAACGTGCTCCTGTTTTTCCCGCGGAAGTATAGCAAAATACGTTTTTGGGCACCCTTGATGTAATATTTCTTAAGTAGGTAAACTTGTAGACCATGCTTCTATTATCGATTGTATTGTATTACGGTCTGTCATCAGTAACAACGCTGATCTAGGACTGAGCTGCAGGACCGGAGCTCACGCTAAAACGCCTGCCAACATGTTTATCAAGACTTTCTTTCCAAGGGAGCATGCCCGGCAAGAGTACGTAGTAGACCAATGTGCAAGAGTACGCATGCTTATGATATATGCAAATGTATTTTCGCTCGAGATTGCGTCTGTAATTCAGATTTTGGAAACCAAACATTGCAACATAGTTCTTGTTTGTACATTTAGAGCGATATAAAATCCTACGATTGCCTAGTTTGGTCACAAAAAAACTTAGCGACATGGCCAATGCACCTAAGGCACAGAGAGGCATAAATGCCTACTCCAGCCTCCTCTTTTGCGTACTTTTACCGACCACGAGTATGCAGGTGAGTTTTTATTTTTGATGGGCCTGTGGCGAGCTCCTTTTAAAGACATCGAGTTGAAACATGGACCACACATAGACAATTCTTCACGCTAAAGAACCATATAATTTTTTTTAGCTATTAGACATGTAGAAGATAAGTGAAAGCGTTTAGAAAGCTAAGTGCGTGCTCTTGCACGGATTTCCCCTATGCGTGAATGTCCAGAAAAATAAAACGAGTTGGCGCTTCGGATACGAAACTATTCAGATAAAAATTTGTGATTTTTCCAAACATTATGATTTTCGGCAGGCGTACCGTTGGGCGCGGATCCTGAATGTCACCGAGTGAGAGCGGAGTGAATGAATTGTGAACCTTTGCACTCCCGTAGGATAGCGAAGCTGCTGACCCAGTCCAAACCTTTTATTTTCGGCTACATGTAATTTAGCCGAAAGCTCAGCTTTATGAGCATTTTTTAATTTTTTAACAGTATCACAGGTGGGGGTTGCTCTCCCCCGTTTGACCCTCGTTACCTACTGTAATAGTCACGATGCCCCCTGAAAGGTTGATGGCATCCCCTGAATGGTTGTTTCTCGGGCTCTTCCCCAGGTTGTATGCATCGTCGCCCCTGCGATAGGATTTGGATCCGACCTGATAGGTTTTGTCGGCCAAAATTGGCGTTCCCTGGTCTGGATTAAAGACGAGAAAAAACTGGAGATTAGAGAAAAGACAAAAAAACGCAACAATTAAACAGCAGTGAAGCATAAAATAAATCAACACTGTCACAGACAAGATGGAGTGCAAACAACAAAAATTATCAGATCGAAGACAAAAAGAATACGAAGCCGAAGAATGCTACATTTTTACCCTCATATTATTCTAGTTTAAATTTTCGAAATGTGTGTGCGATTTTGTCTCTGTGTGTGTGTTTTCTTTTTAACACGCGCATTGACGGGGGTCTGAGCCACCTTCGCATTGACGGGGGCGGGTACCCGCCCCCCTAAGATCTCGAGAACCACGGTAGGTAGCGAAAAAGGGTAAACGGTGTAGGGCTGCCCGTCCACTTCTCCATCGAAAACATTTGAACCATTTTTTTGTCAGGTCACCTTTAAGGTCACGGGAGGTCAAAACATGCCGTCATAGGGATAACATGTAAATTCAGTTTTTTCGGCCATTACATCTTAACAAGTAGAGATAGAGCAAAACGACTTGAACTATATGAATCCTCTCAGCAAGCCGAATCGAATGATATATAATTGGACCTTGCTAGGTCAAATCAAGGATTTAACCTGACCTGAGGTCAGGTCAGGGTCAAATTATATAAAATGCATATCATTAGAACTGCAAAGCCCAGGCGAGTCTAATGAAGCTAAAATAAATGCTCTATCACCATCCGTTACTGAGTTATTCCGTAAAAACCATTTTTCCCATGTATTTTCAACGGAGAAGGTCATGCCTCGTACCTGATCTTAGGTCATCGATATCAAAAATACCGGAACATATTTTAGAGAACTTGGTGGGGCCATTATGTGATATGAATTTCAATGGGATAAGTTCACCCTGCTCTGACTTATACTATCTTAAACTTTTTTGAGGTCGGGTCACTTGACCTGTACTGGTGACCTGACCTGAGATGACCTAACCTTAAAATTTTCACAGAAGTTGTAAAAATGATGAGGGAAAAGGTATGCCAAGTACGGTGGCGCTACGCGCCGCCGTTTTTCTGCTATCTCCGAAAAACCCGAGGGGGCGGGTTCCCGCCCCCCTCGTCAATGCGCGTGTTAACCGGTATATAATCCTTGCCTTAACCTTACTCTACCTGGAGGCTGTGAGCGTATGTGCCTGGGGCTGCAGCGACCCCTCCAGGTAGAATCCCATCCTCTTTATCTTCACTTTTCCTCATCCCGGCCATCTCCCTCCATAGTTCATAATCACTTCATATTCATCACGACACCATTTTAAAAGCCACCTTAGTAGTGTGGAAGTGTGAGTAATATATAAATGAATGAATGAATGGGGCCGAAGACTATGTAAAATACATGCCGAGAAACCACTTGATCGATGTTTCATTCGTCCCAGTACTTACCGTTCAATGATATACAAAATCGAAATTAATCCCCTGTCAACCCCGTCCTTCCCGGATGGTCACGTTACATGAGGTATCTACTAGCAGTCTTAGCAACCTGACGTAATGCTCAAGGCTCGCTGCTTAGAGAAAAAGGTCGTGCCTCGACTCTCTTAGAATAACTGTGCTAAGTGTGACTTGACTTGCGCTTCGCTGGGAGGGGGGTGAAATTCGCCCCATTCCTGGTTTTCCACAGATAACGCAAAAACGAAGAAACGTAGAGCAACGAAACTTACAGCCTACCTTACTCCTGATTAATTTGACGCATCCGATCAATTTTTTAGGTCAGTTCATATCATGTCAAGGAGCTATCCAAGGTCCAGCGACCCGACCTCCATACCTAAAATCACGAATTTGAAGCGGCGCCTAAGAAAGATCTGCCAACCGAATAGTTTGAAGCTTTCACAATATGGTAAGGTCATTAGGGTCTACAAACCTGCGATCTCGTAATTTTGATATTGTTGACCTAGGGTGGGAACAATTTTTTTCTCACCCCATTGTAAGTCTATGGTGAAAAATTGGAAGGGTTTATTTTCATTAATTACTGAATAGATAAAGCTGAAAATCTTCATACCATGTATTCTTACCACGATCTTGACGATCAAGTTGAGTTTTTGACCATATGACCTATTAAAGGTAATGTCAGGTCACAGGAGCATACAATGATTGTTTTGCCAATAACTTCTCACTGAATTGAGATAAAGCTTTTGTTTTCTTTGCATTGTGCTTATATTGTCACGGGGAGTCGACTGATATGCAACATGACCATGCTAGGTCACCCTGTGACCCTGACCTAGCTCGAGGTCAGGTCATTTTCACAATTTGACCTAGCATGGTCATATTATACATCATTCAATTCACCACGATGAGAAGAATCTAATGCTGCATAAATGTTTTTTTCTAGCATTACTGAGTAAATATCTAGAGGTGGAAACGTGTACTGCCCTGTTGTAATCGTATGGAACTTCTTTGACCTATGCTGACCTCAATATTGACCTGACATAAACATGTTTCCAATAATTTCTCTTCGTCTCGCCAAGAGCTTTCGAACTCCGTCCGTAATTTTATCTAGCTTTCCTGGTGTTGAAATTGAATCTTAAAATCGACCTTATTTCGCGTGGTATAACTTCAATAGTAGAGCGCTCGGAGGTACTTCACTTTCTGTTCGCGCGATTCGCTGGTAGTCATGGCAATTAAAGTCTGGGCGGCACGCGCCGCTATTGTTGCGACTCGTTGAGAAGTCAGTTGGGACGACTCCGCCGGTGGGTGTGGGGTGAGCTCTGCGTTTAGCACTGTTTGCCAGCGCAAAGACACCTTATTTATGTATACATTATAATTTATTGGAATTTAACATAAAATTATCTTCAGTGGGCGAATTTGGCCTGCCTGACCAGTTCGTTCATCCCGCTAGGGATAGCTCTAACCTTTCATATTTAATTCGAACGCTAGTCATTTCGGAGCCCCACCACCGGTGTAACTTTGAAGTGAGGATTTCAACGTGTGTGCGAGTGTTTTGAATATTATCCGGTCGCGCGTAGCGGCCGGCCTTTAAGGATTGGTGCAGGCCGGTGCAGGCCTGTACGCGTGAGTATTCACCGGTGCAGCCCCGCCGAGTGGTCGCAGACCGTATCCAACCGTGTAACCTGTTATGTCATCTCTGTGACTTATCTGTCGGTGTTATTTGGTTCCCTCTTGACATCACGTGCAAAAATATTGAAAATAGATTCGGCCAATTGATCCTCCGGGTTCCTCTGTTGACGGTGATTGGAAAGATTCTGG
This sequence comes from Lepas anatifera, assembly GCA_034440635.1. Taxonomy (NCBI): domain Eukaryota; kingdom Metazoa; phylum Arthropoda; class Thecostraca; family Lepadidae; genus Lepas; species Lepas anatifera. The sequence goes on along the minus strand of JAOTON010002268.1, from coordinate 205,355 downwards.
ATAGATAAACCGAACGATATAGTTAGGGGGGGGGGCCCCTCTCCGAGGGCCCGAAGGGCCCCCTGAGGGCACAAGCGCAGCTCGCCCGCGCTATGCTCTGTGGCTAAATTTGACATTTTTTATCAGACAGGGCCCTCTTAAGCCCTCTTCAGCGCTCTATTCTGTAACAAGACGGGCCCTTTTTACCCATCAGGGCCCTTTCGGCGCTGTCGCAGGGGCCCTTTTTGGGGCGCCGCCCCTCCCTGAGCGAAATCCTGGCTACGCCCCTGTAGGTAACACTCATACAATTGATACAGTCCACTATTTTCGAAAACAGTTCCCAGACCAGCTTACAATCGCAACACCTGGGAAATGAGATACGGGGGGGCGAAATTTGCTCCCAGCGGGGTGCATCATGCCAGGGACCCCAGTGTTAAGTGCGTTAAGTGATGTTAAGTGATTGGTGATTAAGGTGATCAAGTGGGTGAGGCGTGTTAAGTGGTGGTAAGCGAGTATGCCTCGCTGCAACGACTAGTTTCAACCGCGAAATTTTTTTAATATATAAAGAAAATACCGAAAAGATGATAACTGTCATAGTGTCTTAATCATAGTCTCTTTTTGTTAGGAATGCCTCGTTTGTATTCGTTATCATTTGTGGCGCAAATGTACAAGGTTCAGTAGATCATGAAGTGCTGCTAGATCACAAAGGTCACCAAGTATTTTTTCGGGGGCCCCCAAGAGTTTGTCTCTGGGATGCTTTCAAGTGCTAGTCTCGAAGCCTCTAAGAGCTGGTCTCAGGGACCGCCAAAAGTTGTTCTTGAGGCTCGCAATAGCTTTTCTCGGGAGCCCAAGAGTTACCCCCCGGGGCCCTAAAGTCTTGGTCTCGAGTGCCCCCCCCCTGAGTTGGTCCCGGGGGCTGCCAGAGCTGGCCTCAAGGGTCCCTCAAGAGTTGGTCTCAGGCCCACGAAAATGTTAAGTTTTAAAAACGTGTTAGAAATAAGGCACCTATTATTCATTTGCAAATTATTTCCCTTAAATAAATGCAACAATGCAGGCTCCCTGAGTACAGACACCAATACTTATATCCGTCCCATCTCCTTCCAGGAAATTCTGGATCCACTCCTGCATCTACCACATTTTCAGATTAAAAAATAGTTAACGCTCATTAAAACTAGCGAGACCTTAAACCTGAAAGGAACACTTTGAAGGAAGTGCCTCGGAGCTAAAATCCGCCCCCTTCCCTCCCTGAGGAAATCCTGGATCTGCCCTGAAACTTATTGAGTTAATGTCAAAATTATGCGTGACAAGGCTTAAAAATCGAACAGTTCCTGCTTGCGTATAAATACATTATCGTTGCACCAAAGTAAAGAGTTGATGAACTTCAGGGACGGTGGATTTCATTTCGAGCGGGTGTGCAGGATTTCTGGGAGGGTGCCGGGGAGGGGGTGCCTTCGGATCCCAAGGGGAATCCACTCGAGGGGGGAGGTTAACCCAAAGGGGCGCCGAGACGGAGGGCGACGTTTGCCAAGGGGCGCCTTTTGCTGTCCAGGGAGCGCATGTTCTAACCAGGGGGCGCCCATGCTATCCAGAGGCGCCGTTGCTCTTCTTGGGGGCGCCTTTTGCTGTACATGAGGCGCCTCTGCTGTCCAGGGGGCACCTTTGCTACCCAAGGGCACCTTTGCTACCCAAGGGCACCTATGCTATCCAGAGGGGGCACCTTTGCTCTTGGGGAGGGGAGGTGCCTTTTGCTGTCCAGGGTGCGCATTTGTTCTGGGGGGCGCCTTTCCATCAAACGGGTGCCTATGCTATCCTGGTGTGCCTTTGCTCTGTGGGGGATGGCACCCTTTGTTGTCCAGAGTGCGCCTATACTATCCAGGGGCGCCGTTACTATTCTAAAGGGAGCCTTTTCCTGTCCAGGGGTCGCCTTTGCTATCCCAGAGTGCCTAAGCTATCCAGAGCGGGCGCCTTTTTCTCTCCTGGGGGCGCCTATTTGCTCTCCATGGAGCGGCTTTGATGTCAGGGGGCGCTAATCATATGTGAAAATGTCTTTATTTCACACAGAGGGTCCTATCTCTTCAGGTAGGTGGTGTTTAGATCTGATTGTCTCGTGACCGCCCGGGGGCGCCCGCCAAATCCGGGCGGGGGGCGGGGGGTGTCTCCCCGGACCAAGCCAAAACCGGGTGTACAAAAATATACTTTTGCACACCCTCAGTTTTTTCATGGTGTGCAACTGCTTACTCTGTCCCCTGAATCTACCGTCCCTGGTTAGCTTAGAAGCGTTGATAGGAAAATAATAGAGATCATTTCGTGTACGTAAAAATACATAACACTTTATCATATTACCACAGTGCGCTATCGTAAGCATTCCCAGATTTTTTTCCTACAGCTACCTTGGATCCAAAGCTGCGTCAGGCACGTCGCATACGACACAGTCTTGATCGCATGTGACTGTGCTGGTGGACGTTGAAAAACGCGGCGCCCGATAGCGCTGTGACAGCATTGTGGCCCGGCCTGATACTGTCGCCTCAGGACTGGCGAAGTCCGAGGGCGCCTCAATGCCCTCCGACGCTGACCGATCGCCCCAGGCGAAAACGGCGCCACACACTGGCTCACACTACCCAGGCCCCACTTCCACTTAGGGTCCAGCGCGCCGTTGCCGATACAATCCTCGATTTTCGCCTGCGCAGCTTCAGTGCACGGGCAGACTACAAAGTGAATGTTAGATCGGCACAATGTTTATATTCCACAAGTTAATGGGAACGCGAGGCTTAATCCTGTGAGGATTGACAGGCTCAACACGTTGCTAAACAATGAGGCCCCTGGTTAACAGTCCAAACATGTCGCTATTCAGTGGGCCCGACATCACTAAAAAATTACAGTGATGTTAAAACTGTCGGGGTTAAAACCTTGGAATTCGCACCTTGAATGTTAAAAGTTGATGTTAAAACCTCGGAATTCGCAGACGGTTCAAATGAAGACCGGATGGCGATCTTATCTTACATGACATCTCTCTACTCCGCAGATGCAGCCCTCCACATTTGTATCAACTGGGGAGTCCAGACCTGTTGGGACGCAATCCAGAGAGTTCGACTCTGAGTCGATTCTATTTTTAAATCAGTCAGACCACTTACTCAAACAGATTAGTTGAGTCACAATTAGAATCAATCACAAAACGTGTCAGAGTAGAGTCGACTCAAAACTTCTAAGTGAGAAACGAGTTTGCTGGGGACTGCTATGCTTTTATTTGTAAAGGAATTTATTCATGTTCTGTAATGGGACCTCTCTTTCAAGGAGAACTCAAAACAAAAACAAATATTTATCATGAGAGCAGAGGCCGAAATAGCCGGGACTGTAAGCTCGAACAGCTTTAACACGCGCATTGACGGGGGCTGGTACCCGCCCCCTCGGGTTTTTCGGAAACAGTACATAAACGGCGGCGCGTAGCGCCGCCGTACTTGGCATGCATTTTCTCTCATTATTTCTACGACTTTTGTTAAAATTTTAAGGCTAGGTTAGGTCAGGTTACCAGTACAGGTCAAGTGACCTGACCTAAAAAAGTTTAAGATACCATAAGTCGGAACAGGGTGAACTTATCCGATTGAAACCCGTATTACATAATGGGCTCATTGAGTTCTCTAAAATATGTTCTGGTATTTTTGCTATCGGCGACCTAAGGTCAGGTACGAGCCATGACCTCTCCATTGGAAATACATGGAAAAATGGCTTTAACTGAATAACTTAGTAACGAATGGTGGCAGAGCACTTATTTTGATTGCATTAGTCTTTCATTGTCTTTGCGGTTCTAGTGATATGCATTTTACCTAATTTGACCTCGACCTGACCTCAGCTCAAACCCTTGATTTGACCTAGCAATGTCATATTATATTTCATTCGATTTGGCATGCTGCAAGGATTCATATGGTTTAAATCGTTTTGCTCTATCTTTACTTGTTCAGATGTAATGACCGAAAACCTTCGTTTACATATTATCCCAATGTTTTGACCTTTAGTGACCCTAAACGTCACCTGAAAAAATGGTTCAGATATTTTTGATGGAGAAGTAGATGGACTACCCAACACCGTTTACCGTTTTTCGCTACCTAACGTGGTTCTCGAGATCTTAGAGGGGGCGCGGGTACCCCCGTCAAAGCGAAGGTGGCTCGGACCCCCGTCAATGCGCGTATTAGGAGCCATTAGACAGGTGCTGGAGGGAAGAAATTTAGGTTTTCATAGAACTGGTGCTCTAAGGTCGATCTAGCAGTTAATTTTCACATCTTGAAACCCTAAATTGTAAAGCCCTGTGTTGATGGGAAATACAATTGTATATGGTACTCAGAGCTTTCAATCGCCGGGGGTATATGTTCTTTGCCCAGAAACAGCGAAAACCGGATGTTAAATTTGTTAACTTTGTCTCCACTTTCTTCTTTCTTTATTTTACTTTTTTTCTATTACATTTATAATTTTCCTTCTAATAATATTTTCTTATAACATATATTATCTATACTAGTATAAAAGTCAATATAGGTATATTGATATTATTTACATTCAGTTTAGTAATTAAATATAAGTATAAATTACCTAATATATACCTACAAAATTCTTTTCCCTTTACTTATTTAACACATTTATAATAATAATATTACCTTATTACTAAATATGACCAGTAATAAAATTTATTTACTTCTTTTTTGTAAGGCACTGCCCTTTGATTTTTTACTCCTTCTTTCTAACGCGTGTTCACCGTAGTTTCGGACAAACTCAAAACTTGCGTGAGTCCATGTAAGTATTATTCAAGGTTTGGCACTGTATTCCGATTTGAGTCGAGACAAAATTATGTACATTATAGGTGCAACGTTTGACTACCATTAGGGATTTCAGCTGACAGGCAGAGAAATGAAACAACGAGACGGAGCGGGACCCGCAGATCACTTGCCACAAAGAAAAGCCAGATCCACGGTGAAAAAGCCCAGCACCATGCACCTCTCTGTTATCTGTTCAGTTTACATTTAATGGAATCCCGCAGACTAAAGTAAACTGACGAATAATTCATAAGTTCACCCCGCTCAGAACTGGAATGGACAATTTATACTGATGTCAAAGTCTTTACTTTGAACACTATTCTCTTCTGCGAAAATAAGTTAGCATTCAGAAAGAACCCCTGGTGCTTCCGGAAAACGTTTTGGCACCGCACGTGGTCCCAATTTGTTCTGAACCTTTCTTACGAGCCGCACGTGACCGAACCAATTAACGACTCGGACAAAAAGTACGTCCAACGCCAGTACCTGCAATGGGAGACAATCGGTTATCTTAGGGAAAACTGTGTGCATGTGCGATAATTACAGCATACATAGCGGAAATCCTCCAGCCTCTGGAAAGCCAGGGCCCAAGGAATTGTACCCCCTGACACCCCATGGGTTTTTTTCCAACGCAGCATCTAACTGGAGGGGCATTCAACGTACACACGTTCTTACCTTTTTGACCCCGTCTCCAGTCTTCCAGTTTTGTCTCCAGAAATTGGAGAGGATAGGGAAAAATTGGCTGATTAGTGGCGGGCGCTGGAATCTCTTATATCTTTTTTTAATTATCTGACTTAGACTGGGGAGGTGGTGGTGGTAACTGTATTTTTGTGCATTTTGTTTTGGTGCCAACCTGGTACGAAGAGTTTTCTGATCAGTTGAATAGTATTGGATGAAAGGGAAGAGAATCAAATAGAGGGCATATATATATATATATATATATATATATATATATATATATATATATATATATATATATATAATATATATATATTATGGATATGTGGATATATTAAATATGGATAAATTTTATATTTTAAGTAGATACAAGGGAAGACACGCGACGTTTACAAAGTTATTTGACAGATTTCGTTCTAGGACAAAGAGACTTGGGTAGTTTTGAAGACCAAGTGGGTTCTTAAACGGTGAACCGCTCAAATGCTTGTGATACTCTATCGCTGGCGAAAATTAATATGAAGATATCAATACTCCGAGGGAAGAAAGCGAAAATTGGTAATCCACGCAGAGGTTATGGTGACCCGGAGTTGACCCGAGTCATAGAGAGGCGGGTCAATTCCGGAACGACCTCTATTTCAACATCGCCGGGACAGCCTCTGCTCTCATTATAAATGTTTGTTTGTTGTGTGGGCGCCTTGAAAGAGAGGTCACATTACCTTTCTCGGATGGAAATGGTCATTGTGCCCTCTGCTGAAGGTCGTTATGCCCTCTAATTAGGTCTAATATAAAAGCTAGATATCTTACTTTATCCGACAATGCTATTTGATGAGTGCTAAAGCGTGCTGTTTTGAGTCTAAAGAGAGCTTTTTAAATTCATTCGCTACCGTTTAAAAAAATAATGATCTTGTTTTGCTCCAGACTATTTGAACTGCAATTTGTTAGTTCCCACAAAATATAAATGTATCGCAGTCATATCTAACTGAACTTGTATGAATTTATTTATGGCGGCTACATTTGCCAAGTTTCGAACAGTGAATATTGACTGGGATTGGGGCAGTGTTCATAAGTTGCACATAATATAGAACATTGCAGAACGTGGCGAATAAAATCAGACGTATACCACCGCACGTTAACACGCACATTGACGGGGGCGGGTACCCGGCCCCTCGGGTTTTTCGGAGATACACGCTAAAAACGGTGGCGCGTAGCGCCACCATACTTGGCATGCCTTTTTCCTCATCACTTTTACAACTTATGTCAAAATTTTAAGGTTAGGCCATTTCAGGTCAGGTCACCAGTACAGGTCAAGTGACCTGACCTCAAAAAAGATAGCATAAGTCGGAACGGGGTTAACGTATCCTATTGAAACTCATATCACATAATGGTCCCACCGAGTTCTCTAAAATATGTTCCGGTATTTTTGATATCGATGACCTAAGGTCAGGTACGAGCCATGACCTCTCCATTGAAAATACAGGGGAAAAATGGTTTTAACTGAATAACTAAGTAATGAATAGAGATGGAGCGTTTATTTTAACTGCATTAGATTTGCCTTGCAGAGGTGCAGAAAGAATGCTGGCTGTCACAAACTCAATGCGACGTATGCCTCCTCTGTCACACAAAGCTGGAAATAATAATTGTATACTTGAATACTATTTCCAATATGCTGAATGTCATCTACCTGTCTCTTACTTTTTGCAGCAGACAAGGTTCAAGCACCAAGCCATTACAGCATGAAAGTAGTAAACTGTGTTTTCATTTTTAGATCATGTTTTTGTTTTTGGAAGGAAAATTTCCAATTATGCACCATTGTTTCCAGTATTGGGATCACAACTATTATTGGTAACTCTGACTGCAGTTTCCCCCAATGACATGCATTTCCCTTTTGAAGAAGTTTTCATTTTTTGAAGGAGTGTTTTCAATTATGGTACATTTCCCCATGATTAAATGTGGCAATTATCATCACAATAATTATTATTAGGAACTAATCTATGAATGGGAGCGTACACTTACACACAATTGGGAACCCTTATCACAGCTCCCCCCCCACTGAACTTCTATCTCATATATCAACAAAAGAGACAAAATGTCAATGTCAACATAGGATTTGGATCTACCTAAAATGTGTTGGTAAATTGGATCCTTAGGTAGCATTTTTATAGACAGATCAAATGCTTAAAATTTGCCTCCCACCCCGATTATCACCTGCCTGGTCGTTCCTTCTTGCAGTAAAAACTCTACCCTACATAGATGAAACTACCCTGCATAGATGTAAAATTATGTCTATTGGCCTAATAGGTACATAGGTATTGGAAGTCTCATACCAAAGAAAGATCCAGTGTAGTCAAAATCCTGCTTTAACTCCATGCAGTTCAGGTCCTGTGTGTTGCTTACTGCCACTGGTAGTAATCAACGCACCCTTAACCAGCGTTTTTCGAAGTCTTTCTGAGATTTTCTGTGATTTTCTTAAATGAGAAGGGGGGTCTATTAGGCCCCCTTCAGTGCACGTTAGTGCCGGCCCCTCTCCAGTGTGTGTTTTGACACTTTGTGGAGGACTGCATTGGCACACATTTGATATCTGTACAATATTGACATGATAATTTGATCATGAAATCTCACGTGAATTACTGTTTTTGCCAGTCTGTTGCTGGCGCCAACTCTCCCAACTTCCTCCAGCTCCAAATCTACCTAACTAATCTTGATCTAGGACACAAATAAGGTAAGGCACAAGCAAGCTAAGGAATGAAAAACCAAGTTTGATATGTGAAAGTGCATCAGTCTCAAAGACGCCTACATTCATCTTAGATTAGCCATGGACAGCACTATTTATTCTAGCTAGTTTTAGCCTGCACTTATCTCAGATATACCTAATAAATACGCCCTCAAAAGAAATGGCTTCCCACTTGTTTAAATTTTTGGCAGGCTCTACATCGCTCTACATCACATAAACATTTCAAACTAGTCTTGTCACTGGTGCGTAGTTTAAGGAGAATTGCTGCCCAGCTATGTTTATTTTTCACTCATTTAGTACTTTTCTTAGTAGCCTTTAGGCGTACTTAATACTAACTTCAAAGAAATAGGGGCCGCTAAATCGAAAAGACTCAAACTTTAAATATGATTTAACCTGACAAAATGGACAGAGAAGTACTTGATAATGTATCTGCGCTATCGTTAATGCCTTAAATATGCCCACAATCGTGTATTTCTCGAAAAAAATTGACTGTCACATTTCGAGCATCTTGGCGGCAACTTTCTGGCAACTACTAACAATCGGCACCATTGGGCTGCATGTTAAAATCTGGCAACTGTGACGGCGGTTTCCGGGTTTTCTGCAGCGGGGGTCCCTCGTTTTAGTAGGAACTGAACACAGTACCAATATTGTATCACTGATGCTTCGCTGTGCAATTGAAGAACAGAGTTGCTAAATTATTATATTCGCTACACGCTTTATTCTCTATTTCGAAAATATGTGGTTTGATTTTGAACCATATATTCAGGATTGCAATTTTGTCACACTTATGCACCTTGATTTTTGTAAATGTGTCACCAACTCCAGTAGCCGAGTTGGCAAGTTTCTACACCTCTGTTGCCTTGTTATTGCAGTTCTAATGATATGCATTTTGCCCAATTTGATATTGACCTGACCTCAGGTCAGGTCAAATCCTTGATTTTACCTAGCAAGGTCATATTATATATCATTTGATGCGGCTTGCTGCGACGATTCATATAGTTCATGTCGTTTTCTCTATATTTACTTGTTCAAATTTAATGTCCGAAAAAGTGATTTACATGTTATCCCTATTACGGCATGTTTTGACCTCTAGTGACCTTAAATGTGACCTGAAAAAATGGTGCAAATAATTTCGATGGAGAAGTGGATGGGCTATCCAACACTCTTTACCGTTTTTCGCTACCTAGCACGGTTCTCGAGATCTTAGTGGGGGCGGGTACACGCCCCCCGTCAAGGCGAAGGTGGCTCAGACCCCCGTCAATGCGCGTGTTGAAACAAAACGTTTCCATGTCACCGTTCTTCACTGATAGCACATCAGGCACATCCAGATAATTATGACATGTCACGCCAAAAAAGGTGTTCAAACCAACAAGATTAGGACTTTTTCGACAACGGCCTGAAAGTAAGCACTATGATCGAACATCAAGTGCTTTGCTGCCGAAACAGCCTGCGATTATCTCACCGGCCGGGCGCACAGGCCGTATAAGAGCAGTCTTGGTTCCAGTTCTGTGGAGCATGGTTCTTAGTGCGGCTTCAGAGCGGCGCTGCCAGCGGTGCAGTTTTGGGCCGGCGGCAACTGTAGACGGAGCTGCAGTGTGGGCACTGCAGCCAATTGAGCTCCACTGTGGTAGCCGCCCCCTACAATAAACACGAATTATACAACAATGGGCCGTGATTGTGACGGCGACTTCGTTTGTTGCCTTTGTCGGATCCTTTTGTCGGTTATCTCTCATTTCTGCAATTATCCTGCCGACTGAGGCGCCTTTGTGGGGCAGGAACGTGGCTGGGCGCGGCAGGCCGGGTCAGCCGCCCCGGGACACAGCCGGCGGGGTCGCAGCTGACGACCGCTGAGTGGCCTGCAGGGTGGGCTCCAGCAGGGCCCGGGTATCAACTGCCGACGGCAGTGGACGCTGACTCCACACACAGCCGACGCTTAATTTTCGCAGTCTTCGACAAAACTGGCATCAAGTTTCATGCAGTGACATTAATATTTGGGCATTACCAATTAAGCGCATTAAAACGGAAGAAGCTGGAAGTACAGCTGGTATTATGATGGCTGAAATGATTGTATGCTAAAACAGTTAAGAAATAGTACTATTATCGATGCTACACAAACTTGACGCTATAAGGTGTGTGGGGGGGGGGGGGGGGGGCCCCCCCCCTTTAATTTTTTTTTTATTTTTAACTATAGTTTTGGGTGAAAAGAAAGAATAATTTTCCCCCCCCCCCCACTTAAAATTTTCTGGGTGTGTGGTAGGTTTTAATATGCGCCCCGCCGGGGGGGTAAAATTCGCCCCCCCTCCTGGTTTTCCCCGGATAAGGCAAAAAATGACGAGACGCAGAACAACGAAACTCACACTACCTTATACCTGATCATTTCACGCATCTCACCAATTTTTTTAGGTTAGGTCATTTCAGGTCAAGGAGCTATTCAAGGTTAACCGACCCGACCTCAAAACCTAAAATTACGAGTTTGAAGCGGCGCCTAAGGATTATCAGCTAACCGATCAGTTTGAAACTTTGACAATATGATGAGGCCATTAGGGTCTACAAATCCGCTATCTCGGAATTTTAATATTGGTGACCTAAGGTGGGGCCAATTTTTTGGTCACCCCATTACTATAAGTGTATGGAGAAAAATAGAAAGGGCTCCTTTTAGGTAAATACGGAATAGATAAAACTGAAAATGCTCAAGCAGTGTATTCTTGCCACAATCTTGATCACAAAGATGATTTTTTGACCATCTGAGCTCTCAAAGGTTATATCAGGTCACAAGAGCATACAGTGATTGTTTTGCCAATAACTTCTCACTGAACTGAGATAAAGCTCCCATTTTGCTTGCATTGTGCTTGTATTATCACGGGGAGTCGATTGATATTCAACATGACTATACCAAGTCAACCTGTGACCTTGACCTATCTCGATGTCAGGATATTCTCACAATTTAACCTAGCGATGTCATATTATACGTCATTCGATGTGGCACAATAAGAGGAATCCAATGATGCATAAATATTTTCTCTAGCTTTTCTGAGTAAAAATCTAGATGGGGAAACGTACACTGCCCTGTTGTAAGCCTATGGGACCTTATTTGACATATGCTGACCTAAATATTGACCTGACATAAAAGTACTCCATATAATTTATCTTCGTCTCGTCAAGAGCTTTCAAACGCTGTCCGTAATTTTTCTTTAGCTTTCCTGGGAAATGGCATAAGGAGGGGGGTGCTAAATTCGCCCCCCCAGCGGGGCGCGTCATGCCAGGGATCCCAGCGGGGTGCGTGTTAATAATGCTGCAGGTGAGCGTTCTGCATACCTATATGCGGTGGCATATCTGTAAAGATGGAAAATGTGTCATTGTTTTTATTAGAACAACAAAACACTTCAACAAATAGTAGATAAAACACTTTTATATCGACTATTTGTCAAACTGTTTTGCTGTTTTCATAAAAACAATGACACATTTCCCATCGTTACAGGTGATGATTCTTTTGCAATGAATGCAATGAATTCGACCACGTATTGTGAAGTTAAATAATTAATCGATCACCATGGGTAATGTCGCAAACTGAAGTACTTGCTAAGCGTGGTCAAATTCATTTGGATGGGTCACGAGCGTTTGAGACTGAATCTAATGGTGGATACGTGGGGCGTGCCATGGCAAAACGACCAAGAGATCTGAAGATAACACGCTAAATCCCACATTTGGGTGAAACATTGTTGAAGGGGTTCTCTTGGGCGCTGATTCATCCTGTGACATTATTAGCCTCGTCCTTACAGCAGTTTGAGTCTTTTCATTGGATTTCTGTGGCAAAATTGAGTTTGGAGTGTTAGGTTTCTATGTCCAAGAAATCGGAGTTAAGTTGGAGACAAGGTCGCATTTGCGGCCGAGGTGGCATAGTGGCTTCGTTGCCTGTCTTCAGATCGGATAGCATGGATTAACCCGCGCCCCACCGGGGGGTCCAGCGCCACCTTCGCCCCACGGGGGCATCGATGGCCCTCCTCTAACTCCGAAAATATGGGCGTTAGCGCAAATCTGCAAGGTGCAATAGAAAGCTCGCGTGAATTCAGTAAGAAATTACTTAGCATGTTTTAGTGCTCAGGTCAATGGTTTGACCTCCAGAGGTCAAATTAGGTCCAGATCGGCAATTTTCACTCAAATATGCAATGCTTAAGCAAACTGTGCATACCTCTCATGCCATTAGAGCTATTGAAGTCTGGTAAAGTAAATTTGATAGGAAATTGTCAGTCCTTTTTCCACTATGTGGAACGTAAAGACCTTCCGCAATTAGTTTGACCTCCAGAGGTCACCTCGTGACCTAAGATGACCTGAGGTTACGAAAGGTCAGAAAGTGACCTTGCTGTATATCAAATGAAAGCCAGTGACAAGACAAACACGATGGTGTTTGTTTCAGCGCTCTAAGCTTAATTAGGTCAAACGTTATTGTCAAAATACTGTTTTTGACCCCTGGTGACCTTGGATGACCTTGGAGAAGTCAAAGGGCAAATATGGCCCCTGGAATCCGTGAAAGGGTGTCCAAGAACGCTTTTCTGATCAAGCTGAGCATTTTAAATCGCTTTTGTGACTTTAAGATCATAAGACAGCTTTTCTCTATGCTTTTTCAATGGGAGAGGTCACCTCGCGACCTGACCTCAGGGCACGAAATCGAAAAATCCCGGATATACACCTTGTAGACCCTGGAAGGGCCATAAAGTGTAGGAAGTTTCAAATTGATCGAATTCGAAATGTAGCTCTTACAGAGCTCTAAAGTTAAAGTGAGGTGACCTTGGTTGACCTCGTCTGGTGACCTGACCTTGGGTGACCCGGGGTAAAAAATTTCAGGGATGGTGGGAAAATGATGCAGTGAGAGGTAGAGCCCTCAACCGCGGTGCTGCGCCTCTTCGTTTTTCTGCTATCCCGGAAAAACCTTAGGGGGGCCATCGATGGCCCCCGTTGGGGCGAGGGTTAAGGTGGGTTCAACCCCCACGGTTGGAAACCACCTTCCGCGTCCGGTCTGACCCGGTGGAGAGGAACCTTAAACACCCACGCCAATACTCCTTATAATTGGGTAAGTGTGCCTGTTGGGAGTGGTCCTAGTAAAAAATAATAATGATAAGGCTGGTATTAGTAATACCACCTGCTCAATTGGGAAAGGGATAAAAGCATGGCTCGCATCTGGCATAGCGTGATGTTTGACACTTGTTTCTTCCACGGTGATATATTAGCTTGGTATAGGTATGCTCGACTCCTTGTACTAAACCAATTGTTATGGTAACACTGTAGATCTGTTAGCATATTTGCCTCGTCACGAATTCGAAGCAGCATTTTGAACTGGGCACCCCATTTCGATCACACACATGCCTTTGTGTTGTCCAAGTATAAAGCACCATGTACAATTGATTTTCTTTTCAATGTTACCTTCCAATCCAACACTTTTGACATTGAGGGTATCAGGGGCGAATTCAGAGCGAGAAAAGGGGAGTGGTTACCCTCTGATCGAATTCCCGAAGAGACCTCACTGCGTTTCGGCACTACCTGGTGCAAACCTAGTCGTTGTGGCTCCCCTCGACAATGAAACCTGCATCTGCCCGTGACTTACCATGTGCCTCAATGCAGCTCCCCCCGCCGCCGTATTTGATTTCCCTGGAAAAGCTAAAGCAAAATCACGAACGGCACGCGAAAGCTCTTCACGAGGTGACAAGAACTTGTAAAACTATTTTTGTCAGGTCAATATTGAGGTCACCAGAGTTCCAAGAAGGTTCCATAGGCTTACAACAGGGCATTGTATATTTTCCCTTACAGATTTTTACTGAACGGAGCTAGATAAAATATTACGATATTATAGGAGTACTCTTAGCGTAGTCAATCCAGTTATCTATACTAAGACCAAAAGGGAAAATGATCTGACCTCTAACTAGGTCAGGGTCACATGCTGGCTTGGTATAGTCATGCCGCATATCGATCGACTCCCCGTGAAAAGATAAGAACAATGAAAACAAAATTGAAGCTCTATCTCAATGCGGTGCAAAGTTACTAGCAAAGTAATCGATGTATGTCTCTATGACCTAATATGACCTTTAAAAGATCACATGCTCAAAAACTAAAATTCATGGCAAAAGATGGTGGTAAAAGTGCATGGTATGACAATTTTCAAATTTATCTGTGAAGCATTTACTAAAAGTCAGCCTTTATGTTTTTCACCATATACTATAATGGGCTGACCAACCCAATGACCTCATCATAGCATGATAGCTTGGAACTGATCGGTTGCTAGATGCTCTTTTGGCTCGCTTACAAACTAGTGATTTTGGGTTTTGGGGTAAGTTTGTTTGACTTTAAATAACTCCTTGACCTAAAATGACCTGACCTACCAAATCGGGTCAGATGCATGAAACCAATTGGAAAATAAGTCACTGTAAGTTACGTTGTTCTGCGTTTATTTGTTTTTGCGTTATTTTGGAAAAGCCAGGAGGGGTGAATTTTGTGCCCCCTCCCCCCGCTGGGTACATGTTAACCTGGCACCTGGGCTCTTTTCGCACCGCCGCCGCCGGGGGGTCCGATCGCACCATTCCGATCTCGGGAATCGAAAGTGATACGGAAAAAATGAACCAGTACTGGAAGTGCTCTACCGTCTTCTACTCTCAAGTCGAGTTTGAACCACATCCGTTGACCCGTGAAGCCACACAGAGCCAAAAGGGGTCAAATCCTGACCCATTTAGGAACACCTTTATAACTCGGGAACCATTATACCTAGAACAAAGTCAAAGGCATCAATGTCTTTGCCTGAACCCAAGGATTCGATTTTTATGCAACATAACACTGCAAGGTCACATCGTGACATGGATCTCAAGTCAAGGTCAAATAATGCCATCTCAGTTGTTGTGCTGTGTAGCAATTGTCGCTGCAGCGCCAGTTCAAGTATTACCGAGCATTCGTAAATAGGGATGAGTCGAAGTCGCTTGGAGTTGTTAACTATTTTGTTATTGATTAAATACACTTAGATTAAAAAAAACGACAGCGTAACACCAGAGATGAGGGGCGGCCTTCTGTTGTTGTAACACCATTGTGTGGGATTTGAGTTTGCAGGGCTGAGGGCACGCCTTTCAGCATAATATAGCTGGACCAGAACACTCACCTTTACTGTGTAAGTGAGAGACATCATTTCCTTAACCCAGACACAACACTCAGGGTCATGTTGCACATCATTTGAATCATGTGGTCTTGGTCGTCACTACGACACCAAATTTTTCTGTATCTTATCTCGTTCAAAAGCTATAAACAAAAATTCGAAAACCGTGACCTTTGGTGGCCTTTGATGACATGGCTATTTACCTGACATCAAAATGGATGACAGTGCGCAGCTTTTTGGGTTCAATAACTTTCAAATGAAACTTGATCTAGCTCTTCTAAAAGCCGAGGTACACCCTAGTTTTGTCAACCTCATTTTAAAAGACCATAATCGCCTTACATGGGTTTAGAAATGAAGTCATAACTCGATCACCTGACCTGACCTGATGCCAATTTTCGGTCACACGTTGTCAAATTGATCACAAAATAGGGGTGCAAAGTGACGCGCCTCTCATTTATATCAACTCGGAATCATCCGCGAAAAACCGAGGGGGGCAGATCCGATCGGATCCCCTGGCGGTGAAGGGTTAAAACATAGGAAAGTTGAAATATAGAGCTATATTATGAGATCTTGTATTCTTTGAAGGTCATCTCTGAAAACTGAATTCTCAGAACAGTCTTATCGAGGGCTGTTAGGACGGAAATGATACAAGGCTTGGGCACATTGCGTTTGGATTGCTAACTAAAAATTGCGATGAAACAATTGTGAGAAAAAAAACCTATTTCAGTTGTCTTAACATCGTAAGGTAAATTTTTTCACAACCCCAAATTTCATTTTCAAGGGAAAACATATCACTTTTAAGTGTCGTCATTATCAAATCACGTGACCTGACCTTTAGGTCACCGGTTAAAGCATATTATCGAAAAAAACACCACTAAATTGTAATGCAGGTCTTGAAATTTCGCGGAATCTATAATTTCACCTAATTATCATGGCTAGTCTCACAGATATGACCATTGGAAAAGTAAAGCTTTTGATTGTGACCAAAAACTGCCTGAGGTTTTTCATTGGAGCCAAAAACTGCCTGAGGTCATAACTAGAAATACACTGGACGGATGAAGCTAAAAATATCATAGCAATAATCCGCACCCTGGACAACCCTAAAGAGAAACTTTCATCAAAACCTAAAGTGCAGGGTGTTATCGCTTGGTCGATTTGTCGTGGAATGCCCCACGCCTGGCTGGGTGTTAAAGAACCGATGAGGCGATGTATGCAATACTTACAAACAGTTGAGGCCGAATGACCAGGGCCACATCTGAGAGTAGTGGAGAGTAGTGGACATGGCTAACAAGAAGACATCGTTAAACAGCCTCTACATTTTTAAATTTCCATGATTATCCTAACCGACACCAAAAAAAGAAAAACAAATAAACAACACATAAATGAATAAAAATATCACGAGTGTTGTGAACAATATCCAAATATTCAGTTAAATCAGTAACATGAATGTGCATTGTACATTTGTATCAATAACGAACCCCACCATGAAACTAACACCTACCTGACCTTTACCCGACTGAATCAATAGGTGCTCTGATGAAGTATACATAATACTCTTTGAAAGCCTGTGGGAAGAAACAACGAGGACAGACCAAGCGTAGACTCTTCAGAGGCCTGGTAGCTATTGAAAACTTGTCATCTTGGGAGTTTGAGCGCCGTCTTTATTGTGTCACTGTCGGTAAGGTGATAGGATTGTTTTCAGAAACGTCGCTTAAAAGCCCCTATAAATTCTACTACATTGCGAAGGAAAATCCCTAAGAAAAAATTGATGGATCTTTAGCTGCTGAAGAACGGCAAATGTTGTAAAAGCTATAACCAGTATTTATACGTTCTACCTCGATGGTTTTGAGTGTAAAAATTGTAGTCTACAGTGGTCCAACTTCCATCCGCTAAAGGTCGCAATAATGAACATTACTGGAGATACCTCGACCCGATTGGGCATGGAATTCTGGAGTTGCGAATTACACTGATGGGTTTGCACTGGGAGATCTAAAACTAGAACCTGAGGTGGGAGCCAACTAGGTGATATTTTAGCGAGTATAGGGAGGGGTTGGGGCGTGGTATGACCCATGTTTGGGCAGAACAAGAGTTGACCTGAGGGGCATTTGGGAAGCACATACAAGCTGAAGCAACTGGTAAGAAAACAAGGTTTGTTTGACATTTTTGTTTCGCAGTTTCAGAATCAGTCAGCTTGGCCAATGGGATATTAATTACACTGAGAGAAATTTTCACAATGTCTATACGAATGCAGCCCTGATATTGGGGTTCACTAGAGCACAACCAAAAAAAAAACAAACAACGCTAAACAAGGACAAATTCCAGTTCGTGCAAAGCAAAAAGTAGTTAAAACATTGTTTTGAAACGAACATTAGTCGTCCTCTCATAATGATATGAACACGCAACTAAGCCAGTACAAGGGTAGCACCGCTGTCCCGTATGATCAAAGCCGGCAGTAGGACAGCCTTGCTAATACATTGGCAAGATGGTCGTATCCTTACAAATGCCGTACACATTTTGACCTGGTATTGCTTGTGTCGCGGAAGCACCGGAAGTGTAAGATGCACGTGCGCTACTGCATTTTTCATTCGTGTCGTGATCAAACGCCTCCCTCAGTAAGACGCAGGCCACGGGGAGTGAACGCGGGACCGTGTTAGTGCAGTTAGCGGATTGCGGTGGAAAAGTTTCTTTGGTTAGCGTATAGCCTATTTAGGCATATTCTAGACCAATCTTTTTCAGTGTCAGTGCCCTATGACATTGGGAGCAGGCAGTCGCTAAAGTGGTGTGAACTTGGAAACGGATTGGACTTGCAAGGTAAGCAGCTGCATTGGAATGCGAAGTGTCCAATTAGGTACATACCTACGTGTTTCGAAACTTCTTCCATTGCATACAAATGGCTTTATGGGTGTAGCCAGGGATTCTCAGGCATATGGAACCAGTGGCGGATAGGGCCGGTAGGTTTAGGGGGGGCAACCAAAGTCATAAAAGAAAAAATAACTCGGTAAAAGATTTGGCCACAAGATGTTTGCTTTTGCTATTCAAGGATCATTCACTCAAAAGCGGTTTTTGATATCAAGAGGACCTAGGTCCAATGCTTGCACTGAAGTTGACTGGTTCTGTTTGAAGTTGAGTGGTTCAGTTAAAGCTCCAAAACCTTGCTTATAGGCTTAAGGAGCAGGAGCCGGGGAAAGAATGACTAAAAGTCGACAGCTTTTGGGGGAATATGGCTCTTCACTGAACTGTTTCGTTTGGGGGATCAACTGAATTTTTCGTCCCCTACCCCTGATTCGGCCGCTGTTTGGAACCTTCTTTGAGTTCTGGTGACCTCAATATTGGCTTAACCAAAAAAGTTCGCATAATGGTTATTCGTTTTGTCAAGAGCGTTCGAACGCAAACAAAGAATACATCTGCACTCCGGTTTTCCGCTGACCGCCAACCGCCTCGCGCTCATTTTCAGCCCGAGCTCCCAAGGCCCTGGTGTAGTGTTCGGCGAGTATATGATAACATCCAGGCTGTGGGTGCGACACTGCGAGCGCACACAGTATGTGGAATACGTGGAGGTGGTGGTGGTGATGGGCCAATTGAAGCCCTCCTTATGTGGATCATATGCCAGTTCGTCTTCAGTTTGGAAATAAAGGACCAAAACAACAGTTCGCTTCCTGGCCTTCAATGTCCTCGCTGCAAAGGACGTGAACGTCCTCTGCAATCATCAAAGAATTTCGGGATGCGATGGTGATGGGAGATGGCTGAGCTGGAGAGGCTCAGGTGATTGAGCTGGAGTGGCTCAGATGGCCAAGATGATTGCGGTATGATGTTCGGGTGTTATTTTCATTCGTGCAAAGATTTTGCAACTGCTACGATCTGTGATAGTCATGTGTTTGATTTCTCGTAATAAATTGATCGCTCTTAATAAAAGAAAAACAACAAAGGAAACATGTCTTAAGGGAGTTACCTCGGATGCGATCAGTGTTTTTCAGCAAGAACGAAGAGTAGTTTTATTGGGGTTCAAATAGTGATCAATGATATAGTTCGAACTTTTTGTAGACCTATTCACTGGTTTATAATTCACCCATACTGAAGCTAAAAAATCGTACTTTCCTAATTCAGGCACTAGAATGAGGCTGACTGAAGACTTAATCTAGGCCTGGTCTCTGCATTCTAAGCATGGTAATCACCTAGTTACGATACGATGGTGACTGATTTAACACCAACTAAACCATGGTCAAAGCCTCGTTCTTGCGATAAGTTACTAGAGTAAGAAATGCTAGCACATTTGTAGGCCATGGTAAAGACTTCGTACAGACTTGGTTATTGTATTTTAAGCATTGTAGGCACTTCGTTGCAATACGATGGTCGATGATTAAAACCAACTCAACCCTGGCCAAAGCCTTGTTCTGGTGCTAACTTTTGGGCCCGCAATGTTAGTTTTTGGAGTAAAAAACTGGTAAATGCTTGCTAATGACGCAGACATTTAGAACACAAACTTTAGGGTTCTGCAGCCCTCGTTACGAGGTTGTAACTTGGTGAAAATTTCTCTCAGTGTACAGAACAAGAAAACAAGTAAATGTTAACATAACCACGCGGTAATCGTAGACGAAAGCAAAGGTGAGTGAATAAATACACGAGACAACGTTGATGCCATGTTGGAGACCGCATGAGAAGCCATCGTGCCCTGCAGCAGTAGGTTGACCACGTTTAGCCTGATTGGCCCAGCTCGGACCGGCCCGGGGCAGAGCGCCGCCGCGCCGGGCCATCTGAAGGCCGGTGGGCGTTGTGAGACCTGCCAACACGTCCCACATCTGCCCTAAACTGCAGCCAGATCTGAGCAGACGGGGATGGCACGCCTCCGCGCAGACACCGCTGTTGCCAGCTGCAGAGCACATGTTCCGATGCACCTTCACCCTCCATCAGCGTCCACCGGCCAGATCATTGTGAACATGTGGACAGCTGCCAGTCAGCGGACTGAAGCCTGTTCATGTGAGGTGCCGCTCGATGGCGTGGCCTATTCCAGCGGCATAACCAGACGCTGTAGTGTGACGGGGTGGGGGAGGGGGAGGGTGGAGGAGGCAGTAGCATGCCAACACACTGGAGCTGGCCACTCTTAGTGCGGTAATGAATGTCCTGATAGACAGGTGCAGCTCGACGCTAGTGATAGAAAAGAGGTCTCCATGAGCATCACAAAGTCCGAGGCCCGGCCTCCTCACGGGCTCTGGTGCGCCTGAGACTTTGCTGGTAGTCGTAGACCTCATCCAATTAATGGACCAACGTTTAATGTTTTTCTGAAGTTTTTCTAGAGAATGCAGACGTGATGTCCCTTGCCTCCAAGCGTGATCACTAGCGACGGCCGGCAGCACAGAACACCAGTAATAACACACTCGGTACTCACGATCAGTTGGCTCGTATGGCTGCGATGGCACTACGGTTTCGGTGCAGGTGTCAGGCCGGGATGTTTGAGCCAACGATGCACTGTCCCACCCAGCCAGCTCAGATCACCTGTTGACTGAGTCTGGTCGCGAGAGCACGAGGAACACCATGTAGCTGCAGTTGCCGCTGGCAGCCGTGGCAGGCTTATACTGGAGACCGTCAGCGACAGTTCCCCGGCCGACCCGCGGGAACTCTGACAAAGGGGCCAGCCCGTCCCCGTCTTGCCCGACACAATAACGCTCACACAATGCCACGCCGACAATGGCGTTTTCTATCAGGGGCTGAAGAGAGGACGGAGCGTCGCAAATGCCGCCGCGATCTGACGCCAATCGGGCGCCGGCCGGGCGCCCCACGATGCCTCGCGAGGTCTTGAGGGGAGCTTGATAGATCGGAGGATTGGCGTATGTGGGCCTCTCTTCCCTAATGCATTACAGCGTGCTGGCTGTCAGTGATCTTTTGTTAAACAGGGCTCTAATATAGGAGAGCCACATGACCTGCACAGATGCAGCTGTGCTCACGGACCAGTTAGCAGCAAAGTGTCAAAGAGGAATATTACTCGATTATCAACTTCGATCATTTGAGGAACGCTTTCAAATGACAGGGCCAATATTGTGCTAAATCTGCGAACCAAGCATGGCTTGGCTCTTCTGCATATTTCTTTGGAGCTTGCCATCTGTGTTGGATTCCTCCAGAGGCTGTGCGGTAGATCGGCAACTCTTTTGTGGGTATCGTCATCCCGAAACAGTGGTCGGCACCTCCTTTAGGCTCGGCGCGTGATTTACATATCGAAGCAGCCCGGCCACAATGCAGCTGGGTGCATTCTGTCCCAATTTCGATCCATTTGGCCATCTAAGTAAACAGAGCAGGGCAGCTGGGGCGAGCTGAATGCTGCCGAAGGCCGAAACACAGAAAGGAATCCGTGCCGGATAAAGCCCGGCTCGAACAAAGCGTCTGGTGAGCGCACAGCAGCTGAATACAGAGCTGAGATGCGCCTGATAATGTGAGGTGATGCACAAAATACTTCCTGTGCTTTCAGACTGGGGCGGCCACCGGTGGCTACCCAGCATTGTGTGCGGGACCAGGGCGCCCACCGGAGGACACAGAAGAGCGCGGACAGTCAGGTGAGGAAGCCCCGACTGCGGCACGTGATGGTGCGAGGGGTAATTGTCTTGAAAACCGACCACTTTTTATCACGTAGTCTTCTGGCATCAGTCTGCTCGTCTCAGATCTGTCTAATATTTCATTGAAGCATACATGTTGGAAGCAATGTTTCCCAATCCTGACGATTAAGGTTTGACATTAGGGGAGACGGTAGCAAAGCGGATATAGCTGTGTTAGATGCTGGAGCTTCTGTGACCAAGGTGACGTCCCAAACACTTTATGCAACGTGTATATTTTGTGGAGCAGTAGGGGAGACCGGAGCTGGTTGCATCACTTGTTGAATGCATCAGGTGCTGTAACTAAAAAATATTCACTAGATAACAGTTTAAGCGGGCCCACTAGAACCGCGCACGTGCAATGTCTTTCCGGTGAAAAACCCAGCGAAGGCGGTCGGCCGATACCAGGTGAGGAGGCAAAAACTCATTTTTTTAGGGTGAAAGTATTTTTTAGTCTGTTACATTAAGTTTTAAATGAAATACAAGGTAACATGCACGCTGGTCATAAGCCTGGCAGGTTAAAGCGTGTTTCCTCAGTCTTCAATTGAGGCAAAGATTTTTGGCGGGACCTCTTGGCTTGTGCAATATTTGGCGCCATGATTGATTCAGGGCAGGGACGGGGCAAGACGAATCATTTTTTCGCGGGGCAGGTTGAAACATTGATGCAACCTACCCCGGCGCTTAGTTTTGTTTATGGGCGAATTGAATAGTCATAAGGATATATCATTACCATCATTATTGGCATGGGCGTCGAAAGTGGGGGAGGAGCGCGTCACCCAAGTTCGCGAATGAGGAAACGGGCGTCCCCCCATTTTAGCTCGAAATAGGTACCTACTTTTTGGCACTTTTTCACCATGTTAAAATCGTCTCCTCCCCTCCCCCGCCCTCGTCATCGCCAGATTAGGGGTCCGTCACCTCCTACAAACAATTTCGTGGTAACGCCCCTGATTATTGGCAGGGAAAGTAAGGAAGAATAATTGAAAACTGTGGCTGAGAATACCTGAATGTTCTGTACTACCACCCGGACTGGACCCTGTCTGGCATGAACACGCACTGGGGGGGACCGGTGGCCCCCTACGATCTCAAAAAGAAAAGCCTTGACCCATGGCCTTTGACATTGTCATGTGACCACGCCATGTGCCATGTGGCGCACGATGCCTGCAGTGGAACAAGCAGGTTCTATATCTGTCGCGCTCACTACTGTGACTCTGACTCTGAGTAGGTAAGCTCGGAAAGGTATCCGATGAGCTGAATGGGAAACGTGCCTACCAATAAAGCGAATCTGACGTATTGTGTTTCTGTGCACTAATTCCTCACGATGCAAGCTGCCCCGGGGACTGATGCAACTTACCCCGGCATCGGGGCAGTTTGCATCAAGTGCAGAGCTTATTTCAAAAGTTAATTGTGGTAAAATGTATTTGTTTTTGGAACCTTATTGGGCATTCGAACCATTGTTGGTTTGGTCTTCAGAGCTCCTGCTGGTGCTAACCTACCATGCCCGTAAAGCCACTCTCTCTCTCCTATGTTAGTGTAGACGAGGTTGTTGAATTTTTCATTTATTTAAACCACATGCGTCTGAATAGGGAAGAGGGGTCAAGGGGCCAGGCTCTCACTTTTCATTTGAAGAAATTCTCGGTTTCGGACAAATTTGGCAGATATAAGGGAATTTTTTTAGTGAATCAATGCGAAAGGAGCAATGATCCCAAATCTAATATATTTGTTAAGACTTTTGCCAGCCATGCGTTTAAGATTAACTGGCCCCCTCACTTCTTATCGGTAGCAACACTCATGCATTTAGCCAACGCACTTAGCCACCCAGGGTTCTAAAATTGCTTTCACCCAAGATGGAGAGTGAGACCAAAATCCCAAAAAGAGGCTAAAATCCCCAGATCTCTTAACATTTTGCCCCGTATTTGTTATTTAGTATTTTTAAGGTTTATAAGCCACATAAATGCCTTTTTCCTGGACCTGTCTATTGCTTCTTACCAAAAAATGCTTAGAGGTTGTGAAACCTGCAAGACACGTTGAAGACATTACTTTCAAATCAGCAGAACAAGGCTGTGATTTAGGATTCCAGCTATATGCCTTCAAAATACTCTAGGTATATGTTTTCATAATACATGCATCAACTACCACCCTTTTTTTGCTTTGACTGACAGTGGAGGAAAATATTTTCTGTAGGATGGAGAATGAATAATCATCATTGTGATACTGGAATGAAAATATTCTGACGCACCACAATTGTAGGTACACCAAGGTGCCCACTAAGATTACTTGAATCATAGCAACACTGCCAGGACATTTATGGTAAACTGCTTAGTGTTTCTCGAGAAGCATCCATGAAAAGCACATCTCATAAATAGATAGGATCTCATAACCCTGAATCCATAACTCATCAACACAGGACTTGAAAGTCATATGATTCATATTGATTATGTATATAATACATTGTTAGCCCTGATGCCTTTGTAATTAACCAATCATATAAAATCCCTCTTCCCCTTATTTTGGTATTCTGCAACTTTCCCCCATCCGAGCACCACACACGCTATCATTATTTAACACGCGCACTGGAGGGGACCTCGGAGGCCCCCCCACCTATTTTTCCGAGATGGCCAGAGAAGCGCTCCTAACCGAAAAACAATAGTCGGCCAAATTTAACAGAATTCGATAACGCGTTGATTCGTGAAAAGTTTTTGAAAATCGGTCGAAAATTTTTTGACTATAGGTTTTCAAAGTCAGACCTGCATTTTGAGATCGCTGAAATCACGCGGTAGGACCAGTTAGCTTGCATTGAACACCGAGTGGTGCCGTCATAACGCCATATAACCGGGATGATATGTCAAGGTCACCTCAAATTCAGGTCAAGGTCAAAGGTCACAGGGCAAGGTCATATCTGCACTTTCAAGGTCACTGACTCCAGTGCTTCCGGTAAAATGGCGTTACCCGGCCTGGCGTATATTATGCTATGACGTCATCGTTAAGGCACCCCAATACAAAGGTCAAAGTCAAAAGTCATTGAGAAAGGTCAATCCTCATTTCCCGCCAAACAGTGGCTAAAGTGTTAGTCAAAGTGTACATTGTAAGTAGCATACCATGTTGTGACCTTAAAGGTCGATGACCTTCAATGACCTTGACACAAAAATTGTAGGGAAGGATCTTTGGGACCTTCCCTCTATGACCCTGGTCCGCCTTTAGCTTATTCCCGTCATTTTCCTGCATAATCACGGCATTTACCAATCGGTCCCCAGCATGGCCAATATTTGACATTTATGACCTCGTTCGACCTTGAAGATATTGTCCTAGTTTAATGAAAATTGATCATGATGTAGATCACCATAGCCCCCAACAGCCTCCCAAATTGAGTTTTTCTATACCTCTTAGTTTCTAAGATCTTAATGGGGGCCTACCAGGCCCCCCTCTCCAATACTCGTTACTGCCAGACCCCTCTCCAGTACAGGTGTTAATGGAAGACGTGAGGTTTAAATACTCAACCATTGCCAGGATTATTTTGCTTCAATGCGACAACCACCAGCCTGTATTTTTATGTATGTACCAGTTTAGACAGAGAAATTGCAACCATATCCAGGCTAAAAATCATTAGGCGCATCATTAGGCGCTAAAAATCAAAAGGCACAGTCTGAGCTTTCCTCTGGGCTGTGGAAAACTTTTGCTGATGAGGATGATGATTGGGGTTTTAGGGCACGTCAGCTTCTGAGGCTATATGTGCCCATCGTTATCTAATTAAATCATTTCTAGTGCGCTGCTGGGTGTGTTAGGACCAAGGGTGTGTAATAATAATAAGAATACCTAAAGGAGTGTAATGAAGTGGTAGAGCATGTCTACATGTAAGGCTGGATTAACGTGGGTTGTAGATGATCTGGAACTTGATGTCTTTTAAAAACTGTAGGATGCTACGGATGTCTACAGCTGCACTGTCACCGAGTAAGTCATTCAACGGTGTTGGTGGGAAGAACCTGGTGCGGATTCTATGAATCTGTTCGCAGCCAGCAGCAGCATCGAGCACATGTTCCATGGTCAGCCGGTTTCCACAGTGAGAGCAGAAGTTTGGGTCGGAGCCACACAAATAATGAGCATGCGTTGCATATGTGTGGCCTATTCGCAGCCTAGTTAATGAGACTTCGTCTTGTCTGTTCCTCCGATTACTGGACTCCCACTTCCCTATTCTACACCGCAGACGTTTAAGTGTGCAGCTTGGTTCTGCATCCCACCTGGCCTGCCATTCTACCTTCAGGAGCTCGTTAAATTTAGCTTTCAGGTCACTGGCAGGAACTTTAAACCGATGCATCGGAGGCTGCGTGCACGCTACTTTAGCAGCTTGGTCTGCCCTCTCATTTCCTGGGACCCCGACATGGCTTGGAACCCAGAGGAATCTGATTGTCATATCTCGCGTAAAAGCAGCTGTCAGTAGCCTTCTGATAGCTGGAACGAGCCAGGATGATGCTGGGTGGTATGATTGAAGTGCGTTCAACGAGCTGGCAGAGTATGTCACTATGAGAGCTCGGGTCTGAGGGCTGTGGTGCAAGTATCGTAAAACTCTGAAGACTGCGTAAAGTTCTGTAGTAAAAACTGAGACTGTTCGTGGGAGGCTAAAACTCTGGCACGATCCCATGCCTGTGAAGGCACATCTGGCTCCGTGCGACCCCTTAGAGCCGTCAGTCTAGTAGATAACGTATCCCGCATATGTTTCGATTACTTCCAGTGCTAGTTGTTGCAGCTCTACTGGTGGTGTTGTGTTTTTATTGGATCGCAGCAGGTTTGTGTTGCACTCAACAGGAGCGAGTCGCCAGGGTTCGTGACGTTCGGGACGCCTTTTTGCTATCGCGCTGAAGTCTATGTTTGATTGTTCTGTCCATTCTGAGATCCAGGTGCATAGCGCTTTAGAGGAGCTGGCCCGACCCTGCAAAAAAGACTCGGTTAGTGAAGGCTCAAATAGCCATTTGAATGTTGGGTGGTCTGGGTATTGTCTGATTTTGGCGGCATACACAAGGCTGAGGCGCTTCCTTCTTAGGTCCAGAGGGGGCTCGTCTGCATCTCCCAGTAGGCTGGCCCTACGGGAGGTGCGAAATGCACCTGTGGCGACACGCGCACACGCATGGTGGACAGCGTCAAGGAGCTGTTTCACGCTGCTCAGGGCGCTGTCATATACGGGTGATCCGTAGTCTAAAACCGATCGAACGAGGGCGCGATATAGCCTGAGAAGGGTGGTTCTGTCAGCTCCATATGATGTGCGGGACATTACTTTTAGAATGTTCATGCGCTTAAAACACTTGTCTTGGAGCAGTGATATGTGAGTGGCGTATGTAAGGCGTTTGTCCAGTGTCATCCCTAAAAACTTTGTCTCCATTACGACAGGTACACTCCTGCCGTACAGCCGGAGGCTAATATCAGGACACGAGCGGCGGAGGCAAAAGTGCACACATACAGTTTTCTCCGTTGAGAACTTAAAACCATTTCTCAGGCTCCACTCAGATAGCTGGTCAAGGCATATCTGAAGCTGTCATTGCGCTGAAACAGACGTGAATGTGCTGATCCTCACCGCGAAGTCGTCAACAAACCGGGATTTCTGGACTGTCGGAGGTAAGGCGCTACAAATGTCATTGATTAAAATACCGAACAGGGTCACGCTTAATACCCCACCTTGGACTACGCCGCCCTTCTGACAGTAGCTGTCTGACAGGGAGTTGCCTACCCTCACTCTAAAGTTCCGTTCTTTCATAAAATTGTCTATGAAATAACCCATGTGTCCTTTGATACCGGCTTTTCTGGTTTTCTCTAAAATTGCATGTCGCCAAGCCGTGTTATAAGCTTTCTCAATATCGAAGAAGACAACGAAAACATGTTGTTTGAAAGAAAACGAACGGCGGACTGAGGTGTCTAACGAGACAAGGTGATCGGTTGTGCATCGACCTGCACGGAACCCACACTGATCATTTGAGAAAAAGTAGGAGCTTTCGAAATACCACACCAGACGTGCGTTTACCATGCGTTCCATAAGCTTGCACACACTTGAGGTCAGGCTGATGGGTCGATAGTTTAGGGGGTCATTACCGTCCTTTTCCGGTTTTAAGACTGGGATGATAGTGGCCTCTCTCCATGAACTAGGGAAGTCATGCGAGACCCATATCCAGTTGAAGAAGGCCAGTAATGCTTCGAGCGACCTTTCATTAAGATGCTTGACCATTAGGCCATGTCGTGATCACCACTTTTTCACAGGATCTTTGATTACCGGGTGTTTTCTAATGTATTTATGGCCGCTGATCACGATTTTCTGGTCGAAAATGTCGAGTTCGAAAAATATTTGCCCGCGCAAGCCGTTTGAAATTCTTCCGGTTTGCCAAAATTTCGATGTTTTGATATCTCACGGACCATAAAATGCAACTAATGTATTGGAAGGGCTCCAGAACTTTAAAACCATTCAATCTGAACAATTTGAAACATTTTTTAACTCCTTGAAATATATATTTACCTGGAAAAGTACCTTGGAAAGACAGGGATGTTTAAGCTTAAAAAGATGATAATAGATGGCGCGCATGACGCAGCCGTCAACCACTGTCCCGCTACGTCGCTTATGTCACGAAGCTATTAGCCAAAGGAGCTGGATATAGGATTTGAGCCTATTATGAATTCGATGAATGAACATTTACCTTCATAAGATGATCCAGATTTCTCTCGCTTGCAGTTTTAAATATAATTAGTAATGGTTGCTTTCAAAGCAGGTCCAATTAGGATGAGCCAGCCATATATAGATTAGGTATCTTAGCATGTAGTCACTGCGGAAAAATTTCAAGTATTAAAATGTATGCAAGAGCCAGTCGATTATGTTCAGATTAGTCTTGCTATCACAAGCAAGGAGAATACCGTATTTCGGGAAAAATGAAGCTACACGACACCCAGCTTGCCGTCAATACATGCCGTTGTCGGTCGAATTATGATGCTGCGGTTTGAAGAGACTGAGGCCAGGGAAGCGGACGAATTTCATGTTTCAATAGCTTCAATATTCGAACCGACCGCTGATGAAGTTACCGAGACTTACAGAAGAGCATCTGTGCCAGCAAGAAACAGGTACAAAGTTCGCTGAGAAATAAGGAAGCTTTATAATTTGAAGGAACGATCAGAAGGCGCCTACAAAACATGAAGATATTGTAAGCATGGACAAAGCATGACACCATTGTTTGAAATATCAAACAGAGCTCTACCATCAAAAGTATCGGCAAACAGAACATTTCTGGAAGACCAGCGGTGAGCACAGAGGTTGTATATTGGTGGCTTGGATGCAGTCGTGACAGACCATTGGAGACGGCAGCAGCTGAGCCAAGCCACTGCTGCTGTCGTTGTGGCTACCAGGAGTTCTCCGGATGTTGCGTTCTGACGGAGCCAAAGCTGCGTCAGAACGCAACAGCACCATTGACAGCGACCGCTGGTGGTATATGCAGCAGCGAGCTTCCTATTTGTAGCATCACACCAGCTGCTAACACGCCGCACGCGATCAGGCTCTGGCAGGTATAAATCAATCTCGGAAAGAAAACTTATTTCTAAATGACACGGAAGTCGTTTATAGACTTGTCCGGGTGATTGTCATATTATTGTGCTCGAATACGGACGAGCCGGCCTCCCGATCAGGCCTTATTGGCGGCAGCAGCAGTGGGTTGCCGCAGCTGCTGCCCTCTCCAATGGTCTGTCACGACAGCATCCAAGCCCCCAATATACAACCTCTGTGCTTCTCGTTGGTCTTCCAGAAATGCTCTATTTGCCGATGCCTTTGATGGTAAAGCTCTGCTTTATATGTCAAACAATGTGGTCATGTTTTGTCCGTGCTTACGATACCTTCATGTTTTGTAAACGCCTTCTGATCGCTTCCTTCAGGTTACGGTGCTTCCTTATTTCACAGCGAACTTTGTACTTGTTTCTTGCTGGCACAGATGCTCTTCTGTAAGTCTCGGCAACTTCATCAGCGGTCGGTTCGAATTTTCAAGCTATTGAAACGCGAAATTCGTTCACTTTCCTGGCCTCCATCTCTTCAAGCCGCAGCATCATAATGTGACCGACAACGTCAGCCCCAATCGAGAGCTGGTTAAGCGGCAGCATGCATGTGAATCATGTTAAGCGGCTTGACGGCGGCGCTAGGTGTGGTGTAACTTCATTTTTCCCGAAATGCGGTATTCTTCTTGCTAGTGATAGCAAGACCAATCTAAATATAATCGACTGGCTCTTGCATACATTTTAATGCTTGAAATGATCCGCAGTGACTACATGTTTAGATACCTAATCTATATAGGCTGGCTAGCTGATCTGAATTGGACCTGCTTTGAAAGCAACCATTACCAATAATATTTAAAACTGCAAGCGAGAGAAACCTAGATCATCTTGTGAAGGTAAATGTTCATTCATCGAATTCATAATAGGCTCAAATCCTATATCCAGCTCCTTTGGCTAATAGCTTCGTGACATAAGCGACGTAGCGGGACAGTGGTTGACGGCTGCGTCATGCGCGCCATTTATTATCATCTTTTAAGCTCAAAGATACCCGTCTTTCTAAGGTACTTTTTCGGGTAAGTATATATTTCAAGGAGTCAAAAAAGGTTTGAAATTGTTCAGTTTCAATGGTTTTAAAGTTCTGGGGCCTTTTGAATACATCAGTTGCCTTGTATTATCCGTGAGATATGAAAACATCGAAATTTTGGCAAACCGGAAGAATTTCAAACGGCTTGCGCGGGCAAATATTTTTCGAATTCGAAACTTTCGACCAGAAAATCGTGATCAGCGGCCATTAATACATTAGAAAACACCCGGTAATCAAAGATCCTGTGAAAAAGTGGTGATCACGACATGGCCTACTGACCATGTGAATGTGTATGGCGTCTGGACCGGGAGCTGTACTCCTTGCCCGTGAGATAGCTATTCGAAGCTCTTCATGAGAGAAGGGTTCATTATATTTTATGTCTTCAGCTGAGCTAAAATTTACTGGCACGCGTTCCTTCTGCTGTTTGTACCGTTTAAACCTGGGATCGGTACAGCCGGACTGCCAGGGGGCAGTCCAGGTCCTTCCAAAAGCATTTCCGACATCTGCAGGGTTGGTGATGTTGCTACTAGGTCCAGAGAGCACAGGCAGCGATATAGCGGAGCTACGACCAGATAGGCGATGTACTCGGCGCCAGATTGTACTCAGAGGTGAAGCCTATTTATGGTGTCAGTGTATACTCTCCATGATTTACGCTTTGCGCCTCAAACAGCCTGTCTCGCAAAAGCCTTTGTCGCGTCGGAATCGTATCAAGTTGTCTGTTGTTGGGCATACTGTGAAAATTTTGAAGCATCGTTGTCGTCCTTTGATAGCTTTTTTTAAATTCGTCAGTCCACCACGGTACAGGGATACGGCGGGGAAGTGGACTGGTTTTGGGAATAAAAGTATTAGCCGCGTTGACTAATCGGGAACGTATTACATCGTAAAAACTCGTTGCTGTTTCGTCCTCATCCGGGGTAAAATCGAAATCACAGTCGGCAGTGAAACCCTCCCAGTCTGCACGTTTAAGGTTCCACTGTGGCGTCCTCAGTCCTTGGTGAGGAGTCTGGGACCAGAGCCATATCGGGTAGTGGTCGCTCCCGCACGGGTTCGAGTGTGTTCGCCAACTAAAACGATCGCTTACTGATGAAGAGCAAAAAAACAAATCGATCGCGGATGTTGCTCCTGACGGAAGTGTAATGTGGGTGGGGTGGCCAGTGTTAAGAACGCATAAGTCGTGGCGTAACACTACATCCTCTAAGCGCCTTCCGCGTCGGTTGGAGCGTAGGCAGCCCCAAACGGTGTTATGTGCATTAAACTCACCTAAAATCATATTGTGTCTCGGTAACTGTTGCACCAAATTCTCAAACGCACCGACTGGAAACTCTTCCGCAGGAGGAATGTACACAGAAACAATTGTTAGTTTGATGTCGTTGAGGTCGACAGTCACTGCTACTGCCTGTAGATCGGTTTGTAAGTGAAAAACGATTGAGGGGGTACAGTAATGAACAAGAAGGGCTACTCCTCCGTGGGCGACAGAGGTGGTGGGAACGTCATAGCGATATGTTTTGTAATGGTGTATGTTACATGTGTGGTTTTGTTTTAATTTTGTTTCTTGCAGTGCGACTACAACGGGGGGTTTTGGCGGCTATCAGCGCCTGGAGGTCGCTCGTGTTTGCTCGGAATCCCCGCATATTCCACTGCAGGAGAGTTGTCATCAGAGTGAGAGTGGTGAGTAAAAGGAGTCCGTAATTCATATTTGTCATGTTAATTGCTGGTGACTGGGTGCCTGAAACGGCATGCCCCCGCTCAGCATCTCTGTGTGGGAGTGGCTAGTGCGTCGCTCCTGCAGCCTTTCCCTTGAAATAGGGCGCCTTGCATGCTCTCTTGATTGGGAGCGGTGCCTATCCCCGCGGTCTAGTGGTACCGAATTCGAGCGACCTCGCTCGCAGCCCTGTCTTTGGCCTGAGGGGTTCACTTGTTTGTGCTGAGGTAGAGTGGGGTTAACGTTTAGGTAGCTGCGATAAACTTCCTCAGACTGGAGGGCTACACCGTGGTGGTGTCTTCGTGGTGGCTGGAATTTCCGGCCGTGGAGGAGGGGTTGGCGGCGGAGGCATGCCTGTGCCTTCATCCTTTTGGGTCTTTTTTCCAATTGTTGCTGTGGCCACGAGTTTACGTTTTTTCTTTGTTGCTGTTGTTCTTTCTTTGTAGTTTCCTTTACAACTTGTGTCTGTGCTTTTGTCGATTCTCTGGCTTCGGTTGCCAGAGGAGGGTCAGCTCGACTGAGCGTGGGCGCGGTGCGCTCCGTCGTTGCAGGTGGTGGTGCTGCCGGACCTTTGGGAGGATGTGGTTGGGTTGGCGAGTCCTCTCGAGCTCGTTTACCAGAGACTTCCTGTGTGTGCTCGCTGTCAGGGCTGTCAGTCTGCATGGTTGTCTTAGCGCTGGGGACCTCACATTCAAGGGGGTCCGTGCGATCATCGCGGCGCTCCAGCAGTGGAGTTTGTGTTGCCTTTTCAGATGTGTCTGTGCTGCCCGTCGATGTGGTGCGGGGCTCAGCCGATCTGTGTGAGAGAAGATCAGAGATTAGTGAGAGGAATTGACGGAGGGAAAGGTCTGTTAGCTGGCACATTTTTATGTCGAGGTTGAGTGCAGTTTCGGACTGTGTGGGGTTCTCAGCTGGTGAGGCGCCGGACTGACCTCCAACCAGGGCGTCTCTGTACGGCGTGCTAGTTGGGGCAGCAGACCTCGGGACCTGGGGTGTCTGAGTTGGTGCTACTTTGGAGGAGGTGACACCTTCCTTTTTATGCCTCCTTTGCCTCGGCGAGCCTGGGACACGATCGACTCCACGCCTCATGGTCACCTCCGCACCCTACGTATTTAGGAGTGTGGGCCTCACAGTTGGCAGAGTTGTGCTCAGTCGCAGAGCATCGCCCGCATCGCTCTAGACCCTTACAGCTGCTGGCGACGTGTCCAAACTTCTGGCACTTGAAGCATCGAGTGGGGTTGGGCACAAATGCACGTACTTTTACGGCTATCCAGCCGACTCGTACCTTCTCGGGCAGATCTGTTCCAGAGAACGTTAGCAGGAAGGTACCAGTGTTTGAGTTTTGGCCGTCAACTCTCCTAGGCATTCTTTTCACCTCAATGACTCCTTGGTCCTTCAGTCCTGCGAGCACATCCTCGTCAGTAGCGTCAGATAGGTCGGCACAGCTGATTACACCGCGAGAGTGATTTTTGGTGTAGTGTGGAGATACAGTGACTGGGACGGATAGTGTTCTGTTCGCCGTACGGATTTGTAGAGAGGTGGCATTCAGAAGTTTGCTGGCGCTAAGCTTGCTTCCCATTTCTACTTCGATCCTACCGTCTCTGTATCGGTAGGTACGCTTAGGTTTGTAGACCTCAAGAGCGCCGTGCAGTTGAAATAGGTTCAACTTCATTGACCTATCCTCGACCTTTATGACAAGGGTCAAAGAGGTTGGCTGGTCAGGGGTCGTTCGCGCAGGGGGTCGGTCAACGGTAGGATCCATCGTATCAACGGTATCAGGAGCAGTAACAGCGGGGGTCGTAGTGCCTGAGGTCAATCCGGTAGAGCGTGGGGTAGGTGCAGCCATGGAAAAGGAATTTACCTTCGGCCCCCCGGGTTGCCAGCTGTCAATAGCTGGGCCCGGGGGCTGGTACAGTGCCTACGGGGCAGGTGCGCCTGTCTCAGAGGGGCGAGAGATACTCACACAACCCCTCCGATCAGAACGCACCCACGCCCTTGACGCCATCAGCCCAGTGGGCCGGCAGGGCCATGAGTCGGGAGGAAGCAAAACGCGGCAGCCCTCACGCAGCGGAGACTGCGGTCCACCAGGCGCGCGCAACAGGCCGGAGTCTCGAAAATCGACGGTTTCCGAAACCCCGGCCCACGTCGCGCCCGGCAAGAACCGTCACAGTCCCCACCGCGAAGGGCGCCGCGCCGCACTCCCGAAACATAATCCCCCTGCCCAGCTGGAATGAGCGACAGTGCCCGTAGACACTGCCGCGTAGCTAGGCCGCCCGCGGCAGCCTACGGACGGCTTGCCCCCGGTTGGATCGAGATATCTGGGCCAAAGGGGGCGTGTTGGAGCCCTCGGGACTGACCCGCCCGAGGGGGACCCCAACCCCCAGGATCCCGTCAACCTCGTCGCCGGGGCTCGAGATAGGCCTCGAGTGGGCGCCTTACACCCAAAAAAAGCCGAAGAAGGCAAATAACTGTGGAACCAATAACTAAAGCGTAAAAAGAGGACAGGAACTAAAAATAATCAACAAAATAATAAAACAAAAACAAACAGGAGGTACATACTGGGAGGCGCAGGACAGAGCTGACCCGATCCAATACGGTTACCGACCAGGTAACAAAGGGCCCGTAAGGCAGCCATCAGCATCGCCGGGGACCTCATCACCAGAGCCACCGACCACAGACGCCGACTCTAACCGACCGAAGTCGGAAGAGGCGGCGGCCGCCGGAGGGCTAGAAAAGATGTATCCGCGGCGATGCGACAAAGTGCCTCCCAAGGCTGACTGGGGCCCCGGGCGCGTCACACCCCGTTGCTCCAATCTTTACTTACCGGACGAATCCGGCAAGTGAAGATCGGTCCCCTGAGGGGTGGAAAACTTTTGCAAGGTATTATGACCTCACCCTGCATTTTACTGATTAGGTATGTACCTACCTACGTATTGTAAATTTTTAAGATGATAGAAATAGCTCAATTAATGGTGAATTTGCAAAATGTAAGCTGCTGTATCAGGAATAAGAAATGAAGCATCATACATGATATCCCTTCCAACAGCAACCCCAAATTCCTTCCACGCACGCACTGAATTTTCAGCCTTGTTTTCTCCAATAACCGTAATGACCTCAAAATTCTGTATTCGCCGCCATGGTGGTATTCACACCTCAAGACAGGGCTCGCCAAGGTTACCGAAGTTACTTAGAAACTCATTGCTTGCACTTGCCTGCACTTATTCATGATACCCGAGAATATTTCGACCCTTACGTCACTGTTCTGAACGGACGAAATCCAGCCGAGGCCTTTTCACCGATGCCAATTCTGTACTTGGAGGTCTTCAGAATCCCATTTGTCATCAATTCGAACGCCAGAAATGTAGCTTAAGCATGCCCGTAACGTAAAGAAATTAACAAAAAGAAGAGCAAATCTACTTGATTGAATATATTGAACGGTGGAATCGGCCTTACTTAACGTGCAGATTTTTACCGAAATGGCCATGTAGTTTTGAGCCAAGGCCCTAGAGAGAGAAGGTAGAACGCTCCGCCTCCAAAACATGGCAACCGCTTGTTTTCAAGGTCATTTTTGTTATTGTCGAGTGATGACGAAATATCAACCAAACAAACCGAAACTCCCCGTCCAGATAGCATGGGGGGAGGTGAGATGGAGATTTGTTATGGGGTGTGGTGAGTAGAATTGGGGTAGGGTGGTATTGTAATATAATTTTCTGAATAGAGAAATGATCGAGGAATATGTCCAGCATAGAAAATGACAATTTTGCATCATAGTTTGTCACTAATACGTGCTTAAATTCGGGGATGCGTAAGTGGCGCGTTCGAGTTTGATACTATGCGAAGAGTTTTTAGCCTTTTGGAAGCCTGGAAATCGTATTTAATTTGCCAGTAGGATGGGATGGTGATTGTCACATTCTGTGGACCTGAAGTGACAGGCCCAATCGAGATTTTGCAGAAGAAATGTATGATTTTTCATATCAGAATACTAAGTTTTCCATGTGAGTCTATTGCCATTTATTTATGTGTGGTTTATTTATTTTGACCTGTCCTTTCCATGTGATTAACCTACATTTCCTCAATTGCATGATTATTATCAGTTAGTTTCATATCATCCAGCAAATCTGGTCATATTACAAGCTGTATTATACTTATACTACACTACTATTTATGTATGCAATACCTACATACATGGGCAAGCCATGACTATAATGGGTGCTGCCAATTATACCCAAGCAAAATGCATATTCAATACAACTTCTAATATAAAACAAAACATCCATTTTTGGACTGAGTGTTCTTAAATGTTGAATGAACAGTGCTGAATTGAATGTTGTACTTGGAAGTTGCCGGAATTTGTTATGTATTGGAATTGTGCTATCCCGCCACATAGGCATGCATCAGTCATGCTTTGCCATGGATGCATGTGTTGACAAGGGCATTCATAGTATTTTTTGTTAATAGGAGCAGTGTTGCAGTGCTAAAATGGTATCTCCAATGCATTGGTAATGGGAGATACCCCATTTTCTCTAGCACAGTGGAGAGCCACTCTGCAAAGTATGGCAGCAGGCTAGTCGAGTCGCCCTAGCAATGTAAAATTCTTGCACCACCAGCCTCCAAAAAATTTCACCAATCTTTCATATACCAGGGAGAAAAATGCACACATTGCTACCCACACAATGCAATACTACCTCTCTTATTAGTTAGTTGGTTAAGGGCTTTTTACAAGGCCACCTTCTATGTTTTAATAGCCATTCAGCCATTGTTTGTTTGGTTTAAGTGTCAACTTCCTCGCACCAGTCTTGCAAATTCACACCAGGTTGATAAAATTCACATTACTAGCTCCTGTCTTCAAGGGAATTCACACTGACAAGATCTCATTGAAAATGCCATACTTTGCACACTGGGTGGAGAGGTCACGTGCTGAAATAGGTTCTCCAGAAAGTCACCCACTTTTTCAATTACTATGGTCAAATGCAAATTCCCTCCTTCTTTGTCATGATGTTACTTTGTGTATGGTGAGGAGGAAATGCTGCTGGTAATTTTAAATGATTTTAAATTTCCGCCTCAGCATACTCAAAAGCCTGTTTAAGAATAAGCTTTAGTGCTTTGCAACAAACCAACCGCTGAAGTAATGGTGCTGCCAACTTTCAAAAGGATAAGGAAATCCTTACTGTTATCACTTGGTATTTGAACCTGGGTCAACAGTAATGAAGCTAATCCTGCATTCTTTGAAGTATTCCAAACTGAGTGAGGCTTGTATCTTGGATACTGTTGAAGCATGTTACTGCCTTTTGCCTTTAAACTCTTAAATCTGCTTTCTTTAGAACAAAACTTCAGGTTGTTTGTTGGTTGATTAGCTTTTTCTTGTTTTATGTACATTTTGTCATTTTGCTCACTTATAGACTCCAGGGAAGCTGAAATATGAACTAAAACTACAATGGTGGCATGGAAGTTAAAAAAATAAGAGCAGTGAATAGAGTTAATTTCCTGTGTAAAAGATAGGAGCACAGACCATGGTTGTTTTGCATGATTTCTGTGTAATATATAATGAGTTTGTCCAGCCATGTCATGAAAAACATTCACATAGGTTTTCCTCTTGTGTTTCTACCTCCTTATTTGCTGCTAGATCCATCGAGAATTTAAATATGTGCGGAGGTTCGTGTAGCCTCCCCAAAAGGTGGGATTCTGTTCTGGTGTTTGCTTCTCGTTGAAAATTATTGGCCAGCTCTCATATTTGGATGCAGGGGGGTGGGGGGGGCAGGTGTCATACCGATCGACCCTCGTCACCCCTAAAAAGGTAGATGCCCCCTTTCACCTGAAAGGTTGATGGTGCCCCTTTGAAATATCGTTCATTCGATGCGAAAATCGGGTACCCACTGATAGGTTGGCGCCCACCCGATTGCTTTTCCGGTTAAAACTTTTGCCCCTGGTCCGGATGGCGCCCCCCCTCCCCAATGGACAACCTGGATCCAGCTCTGCCAGCTCTTTGATCAATTACTCAAATATCAAGCAGGTATTAGCAGAAATCATCATTACATTACTTTAACTTTATATGAATTCGCTGAAAAATGCCTATGGCTGGTGGCACGATTCAATCTTGATTCAACCCATAGCCTCACTCAACCATCCTCTTTCTGCCTTTGCTTAGATGGTATGAATGAAAATGGTAATATCTTAGATGGTTGATAATTTTGTCTGCAGGGGTCTGCAAATAGTCTTGTCTAATGTGACTGCAGCAGTTTTCTCGTTTGTTCCTCTCTCGATAATTTAATGCAATTTTCCATATCCAAGCAACGTAATTGTTACGATTTTGGAATTTAATGCAATTTTACTTGCTCTTTCAGGAAGTCTTCGCTGCTGGCATGCTCAGGAGGCGATGCGTAACTGCCATTTGAGTTGGCAAACAAAGCCTGCAAGAAAGTTTTAGTAACTGAAGAAGAGAGCACATTCAGCCCACTATTGTCGTCTGTAGAATTTAGGCTGTGAACTAAGAGCAACATGTCCCATGGTACATTTCCCGTTTATTGTTCAAGCATGAGTTGTTGGTTGAAATAAATATATTAAGCTCTTATTACAATTTTTCGTCCGGTCTATTCATCCAAGCTAGCGTTTTCAGATATATAAAAGAGACGCAGTGCATCGTTGTCCCCTATGCCTCCATTCGGCGCTGACGTCCACTGCATCAACGGTCTCGTCAAAGGTAGCACCATTGGCCGGAGACGGTATGCCGCCACTTCGTTTCGTGGTTTCCGTTCAATACTGCTACAGCGGGAAGAAACTCACATAAAATAGCCATTTGTTAACTTAACAAGTGATATATATTCAATAAGTGCGTACGGTGAATATTCGTCGGTAATGGATACGACATGACTAGCTATTTCTGAAGGTATATCACTACAGCAGTGGAAAGTTTTTTACGAAGATTGATGTGCCCAAATTTGGAAACATATTAGTATCCCGATATTAAAAGAGAAAGTATAGAATGAAGCATGTGATCTATATATAATGAGGCCTGTGGCCCACGAATCTATTGGACTGCCTCGAACCAAGTTCGAGACATTAGAAAAATGAAAACACAGACTTAAGGGACATTTTTAACACCGCTTGCAGGTTTCACTTGAGCTGTCCCAAGGACATACTAATCCACACCTCTGCGATATTATGCAGGAACTAGTATTTTACGCGCCCAATTATTTCTTTAATAAATATCACAGGAAAAAGGACACTTCTGCGATAAAATTTGATGCAGGTAACAATGACTCTTAACAGGTGCATCAGATAAGCTGAACAATTAGCGTCACAGCGTCATGTTCCATGTACAAACTGAAGAGTATCAATTTGCATCACCCTCATGAGTTCAGCGCACTTTCCTTGACATTTTCGTAAGTGTCTTTGCACACCATGAATTTTTGCGGACACTTCGCCTTCACGGTCATTGTAGTTTCGTCCACGTTTGACCGTGAGGGAGAGAAAATAACACAAAGCCATGTCGGATGAGAAGGGAGGTTACTGCAGCACGGCGAAATTATTTACCGTAGACTGTTGGATGCTCAGAGAATTGAGGAGATGCGTTGCCATCAGTAGTCGATGAAGGTGCCGGCAATTGTCTTGTCACAACTCACGCCTCTTCTTCCCCAACGAACGAGAAGTTTACTCGCGACAGAGCAGGCATCACCACCATGCTCAGTTTGCGTCCATACACTGAGGGTAAAGGCGAACGGCGTCGAACCGACGATAACGACACCAACCAGGCACTACGCACTCCTCACCTCAGCTTATCTGTGTTGCGATTCGGACGAAAGTGTGGGCATCGACCAGGATGGCACAGCGGGAAAGCAGCGGATTCCCCATCCAAGGAGTCGGCTCACGCATTACCCACAATATTGCAGGGAGAGAAAGTTCTTTACATAAACAAGCAGCACTGGACTACTATCACCATTAAACAGCGCAGCACGACGCTGCGGAAGCTGACTTAGCGTCTAAGAAGATGGCGATGCAGTCCGTTTCATAGTTTGCCACGGCCGAGAACAAGTAGAATATCTTGGCACGGTAGCGAGAGCACAGCTGTCCGTCCGTAATCTTGTCACTAGCCACTCAGAAGATCTCTAGTTCGAAGGTGGAGAGCTTCCATTTTCTTAGCAATCTGCTGCTTATGCCCAGAGTGCGGACAAAGCTGAGAGCAGAGATAATTATTACCGAGCTCTGTGCCGGCCCAGGACCCGTAGGTACCCCGATATCGTACCCTGCAGCCTCGCATCTGGTGAGAGAAAGAGGAGAGTAGCGTCAGTAAGAAGAAGACTGGAGCAGTGGTGATGACTTTGAGCTGCCTCGTAATCCTACCATTTGAATTCTTCTGAATGGTAAGGAGTGCATTTTGAAAATGGTTTGCATTTTGGAATTATTGTTGTTGGATGCTGGAATTTTGCATATATATTTATTAACATGGACAGTTATGAAAATATGACTCAAATAATATGTGTTGTTCAATTGTCTGAGTACAATTTCAGCGAGCTGTTCCAAGTAGTACCTTCAGTGAATGTCAGATAAGAAATACAATGAAAAGACTAAATGGCAGATCGGTCACTCATGTTCTTGAACATATTGGCTTACAATGACTTCTTGTGAGCGAGTTCAACAGAGAATTTCAAAATGGAGCAGAACAAAGCACAAACAACACAAACGTATCTAATGAAATCCACTGCAAAGGCTCTTCAGACAATCATGAACACCAAAATAAAAATCAACGAGATGGAGCTAGAACTACTTATAGCTTTTCAATAGTTAAGTGCCCAAACTGGGACCACCCACCTCATGAAAAAAGCTTATTAAAGCATTTTTATTATTTTCAGTTAAAATATCGATGGCATAATGATAAAAATTCCATTCAGCTGAAGCCTTCTTTGGTTAGAGTTTGAAGCCTTCTATATAGTTTGGAAATTTTAATTTGCAAATAGTAGCAGTATTACTGAAATTGGAAAGTGCTCCAGAAATGATTAAGCTAATATATTGTGCCACACAGGCTGGAAGTACCTGGAATTTATTTGTGAATTGTATTTTCAAAAACTACAAGGTCCTTAAAGGGAATCACTACTTTTTCAAAATTCTAAAAAGAATGATTGACGGACAATATAAACATAATTTAGGCATAATACCACCTACAATTCACATCAGTGTCCACCCTGATCACCCATGGGGCCACACCTAGCACCAGAGTGCCATAGCTATCCCTGAAAATTCTTTCAGGACAGCTGACGGAAATGTGAGCTTTGGTTTTGCAGACTATTTTTCTGCCAACTGTTTGATCACCAGGACGATTTTCTGCATCATTATTTGTTTAGGAAAATGGCAAAGAGAGCTTAACCAAATTTTTAAAATGTTCTTTCTTCACTCTCATATTTAGAGGATTTAGCCATCACTGAATATTCTTTTGCAGTGCCCCACAACTGGTTTTCCACTGGGGTGCTAGCTGTAAAAGCCACGAGGGAAAATATAATCAGTGGGTGGAAAATTGAAATGAAATGAGAGTCAAGCCCTTACCTGTGCAAATCATTCAAACTACCATACAAAGTTTTGGAATAATTGTTAGCAAAATGTCTTTAATACCATATTTAAGAGTTCATAAATTTACAACAGGAGTATCCAAATGTGTTAAAAAGACCACTTCATATCCTGCAACAACCTTATTGGTAGTCTGCTAACATTCACAATTGGTGCAAATAGTCAGTATTTACAACAATAAAATTAGGGCACACCCATAGATTGTCTGCTCCCCAAGGACGTCATAG
This sequence comes from Lepas anatifera, assembly GCA_034440635.1. NCBI lineage: Eukaryota > Metazoa > Arthropoda > Thecostraca > Lepadidae > Lepas > Lepas anatifera. The sequence continues at coordinate 163,396 of JAOTON010002268.1, read as the reverse complement.
TTGAACCCAGTTGATGCTCCCTGCCCAGTTGCACAGATTAACAAAGACCCTGCTTCCATGCACAATGCTGACCAGGATTGCATGATTGATCTGGATGCATTTACAATATGGATAAAGCTTTAGGCAATGGAAACCAAAGTTTCAATCTGATTGCATCTATCCATATTGAGCCAGGTCTGGCAGCACATGGCAGTGGACGTTTAATATTTTCCTTACACTGCAAAGAGAAATAAGAGTAGTCCGTTGAGAGTAAAGCTTGCTTTGTTAATAAAAATTATACTAAAACTTAACAAAAACTATTCAGTACACAACATTCAGGAAACAAAACTATTATTAAATACATGAAAGAAACAAGCTTGTACAAAGAATAACAACTATTTTTTTAGAAAAATTGTACATTTGAATGAAGGGAGCAAAAGGAGATATCAATGGGGCACTAGAAATGTAACCAAAAACCGAGATAAAAGACTATTCTAAACGTCAATGTCCGAGCTCTATCCATATCCATCCAATCTATCCATATCCAAGCCAGTGTTGGGATAACCACAGTTGTTGCATCCTGATTCTCAGCTCTATCTGGGTTGGTCCATCAAGCAGCAAATGAAAGTCTATTACAAATGTAGGACAAATCATACAAATGGTTTTAAAGGACCACAAAAAGGAACAATAGGGACTGCATAAAACACTATCATTCTGCAAGAAGCAAAAAAACAGCATGCCAGACAATAAGAAGCATTGCTAAGCCAGACACAGAAATAAGTAGGTGCAATTTACTCTATTACCTAAGGTGTAGAACCTAATAGTACATAAATAGGTGCTATTTGCTCTATTACCTTAGGTGCACTCCTGTATTCGAGGTAATAAATATTCCTGCGCCAGATTCGTAACGCTCCATTAAACACAGAATTCCTATAAAGGTACATCAAAAATCCCAAATCTTTGTGACTGAAATTATTTTCCAGTCATTTCTCTACCAGAAAAACTAAATTTCATGGCCCAACTCCCACGGATAGTGCAAGAGAACACACAAAAATCCCACCCGAGTCACAATTCCCGCCCACTTATCATGGAGCCGTGCTGTTGCATGGTTGACCTGACGTCATCGCAGCCGTCAGGGGTCGCCAAACGGTTGCCACTTTCCGCCAATGCTGAAGGGCCGGAGCGCACCCCCCTGGTTTTGAGCTATATAAAATTCAAAAAAAGCTCTTAAATCACATAATAATACTACATAGAGTCAATAAGTTCTTTTCTTTGCTAAAAAATGCAGTTTTTCAACTTGTGTTCCGTAAAATAATATATGGTTTGGTTTATTCATCAATGTTACCAATATGAAAAATAGCCTAAAAACCAGGTTGGCCTTTGGCGTCTTCTCTTGAAATAATAAGATTACTTGGACATTATTGGTGGTCTTGATAGGAACCTACGTTTCATTTTGACTCTTTCAATTGCCACTTGTATTCTGTTTTAATACGAACAATTTCCAAAAATTAAAAGTGGACGAAAACGAATGCGTCTCGATCGAGTCAACCTCACTGGAGAAATACCCACATTTAGTTTTTACTTCGCCTGAAAATCTGGTAGCAGCCGAGTCCAAACCCAGCATTGGCGAAAAGGATGCGCAATCTTTTTGTCTTCGAAAGGGCCAAAAACTTCTCGGACATGACGAAATGTGTTATACCACCAGAAAACCTTACTTGCCTCACTTTTGCTGATCAACGTTGATGTTTTTCTAGGGGGTTTCATGCTTTAGTTTGTGGCTGGCTGGGGTAGTCTTATTTTGTGCGTCGTTAGCATGTTGGTATTGTTGTTGGTGTATGTGGAAGTAGTGGCGTTTGCTAGTGGTGGGAGGACATAAACAGGCAAGATCCTACATCAATGGTTGTTAGGGATTGTACTAGTCTGGCTTGGGTGTTCACTGTCAAAATTTAAATGCCTGTTATACCCGTTTCCATGCCCGGGAGTCTTCTAGCAAGTGAGGCCAAAACCAGTCCCCGGTGAGCCTAAATAGATATGAAAAAGATACGTTTTCTACTTAAAATTGTGAATTTCAGGACACTGTAGCCACCCTTTTAAGCATTTGGACACCCTACGCCCGTTCAGTGGCGGATCTAGGGGGGGCAAAAATGTATTTTCCCCCTCCCCAAACGGAAAAGCTGGGGCAAAACTATGTTTTTGCACTCCCCAAAGCCATCTACCTCCCTTTTTCCCCGACTCTTTTTTAGTTTATAAGCAAGATTTAGGTGCTTTAACTCTCAACTTCAAACAGAGCCAGTTAAGTTCAGTGTAAATATTGGACCTTGGATAAGAAAGAAGTATCTTGAGCCCATTTTTTTACCCCATGACGTTTTTTTGCTTTGCTTTTTGCCTCAAATGCCCAAAATTCTACCGGCGAATCTGTAGCGCAATTTTTCACGCGTAACGTTTGTTTGTTTGTTTGTTTTTTTTGCTTTTTGACTTTGGTTTTCCCCTGCCAAACCAACCGGCTAGATCCGTCACTGCGCCCGTTTCTTTTTCACTGTATGCCCCTCTTAAAGCAATGAAAAACGAAATGTGGCATATTTGATATACTAGATGAATATCTACTCCGATAATCTAAATTTTACGAATGTAGTATCCAATTTGTCTTAACCAAATATCATGAAAAGAATTGGTGGAGTCCATTCAATTGCCTACGCTGCTGCGCACTGGAAAGACACCCGATATTTTGAGTCTGGACGTGTATTTAAAGGTCAGGGCGGGTCATCATTCTGCGAATGCTACAGCTGCATCAGAGTTGTAGCTGGAATGTCCTGTGTTGAATTTCATACGTAGATGGCTACTTCTTGATGTGTTCATTCAGGATATATGACATTTCCTTACACCAGAACCATCTAGCTCTTTTGAGAGAGGTCAGCTTTAAAAGTCCCTGAATGCTGCTTTGAAACGTGAAAGAGAAATACTAGAAGGTTACATCGTCTCCTGGGATATTATATTGCAAAGGAAGCAGAATGGATGTTTGTATGTAGGTGTGGGGCGGGGGGTGCCTCTCTTGGACAAATCAGGAGGGCACCGGGTTAACGTGCCTCTGTTGGACAGATCAGGGGGTACCACCATTGATGTGTCCCGTTTAATTGGTCAAGATAGCAGTGAAGCTGCATCCATGTCTTTTAAGAACAGTTCACAAACCCACAAAATCTGGCAACGCTTCCTCTATGTTGGTTTTCTTTGGATGCAGCCTGTTTTCGCATAAAACCCTCAAATCTATTGTGCAGTCTCTCTCACCAGCAATATTAGACTAAAGCATGGATATTAAAAATAATGGGAAGTTTTTTTTCAGTCATTGACAGAGCTTCAATTTTACAAATAAAAATTATGAGTATAAAATATTCAGGTGCTAACTTTAGACCACAACCATTTTTAAGGCTACAAGAAAGGTACATAAAAAGATGGTCAAGGACATGTTGGCCTTGATAGCTCCGCTGGTTCTGATATTTTCGTTAGATACAGATGAGGAGCATAAGCTTTAAAGAAACAAATGTATCCACTCAGATAGGGAATGTCTATAGAGCTTCAGAAACCAGTATTTAGTTAACACGCGCATTAACCTTCGCCCGGGTGGGGGCCTTTTTAGACACCCCCTCGGGTTTTTCCAAAGTGACCAAAAAACGGCGGCGCACAGCGCCGCCAAACCTGGTCTAGCTGTTTCTTCATAATTTTTACATCTTTCCTGAAAATTTTGGCTCAAGGGCATATCAGGTCAGGTCACCAGGCCAGGTGAAGTGACCTCACCTCAAAAATACTTAGGAGCGCATAACTAAAAGAAGGGTTAAGCGATCAAGTTGAAACTCATACCACATATTGGGCCCACCAGGAGCTACAACATTTGTTCCGGGATTTGTTATATTGGTGACCTAAGGTCATGTGCAGAGCATGACCTCCCCATTGTAAATACATGGGAAAATCACGAAATGAGCTTTTCTCAGTAAGTATGGATGGAATCAACTTCAAACATCGGTTGTGACTTGCTCTTAGACCATTTCTGAAGGTGATGCCAAAAATTTCGACTTGTGACCTCTAAAAGGTCACCTTAGGTTAAATTAACTTTTTTTGTGTTATTCTCTATAAATTTTGAATAAACTAAGATAGAGCTTTTATTTTGTCACCGAAGTGTTTTTTTTTTTTTTTTTCCACTCTTGTATTTTTTTTTTTTTTTTATTATAAAAAAAAAAAAAAAAACAATAAAAGGGGGGGTTTTCCTTTCGCGGCCCCTTTCGGGGTGGTCTTTTTTCCCCCCCCCCTCCTCCCCCCCCCCCCCCCAAGGGAGGGGGGTTTTGTTTTTTTCTCGTCCGGGGGGGGGGGGGGGGGGGGGTCTGGGGGGGGGGGGGGGGGGGGGGGCGGGGGGGGGGGGGGGGGGGGGGTTTTTTTTTTTGTGGGTAGATAAAGGCTTTCCCCCAAAAAAAAGGGGGGTGGTTGGTGGGGGGGAGTCCCCTAGTAAGGGGGGGACACCCCAGGTTTTTTCCCCTTCTTTGGGGGGGGGGGGGGGGGGAAAAGTCTGCCAGAGGTGTGTTTTTTTCCAAATCCCCCCCCCCTGGAGGGGGGGCTTCTTCAACCGCCGCCCCGGGGGTGGCTTGTCACCGAAGTGTTTGTATAGTCACTGGAAATCAGATGATATACGTCATGACTATGCCAGGTCAAGTTGGGTCATACCATTGACCTGGTTCAGGTCAAATTCTTAAATTTGACATGGCATAGCAATATCATATATCATTCGATTCGTATTGACGAGAGGATTGTAATGATGCATAAACTATGGCTGTATCTTGTTTGGTTTGGAAGCTATTAGCGAAAAAGTAAACGCCCTTATGCATGGGTGGCTATGGACATTCGCAAGAATATGCCCAATATTTAGTGACCTGTAGCTCCCTAGGCTTTGACCTGACACGAAAATGAATGCCACTATAATGAAAGTGCATCTCAAGAGCTTTCGAATTGTGTTAGAGAAATGGTTCTAGCTATCATAGTTTCTGAGATTTGTGAGGTTTTCTTAGTACACTAGCATACATATTAGCGATTTTGATCTATTTTGACCTCTGGTGACCTTGATATTGACCTGACAAGAAAAATGACCGAAGTATTTTCGATATCATTTTCGAAGAGCTTTCGATTGCTGTTTTGCGCTTTTTTCTAGCTTTCTTAGTTTTTGAGATCATGGGAGGGTCTTTTTTAGCCCCCCACCACGGCGAAGGTGGCTCGTTCCCGCCACCGGGGCAACGGTTAACAGGGGTCTGAGCCACTTTTGCTTTGAAGAGGGCGGGACCTGCCCACCCCCCTAAGATCTCGACAACCACGCTAGATAGCAAAAAACGGTAAAGGCGTTGAATATCCCATCCACTTTTCTATCGAAAGTACTTAGACCATTTGTTGTCACGTCACATTTAAGGTCACTAGAGGTCAATACATGCCGTCATAGGGATAACATGTAAATGAAGGTTTTCAGTCCTTTCATCTGAACAAGTAAAGACAGAGCAAACACAATTTAGGCCATTGGAATCCTCGCAGCAAGCCGAATCGAGTGATGTATGATATGACCTTGCTAGGTCAAATCAGGTTAAATATGTCATTTGACCTGACCTGGGGTCAGATCAAGCTCAAATTAGGTCAAAATGCTTATCATTAGAATCGCAAAGACCAGGCCAATCTGATGATGTTAAAAACGCTCTATCACCATTCATTGCTAAGTTATTCAGTTAAAACCATTTTTCTCATGTATTTCCAATGGAGAGGTCATGGCTCTTACCTGACCTTAGGCCATCGATCTTAAAAATACCAGGACACATTTTAGAGAACTCGGTGGGCCTATTATGCGATATGAGTTTCAATCGGATAAGTTTACCCTGTTCTGACTTATGCTATCTTTAACTTCTTTTGAGGTCTGGTCACTTGAGCTGTAATGGTGTCCTGACTTGATATGACCTAACTTAACACGCGCATTGACGGGGGTCTGAGCCACCTTCGCTTTGACGGAGGGGTGGGTAACCGACCCCCTAAGATCTCGAGAACCATAGTAGGCAGAGAAAAACAGTAAATGGCGTTGGGGAACCGATGCACTTCTCCATCGAAAATATTTGTACAATTTTTTTGTCAAGTCACATTTAAGGTCACGAGAGGTCAAAACATACCGTCATAGGGATAACATGTAAATTACGGTTTTCAGTCATTATATCTGAACAAGTAAAGATAGAGCAAAACAACTTGAACTGTATGAATCCTCGCAGCAAGTCGAATCGAATGATATATAATTTGACCTTGCTAGGTCAAATCAAAGATTTGACCTGACCTGAGGTCAGATCAAAGTCAAATTATATAAAATGCGTATCATTAGAATCGCAAAGACAAGGCGAGTCTAATGCAGCTACAATCCATTTTTCCAATGTATTTCCAATGGAGAGGTCATGTCTCGTACCTGGCCTTAGGTCATCGATATTAAAAATACCGGAACATGTTTTAGAGAACTCGGTGGGCCCATTATGTGATATGAGTTTTACTCGGATAAATTCACCCTGTTCCGACTTATACTATCTTAAATTTTTTTTGAGGTCAGGTCACTTGACCTGTACTGGTGAGATGACCTGAGATGACGTAACCTTAAAATTTTCACAGCAGTTGTACAAATGATGAGAGAAAAGGTATGCCAAGTACGGCGACGCTACGCACCACTGTTTTTATGCTATATCCGAAAAACCCGAGGGGGCGGCGATCCGCCCCCGTCGATGCGCGTGTTAAAGTTTAGACAAAAGTTATAGAAATTATCTGAGAAAAGGTATGCCAAGTACGGCGGCGCTACCTGCTACCGTTTTTATGCTATCTCAAAAAAACCGAGGGGGCGGATACCTGTCCCCCGTCAGTGCGCGTGTTGGTATAGACGACAAGAACTCTGGTTGGGTAAATTGGCATTCCAATGCTAAATTTTCCAAGATATTAGATATTGGCACGCGTCATGGTGTTTAGGAAAGTTCGATAAGATTCCTCTTTGAAATAAAGTTTCCCCTTCCTTTTCATGTCCCGTAGAGGGGAAAAGCCAGTTTTTAATCAAATCAACATTTCATACAATAAATTTTTAGTAACATAGTATATTTAGACTCGATTGGAATACCTATGGCAGGCATGTCTAGGCCACTGGTGAGGTCGTGTGTCCAGTGGAACGGGAAAAACTTTCAAGGTCAACGTCTGTTTTAAGCATGAAATATCAGATTTCCTTCACTTTTGACCACTTGAATTGGCTCATGAGTTTGTGTATGGATATGTCCTCCCAGGCGTTTCTGTTGGAACACAGAAGGGAGTTTCGCGCGATACAGACTTGCATTATTTTGGGACTACACTTTATTTTCCGCACACAAGTTTGACTGGGTAGTCTGTCCGCTGCGTATCTGTGAACATGGTCCTCAAAGACAATCCTGAACATGGTGTATTTTGCTTGCTCAGTTTATAACAAATGAAACTAAAATGGCCAAAACCTGCAACCCGCTAAGCACCCCTTGCTACACCGTGCATGTCCTAAAGGGTCGCTTAGTAAGCACTTACCTCTAGATACCAAGTAAGTGCCCCGCTCTTTTCTAAGTCAACGAAGGTGAGCTTCGAACAAACTGATTTCTGCGAGATTTGGCCTACCTTTAAATCATTTTGTACAGGTACGAAATGATTTAAACATTAAATTATCTAACACATATCCCTCCGAGGAAATGGATCCCACTGAGCTTTTCTTCAAATAAAACGTGTTACTGCTTATGCTTCATTGCTCCTGAGCCCAAGACCTTGCGTCATTTATGCTTAGAGTCGCTGAAAGCCTTAGCCTCTGAAATAAGAATATATACTGGCCTTTCAACTCATTCTTGTGATTATATTATTATTATATTTTTCTAGACCTTTCCGCACTCTGCATTGCTTTTGCATCCGAGCGAAGGAATAATATACTGCATGCCGCAGTGCAAGTATTTCGTTAGGCTCGGTAGGAGAGATAGCCTGATGTGAGAGGACTGTGAACCCAGGCATCTTCAACTTTTCGGACGTTAAATCAGAATTTAGTATCTCCTCGTACATTTATTACCACGCTATATATTTACTGCACAATTATTCAAATACCTTGCTGTGCTGAAACAAAACCAGGCGTCTGAAACTTCACAAACAAGTTTTGCTGTTTCTATTTGGAGTGCAATGAAATGCAGCGGCCAAAATATATTTATTGGTTTAATCTTATCTTTGATCCGATATAGCTTTGTTGGTTAACAAACTTGCGTTAGATGTTAAAAGTGGAGAACGTTTGGTAGGATCTTTGCGGTAGTCAGTGTTACGTTATAAATGACCGTTTTATGACACTAGTCTTTGTTTCTATTTTTACCTGGAAATAGACCACAAATGCAAAACATGAAAAACTAGAGGCTTTTGATGACATGTAATCAGCAGCTATGAATGAAAACTATATAATTTGTAATATGATTATGGAAACTTGTAAACTAGAATTAATAGAATAGCAAAGGCAGTGCGCTTTTCTGAACTCATGTGCGAGAGATTGAATCAACAGAACGAGTCTTTACACACTCACCTTTTTACGCCTTAACGGTATTCTGGTGTGAGAAGTCTCAGGTTTCAGCTTTATGTAAACAGCACGCTACTTTTCTGTGGAAGAACTGCATTCTCAAAGCATGGCATCATCAGAGGTCAGAAAAACCTGATCTTGCCAAGAAAGTTGGGGAAAATCTGGGGGAACCAGCGGATCGAATCTCTTTTGGTGATATACTCAGTTCCCTCAAAACTGAGATTGATTGTCCGTAAAGTACCGACAAGTCTTTCAAGCCACCCCGGTAGGAAGAGTTTCGGACTCTAGTCTGCTTCTCGGAAACATGCATTGACAGTACATGTGTGAAGGCTTGGGGTCGATTCCCTTGAGACGCTACGGTGCCCCATTTTATCTGATGTAGGTTGTCTGGCAACTGACTGATGACAGGGTAACCTGAGCGGGGAGGCCGCCCCTGTGCTTTGTGGAACGTTTAACGTTAGCGTTCTAATTCACAGCCGTCATTGCGGGAATTTCTTGTTTGGATGCTGGAGTCGTGGGTCTCTGATACAAATCCCTTGATAAATTCAATCTCAAGGAACTAGTACTCAATGGGTACTTTTGGGTACTAAGCCATGGGACTTCAATATCAAAAGCCGAATTTGCAAAACTTAGACAAAGTGGATAAAAAACAAGGCATACAATTTTGGTAGCTACCTTCTAGGTCTACCCGTTGGGAGTGAGTGGCCATTTCTTCTCTCTTTAGGATCCACAAGGCATCGTCTTCTGGAAAGACTTGTTCTACTTCGGAGTAGGAATTAGTCTGCGTTGGGAAAAATAAATGAGTTTTGTGTCCTAGGTATCATGCTCCCATCTTCTTCCTTTCAAACAGGGAAGCATGCATCGAAAGGTTTTGCACCACCTGAAGTCTTCTTTTTTTAGCTGAAATTATTAACACGACCTCAAAACAATGGACTGTATCCCAAAATGAAAACAACCTACCCATATAGCAATATCCAACAACAACTGGAGTGATGAAACGCTTATTCAGTCTGCAGTACTTTTAACAGGCATCCATTTCGCTCGTTGGCCCTCCCGTAGACGAAGTTCCGCAGTCCTGTCTCCAATGCAGACTGAGCTCTCACAAAAGGCTCGGACAGCCTCCTGATGAGTGTACTCTGACCTAGGAACATGCAAAAGGTAGGCACTCTCATTCAATCCCGGTCACAAATTCTGGGCTGCTGTCGTCACGGAACAGTTTAATATATGTAAGACAGTGGCGGATACAAGGGGTTTAGGGGCTTAAGCCCTACCCCCTCCTTGAAATGTTTGAGTGCCTATTGTTAATCCCATTGGCAGATCCAGAAGCAACTCTTGGAGGGGGCCAAACCAATGTTTCAGAGGGGAGGGGCTAAATTGATAAAAACAAATCGCGAAAGCATAGTACTTTTCAAGAAAAACAGAAGTTGGTCCTTTTGGGGGAAAACATACTGTTTTGGGCTTTGGAGGAGGCCACCGCCCCTTTGGCCCCCTTCCTTGGATCCGCCAATTGCTAATCCATAGGCCGAGGTGGATCCGAGGCAATAGTGGGAGAGGCTATAGAGCCCCCGAGCCCCCCTTCCCCGCCGAAATGGAGTCCTTGATCCACCAGTGATGTAAGATATGGGGCGTTCCAGGACAAATCGACCAGGCACCACCTGGATTATACATAGCATAGTCTCAGATTTCGTCCCAACTTCGTACATAGGGTTACCAGTGGCGTAGAATTCAGATTTGAGACTATTTCTTTCCTCAAAATACGGGTTTTTGAGTTACAGCTAGCTGAAAACCCGTGTTTTTGATAAAACATGGTGGTTTACAATCCTTATTTTCTGTGTTGTATTTCGTTATTGATGTTTATTTAAAACGTGCTTGTATTTAAAATGGAATTATTTAATTTTCAGAATTTATTTTGTCAAAAATAATTATTTTTAAGCTTTTGGAAATTTGTATTCAATTTTCAAAACAATTTTTTCTAAGTGTGGCCAGTAATTCGCCTCAAAATGAACCACAATAAACGGGTTTCCATGTGCCTGTGCTTTTTAATAAAATCAATTAAATTTTGTGCTCTTGAATTTATCGATGTCTAATCAGGCAAAGAGTAACGTCATGCGCGCGAATGTCGGCCGCCCGGCGCGCCCCACCGATAGCCGACTGGCGCTTCGGCCAACCGACGACACGCACGCGTGTGGTGCTCAGTGGAGACTAGGGGTTAGAAATGTGTTGCCAGAAAAACATGCATCTACATAAGCTCATGGTTTTGTAGAAATTTTCGTAATGTAAAGGTGTGCCGTTGACAAAAAATATTTTCTAGTCTTTCTTTTTCTTTCATCTTTTGTTTTCGGTTTCACTAAGGTTTCATTAAGAGTAAGGAACACAAACAACATACGTTATAAAGTATGTGTTTTGAAGCAGGGTGGAATAAATATTATTCAGGTCTTGGGTGGAAGCAAATTAATTGCTAAAGGACTGTGTTATGACAGTAGTGTATTATATTTTTTTTTTTTTTTTTTTTATAAATTTTGTTCAAGTTGTTCCTGGTAAGGCTGCTGGAGTCGGAGTCTCACTAAAGTCATCAAGGGACTTGTCGCGGAGACCCCGACCCCACCACCCGAACGAGCAACTCCCTCAATGTAGGGTTAATTTAGAAGCCAAAGTTTAACGTCCCACAAAGCACAGGGACGGCCGCCCCGCTCAGGTCACCCTCTCACCAGTCAGTTGCCAGCCGACCTGTACGTCGGGTAAACTATTGAGCGCCGGAGCGTCTCAGGGGAACCGATCCCAAGCCTGGACATGCACTGCCACTGCATGCTTCTGAGCAGCGGGCCGGAGCCCAACGCTCTACCAACTGAGCTACCGGGGCGGCAATATTTAGTGGCATTTGGTTCGGTTCACCAGCAGAGGAGGCAGATGAGGCTGAATCAATGTACCAAAATACAGCTTTAATTTCTATCGAGGCATGAAAGTGGCCTACCTTAGTTCACAGTTTGGATGGACGTTCCTCTTTGATGTTTACTACTTTGGTTCGGAAATAAAATTACAAACCCCAATCACATCCTATTATGTTTCGAAAACGGTAATAAGAAATTGAAAGCACAGCGAAGAATAAACCAACTGCAAAGGATCAGTTCAACCAAAAGACTATCTGTTCTGACAGTAGTCCCGTCCAGCAGCGGCAGTAAATGGGAAACATCGACTTCGGCTGAAACTGTTCGGGCCCCCAGTGGTTCAGTCAATGATGATTGTGTCTCCGCAGGGAGCAGCTCTTCAGTACCTTCATCCGGTTGCTGTCTGGTCCTTCTTGAGCAATGCGACATTTTCCTAATTTAAATTTACTCTGTCTTGTAAGTAGGCGTCTTTTGCGGAGAACACTCGACGGGGTCAGCACCAGAGGTTCTATTTTTGGTCCCGGTGTCCCGGAGCCGGGACCGGATGCTGGGCCCGGCCAAGACTTTGCCGGGATCAACTGGGTCTGAACCGGAACCGCGCGCAGACCTCTGAGCATTGAAGAGCGCGATGGTCTTAACTAGTACCTGTGTTCCTTGGGCCCATATCAGATTGAGATTAATGTTGTCTTAATCTTAATTGGTTAAAAATCAACCAATTAGTGGACTGTTAACCAATTAAGTTAGTTTTCCCTTATCACTTTATGAATGAATAGCCTAATATGGCTTACTGCGCACACATAAATTGTCTTACATAAAGCTATATGGGGCTGTTAATAAACGACGTCGCGGGGGGGGTGTCGGGCCGAAAAGTGGCAGACCATGGCCATGACTGGAGATCTCTTCTCGATCCAGGGGGCTTTGGGTGGGTTAACGCTGGCACGGCAGTACAAGCTCTAATTTAGCTGCAATAGGCTCCATTCGAAAATGAAATGAAATAACACAATTACACATAATGCATGGCTGAAATAGAAAATAGAAATCACTGGTTGAAACGTATAATACAAGTTTGCATTTTTTTCCTATTAACCCAATTTTTCCTGGGACCAATGCCAGGACCAAGTTGGGTCTTGCCGGGACCAGTCGAGGCCTGCCGGCGCCGGGACTGGCGCCGGCACCAAGAATCCAGAAAAAGTAAATCCTCTAGTCAGCACAATAAGTCTTCTTATCCCGTGGCATTCTACCACTCCTATGTCGCACAAGAGTGTGAACACCAACACCGACAGCAGAAAACTGGCGTCCGAAACGAATAATAATTGTTGGGGTTTAACGACGCACCAACTGCCAGGGTCATACGGCGTCGCCAACTCTCACCCTGTTGGAAGGGATTTTGGGGATCAGATCGACTTATTCAGAGGCTCTGCCGGGACTTGAACCGGGACCGGTGGCTTAGAAGCCAAGGGTGATATCCACTAAGCCACCTCATCCCCCGTCCGAAACGAAGTATCCACCTTGAAGCCATGCCTTATCTCCACTTCACACCGAACTACCCAAGTAGGGGAAAGTGGGGGTCATGGACATCGTGGGTAAGACGGACACCCCCTGTTTGGGACGAACTGACAGTGCCACGACCGGAAAAAGCGTGTAAGACGCTTCCTTTTAGCGCGCGTTGGTCGCAGAGCAACGTTGGGTCCGGTAAGCTTTCTAGGTTTTATACAATTTTCAAAATATTAAAAACTGCAACTTATGTGTTTTGTTACAATCGAATTCGTAAGGCCATCGCATGGATGTTTCTATAGATACTTTATTGGTATTACGTAATATGGCTCTTCAAGATGTTACGTTTTGTTCACCGCAGTCACTGACGGTGTAATCGCAATGGCGTCCGATTCATGTCCAAGTTTGTTTAGGAAGACGAAAGTGGGGTAAGACGGACATCACTTGTGGGGCAAGATGGACATGGTGTCCATGATACCCCGCACGAGATTATATTTAATTTTATATTATATAAGCTTAAATAAATCAAGGCTTGTGGCTTGGGGGTGGGGACACAGGGCCCGAAATGCTGGAGAACATATAATTAAATTTGGGGGTCATCCAGGGGCAGGTGTACCCCTCGACCCTCACTGCCCCCCGAAATAGTCACGGTGCCCCCCTGAGAGATTGATGGGCCCCAAAAGTGTCGCTTCCAACCCCTCCCCTCAGGAGCGTGGGAGGGGGGCTGATAGCCCTGCGAGAGGATTTGGCGCTCACCTGATAGGGTTTTCGTTCCAAAAGTGGCACTCCCTAGCAGGCGCGCACCCAGGAAATTTATTGGGGGGGGCGGCTGACGAGAGAAGGCAGCAATCCGGTGGAGGGGGTGGCATTTTGCCTCAGGGGCGCACTTGTTCACCCAAAGGGCGGCCATTTTTGCATCCTAGGGGAGGTGATAGCGGTGAATTGTTTGCTCCAAAGACCTGGTGTAAATTTTTTTAGGGGGCGGTGTGTTGGGTGCAGGGGCAGCAGTCAGTGTAGAGGGGCGGCATGTTGGGTGCAGGGGCGGCAGTCAGTGTAGCACTGCCTCTAAAATTCAGGTGAAGGCTCAACCTTCCCCTCGATGGGCGCCTTCGGCGCTCCACATGGATAGGGTGGCACTTTAGAATCAAAGCGTTTGGGGGCCGGGTCAAATGCCCCCTGGGTGCGCGCCCCTGATCCGGATGGCGCCCCCGGCAAGGTGCCCCGCCCCCTGATCGGCGTTACTGGATCAACCTATGCACAGTTCCACGACAGCTCTTGATACTTTAATCCTCCGTCATTAAACAAATCAGAAAAGGCATGACCTCCTTTGACCCTTTGACGAAAAAAATTAAGAAAATTCCCCCTTCCACGAGGCGGACGACAGTCGCCTAGTCGGTAGATGCAGATGGAAATCTTCAAGGCCTAGTTCGATCACTTTGTTCATTTTGTCCATCTCTCCCCATGGGTTGACCATGTTACCCCCAGGGGCGCAGACAGGGGGGGCACAGGGGGCACTTGCCCGCCCCATCGGTGCCGGGGTGCCCTTTTCATTGCCAGGTGGTGTACCCTCTTTGGGGCCGTGCCGCTCGAAATTTAGTGCCCTACACCGTTGAGCCTAGATGGAACTAGACTGCATTTAGCGATTTCAACTATTGTTTGACAATGAAGTGCCTTTTTGGTCAGCTAGGGCATTCTGTCGCCTTTCCAAGCACCCGGGAGGAGAATAGGCACGTAATCCGTTTCCAGATAATGTCAAATCGTCGCCAGTAATCGTACGGGCGGAGCTAATCTGGTGCCCCTTGAGCTCATCTAGTGCCCCCTGAGCGCTGGTCTTGGCCCCTGGAGCTCATCATGTGCCCTCTAAGCTGATCTGATGACCTTGTAGTCAATCTGGTACCCCCTGAGAAAATAGTTGTGCCTTCTGAACCTATATAATGCTCTCTGAGTTAGTCTGATGCCTCCGAGCTTGCCTGGTGCCCGATTAGCTGTTTTAGTGCCCCTTGAGCTGATCCGGGCCCCCTGAACTTATTTAATGCCTCCCAGAGTTTACGTACTGTCCAAGGGGCACAGAGGGCACGTGCCCCCATCGGTGCTGGGTGCCCTTTTGATTTCCAGGTGGTGTACCCCCTTTGGGCCGTGCCGCTCGAAATTTAGTGCCCTACGTTGTTGAGCCTAGATGGAACTAGACTGCATTTAGCGATTTCAACTATTGTTTGACAATTAACACGCGCATTGACGGGGGTCTGAGCCACCTTCGCATTGACGGGGGGCGGGTACCCGCCCCCCTAAGATCTCGAGAACCACGGTAGGTAGCGAAAAACGGTAAACGGCGTTGGGCTGCCCATCCACTTCTCCATCGAAAACATTTGAACCATTTTTTTGTCAGGTCACATTTAAGGTCACGAGAGGTCAAAACATGCCCGTCATAGGGATAACATGTAAATTCAGTTTTTCGGCCATTAAATCTGAACAAGTAAAGATAGAGCAAAACGACTTGAACTATATGAATCCTCTTAGCAAGCCGAATCGAATGATATATAAGTTGACCTTGCTAGGTCAAATCAAGGATTTGACCTGACCTGAGGTCAGGTCAGGGTCAAATTATATAAAATGCATATCATTAGAACCGCAAAGCCCAGGCGAGTCTAATGCAGCTAAAATAAATGCTCTATCACCATTCGTTACTGAGTTATTCCGTAAAAACCATTTTTCCCATGTATTTCCAATGGAGAGGTCATGCCTCGTACCTGACCTTAGGTCATCGATATCAAAAATACCGGAACATATTTTAGAGAACTCGGTGGGGCCATTATGTGATATGAGTTTCAATCGGATAAGTTCACCCTGCTCCGACTTATGCTATCTTAAACTTTTTTTGAGGTCGGGTCACTTGACCTGTAATGGTGACCTGACCTGAGATGACCTAACCTTAAAATTTTCACAGAAGTTGTAAAAATGATGAGGAAAAAGGTATACCAAGTACGGCGGCGCTACGCGCCGCCGTTTTTCTGCTGTCTCCGAAAAACCCGAGGGGGCGGGTACCCGCCCCCCGTCAATGCGCGTGTTAAGTGCCTTTTGGTCAGCTAGGGCATTCTGTCGCCTTTCTATGCACCCGGGAAGTGTATAGGCACGTAATAAATTTCCAGATAATGGCTCATCTTCGCCAATAATCGTACGGGCGGAGCTAATCTGGTGCCCCTTAACACGCGCATTGACGGGGGGCGGGTACCCGCCCCCCTCGGGTTTTTCGGAGATAGAAAAACGGCGGCGCGTAGCGCCGCCGTACTTGGTATACCTTTTCCCTCATCATTTTTACAACTTTTGTGAAAATTTTAAGGTTAGGTCATCTCAGGTCAGGTCACCAGTACAGGTCAAGTGACCCGACCTCAAAAAAGTTTAAGATAGCATAAGTCGGAGCAGGGTGAACTTGTCCGATTGAAACTCATATCACATAATGGCCCCACCGAGTTCTCTAAAATATGTTCCGGTATTTTTGATATCGATGACCTAAGGTCAGGTACAAGGCATGACCTCTCCATTGGAAATACATGGGAAAAATGGTTTTTACGGAATAACTCAGTAACAGATGGTGATAGAGCATTTATTTTAGCTGCATTAGACTCGCCTGGGCTTTGCGGTTCTAATGATATGCATTTTGTATAATTTGACCCTGACCTGACCTCAGGTCAGGTCAAATCCTTGATTTGACCTAGCAAGGTCAAATTATATATCATTCGATTCGGCTTGCTAAGAGGATTCATATAGTTCAAGTCGTTTTGCTCTATCTTTACTTGTTCAGATGTAATGGCCGAAAAACTGAATTTACATGTTATCCCTATTACGGGCATGTTTTGACCTCTCGTGACCTTAAATGTGACCTGACAAAAAAATGGTTCAAATGTTTTCGATGGAGAAGTGGATGGGCAGCCCAACGCCGTTTACCGTTTTTCGCTACCTACCGTGGTTCTCGAGATCTTAGGGGCGGGTACCCCCCCCCGTCAATGCGAAGGTGGCTCAGACCCCCGTCAATGCGCGTGTTAAGCTCATCTGGTGCCCCTGAGTGCTGGTCTTGGCCCGTGGAGCAGATCATGTGCCCTCTGAGCCGATCTGATGCCCTCGTAGTCAATCTGGTGCCCCCCTGAGAAAATAGTTGTGCCTTCTGAACCTATATAATGCTCTCTGAGTTAGTATGATGCCTCCGAGCTTGCCTGCTACCCTATTAGCTGTTTTAGTGACCCTCGAGCTGATCTGGGCCCCCTGAACTTATTCAATGTCTCCCGTAGCTTATCGACTGTCCAGTAGGGTGGGTCATACTCATGAGAAAAATAAAATTTCCGTATTTAACTCGGTACTACGATTTTATTATGCGAAATTCAATTCTAAGAAACTTTATCCAAATACATTTTGGTCACAAATTACTTAAAAGGTCGCAAAAACGATCATATGTGTTTTTGAAGATGTGAGTAGAGAAGTTTTAGGATAATGCCGACTCTCGCAGGCAGTGTGAGCTTTCGAGCGATCGCGAGCTATCAAGTTCAGCCATGCAGACCACAAAATCAGGTTGCACGTGCCAGGGTCGTTTCTAGTGGACCTTTGGAGGAGGAGATTCGGGACAGATGATGAGAAAACACAACTTGTTGATAAAAATCGATCTAAATCTGCTATAACTGGGTAATATGTGACTGCGTTCAGGGGCATGACCAGATTGTTTCCCCTGGATCCCTCCCTGGCACGTGCACTTGATAAAATCTGAACGCCAAATTAAATGGATAAAAAGCGGCGAAATCACACAGTGTTCAGAACATGAGCTTCTTAAAGCTTAGGTATATCTACACATCAAATATTGTGTTTACTTTCCCACTCATTCTAATTAGTCACGTCATCCATACTTTCTTAGTTGCTTCATCAGGAAGACCGGTACAGGCTTGTGAATTTATTTTGTATGCAAAACTCATCTTTATCTCCCCTACAGGAATCTATCTTATTTGATAGCTCTCAAGACGAGGAAGGACCTGACCTTAGGGTTAGTAAGTTACCTGGGGAAAGGGAGAGACATGTTGGAAACTGAGCTCCCAACCCTGAGATCTGCTCTTAAGAAAGCGTTGCAGATAAGAGATGAGAAAGTTCTCTCCACTGGAAAGGACCCTAGAAGTGTTGATATGAGTGTGATAATGGACACAATAGTGAGAGATGTTATCATAATGTGGTCTAAGTCTAACTCACAGTTCATGGCCCCAGTAACAGTGAAATCTCGTGCAATTAAGAAGAGGCTAATGGATGCTTGGGTCAAGGCCGGAGATATCGTCAGGCACATGATCACAAATAAAGATCAGATCAGTCAATTTGATGATAAACTTGACACATTGCTCGACATCACAGTATGTCAGTGTGTGAGTGAGCCATGTCTTGGAGCCTGCTCCTCTTCCTGTCGTGGATTCCACATCAACTGAATATTTGTGGAATATTGGTTGATAAGTATGTAGACCTGTGTCTACTGTTGCTGGACGAAGTGCGCTAGCACCATTGTTATCGGTGACGTCACTGTGCCGCATCCTGTGACGTCATCGTGAGCCTCTGCCGGCTAGACAGCAGATGTCGCTCAAGTCTTCCGGTTGGATACTGATTTTCTGAAATATAGGTTTATTTGATTTCTAGGCTTATGTGGTGAACTGCTCTTGTCAAATGTTAATACAACTAATTAGTCTCCGCACTTATTTTCACCGTGAGCATTTATTACTGCCCACATAACTTGCCCTTCCGGCTCTGCCCCGACTGCCGCCTGGCGGCCAGGTCAAGCGTTGACCCCGGGTCATTTCCGCTGCAGCATCGAGCGAGAGCGCACGTGTGTGTGCGGGTGACACCTTCCTGTGAACGTAAGTGTATTCGGAAATGCTGTTGCGACTATTTGATATTTGATATGGAATTGTAAACGAGTTTGCGTAAAACCTGATTGATTCTAACGGTGTTAAATTTAGATGTGATTTATATTGGCTTGTGATTTATGATTTACTTGTGGTTTGCTGGGTTCTTGTCAAACGAGTGTTTGAATATTTGAAATGTTTCCCAGGGCAGAATTATGAAGATTTGAAGTCACGAGATGTTATAAAATAAAACCAGAAACGGCATCACTACTTTTGGACGACCGAGACAGCGGAAGCAGTTTGAGCATGCGGCTCATACCGACGGGGCCATGAGGAAACCCCGTCTACATTTTGGTGACAGAGTCGGTCCGCCCCGTCTACAAGTAGGCCAAGTTGATATTTATGTAAGCTTTATCACATGAAATGTTCCCTCAGACAGGGAAGCATGTCTGCCAACTTTGAGGGATTTTTTGTGGGTAAACAGTCTGGGTAGGGACAGAAGGGATAGTAAATGTTTCATCACCTGCATTTGGCTACAAGTGGCATTGCCAGCAAGCATCAGTGGCTGCTCAAGAGAGAAGGTATTCATGTGGAGTAGGGCATTAATTTTTCTTTCGTTTTTTTTGGCCCTGGTTGCTTTATCTTAGTGTTGTTCTGGATTCCCCAGATGTGAGGCCGCAGAAGGCTTTAAGGTAGATCTAGTAGTTTTCTTTTCTTTTTGTACGTATGGATCTTCGAGAGAACGTCGTTGCTCCCTACCAAGCGTTGGTGGTTCGGAGTTGCCGTAGCTCTGCATTTTCACTTTTGATGTTTCTGAACACAAAAAAACTGGAACTGTTCCAAGCAGGAGAAGCTCCCACTGTTGGAGCTGGAGTGGATTTATAGGCCGCGGACCAAGAAGGGTGAGAAGTCCGGGATGATGATGATGTCTGTGGACCGTGTGGAAACGGAGAGACTAAAGAAAGCTGAAAAGAGAAGCAGAAAACGACGTTGAGAGAGGAGAGAACCAAAAAGAAGAAGCTGCCGAGGGAAGAGCAACTGATTTTGCAAGATGAGATGTTTGTTCCCTCAATTGCAGTGAATATCATTTTTGGATGAGCCCACTCAGTCCCCGGCTCCAGATCAGACAACAACAAAAATATACCAGATCAGACAACAACAAAAATATAACAGACATACTCAAGGATACTGGGCCATGCGACACATGTGCTTCATCTCCCAGCACTAGCAATGATAAGAGGAACTATAGCCAATCACACGCTGCAGCGGCCAGTTTAAGGTTCCAGAACTCGGCTACTCAGACAGCAGTTACATGCTCTGCTTTCCGGAGAGATCTGATGGAAGCTGGGCACGCTTCAAAGAATAAGTCTTATCTATCTTGCTCTCGATAAAAATAAAGTTATCTTTCTTTCCTCCACAACTCTGCTACTCAGACAGCAGTAACATGCTCTGGCTTCCTGAGAGATCTGATCTGAGAGATCTGAGAGCTGGACACGTTTCAAAGAATAAGTCGTATCTTGCTCTCGATAAAATGAAAGTTCGCTTTATTATTTCAAAAAATATGACTCTTAAAACGCTTTCTTTCTTTCTTTCTTTTTATCGAGAGCAAGATACGACTTATTCTTTGAAACGTGCCCAGTTTCCATCAAATCTCTCAGAAAGGCAGAGCATGTTACTGCTGTCTGAGTAGCAGAGTTCTGGAACCTTAAACAGGCCGCTGCAGCGTGTTTGATTGGTTATAGTTCCTCTTATCAGTGCTAGTGCTGGGAGATGAAGCACTTGTGTCGCATGGCTCAGTATCCTTGAGTATGTCTGTTACATTATTGTTGTCTGATCTGGAGTCGAGGACTGAGTGAGCTCATCCATAAATGATATTCACTGCACTTGGGGGAACAAACATTTCCTCATCTCGCCAAATCAGTTGCTCTTCCTCTTCTTGATAGCACGAGATTTCACTGTTACTGGGGCCATGAACTGTAAGAGATAGACTTAGACCACAGTATGATAACATCTCTCACTACTGTGTCCATTATCACACTCATATCAACACTTCTAGGATCTTTTCCAGTGGAGATAACTTTTTCATCTCTTATCTGCAACGCTTTCTTAAGAGCAGATCTCAGGGTTGGGAGCTCAGTCTCCAGCATGTCTCTCCCTTTCCCCAGGTAATTTACCAACCCTAAGGTCAGATCCTTTCTCGTCTTGAGAGCTATCAAATAAGATAGGTTTCTGTAGGGGAGATAAGAATGAGTTTTGCATACAAAATAAATTCACAAGCATGTACCGGTGTTACTGATGAAGCAACTAAGAAAGCATGGATGGCCTGACTAATTAGAATGAGCGGGAAAGTAAACACATCAAATATATCATGGTGATTTGTTTAATCAAGTCTGCTAAATGTGTACATATACCTAAGCTTTACGAAGCTCAGGTTCTGAACACTGAGTGATTTCGCCGCTTTTTATCCATTTATTTTCGCGTTCAGATTTTATCAAGTGCACGTGCCAGGGACGGATCCAGGGGAAGCCATCTGATCCCTGAACGCAGTGACATATTGCCCAGTTTTAGCAGATTTAGACCGATTTTTATAAACAGATCGTGTTTTATCATTGTTTGTCCTGGATCCCCCTCCCCCAAAGGGGCACTAGAAACGTCCCTGGCACGTGCAACCTGAACTTTTGGTCTGCATGGCTGAACTTGATAGCTCGCGATCGCTTGAAAGCTCACACTGCCTGCGAGAGTCGGAATTATCCTAAAACTTCTCTACTCATAACTTCAAAAACACATATGCTCGTTTTTGCGACCTTTTAAGTAATTTGTGACCAAAATGTATTTGAAGAAAGTGTCTTAGAATTGAACTTCGCATAATAAAATCGTAGTACCGAGTTAAAATATGGAAATTTTATTTTTCTCATGAGCATGACCCACCCTACTGTCCAGGGCCGCAGCTAGGGGGCACAGGGGGCACGTGCCCCCATCGGTGCCGGGTGCCCTTTTTGATTACCTGGTAGTGTACCCCTTTGGGCCGTGCCGCTCGAAATTTAGTGCCCTACGCCGTTGAACTCAGATGAAACTATACCGCATTTAGCGATTTCAACTACTTTATGACACTTAAGTACCTTTTTGGTCAGCTGAAGCATTCTGTCGCCTTTCCAAGCACCCGGGAAGAGTAAAGGCACGTAATCCGTTTCCAGATAATGCCTCATCGTCGCCAATAATCGTACGGGTGGAGCTCATCTGGTGCCCCCCTGGAGCTGATCATGTGCCTTCTGAGCTGATCTGATGCCCTCGTAGTCAATCTGGTGCCCTCCCCCCTGAGAAAATAATTGGGCCTTCTGAACCTATATACTGCTCTCTATGTTAGTCTGATGCCTCCGAGCTTGCCTGGTGCCCTATTAGCTGTTTTAGTGCCCCTTGAGCTGATCCTGGCCCCCTGAACTTATTTAATGCCTCCCGGAGTTTATCTACTGTCCAGGGGGCACAGAGGGCACGTGCCCCCATCGGTGCCGGGTGCCTTTTTGATTTCCAGGTGGTGTACCCCCTTTGGGCCGTGCCGCTCGAAATTTAGTGCCCTACGTCGTTGAACCTAGATGGAACTAGACTGCATTTAGCGATTTCAACTATGGTTTGAAAATTAAATTTGACAATTTGACAATTTTGTGTTCGAAAGGTATCTCCCAAATTATTCCGGCAGCACAAATTTTAATTTTCCGAAGTCACTTTGCCACTCCTCGTCCCACGGCGATTGTGGGGGGGGGGCAAGGAACTTAATCCACGTTCGACCAGGGCTCACTCGTCACGACAAAACCAGTGGGCATAACAAATGAATTTTCGACTCCAATATGACTTAACTTGCACATGGTAACAGATATCACATTTTCCGCTCATTTCTCTGGTGTTAAGAACTTGCATGAGTTGGCTGATTTGCCCTGAAATATATCCAAAACAGTCGTGTTTTGGCTACTTTTATGACATTTTGGTGATATGTTTTCCTTTTTTCGGTTTTAATTGCGTTTTCCTTCTCTGTCAATGATTTATTTACATTTTTATTCAACCAAAGATGCCCAAAAATGATATAAACAAAGATAAAGTAAGTTTTTTTAGGTTACGTTAAAAAGTGTCCTTTTTCCCCGGGTGCCCTTCAAAGTTGGTGTGCCCCCATACCAAAGCTCTGGCTGCGCCTCTGGTTACCCCATTACGTGGGAGAAATTGACTTTTGCTGCTTTTTTCTAAACTTTACGCAAATTTTTATATGATAATTGCAGACTCATAGCTGCTTGCACAGTGGTACATAAATGTCTGAAACATCTCCACAGCCAAAATAGGAACGAAACAAGCTCATTAGGTCATCGAAAACTCACACCATCTTTACGGTGTCCGTGACTCCCCATTTTCCCCTAACAATGTCATACTAACTTTGGAGGATGTGTTCCCAGCTTCATTGGCCGGGCACTGGACATGACACCTCGCGCGTGTCATAAAGGCACTGACGCACAACCGGGGTGGAGACCGCTCAACTGCGGCCAAGGTTCATCTGTGTTGCATACGATGTCGATTCAACACGAAAAACAGACCAAGCTTGCATAAATGCACAAGTCTCTTCATTTTCAAAATTCAAATGTACGACTCAAATCCGTAATCGATTTTATGGGAAACGTTAAGATATGGTGGGTCGTATACTCTTAACCGAATTAAAATTGCATTGATTTCACCTTTTTGTCGGACACGTGTTTTTTTGCTTTTATTTCCCACCTTTAATCACGATTGCAAGAGTTCATACGTTCCCGAGTCAATCCACTGCCCGTGCCCACGCACCCGGGTTGGCCGCGCCGACGACGGCCGGGCGCGCGTGGCGGCCGATTTTTGCGCGCATGACGTCGTTCTATGGCTAATTACGCATTGATCAAGCCTAGAACGCAAAAACTTATTGACATCACTAAATAGAGGAGATAGGGGTGCGCATTTTTGCTATCGGTACCTTTAACGCAAAGTGCTGGCCACACTTTGAAAAAATCGTTGGAAAAAATGGTTAAAACATCTCTAAAAAATGAAAAATTTTGAATAAAAGACGAGATGCTTCAACTTTGGTTTTTACATGCTAAATCTAATCCCGTGTCATTTGAAACTAAGAAATGAAAGTTAGGGCTGAAAATATCGTTGTATATCACCATGTTTTGACGAAATCGGTGGTTTTCACGATTTTCTTCAAGCTACAACTCCGAAACCGCACGTCTGAGGAAAAAATAATATCAAATCCGGATTCCACGCCCTTGACAACCCAGTGGACGAAATTGGAACGAAATCCGAGACTATGCTATGTAGGGGCCTGGTCGATCTGTGCTGGAACGCCCCATATGCTATATGCAAGCTGATGCTTGCTTTTAACCGGAGACATTCTGGTGCTCCAACGTACAAATACTCTTACAATATGATTCCATATTCAGTGGTGGATCTAGCTGTTCGGTTTGGGGAGGGCAAGCCAAAATCGAAAAAAATGTCACGCAGTGAAATAATTTGCTACAATGTAACTCGACGGTAGGATTTGGGTTAGCCAAGTAAAAACAGCGTTACGGGGTGAAGGATATGGTGCTATCCAACGCCAAACGCTACCGATGAAGTTGACCTTAGTATGTTTCAAGTTGAGATTTGAAGCACCAAATCTTGTTTATGAACTAAAAAGGAATCGGGGTAAAAAGGAGGTCGACCGATTTTGGGTGGGTAGGGGGAAAATGTTTTTGCCCTAAGCTTTTACGTAAGGGGCAAATACATTTTGCCCCCTATTCCTGGATTCACCACTGTTCATATTAAAGTATGTATTAACACGCAATCAAACATTTAAAAAGACAC
The DNA here is from genome assembly GCA_034440635.1 of Lepas anatifera. Lineage (NCBI taxonomy): Eukaryota > Metazoa > Arthropoda > Thecostraca > Lepadidae > Lepas > Lepas anatifera. Next base: position 138,737 of record JAOTON010002268.1, on the reverse strand, counting down.
AAATTTTTATAGAATGTGTTGGGAAATTTTAGCTACATCTGCCTGAATATCGGTGACTGTGCTTGCTATTGCTAGTAGATCAAGATGGGGTAAAATGGTAATTACCCCCTCAAAACAAAATCCCTGACTAAAAAAAACCTATATTTTTCGTTATTTTCGATCCCATTTCTCCCCTCAACAACCGGTCTAGATCCACCTCTGCTTGCTATTGTCAAAACCATTGACGCACCCTGGATTCTGGTGACGACGGGAAAATTCCCGGGCCCGATTCATGTCAGGGCAATGATGGGAACAGACATAATTCCAGCAACACGCAGACATGAGCACAGGGATGTAGCCAAGGGTGAGCAAGAAGCAGTTGTTTCCTTCATAGCCGTAGGCAATTGTGGTTATGTCACATAGATCACCTAGCATAAATAGCCGGGTGTAAAAAATAGATATCTGTCTACCGCTGTGCCGTAAGTTATTTCGCCCCTTTGCGCAGTACACAACACAGAAAGGGTGTAGGATGTCGGGTGACGTATTAAAAAATCACCCTTAGCCCACCGTACAGACGAAGGAAAGGGATTAGAGTGACTGCGTAACATGGATAGATTGAGGTTTTACCACGCTGAAGAAGGATAGTTAACAGTCACACTATCGGCAGTGGGCATCTGCTACAGCCGATGCGACCGAAAGGTTCGACACGCGCCAGAGGATCCGTGTGAACCTACTTAACGGCTCCACTTGCGGCGGGGAGGCAGAGTTTGGCCGGTTTTCTTCTCTAGCGATGCGATCGAGACGGCCGCCAGTGACTGAGCAATGAGCTTCACCGGTGTGGTGGCGCGGAGCACCTCCATTGGCCGCAGCCACCGGCTCCCGCCACAAAGCCGCCGTCACTCACGGAAACTAATGATGATCCGGGCAGCGCCACATTTTGTGGCTGCCAGCGCCGCCTTTGTGGCACCTGGGGCCACAATGTGGCGATCCGGCCGCGCCGGCGAGGATTAGCCGTCTTCTCCGCTCCGGAATCAAACCAAATGAGAGCATTATCTGCCGCAACCATTAGCCGAGCCGGTAAGAAACGCCGCGGCTGCTGGGAGCGCGCACCAGAACTAATGCCGGTGTGAGCACACTCAATGGCGCCGCCGAGACAAAAATGAAATATGAAGGGTTTAATTAAGAGGCAGATTCAGCCGGCTGGTTTACAGGGGAGGCCGTAACTTGCGGACGGCCGTCGAGAGCAGGAGAAGAGGCAGCTGTGGCCTGGTTCTAGGCAGTGGAATACAGAGGGATTCAGAAGGAGTACAGGCCGAGCTGACGGCTGAGCATGAAATGCTGCCGGGCCAGCCAACAAGGCGCTACTGTTCCATGCTGTCACTGGCTGAGGATATGGAGAGGGACTGGAGCCCGGCTGAATGTCGGTTTGCAATTGTAGAAGTAGAGCCTGACGTAAACTCTTGCGTTCTACAAGCCGAACCCGCCCAGCCAATAATAATTTATTTTTAGGAAATATGGGAAGAGTGCCATATGACATAAAACATTGTATTAGCGCCTCCAGTGTCAACCTCAGCAATCATGCATTCTAAAACCATAAAATATGGAAAATATAATTTTTGGGCTCATCAGAAAAAAATCATGCAAAATGGAACTGACATTCGAATCGAGGGCTAAAAAGTTTTCTCCTATGCCTAAGTGAGTTCCCAAAGACCAATAAAACTGAGAATACATCCCGTAAGTCAGATAAAGGCGGCATCCCTACATAACTGACAGTTGTATTCAAACATTGAACATTGGTGCCGTTTCTTTGGCATTTCGTTTCTGGGTCACATATTTCGTAAGGGCCTGTGCTCACCAGCTACTCAAAGACTCGTTGCAGTGGCGGGGCGTTCTCATAGGGGCATCCAGGATTGCCGATCGGGGGGGCACCTTCCCGGGGGGTGCCATCCGGTCCGGGGCTGCCACTTTGACCGGCAAAACCTATCAGATGGGCGCAAAAACCTATCGGTGGGCGCTGATTTTCGCATCCTGGGGGAAGCGGTATTTCAGGAGGTGCCATCGATCTTTCAGGCGGCGCTGTGACCATTTCAGGGGGCGCCGAGGGTCGATCGGGGAGGGGGCGCGTGCCCCCTTTATCCCCCTGGATCCGCCTATGGGCGTTCTGTGGCCATTTGCAGAGGTGCACAACTTCCCTCCCCCCAACAACTCATTCGAATACCGTCACAAGTGAAGTTGAAATAGATTGCAATCAAATAGGTTGCAACCTACTTGTTGGCCTGCTTTAATCTAAGAGCTGATTGCATTACGGAAAATGCAACTCCAGGAAGAATGCAGAGCTTTCGGTAAAATATCAAGCTAAACCCTCGCCCCACCGGGGGCATCGATGGCCTCAGGGGAGGAAAAAAGTCAAGACTGTCGCAAAGCAGAATTCATATGACCAAAACTGTCGCACTTAGGATAAGTTGGATGCTGGTGCAACGCAACATACAAAGCTTGGAAAGTCGGTCGTAGATCTGCCTAAAACCCCAGTTAAGCATAAGTTCCTTAGCACGCCATACCTTACTTGCTAAGAAATTTACAAATTGGATTGTCAATCAGCTTTTATCGTTTAAGCGCTATATATGTCGCAACAACCCCGTGATGTTCGACAACCAGCTGATGCTAAAACACAATCTTTGTCCCCACGCCGGGGGTTCACAAACGATTTGAGACTATGGAAATATGGATCGCAACCTTTTTTTACTCTCCTGATGGGCACTAATTGCACAGAAATACTACGAACAGACATCTATTCAGCAGCAAAAATAATACAAAATACAGAAGCAATTAGGCACCCGGCCTGAAGCGCAATCTCTACAAAACAAATAGATAAAAGGTCCAAACAAATATCCAAGGGAAACGATCGAACTAAAAAGGCACATTTGGAAATATTATCGAAATTTTAAGCTGGCAAAAATGACTGACCCGACATTACGCAAACATTTATGAGCAATTTTGCCCGATGGTCGGAACTTTCATGAGAACATTAATTACGTAATTAAAAAGTTAAACAGAGCACTTAACCCCCCCGTGGGGCCCGGGGAAAACCCCCATCCAAAACAAGCAAAACAAAACGGCAAACCCAAGATACAAAAGGCATTGTCGGGCAATATCAAGGCACCGGGTCAAAAATCAAACAAAGAGGACAAAAACCCAAACCAAAACATGAAGCAAACATTCACACCATCAAACCGAGATGCGCCATACAGTGGCATCATTTCGCGGCAAAGCCAGGGAGCACAGGCACAGAAGGGCATATAATGCCCAGGCCACCCACAAAGGGCGTTACTTTCGCAATACTTCCAAACCAAACGAATACAGCAATAGTATGCACCATGCAATCCTCCGTCAATACGAACGAATGATATAGATATGCATGCCAGGTCAAATTTAAGATACCGCCGCAACGGTCGACCCAACTACCGGTATAGTCAGATGAATCATTGACTCCAGACTAACAAACACTTGGTACAAAATAAAAGCCATCTATTTTATCAAAATTTAAAAAAACACAAAAATCTATCACCAAGGACCTTTAAAGGCACAAGTCAAACACAGCTCAGAAAGGGCAAGAGCAAGTCGCAACCGATGTTAAGTGATTCCACCAACACAAAAACCATGTGATTTCCCCATGATGACAAGGAGGCATGCCGCACATGACCAAGATCACCGATATCAAAAATCCCGGAACGAATTGCCCGGTGGGCCCAATATGGAGAGTTTCAACTGATCGATAGCCTCTTTAGTTATGCGGTCCTAAGTATTTTGAGGGAGGTCACTCACCTGGCCCGGACCGACCGATAACCTGACAAAATCAGGAAAATTAAAGAAGGACAGCAGACCAAGTTCCGCGCCGCCCTTTGGTCACTCGGAAAAACCCGAGGGGTCTAAAAGACCCCCACCCGGCGAAGGTTAAGCCAATGCACCCCCATTGCCTCATGTATACCCATGTCCGTTCTTGACCAGATGTTCAACGTATACTGTAGACCGTACCTTGGCTACTACGACAATTAATTTACGAACATTTAGCAATGGCAAACGAATGTGACAAGAAATAACTTGAAACAGCAGCTAGAATCATAGGAGGAACAATTTGAGGACACCGAGTGCATAATTATACGAAGAACTTGGATGGACATCTGCTAGAATTCCTACCTACGTTCGATCTATCATTACTCTCATAGAACTCAGTAACGACAGTAGAACCCTAAGGAACGCACATAAATGCACCAAGCTATCGCTCATAATTATTTCGAAATCATTTGTACCTACAACTGAACCAGATTGGAATGACACACCCTTGGCCATTCGCCAAAATACCGACCTTTCAAAAAGCGAGGTCCCAGAATTATACGGTAGCCACGACACCCAAATACTGGTCGTATTAGGACCAAAACTAACACCCATGCAGCTCCGGGTTAGGGCAGGAGATTCCTGACACTTTGATTTTCAGTTCACCGAGTTAGTCAGGGCCTGCTCACACAGACCACGGTAAATGGGCAGACGTCTGCAGGCGCACTGTCGGGAACCGGCACCTGCTCCTAAGCGAACGTCCACATCCTGGAGAAGAGATACGCAAATCCTTAACAGGAAGTGGGATAGGACAGATCATGAGTTAGAGCACCCGGACAACCGCATATATTTTTCAAATAAGGCACGGCTGGGTCTGTGATTTGAGGAAGTGACAGCAGGATATTTGTAACCTCTTTCAACATCACCAGAGAAAAAAACAATTAAAGAATAATTAAACTGATTTTCAGTGACATTAATAACTTACATATGCTTATAAAGTCCAAAGTTAAATGTTTATCCTGTTTCATAGTGCGAGTCAAAGAGGAATAAGATGAACTAGCTTTACAATGAGTGATAAGTGATATTAAATTATCTCCAATTGCAAACTGCAGACCAAGCCTATGTACCAGGATGTAAGTAACTTGAATGAATGGCGCATGAAGAGTTAAAATCCACATTATTTTCAATGTTTACCTATTATACATATATTTTTTGGGTGGGATGTTTCTCATTTGAACTTTATGTTTGCGTTCGTGCTTCTTGGAACCTTTAAGAAACTAATGGCTTTTGGCACCACAATAATCTAGACATTCGATAATGTTGGTTGGTTAGTCAGTTTTGATCCGACGATGTATCGATGTTTGAGTCAGATTACTTGTGCAGTTACATCGCGCGATTTTCCTCAGTTGTCGCTTACTCACACCTATTGAAAGAGGGACGCTCTCGGGCACTGAATGCCCAGACGACGGGTGATGACCGTGCCCTCGAAAGTTGAGATCGGACTTGTTCCTTCTGAAGTTGAAGGAGTGGCTCTGGCGCAGGACGGCAGCGATGAGCGGGTCCTCTTGGCTCTCTGCAGGGCCGTTCTAACGTATGGTGAGCTCCTTTGCGGCGTTTTCGTGGGACAGCTGACGATGTTCGCCGAAAACCTTTTTGATGGTGCTCGCCATCGACTCCACTACGCTCTCCGTGGGGCTTATAAGCCACAGCCTCGTCACAAGCCCGATGAACGGCTTTAGCTGTTGCTGCTCTGGCTGCCGTCTGAAGAGGTACTTTAGAAGCCCCTGGTTGCTTTCTTCCCTCCGCGCACCCTCTGTGTGCAGCGCTAGAAATGCTGCACGGATGGTGCTATCCGGAGCGCGCGCTGTCTCCGGAATCAGACGGCGCCTGACTAGTCGATCAACCGATTCTCCAATCAGCTTGACGTGGTTGTGATCTATAGAGGTGCGGAGTTTTTCTAGGTCCCCTACGTCCCTGATGCCGGGCATAGCGTCCTGGAGGTCCTGATTGGCAGTACCTTGGCGAGAGCCCTTCTTATCTCGGCCCTTACCCCCTATGCCTTAGACGGTCGATGAGCACCTCGCAGTACTCCACGATCAGCTTCGTCTGTGGAGGAAATATTAACCTCGCAATTCGTTTGCAGGGAAATCACTTGCATTTTCAACCAAGTCCTCGCTATACGATTACCTTAACGTCCTGAAATTCCCTTTTACGGCAGGTTGTTCTACTAAAATGAGCTCAATCGGCAAACAACACAATCATAAATATACACAGCCTCCTTTACGCAGCCTCCAGCACCTCCTGGAATGCCCCTGACAATCTCGTGATAAATCATCGGCACCAGCAAAAACACTGCTTTCAATCCCCGGCGAAAATGTAGTATCCGTGACCTGCGACAAAAATCTGCTCCCGCCCCACCGGTTGGGTCCAAAGATGCACTCCTTCGGTCCAATTCCCCTTCCGTCCCAAGTACTCTTGCCTATGATCCGAAGCAATAAGCTCGCCTGAGGGCACCGTTCTGTTTGCAGATATAGGAGCAGGCTGGCACAGATTCTGTGCCTTTTAAAATACCTCAGAAGTCATCGACGATTCGAACGTGGTTAAGTTCGGCCACAAGTCATCAAGCTCCTCGCACAGGACGGCATGTCTAGCCGACTGAATCTTTTCTGGTTCTGGCGTTGAGGGCCGTCTTCATGTACTGTAGACGGTTCACGAGGTGCGTGAAGGCACTCTTTGTTTCCCTTGGGCAGGCTCTGGAGCTCCTGTTGCTTGCGACTTCCCTCGCCCAGGGCAGTGTAGATGTCCACCAGCGCTGCGACGCGCGCTATGAACTCATCGTCTGAGGAGAGGTCATTTTATCAACATAATATGATTTTAAAACCCTAAGAGCTGAGCGTAAGGGCTGCTCGCAATTTCGCAAAAACGCATCCGGCACTATCGAGTCACAGTTCAAGATTTCGTTCCGTTACTTTTCAAAAATATTTTCATCCACTGGCTTCTGCTTTTCCCCCACGATCTACTACGCAGTCTTGTACTAAATGTGGTGCCGAATTTGTAATCGCCCATAAAGTCCATTTTTCACGCCCATTGAAAGCGTGGATGTTTACCTAGCAGCGTTCGCAGTGATATTGGTGCCTCGGCCGCTGCGATCCCCGTCTTCGCCTCTTCAAGTCGCCCGCATCGCCGGTACGTTCGTCAGAAACGTGCGGGCTACCTCAGCGGCATGCGCCGAAAACCGGGTAGTGGACCAAAGCTTTGGCTGAAGCAGCTGCAGCCCAGTCTCTTCAGCAGCCTGCCGCAGGTCTTCATTACCTTTTCCATGAGAGAACTTTTTTGTCAGCTCCGTCATTTTCTCTACGGTGGATCGCACCCACTCTCCACTCGCATGGTCCTGGGCGTTGTGGTCCGCTAGGTTGATGAGATGAGAGGAATCCCACACGGCTGGGACACACGGTGATCGGGCGGGGCTGGTGGGGTCATTGCGATGAATGTTTTTGACCAAGAGTTCGGGAACATTATTTTTATGATACTGCCCGTCGGCAGCGATGGAGGACAGCTTGTCACCGCTGGTGAGGCCGACGGCCGCCAGCGTCTCCTGAAGCTGACGCGCCTGTGAGGCGCCATCATGCGCTGTCAACACCGGCGCCCCCACCACGAAAGTCTGTATCATGCTTCCAGGAGCGGCCCCTGGAACCAGGGTAGTGACGGCAGTGATGTCCACTGTTCGTTGATGGCCACTTTGTCCGCAGTCACGGCCACACATGGCTGCTCTTGAAAATGCGTTTTGAGCTGCTCCAGAATGGTTTTACTGAACGAATCTCTGGCCTTTAACATAGTTTTCTTGCTATGGCCGATGTCGCCCATATCGATACCGTTTCTGTGCTGCAGCTCAATCTGCCCCTCGAAACTTTCCTGTGGCTCTAAATGTTTCAGCACCGAATACGCCGTTCGGAGTAGTCGGAAGTTCACATCTCGACACTTAGCAACGCGCACTTCCCTGGCTGCTTCCTTTTCCGTGGGCCTCTTGACGTTGGCCTTGTGGGCACCGCTGGTGAAGTGTTCCAGGACCGCATGTCGCATGTTTGTAAATGGCCGTGACAACTTTCCATCGGAAGGGAAGGATGAGCCCAGGCTAAAGTCATAGGTGTACACACCGCTAGCACCACGAGCAGGGGGGCCGTTTGTGCACACATCGCAATACAGCATGCTGTCAGCAGGATCAGCGATCAGATGCTCGGCAGCTGTTTGCAACACGTCTATGCTCCTTCCGGAGCGGAGCAGCGTTTCCCTCTCCTGCTCACGCTGAAGAGGAAACATGAGGAAGGATTAGGATAAGGAGGGATGGGCTGCTAAATGAGTGAAGACGACATACCTCCTGTTTGCAGAATAAAAAAGGTATGTAGACGATAGTATTATATTATTCAGCTTAGCGTAGTTGAGTTACAAGAGCAGAAGACATACTATCCTCCGGATCATGAACCGATGGCAGCAGCAAGACGGCTGGAGACGGCTTCAAAATATAGTAGAGCCATGACTCTTGCATATAGTCTTGTCATTTGCGGCACAAGCATTAAAAATGATGCACAGGCCTCAATACGCTATTGGTCTCAGCAAACAATCCACATTTAAACTTTAAGAGATCTATCGGGATGCTTAGAAATGTTATATTATTACATTTACCAATATAATCAATGCAAACGTCTATAAATGTAACAAATGAAAAATAAACGAACCATTTTAAATATTTTTAGCAATAGCGCGACCTCTGGAAAACGATGAACATGAAGGAAAGCAGATTGCGGTGTTTCGACAATCACGCTTTCGTGACGTCACCTATCTTCGCTGACCACTACCATCTAAGAGATTTCGATTGAATGTTTTAAAAATTGGCGAAATCACAAACGTAGTCAATTTTAAAGTATGACAGACAAATGACTTACTTCAAAATAATAACTCAATAGAAGAAACAACCAAATGCATCTTCTTCATGAGGGAAAGCTGATAGCGCATTGACTGAGAGCGAGCTCAGCTGCAGAAGAAAAACATCGAGTTAAACAATAATGACGGTGAAAACGGCAACAAAATCTACAAAAAGGCTAACGTTTCAACGAGAAACATTGGGTAGAATGGTGACGTTGCAATACCCCCACCATTCGCTACTTTCTAAACATCACTTACGAGCCTTAGGTTTGAGCCGACATATTATCATTTTCGCAAACCACATTCAAACACCATGTGTGCTGCGATTTAGGGTAAGCTATACATTGATTTTTCAGGTTGTGCGGTACTAGTAACTGCATACTGTAGGAAAATATCCAAACCTTCATTTTACCATATGAAGTGCTTACACACGAGCACCTGATTCCCATTCAATTATTGCAGTTCAAAGGGCTTACACGAATAGGCAGTAGAAACCAACAAGCATATTACATATCACCCTTACAGGCAGAGCATCGCCACCAGAGCGCCCACACGCCGCACTATCCCGTCCGGGGTTGTCTAGAAGCTGACGAAGTATCTGGGAAGTTTGCTGCTTCTGCCCATGCTGAAAAACTCGCTGCATTGCAGCAATCTGCGAACTGAGTTGTTGACAGCTGCCTGAGGAGCGAGAAGGGAAGCTGTATCAGATAACTGGTAACTACATCAGTTTGGACTTGGAACGGAAATCGAAATGGCAGAGGATTTTCATATTTCAGCGAAAGCTACACAGTTTTTCCAAAACAGCTTGTAAGATGCCCTCACGTGTACCGCAGTTTTTTGTTGTTGTGGTCCAAAACAGCTTGTAAGGTGTTCTCACGTGTACCAAACATTCTGCAAATCCCACCTTCAAGAGCGCACTTTGGAAGGTCTACGTCAACTGGATCTGGCCGCTCCGTCGCTGATGCCGACGGACGTTCGGTCGCGGATGCCGAGGGCTGCTCGGTCGCTGATGCCGAGGGCTGCTCGGTGCTGATGCAGGGCCGCTGGTCGATGCCGACGGACGTTCGGTCGCGATGCCGAGGGCTGCTCGGTCGCTGATGCCGAGGGCTGCTTGGTCGCTGATGCCGAGGGCTGCTCGGTCGCTGATGCCGAGGGCTGCTCGGTCGCTGATGTCGAGGCCTCAGGCCGCGAAGACGTAGATCCTTGGGCAACACCGGTTAAGAGCACCGTGGAAGTCTGTCCCTCGCTGTTGTCTCCTGCAATGGGCACATCAAATAAAAGAGCGTCGGTGAAAAAGGATACTGAAAACATCCCTGAGCCCTTGCACCCACTGTGATATTCAAGCAGTTATCGAAATGAGCCTGAACCAGATTTTAAGTCAACAACAGCATCAAAAACACGCATAAGGTAAAACTCATACCCAGCTCAGAGGTAGGAACAACATGACACTGGCAACCTAAACGGAAGCGAGGGAAAAGTCAAACTCTGAAAAACTTTACTTTATGCACTCTTCCAAAACAAAGACGATCAAATTATAAGCTACGCAAAACCGCACTAGTAGAACCAGTAATCTAAAAGTTAATAGCCCAAAGGTAAGGATCTCTGATATTTTTTACATTCAGAAGAAAAAATGGTTTAGCCGGAATCAGACTTTAGCCTACTGGCCCTCAAATATTTCCATTAATAAATACCTTCACCTACGGGAGAAGCGAGAAAATTTCAACAAATTAACTTTCCACAGTTACACACAATTCCTGAAAGAGTAAATTCGCGGCGAAATGTTGCATGGCAATAAATTTGGCCATGCTATCCGTCAAAAAAGTGGGGGAATGCTTGTTTCCGAAATTAACCAAGCAGTTTTTTCCAAAACATAGTGCAACGTGTTCTCACGTGTACCAAACATTCTGCAAATCCCACCTGCAAGAGCGCACGTCGGAAGATCTACGTCGACTGGATCTGGCCGCTCGGTCACTGATGCCGAGGGCCGCTCGGTCGCTGATGCCGAGGGCTGCTCGGTCGCTGATGCCGAGGGCTGCTCGGTCGCTGATGTCGAGGGCTGTTCGGTCGCGGATGCCGAGGGCTGCTCGGTCGCTGATGCCGAGGGCTGCTCGGTCGCTGATGCCGAGGGCTGCTTGGTCGCTGATGCTGAGGACAAAGGTACACTCAGAACGACACTCATCTAGAACTTAACGACCAAAATGTATGGATTGCTGAAATATGTGAAAAAATGGCTAAATGCAATTACTCAGCCGTAAGCGAAGTTTTGTTTATTCGACTTCGATTTTTACAAATCTATGTCTTCACACACGAGATGCGAGAACCGAAAAGTTTTTTATCGTCCCGGCTATTTACCGCGAAAGGTAATTCCGGGTAAAATATTGTGTGGATGGTGTAGTACCATTGGCAGATCCAGGGGGCACCCGGGCACCCTCAAAACCCCGATTATTTCCGATTTTCTTGAAACACTTTCTTCATGATTTTGGGCCCTGTGGTCCCCCTCCAAACCGTGGTCTCGATCCGACCCTGTGTACAAATACACGTGGACATGTTTTACATCAATTCAAGTGAGTTAATGTCTGTTTTGATGAAAACTAAGCAGTATTTTCAAAATCGCATGTAAAACGTAAGGGAAAGGTGAAACTGTTAAAACAGTATTATTTAGTAAATATTCTGAAACGATGAGCACTGAACGGTAAGTTTTGCCACCTTTATGATGAAATTATTAAGCTATCATTTCTAGACAAAAAAATTATACCTAAACTTTCTCTGGACCACAGCTAAGCTTCCTATACAGACTGGGTGTAACATTGTTTTCAGCATCAGAACCTTTGCCTATTGTGGGGGGTGTGACTTACCTTGACATGTGTATCGGGAAACCCACGAATGCCAGCGACCTCCAGCTCCAAATGCTTCATTCTTGTAACGTATCGGACCATCTTGGTGTTTTTACCTGTTGTGAGGCTTGAAGAATATTCTCTCGACAAATGCGGAGCAACCATCATAACCAAAATACTCTTTCACTCTAGATGGATATAATGACATGGCTTCTTTCAAAATACTGAGCTATATCACCATCAGCTGCAGATCAGTAGATTAAATAAACCTTTCAATCCTATTCCAATCACTCACCTAATATATGCAGTGCATCGATGTTACCCAATCAAAATATTTGACCTTACACAATTGAATATTATCAGGTGCAATATTAACCCAGTGTTTCAATGACCTTTCCAAATCCACGTTTGGCGATCAAAGGCCCCACCCGAATCAGAGTGTCACTTTCAATGGCAAACCAAACCTGTGTGTCAAATCCTATTATGAGCGCGCGAATACTCACATACTGAAGGGAGAGCAGCATTTTCAACGTGTCACCAAGCTTTCATGTGGCTACCATGGTCATTACAGGGCGCGCCAAGGACCAAAGGGGGAAGGGTAAGTGACCCCACCTGCCCCCCTGGAAAGTCTGTTGAAAATCTGCCTAAAACTCCAGTTAAGCCAAGTTCCTTAGCATGTTATAGTCACTAAGACTGATATTTTGTCATATCTTTACATATATGGTTCACCGACATTTGGAATATGGTTTAAGCACATTTTTAAGAAGCAACACTGTGAATTTCAAACAAATATTTCAAGTAAAATTTAACCACTGGTTTTATTACTAAGTAAAGGTTCTCAAAATTTTACAGAGTACAGCTAAACCAGGACAGACAGGGGCAGTCCATTTTATTTCCTGATGGCCTGTTGAGTTTCTTTTTTTCAGAGGTACAGATTTATTCGAATAGGGTCCACATCATGCATGGTTTTTCACCCATTCACGTGAGTAAATACTATGAGGAAAGATCACTCCTTGAAATAATTCAAAATTGCAGTGGTTCTAGGCACAATCCATGGTGAAAATAATGAATTTAGGCAATTTCTGAAGAAAAAAACTCATGACCAATATTTCAATAAAAAAATTGGTAGGGTTCAACTATGCATCAAATGCCAGTATCATCTGGCGTTGCTAACACTCATACTTTTTTATATTTTGTTCGAGTTAATATTCCTCTGTTAGTAATGAAAAGTATCCAAATTATTGTGATATAAAATTGGCCCATTAGCTGGCAGTGCTATTTACCTATTTGGTTTGAGCCAATAATGAATATGAATGCAAGCAAATGTTTTTACCAAGGAAACAAAGGAGGTTACCATTAGGAGCCAAAGCAACAAATATAATTTCTAAGATGTTCCCTGGCCTCTCCCCTCGAATCCGGAAATGTAAAAAACACTGAAGATTATATATTCGGGCACAGCCCTTCATCAGAATCGTGGAGTAAATATCAATAATTCTCAGTCCTAGTATAGCCAGACCTCGAATTGAGCTTCACACAAATGCCTTTTAGAATGAATCGTTAAAAATAAGATTGAATGTCGTGACAACAACGATGTTGGTACCTCTAACCTAAAAGCAATGCCGACAATACAACAAACCCAGACCAGTATTTGTGACAGACTTTTATATTATTTCAGCCAAACACTAGCTTTTGATTAACAATGAAAAACTCGCTGAAGTATCTTAATCGGTTATTTCAATATTTCTGTTCTTACTATTTACTTTTTTCCTTCGACTGCAGCTAAAATGCTAACCAAAAACTACCTATTTAGCCCTAGTAGACGTGATACTAGATCGGTATAAATACTGCATGCTTTCCCTTTAACATGATGCTATATTTTTACAATAAAAGCCTCCTTCGAATTATTTAGTTAAGATTGTACCTAGTGGTCAAGGCCAACTTTTTTGTAATTGATAAACCTATTTTCCACAGCCTGCTCCTCTGGCCCAACGTTAAGCGTCGGAAGAGTATACGTGTGGCTGCAAAAAAGTATTATCAATTTTATATTATACTTATTCAACAACCCTAGCCCATAGTATGTACCACTTAAGGCAGGTTACACAGTCAATAATCAAGTTATACATACCCACGTACAATCAACAATACCAATGGTGTGTTTAGTGTATGGGTTAAGATGACAAAAAATGTTCCCTCAGCATGTGCAGCAGGGTTGAGCATAATATAACTTGCCTGACATTGTGTCATAAAGTGTAAACATTACCAGGGAGGACAGGGTTGATAGATTTAGATTTTTCATTTTTTTCTGCGAACAGTAAAACCAGGGGCATAGCCAGGATTTTGCTCAGGGGTGCCCCAAGAAGGGCCTCTGTGACAGCGCCAAAAGGGCCCTGATGGGCAAAAAGTGCCCTGCTTGTTTCAGAATTGTGTCCTCAGTGGGGGAGCTGTCCCTGCCGCCCCCCCTTGGCTACGCCCCTGAGTAAAACCTTGGACAAATGAAATGTTGATCAAGTGGTGTCTTGGCTTGTCACATCACATGGCTTTCTCAGTTCAGATCATATTAAGAAGGTGCCATGTTCCCTTTAAACTGGTCTTGAGAGTTCCCATATGTAAAAACTAACATGGGTTAAATATTGTGAGTTAGAATTTAAATAAATATATTATGAACGCATTGACCAGGAAAAATGAATTTATACTTCTTTTAGCTGTATCACAAAACCCGACAATTTTCGGCTTCCGCCATCTTCTTGGAGTAATAAAATTGCTACGGAAATATCAGCACAAAAAAATCAGACATCGTGACACAGTCTACATGGTTTAAAGTCCGGAAAACTTCACTCTTAAAGGGCTGAAAACTAAACGCAAGGAACATGATAATACATTTTTATTTTTTTGGGAGAGGTTTAATGCAACAACTGCGATACCACTGAATCAAATTAATTTCCACGGGTAAATTACATTGTTCATAGTTGGTTTTAGTTCTCGAATGTGGATTGCCTCAGCAATTTTGAGGTCTGCGTTGTCCTTGGTAGTAGTAAGAATCCATTACATTAACAATGGGTTAAATAGCCCATTATTGGATAAAGTGGTTATTGGGAATGCTTGTCAAAATTTCGTGCACGGCAACTCTCCAAGACCAGGAGTGTCAAATGCTGCCCAAACACTTGCAAGTCCAACAGGTTGCTTAGGGGAAGCCAAGCCCATCCACATGAGAATAGGTCAGGTATACTTGAGTATACTTTCTATAGAAAGTACTGACTGATGGAGTCAATGGACAGAATTTATCTGGTGCAGCCAATAAATTTTGCACTATCAATTAGATACCTTGCAAATGGACAAAAACAATCAAAATAGTTTCATTGATAACAGTTCCCCAATTGATCAGTTATGAAACAGTAGTTGGCTAGGAAACAGGCCAGAAGAGGATTTGGACACTATTATTTCTTTGTGGGTCATGGCCGAATCAGCATGGCAGGTTATGTACAGCAACGCAGATTTTGACAAGAGCTCATTGGGTCAGCCTTGGGGAAAAATCAACCAGTTAAGGGCAGCTTTTACCCTTTTATGGGGCAGTTGAGGAAACTTTGAACTGCTCTCCCATCCTTTTACCTATCTTCCTTCCTTTAGCAGTGTGCGGTCGCAGATTGCTGCTGTACGAAAGCAGTACGAAGATGCCTACATCCTACATGTAGGAAGGCAAACATGTCGCATTCAATTTTGAACACTTTTAGTAAGTTCCGTCTAACACTGGGACCCAAATTCGGCACTTTCCAGTCTTCTGTTATGAGCATCATTACGCTAAAACAATTTTCACACGCCGACCTACTCGATGAATCAAGTTATAGGCATTTACAAACAATATACAAACTGCATAAGGTAAGGGCGGAAGTTTCGCGATGTTTGAGGCTTTCTTGCGAAGAAAATACGAGAGCTTTTGCCACCAGCCATTTTTTTCAGACCCGAATTTTTTTCAGGAAATACTAACTGGCCAACTGGCTTTGAAAAATACCCACGGTAAATGACGTAAAAATGTATAGAATGCACTATTATTGCCTTATTCTTGTTTATGACAATTATGACTCGCGTGTTTCAATCCCTTCCGTCATCTGACTTGGGAAATTTTTGACAAAGCACCTGGCATCAAAAGCTCTCCGATTTTCGCAAGAGGAACATCCCAATGCTTTCGACAGTGAACATTGACCTTGGATGTTCAGAGTTGCCGTCGGGGCTGGCCGGCCCTGTATATCCGGCAAGTCTGGCTGTCGACGATTCTCACTGTCGCATCCACACTGTCTAGGGTCATTGAACTCCGCAGCGCTGCGGTAGAAAAACAGAAAAGGAACGTGACTACTAATTATTTATTTCTTGAAAAAGAACGGTCTACTAATTGATTATTTACTAATTATTTATCAGGTGTTATTTAGGGGCCCGCGCCGGGGATATCATGGCTGCGCGGCTATGTTCTTATGTCCCTGTACGATTTATGTACCGCTTAGTGCAAATATATGTCATATGGCTGCAATTAGACAATTCTGGTTCACTTATTTTATTCGCCAGAAAGTCTTATCTATTGAATAGTCTATCGTGATATAGACGGATCCAGGATTTCCGATCGCGTGGAAAAAGTGGGCGAATAAGCTGGGGCGCCATCGGGGCAATGAGGATACATTTTTGTACGGAAAGAAACCTATTGTGAGGGCGCGATACCTGCATACTGAAGGGGTGGGAGTGGGAGAGGTATTTTAGGTGGCGCCACCGATATTTCAGGGGGTCCGTGACCATTTCAGATGGAGGTGAGGGTTTATGGGAGTGTGTGTGTGTGTGTGTGTGTGTGTGTGTGTGTGTGTGTGTGTGTGTGTGTGTGTGTGTGTGTGTGTGTGTGTGTGTGTGTGTGTGTGTGTGTGTGTGTGTGTGTGTGTGTGTGTGTGTGTGTGTGTGTGTGTGTGTGTGTGTGTGTGTGTGTGTGTGTGTGTGTGTGTGTGTGGGTGTGGGTGTGGGTGTGCGTGTGCGCGTGCGCGTGTGCGTGTGCGTGTGCGTGTGGGTGTGCGTGTGCGTGTGCGTGTGCGTGTGCGTGTGCGTGTGCGTGTGCGTGTGCGTGTGCGTGCGTGTGGGTGTGGGTGTGCGTGTGGGTGTGCGTGTGCGTGTGTGTGTGGGGGGTGTCAAGTGCGCGCTTGACTCCTGGATCTGCCTGTTTATCGAGATTTTTAGCAGCGTAAAGACCGGCTCCCTGGGAGCTTTTTTGTTTTCTCGGCGGCTACCTGAGCTCCAATTTGGTAGACGTTATCTGTCGCACTAAATATTTTCACTAGCCAAGTTCTGTCGCTAGCCCTGGTTGGCGAGTTGGCGGGTTTTTCCACCCCTGGATGGCCCCTAAGGTTTTTCTTAAATGGGGTCATGATAATTTTTAGGCACCATTCGCTTCCTCTCGTTACGACAAATTGAATGATCTATAATATGACTATACTGGCTCAAAATATAAGAAATTTACCGACCTAAGGACAGGTCTTGGTCGCAATCCAACCAAACATAGTCAACAGGCATATTAACACGCGCATTGACGGGGGTCTGAGCCACCTTCGCATTGACGGGGCGGGTACCCGCCCCCCTAAGATCTCGAGAACCACGGTAGGTAGCGAAAAACGGTAAACGGCGTTGGGCTGCCCATCCACTTCTCCATCGAAAACATTTGAACCATTTTTTTGTCAGGTCACATTTAAGGTCACGAGAGGTCAAAACATGCCCGTCATAGGGATAACATGTAAAATTCAGTTTTTCGGGCATTACATCTGAACAAGTAAAGATAGAGCAAAACGACTTAAACTGTATGAATCCTCTCAGCAAGCCGAATCGAATGATATATAATTTGACCTTGCTAGGTCAAATCAAGGATTTGACCTGACCTGAGGTCAGGTCAGGGTCAAATTATATAAAATGCATATCATTAGAACCGCAAAGCCCAGGCGAGTCTAATGCAGCTAAAATAAATGCTCTATCACCATCCGTTCCTGAGTTATTTCGTAAAAACCATTTTTCCCATGTATTTCCAATGGAGAGGTCATGCCTCGTACCTGACCTTAGGTCATCGATATCAAAAATACCGGAACATATGTTAGAGAACTCGGTGGGGCCATTATGTGATATGAGTTTCAATCGGATAAGTTCACCCTGCTCCGAATTATGCTATCTTAAAATTTTTTTAGGTCGGGTCACTTGACCTGTACTGGTGACCTGACCTGAGATGACCTAACCTTAAAATTTTCACAGAAGTTGTAAAAATGATGAGGGAAAAGGCATACCAAGTACGGCGGCGCTACGCGCCGCTGTTTTTCTACTATCGCCGAAAAACCCGAGGGGGGCGGGTACCCGCCCCCGTCAATGCGCGTGTTAATCGACTCGCAATAGCAATCCAAACGCAATGGTATCAAAATCAAAACTTAATCATCATTCCTGCAAAGTTCTGGACCCAAGTCTGAAAACCTGCTGACGTAGCCCCAGATAACCTCTCAGATTTCCCAGGTTAAAAATTGCAACATGAACCTGGAAAGGGGCGCAGGATACTACGATATAGAGAATATGAAGGTATTTTCAGCTTTATCTACACACATACAGCCCAATTTCTTTCCCCCATGCATTTTCAATAGAGAGGTCATGATCCATGCCTGAACCTGGGTCATCGATATGAGAAATCCCGGAATACATTTTATAGTACTCGGTAGGCTCATTATATGTTATAAGTTTCAATCCGATAGATTTAACAATTTATTACTTATGCCACCTAAAACATTTTTGGAGGTGAGATCACTTGACCTGCACTGGTGACGTGACCTGACCTGACGAAACCTTTAAATTTTGGGGAAAGTTGCAGAATTGAGCAAGAATAAAGTGCGGCGGCGTTTCGCGCCGCCGTTTTTTCGTGCCACCAGAAAAAACTCCAGGGGTCTTCAAACATCCCTGCCAGGGCGAGATTGACCAGCAAGATTTCAGGTATTTCGAACGTTTTTACCATCAAACGCTAGCATCGTCACTAGAAATTAGTCTGACCACGTCATCAACCGTTGCTCAAAAGGACAATCACCTATTACAAACATGCAATCCTTCCCTTCTTTGGATTGCGTGAATAATTTGAAGCAATTTGGCAGTGCTTCTGAACACATTCGTGTATTGTACTGTAGTTATCAAAAAATGCTTACGAATCATGAATATGTTCCACTTTTTGACGGGTAATAACACTGATTGCTGTAAAGGACCAAACCATAACTTTAAGAATTTAAGTTACCTCAGGGTCATACGCTTCATGCATTTTTCTCAAAACTCTCAAAACAAATGATGAAAAAAGCCGCTATAGGATTGGCAGAACTTGGTCTGATATTTGTCAGAGGCCATTTTGGCTCCCTTTTAGGTTTCTTTGATTGGACAAAAACAAAGGAATTGCTAACCGAACTCAAGCAGGATGCAGGCTTGTTTTGAAGTATGCGCTTTTTATAAAATGTGCAACTTCACTGGCCATAGCATGGGTCCCCAGCTCATGACCTGCTGTGTGATCTACGTCCAGCCTTCCCCTGGGTGCCGATCTGCTGGGGGTGAAGCCGCTGACGTTCATGCTGTGATCCTTTAGCGGCCAAACAACGTCCCAAAAGCGCAAACTGTGTATTTGCAACCCTTTTTTGTGGTTTTTGCCAGTCATGCTTCGTCAGACTTAACACGCGCACTGGAGGGGGACCTCGGAGGCCCCCCACCTGTTTTTCCAAGATGGCCGGAGAACCGCTCGTAGCCGAAACACAACACTTTACCACATTTAATAGCGCGTCGATTGGGGAACATTTTGTTAAAATCGGTCGGGAATTTTTTGACTTATAGGCTTTCAAAATCTGGCCTGCATTTTGAGATCGCCGTAATCGCGCGGTCGGACCAGTTAGCTTGCATTGGAGACCGAGTGGTGAAGTCATGACGCCATATAACCGGGATTATATATCAAGGTCACCTCACATGAAGGTCAAGGTCAAAGGTCACAGGTCAAGGTCATATCTGAACTTTCAATGTCACTGACCACAGTGCTTCCGGTCAAATGGCGTTACCCGGTCTGACGTATATTATGCTATGACGTCATCGATAAGGTAACCCAAAACAAAAGTCAAGGTCAAAGGCCAAGGTCAAAAGTCATTTAGAAAGTTCAATCCTCATTTCCCGCCAAACAGTGGCCATAGTGTTAGTCAAAGTGTACATTTTAAGTAGTATACCATATTGTGACCTTAAAGGTCAATGACATTGAATGACCTTGACCCCGAAATTGTTGGGAAGGCCCTTTGAGACCTTCTCTATATGACCCTGGTCCGCCTTTAGCTTATTCCCACCATTTTCCCGCATAATCACGGTATTTACCGATCGGTCCCCAGCATGGCCAAGATTTGACCTTTATGACCTCGTTCGACCTTGAAGATATTGACCTAGGTCAATAAAATTGGTCATGATGTAGATCACCATAGCCTCTACCCACCTCTCAAATGGCTTTTTCTATTTCACTTAGTTTTTGAGATCTTAAGGGGGCCTACCAAGCACCCTCCCGTGCGCGTTAGTGCCAGACCCCCTCCAGTGCGGGTGTTAATGTGGTGAAACGGGCCACAACTGTTCGGTCACACACATAGGCTGCTTAGGACATAAATGACGTAAATGACGGAATCTAAATGACGCCGGCACGTCACTCATATTTTGACGGTAACGGGACGTCACAATGACATGCCATCTGAGATCTACACTGAGAAAACAGTTTGAGAATGTTTCCTTTCGTTTCTCACGTGCTCCCGATTTTTTGGACTCAGTGCCAATGTCTGGTCTCAATCTATACTTAAAACTGCGCTCAACAGCAAACTCAGATGAGCAGAACAGAAAGAGACTCACACGAGTCTTAAAACTGGACTCATCTCAAAGTTCAAGCCAGTGGTCTCCGCTGAGGCCAAAAAAGGACTACTTGATCGGCAAAAGCGCATGCGCGATCAGGCGAAGAAATTGAGTGCAACTCAAACATCGACGCCATTTTTGTGCTGTGGAGTTGTGTTGATACGTCCGGAACATCGAACGGTAAGTCTTTGGTGACAATGTGCTTAAGTGTGGTGCATGAGAAATATTTGTCATAGTCTTTGCAGCAAATAATTGCATGACCATTTTCAAATTCACTGTGAAGCCATGTTTTTCAAAATTATTCAATGTTAAATCATGAACATGAGTATAGAAAACCCTTCAAAGGTGGGTGCAGTACGCAGAAGCGTTCTTAGGTACTCCAGAATTGTGTTGTAGATGGGATGTAATCCACATAGGCGCGTTCAGGACATCGAGAATATGGGATTTAATTTGGAAATGGACAAAGGTGTCTTCAGCCACCTGAGACAAGGGATCCAAATGAGGATGCAGTGCACAGAGGCGCCGATGCAGTGCCTAGCAGTGCACAGATGCAGTGCACAGATGCAGTGCCCAGCTGATCGATTCAGTTCGATCACCGCCAGGTGCTTCTATCTGTTGATCGCGTATATACCAGAAGTTTGCTTTTTGGCCACTGGCCACTTCGGCGCTAGCGTTTTAGGCTGTAAGTAATAAGATACAAAATTTGATTTTATCAATGTTTAACCAATATTACTGGGACGGAGGGTAATATTATAATTTTTAATCGTTCAAAACCACAAATCAGTTTAATTTCCGGCACTGACCCAGTTCTGTGCGTACCTATAATCTTTCAAGGTTGTTGAACTCCGTAACCAGAGGAACCGTCCGGTAATGTTATTGTTGCTGTCGGCACGTGACAGTTCGGAATTTTAATTTGAGTGGGAAGTTGAAAGACCAGTGGCCAGCGAGGCAGACATGTAAGGAGCCCAGTGCAAGGTGAATTTTGTCTTTTAACCATGTAATTATCCGGATTTGGCTTTACTCCCTCTCTCTTTGGATCCAGCTCAGCAGAGCCGTAATTTCTGCGAAGTTCAAGAATGTGACTTATTTCTGGGAGTGATTCAGTTAAAGGGGAGGGGAAAACCGGCGAGGCGTGATGAGAGTGAATATCTTTTATGAGGGATGTCAGACGTGCGGCCCCTGGAAGCCAGCGGTGGCCAAATATTGAAGTCAAGATGACATTTGGAGCTAAACCCAGCCTCTGGGAGGCAGCTTGGATCCTAGCCAGGAATCGTCAAGTTCAGGTACAGTGCCCGCTTCCTTCGGGAATGCGACTTTCAGTGATGAGATGCCATGACGTAGCAGTTGTGCTTTAAGGATAGGGAATTCTGGAGGGTTTGAGAGAGTGGGGGGGTGGGTTAACCTGAGCAGCAACAGTTTTTCATTGTTGTGTCCGAAATTACCGACAGAGCCACATTGCCGTCCGATATTCCGGCCGTGAGTGCCTGAGTGGACGCCGCGGGCGTGACACTCACAAGTGTTTTTTTAACAAATTAATGAGGGATGTTGAAGGTGGCGAATTGTTCGAAATACTCGATCCATTATTTCTTAACACATGTTTACCATGTTCCAGTTCCATCAAACCCTGCACTGTAGACCACGCAACGTTTTTCACCGCCAAGTGCTAAAGTGTCCGTAATTCGGTGTGTTCCCCTACTCAGGCTACTGAAGATGGGGGTTTTAGTGCGCAGAGGCGTACGAAGGCTAGTGAGCTTTGGGGGTTTCAGTGCGCAGAGCCGTATGCAGACTTCAAGAATGCTGGTCATATTCGCAGAAGCGTGTATAGACATGGGTATCGGAAACCTTAGAATAGCTACACATCCAAATGATATATAAATGATAAATGATATATGACATGACCATTCAGGTAAAAAAAACGGCGTTTCTGTTTTTGATCAATATGAGAAAATCGGATAGGTCTACCGAGGCAAGTAGCCGTCCCCTGACCATGTGAGTGATTAGCGGGATTGTGCAAAATTTTAAGCATTTGTCTGTACTGTTTCCAGACGAGGACACCATTCGGGCCCTTCTGGACGCCATGGAGGCGCCCTCAATCGTCACCGTGGTGCGTATCACCATGGTTGGCGGTGTCCTCCACTGCGAGGGAGAGGCGATGGCGGAGTATGACGACACTCTCCGCGGGTTCCTGCTCTGGGCAGCAGCCCACACCGTCTTTGCCCAGACGGTAGCGGGAAGCGCAAACATGGTCCTGCAATTCATCCAGCGTACCTGTCTGAATGTCAAAGAGGTGCAAAGTGCCAGCTGTAAAGTACGGAGCCTTAAATGGCCGCTTTTCTGGACCTACAGTGACGTGTTGTACTGGGCCGACGTGCTGTGGCATTAAAGAGTGGAGACAGCTGTGAGCAATACTACAGCAATGAACAATTCATATATTGTTAAACACGAAGGAAATGTATGAGTGTTCGCTCCCATTCTCGCTGTTTTCCGCTGTTCTTCTGTAAGTCTAAAGATTAGGCTAGCAAACATATTCATTTCGTGCATTATTAACACGCGCATTGACGGGGGCGGGTACCCGCCCCCTTCGGGTTTTTCGAAGACAGTAGAAAAACGGCGGCGCGTAGCGCCACCGTACTTGGTATACCTTTTCCCTCATCATTTTTACAACTTTTGTGAAAATTTTAAGGTTAGGTCATCTCAGGTCAGGTCACCAGTACAGGTCAAGTGACCCGACCTCAAAAAAAGTTTAAGATAGCATAAGTCGGATCAGGGTGAACTTATCTGATTGAAACTCATATTACATAATGGCCCCACCGAGTTCTCTAACATATGTTCCGGTATTTTTGATATCGATGACCTAAGGTCAGGTACGAGGCATGACCTCTCCATTGGAAATACATGGGAAAAATGGTTTTTACGGAATAACTCAGTAACGGATGGTGATAGAGCATTTATTTTAGCTGCATTAGACTTGCCTGGGCTTTGCGGTTCTAATGATATGAATTTTATATAATTTGACCCTGACCTGACCTCAGGTCAGGTCAAATCCTTGATTTGACCTAGCAAGGTGAAATTATATATCATTCGATTCGGCTTGCTAAGAGGATTCATATAGTTCAAGTCGTTTTGCTCTATCTTTACTTGTTCAGATGTAATGCCCGAAAAACTGAATTTTATATGTTATCCCTATGACGGGCATGTTTTGTCCTCTCGTGACCTTAAATGTGACCTGACAAAAAAATGGTTCAAATGTTTTCGATGGAGAAGTGGATGGGTAGCCCAACACCGTTTACCGTTTTTCGCTACCTACTGTGTTTCTCGAGATCTTAGGGGGGCGGGTACCCGCCCCCCCCGTCAATGCGAAGGTGGCTCAGACCCCCGTCAATGCGCGTGTTAATGAAGAGACTGAGCCACAACTGAAGTCGGTTAGCAAGCAAGCCCTTTTACTTATATCACGGCTCGTTGGTCTAGGGGTATGATTCTCGCTTAGGGTGCGAGAGGTCCCGGGTTCAAATCCCGGACGAGCCCGAATTATACTTATAAATCCTGTACACATTCGTCGTACTCCCATGTTGCCAGCTCATTAGAATCGATGCAACATCCAGAGGAAAACTCCTGACAATTGGAGAGGTTTTGTACTAAGCTAATGTGACGGGGGCGCTGGGGTCGCGGGGCTCGTCGCTCGGTGCGAGTCGGGCTGTGGCGTCGTCGCCGCCGATGTTGTTGTGCGGTGCGGGCCGACCTCTCGGTGGTCCGCCGTGGCGGCTGCTCTTGGCCGTGACCCGCTCGCTCACGATGGTGGCGACGTCGCGCCCGCTCCCAGCATCACACTAAATTTTATTTGAGAGAGGTCGTGCTCGTTGCGTGCGCGGTCGGGTGGCGGGCCGAGTTGACGATGGGCAGTGGACAAAGTCGGCTAGCTTGGCCGAGTCCTCCAGACGGGCGAACCTGTGTCCCGACACTCCCACTCGACACCCTTGGGTTCCAGGAAGGGAATGCAGCTAGTGCCGAGCTTTGTAGCCCTCCCCGGTAGCAGGGGTCCCACCCGCCTGTCGCGATTTTGGGGGCCCGTTTAACCACCCGTACGCCAAGTATTACCCGCATAGAAGCGGCACCAAAACCGTCAATCCTCTCCCCGCCCCTTTAAGTGCCCGCTAACTCTTATTATTTCCCTCGGACCTATCATCACAAGTTACACCCCCCCTTTTAACCGATTCTTCCATAGCTACCTTAATTACTTGCCCTTTCGTACCCTCCTATCGCGGTTCTCTGAGCTGCACTGACTTCTCGCCTCAAACATCGTCTATCTCGGTGGGCTATTTCCACGTACCAGGGGTCCAGTCTCTCTGGGAGCGGATTTGTTTTGCCTACGCCAGCACTTTTCAGCATCGTTAACCCCTAAACCAGTCCCCTACCTTAATACCCTCCTCCCCTTTTTTTGTCACGTCATCCGTTCCGGCGTGTGTTCTCACTGTCAGATCCGGAACGAATGCCCTCAGTAAACATTCTCACCACCGGGGCCTTACGCTAAGCATGCACTCATAATTCACCTTGACCTAGGGCCATTCTTTCTGGCGCCTCTCACTTGTTCTAAAAATTCTGAGTCCCTCCCCAATTTCATATCCCTCCCGGTGTTTCCGAGATCTGACGGCTAGAGCCCCGTCGGCCAACGCGAGCGGTATGTAGAAGGTTACACTCCTCCTATCCGTGGTCGTGGTAGGGCCTTATTTATTCGTGAAAGGGCGTGCATAGAGGATGGCCGATTCGGCCCCACCTAAGCCCAATCAGCCAATTAGGCCGGGCTGCACATCCCCCCGACAGAAAGAAGTGGGCGAATTCACCTGGGGCTATGCTTACGCTTTGCTACCGTTTGCGGGCGCAACCGATGGAGGGGCGCGAGTGGTGGGATCCCCGGTCGGTCAGACCGGTACGACCCGCTACCTGCAGGCCGCTCTAAGGCACCAAACGTTCCTCGTTCTATGGCCTGTCACTCACCCACCGCCAGTTACTCACGCGCACCCACACCGGCGGCCGCAGCTCCCAGGGCTTGGCTAGAGCCCAACAGGAGGTAACTCGGCTCCGCCCTTCCCCGATGATCCACTGCTCCTCCTTCCCTCCTCATTTTCTCCCTAAACAGAAACTTACTAAACGCTGGCTGCGTCAAATCCCGCCTGCACGAACCATGCTAGTGGATGCGTCGCTGAGCCGTAGCCCCTAGGGCTTGGAGGTCACGGACATGGGACCACCGGAATGACCGAGTTCCGGCTTTTAATTTTACTAGCCTCCGGGCGTTCACGCCATAGTCTACTCACAAACAACTTCCTAGCGTAGGGAGCCTCCCTAGGCTCGGTCCTCCCTCGGACCCTACCCGCTCACGAGTCCCACACTGACCGCCCGTCCCTCACGTCGGCTCCTCCATGGCCCAGCCAGAGCCATGAGTCGACGTCTGCCACGCCTTTTCCGGCTAGGCTATTCCAAAATTGACAGCTTACCCCCCGTCACGAAAAAAACTTCCTCTTCCGGCGAGCCCCCCACCCCTCACATTCATCGTTTCGGCCTGGCAGTGACACAACAAAACGACTGCCAGCAATCTCCGACGTCCCACCTTCCCCGGTTTTTGTGTGGTGCGTCCTGGTTCGGACCAGAAGGTTTCGACAGCGGACAGCATAGCCAGAGGGAGCCCGTAGGCTCGAAGTCTAAAAGGATAGTACCGGGTTAGTAAGACGGGCAGGTGAAGTGATGTAGAGTGAAAGTCGGTTCAAGGGCAATCACAGTGCACGTTTCGGCGCCTCCGTGACCCCCAGGAAGAGGAGAGCCGCCATGACTCTCTTCCGGGAGCCAATGGGCCCGAAGGCTAGAAGGATAGTACCGGGTTACTAAGACGGGCGGGAGGAGTGATGTAAAGTGACGTTCGGTTCAAGGGAAATCACAGTGCACGTTTCGGCGCCTCCGTGACCCCCAGGAAGAGGAGAGCCGCCATGACTCTCTTTCGGGAGCCAATGGGCCCGAAGGCTAGAATGATAGTGCCGGATTACTGAGGCAGGCGGTTAAAGTGATGTAGAGTGAAGGTCGGTTCAAGGGCAATCACAGTGCACTTTTCGGCGCCTCCGTGACCCCCAGGAAGAGGAGAGCCGCCATGACTCTCTTTCGGGAGCCAATGGGCCCGCAGGCTAGAATGACAGTGCCGGATTACTGAGGCGGGCGGTTAAAGTGACGTAGAGTGAAGGTCGGTTCAAGGGCAATCACAGTGCACGTTTCGGCGCCTCCGTGACCCCCAGGAAGAGGAGAGCCGCCATGACTCTCTTTCGGGAGCCAATGGGCCCGGAGGCTAGAATGATAGTGTCGGATTACTGAGGCAGGCGGTTAAAGTGATGTAGAGTGAAAGTCGGTTCAAGGGCAATCACAGTGCACGTTTCGGCGCCTCCGTGACCCCCAGGAAGAGGAGAGCCGCCATGACTCTCTTTCGGGAGCCAATGGGCCCGAAGGCTAGAATGACAGTGCCGGATTACTGAGGCGGACGGTTAAAGTGACGTAGAGTGAAGGTCGGTTCAAGGGCAATCACAGTGCACGTTTCGGCGCCTCCGTGACCCCCAGGAAGAGGAGAGCCGCCATGACTCTCTTTCGGGAGCCAATGGGCCCGAAGGCTAGAAGGATAGTACCGGGTTACTAAGACGGGCGAGAGGAGTGATGTAAAGTGACGGTCGGTTCGAGGGCAATCACAGTGCACCTTTCGGCGCCTCCGTGACCCCCAGGAAGAGGAGAGCCGCCATGACTCTCTTTCGGGAGCCAATGGGCCCGGAGGCTAGAAGGATAGTACCGGGTTGCTAAGACGGGCGGGAGGAGTGATGTAAAGTGACGGTCGGTTCAAAGGCAATCACAGTGCACGTTTCGGCGCCTCCGTGACCCCCAGGAAGAGGAGAGCCGCCATGACTCTCCTTCGGGAGCCAATGGCCCGAAGGCTAGAACGGCCCCCCCCAGGAGGGGAGCCCCAGACTCCCTTCGGGAGCCAATGGGCCCGAAGGCTAGAATGACAGTGCCGGATTACTGAGGCGGGCGGTTAAAGTGACGTAGAGTGAAGGTCGGTTCAAGGGCAATAACAGTGCATGTTTCGGCGCCTCCGTGACCCCCAGGAAGAGGAGAGCCGCCATGACTCTCTTTCGGGAGCCAATTGGCCCGAAGGCTAGAATGATAGTGCCGGATTACTGAGGCAGGCGGTTAAAGTGACGTAGAGTGAAGGTCGGTTCAAGGGCAATCACAGTGCACGTTTCGGCGCCTCCGTGACCCCCAGGAAGAGGAGAGCCGCCATGACTCTCTTTCGGGAGCCAATTGGCCCGAAGGCTAGAATGATAGTGCCGGATTACTGAGGCAGGCGGTTAAAGTGATGTAGAGTGAAGGTCGGTTCAAGGGCAATCACAGTGCACGTTTCGGCGCCTCCGTGACTCCCAGGAAGAGGAGAGCCGCCATGACTCTCTTTCGGGAGCCAAGGGGCCCGAAGGCTAGAAGGATAGAAAAGGCACGGCCATGGCACATAGGATAGCGTTTGAATAATTCTTACGTCTTTATTGTACTATGCCATGTGCGATTGAGAGGACGAAATGGTGTTGAAGGGAGCTTGGTCCGAACCACGTTGCACGACTGCGCTGCTTTGACAGCCCCTCTTCCCTTGCTTGGAACCTTTGGAGGCATATGGGCGTCTCCAAATGCTATTCGCGGTTTTGAGTGTGCTTCAGCCTATCTTGAGCGGCATGTTTGCGTGAGGTTGTAGGCTCATCCGCACCTACCCCAAAACTTTTTAAAACCGCACCGATGGGTTCTCTAATAATTATGGGCGCGCGCCCGGGCCCGCCAGTCACCCCCCTTCGTGCCCCCGAGAGAAATCCTAAATCCGTTGCTGCCACCCACCGAATCCCGTCGTAAGGATTTACTGCTGTTCTGGTTTCCCGACAGGCGCGCAAGCCCCTCCCTTCCTGCCTGTATGCGCCGATGGGGGGGGGTCCGCCCGGCCCCCGGAGAGGCGGGACTTATCCCCTGACATGGCGGCGCACGCGCCCATTCAATCATTTCTTAACCACGGCACCGTGCACTTCGCAGACAAGGAACTCCTATATTTAGTTTACGGCTTGGATTGCCCAACCTAACTTATTTTGCCCTGCACATCCCACTTGCGACCGGGTTGAGGCAAATGGATAATTCAAGAACGCTCGGTCCCAACAGCCAGCATTCAACAAAAAAAATCAGACAACCTAATGTTGCGTCTTTGTTTTGCATAAAAGGGAAAACGCTCCAGAGCTCTTGAACTTAGCACCAGCGCCGAAGGTTGGTTTGTAAGCTTAAGCCTTGGCTTCTACTATTTAAGATCATATTTACTTTGCTTTGCATCTATTTAGGAAGCTCCGAGCCTTCGGCCCTGACAAAATAGGTGCGATAAAAACGAATCAAACAAAGAGGCAAGCCTGCTTGCTTACGACTGGGTCGGGAGAATATCGGAACTTATAAAACACTTGATCCAAACAGCAGCATTCTGAAACCGGCTTTTGAAAGCTTAAGCCCGCGCTCCGTCTATTAAGATAAGAATTACATTGCGTTGCGGCTATTTAGAAGGGTGCAAGCTTTCTTGCCTTCGACCGGGTCGGTACAAAATCAAAACTTTTAGCACACCCGATCCAAACGGCAAGTGTTCTAGAAAGGCATGCTAAAAATGTTCCATATTCGAGGGGCCAATAGAAAAAAGCGATGTCCCGGAGCCTTTATACTCAGGACCAGCACTGAAGATTGGCCTTTGAAAGCTTATGCCCAAGCTTCCGCTAATTAAGGCAAATTTGTCTTCGCATGGCCGTTATTTAGAAAACTCCGATCCCCAGGCTTTGACTTATTAGGTGCCGTTATAAAATCCGTACGAGAAAAATGCTGCGTTTTGGATACTTAAACCCAAACCTCGACTTTTAAGACGAAAATGTATTTGCATTGGAACCGTGCACAAAGCTTCGAGCTCCAGGCCCTGACATAATAGGTGCTATTAAAAAACCGAAAACAAAATAAGTGAGCAATCCTTTTTGCTTTCACCCGGGTCGAGACAAAATCGGAACTTATAAGACAGTCGATCCAATCCCAAGCATTCTGAAATTGGTTTTTGGAAAGCCTAAGCCCGAGCTTCGTCTATTAACACCCGCACTGGAGGGGGTCTGGCACTAACGCGCACTGGAGGGGGCCTGGTAGGCCCCCCCTAAGATCTCGGAAACTAAGAGGGTTAGAAAAACGCCACTTGGTAGGTGGGTGGGGGCTATGGTGATCTACATGATGACCAATTTTCATTGACCTAGGTCAATATCTTCAAGGTCAAACTAGGTCGTAAAGGTCAAATATTGGCCATGCTGGTATCGATTGATAAATGCTGTGATTATGCAGGAAAATGGCGGGAATAAGCTAAAGGCGGACAAGGTTCATAGAGAAGAGGTCTCAAAGAGGCTTCCCTGCAATTTTTGGGTCAAGGTCATTCAAGGTCATTGACCTTTAAGGTCACCATATGGTATACTACTTATTATTTACACTTTGACTAACACTGTAGCCACTGTTTGGCGGGAAATGAGAATTGACCTTTCCCAATGACCTTTGACCTTGACCTTTGACCTTGACCTTTGTATTGGGGTACCCTACCGATGACGTCATAGCATAATATATGTCAGACGGGGTAACCTCATTTGGCCGGACGCGCAGTGGTCAGTGACCTTGAAAGTGCAGATATGACCTTGACCTGTGACCTTTGACCTTGACCTTGATTTTCATGTGAAGTGACCTTGACATATAGTCCCGCTTATATGACGTTATGACATCACCACTCGGTCTCCAATGCAAGCTAACTGGTCCGACCGCGCGTTTACGGCGATCTCAAAATGCAGGTCTGACTTTGAAAGCCTATAAGTCAAAAAATTTTCGGCCGATTTTCAAAAAGTCTTCACCAATCGACGCGCTATTAAATTCTGTTGAATGTGGCCAAGTTTCGTTTTTCCGCTGCAAGCGGTTCTCCGGCCACCTCGGAAAAACAGGTGGGGGGCCTCCGAGGCCCCCCTCCAGTGCGCGTGTTAATATGAGAATTGCATTGCGTTGCAACCCTTGAGGGGCGCTCCGAGCCCCAAGCAACGACATAATAGATGCGAGTATAAAATCAGAACGACAAAAGATCGGTTTTGAATGCTTAAATCCCAACTTCGGTTATTAACCCTGCCCCGGTGGCGGGTACGAGCCACCTTCGCCCTGGTAGGGGGCTAAAAAAGACTCCCCCCCGATCTAAAAAACTACGAGAGCTAGAAAAAAGCGCAAAACGGCAATCGAAAGCTCTTCAAAAATGATATCGAAAATACTTCTGTCATTTCCTTTTTCAGGTCAATATTAAGGTCACCAGAGGTCAGAATAGGTCAAAATCGCTAATATGAGGTGTACTAAGAAAACGTCATATATCTCAGAAACTATGATAGCTAGAAACATTTTTCTAGCACCATTCGAAAGCTCTTGAGTTGCTCTTCCATTACAGTGCCATTCGTTTTCGTGTCAGGTCAAAGCCTAGGGAGCTACAGGTCACTGAATATTGGGCATATTCTTGGGAATGTCCATAGCCTCCCATGCATAAGGGTGTTTCCTTTTTTCGCTAATAACTTCCAAACCAAACAAGATACAGCCATAGTTGCAATCCTTGCAAAACAAGATGCACCATTGCAATCCTCTTGTCAATACGAATCGAATGATATATAATATTGCTATGCCAGGTCAAATTTAAGAATTTGGCCTGACCCAGGACAACGGTCTGACCCAACTTGACCTGGTATAGTCATGATGTATATCATTTGACTTACAGTGACTATACAAACACTTTGGTGACAAAATAAAAGTTCTATCTTAGTTTATTTTAAATTTATAGAGTAAAACACCCAAAAAAACTTATTTGACCTAAAGTGACCTTTTTAAAGGTCCCAACTCAACATTTTGGCATAAACTTCAGAAATGGGCTAAGATCAAATCGTAACCGATGTTTGAAGATGATTCCATCCATACTTACTGAGAAAAGCTCGTTTCGTGATTTTCCCCATGTATTTACAATGGGGAGGTCATGCTCTGCACATGACCTTAGGTCACCAATATCAAAAATCCCAGAACAAATGTTGTAGCTCCTGGTGGGCCCAATATGTGGTATAAGCTTGAACTTGATCGATTAACCCTTCTTTTAGTTATGCGGTCCTAAGCATTTTTTGAGGTGAGGTCACTTCACCTGGCCTGGTGACCTGACCTGACATGACCTTGGGATAAAATTTTCAGGAAAGATGTAAAAATGATGAAGGAACAGCTAGACCAAGTTTGGCGGCGCTGCGCGCCGCTGTTTTTTTATCACTTCGGAAAAACCCGAGGGGGGTCTAAAAGACCCCCCACCCGGGCGAAGGTAAAGATGAGACTTTGCTTTGTGTTACAGCTATTTAGAGAGCTCCAGGCCCCAGGCCCTGACAAAATAGATGCAAAGATAAAAAGAAGAGCAAACGCAAAAAAACATGACGCTGCTTATCATACTGGCTTTAAAACGAATTAAAACTATGAAGCGGCGAGAATTCGCCCCTCTGTTAGCGATCCTATTGTTTATACACAAGTACTACTTGGCGACAGAATTTGGCCAAACTTTGATGCGTGGTTATTACAGCCCGATTCGGTGTGGCGGCGCGGGAGAGTATCGGCCGGCTAGAGGACAATTTTTACTTACAGCTCGTGGAAATTTCTCGTCGTGCGGTTATGTCAGCATCGTAATGGTCGTGATGGGCCCCGCCCATTGCTGATCATGAGTTTCAACCGAATTTACGATCGAAAAAAAGGGGTGTGAACCAGTTTGCTAACTCACAGTATTTTTCCTGTATTTTTTTGTTTCCTAAACGGCGAAGAATGAGGGTGTTTATTTAGGGAACGGCAAAAAGAGAGCCATGATAACAAATGAATACTCGTCGTAATTACGGCACTGAGCTGCCCACTCCATTGCTCGACTATGCTATCGATTCCAGTGAGGCCCTCTGCAAGAAAAAGCTCTATTTCCCCCTTTCATCCTTTTATTAAATTGACATTTCGCGCACCAAAAGCGAACGTTACAGTGGAAAAAACACCCTAACGTGGTCGAACTGGGTTCAAATGCACATTTCATTGTCTCCGAATTCCATATTTATGCCGGTGCATAACTGCCCGCTGACGCCCAAGTCCACATACACAAACACATTACCCCGTCCCCCGTGCCTTCCAAGATTTCATCCACCCCCCCTGCCGGGTAGGCGCTCCAAAGCTCGGCTCATTTTCCACAAAATGTAAAAATTTTGAGGGTGGGGGAGGGGAGGTGGGTCAGACCGTTCTGCATAGCGGACTCACTTGTTTGTTGGTGTCGCTAGCTCCCGGAGTGCCGGTCTGTCTCACACGACGGCCCCCGGCTGAATGCCACTCCCTTCTCTCCTCCTCTCCTCCTTTCCTCGGAGCTTTCACTCTGCTTTTCACGCCCGTTCCGTGGGGCCGTCCCATTGGCTGACTCGCTTCCTGGGCACACCTGTCCCGCTTTCTGCTAGCTTCTCCTCTGTTTCTGCTCATGCCCTCCGTCCGGGGGTCGTGGGAGGTCACTCGCCTTTGCCGTACTGCACTCCCTTCGCTGGTCTGACTTTACAGCTGGCTCCGTGCGGACTCTCCTTTTCACGCTGCACCGCAGGAGGGGCTCATGCGCTGTCGTTTTGAAGAGGGGGGAGGGAGAAAATAGTGCCAAAAAAATAATGAAAAGACAACAGCTAGGAGAGCCTTCTCGGCAGAGGTTTACAACGCACATCTATAATTACACTTAACTTCCCCTGGGCTCCGCCGGTATATTACCGTCTGTGCCGCTTTCGTGGCGGCATATGCCCGTTTTCACACAAAAAAACACTCATTCACTAACACGCTGACACTTCAGGAAATTGGTTCCAGAACAATGAGAACAGTCAGCCCGCCCCCCTGTGTGCGCCGTACATAGTGTGCGATAGGCTTTCTAACACTCAGCTTAAGAGTGATAAAAATACAGACTATCCAAGGCTGTGGGTAAATTACTGAGAGAGGTCAATGACACTCTTTGTTTTCGTGGTACAGTGTTTCTTTAAGTTAACAGCCAATTTTTTTTTCTGGGCATTATGTTGGCCTCACAACCATAGCATGGTACCAAAGGGAAGAGCCATATAGAGACACGACGAAATAAAGTAAAGCACAAAAAAAAACCAGTGGCCAAAAGCCCGGCACATAGCATGATAGAAGTAAAAGAAAACGCTTGCCGGCGCCCCGGCCGGTCACGAAATTTTGGCACAGCTCGGTGACCTGAGATGAACTCGCGGGTTCGACAGCCGTTGCTATGGTAACGTCAGTCAACCCGGGCCGCTATACAAACCCGGCAGTGGTTTCCGGCCCATATACCGGGACTGCGGCACTAGCGTCCGAGATTACCGTGAGGGTGAGGGGAGAAAGCCGCTGGCTGGGCCTATTTGTTCCTGTGGAACAGCGCTGGCCCGCGCCGACGTCCCTGAGGCGCAGGTGGCCTCGCTTCCGGGTGCTGGGTGGAGGTTCAACGTGGCTATGAATTGGCACCATGTGACGGGTGCCGTCACATCACGAATCTTTTCCAAAGATTTCACGTCCCCGTGAAACAAGTAATATCTCTGCGTAGAATTGTTATTTCAAGTTTTAGATGAGGTTGGGGGCTGGTTCGGGGCACAGCTCTTAGGAACAGCAATGCCTAGTACACTTGGCACGTTTTACCTTAACAGGCTCTACAATCTAAAAGACACTACATCTGGCGCATACACAAGCATACACAATTGTTCGGCGTCTGATCGTTGCGCGGGTTGCGTCTGCGGTCACCTTAACACGCCTTCCTACTGCCGGTCGCACCGGGGATGCTGCGCACCATCTCAGCGGCTCTTTCTACAAGAACCGCTTGAGGTGCGCAATCTCTTCCGTATTGTCATGGGCCTTTCGCTCGAGCTCTTGGACTCGTACCTCCAGTCGGGCGATGGTTTGGATGCTGCTGACGCTGACCTGGTTCTGCGCGGCTGGGTTGGCGCAGGCCCGAGGAATGTTCCCGCGCCGTCGTAGAAGGCACACGACCACCAGGATGACGATCAGGCCGCCGGAGACACTGACGACTATCGAGCCGTGTGCTGGAGTGAAGGGAAGGTACTCATCCCAGCTCGACTTCGCCGCCAGCTGTCCTCTGCGGAGGCTCTCGGCGATTTCTGCGGTGGTCCTATTTATCAGTTGTTCTTCAGGAATGCCGTGGAGGACGTCAAAGAGCGGGATATGGCTCTGCGACGCAGTCTCCTTTTCGTCCCAATGCTGCCGCACTAGGTCGCCTAGGCGAACGGTGGTATTGTAGATGAGGGGGCTTAGTGGATCACTCAGCTCGATGTCGCTGTGGCCCCCTTCATGTGTGCTGGTACGCTGAAGCGGGTTCCCGAGGCCGAACACTCAGCAGGTAGGCTGACTAACCCGGCCCCTTGAAGACGGAGGTCCCGCCCTGCAGCGCTTGCATCGTCCGCACATTGCAGTGCGAACGTCTCTGCATCGGGCAAAACGTAAACCCACTGGTTGGCCCCTATATGTCGTAGACTGGGCCGCGCCTTCAAGACTTGGCGGTCGCAGCTGTTCTCGACTCGCCCGGCGCTACGCCGGAAGGCATGATAAAGACAACCCTCTCCCTGTTCCTGCAATGCCTCCTCTAGCTCGGTGCAGAGAATGGTTCTGCCTATGCGAGCGCAGTCCTCTACCGATTTCTTTGTAAGGAGCACGTGGCGTTGCCGGTCCGATGCAATCGCAAGGTAGTCGGCCGTCACCCGCGTAATTGCCACACTCTGCTTCTCCTGGAGCCAGATGGGAATGGGTAAGACACGGTAGAGCGACAGTGGTGCCATCTGCCTGGATCGGATCCGGAGCTCCACGTGAACTTCCCATCCTCCGTGAAACGGCGCGGCGTCAGTCTTCAGAGCTCGACATATATCCCACGGTCGAGCATTTCGAGGGATCGCAAGAGCCCACTCCTCCGGCAGCGCTTCGGATACGTCCCGAAGCACGCGGCTCAGGACCTTAGGAGGGATGATGTCGGCGGTGAGTGTTCCCTGCTGTACCTGCCCCATTTGCCGAGTGAGCCGATCGGCTTGATGCCTCAGGGCCGCGACTGCCGCCCCGGCAATCCGGATGGCGCTGCTCGTGGCGCGCGTTACGTCGCTTTCGTAGCGAATATTACGCACCGCTTCGCGCTCCGATTCTTCCAGCCTTGTGAGCGCTCGTATCAGCTTATTTGTCGTATTAGTCAGCTTTTGGGTCTGCTGATAGGTGACCTTGCCGCGCCTGTCGAGGGCTCCCAGCAGCGTGGCCTGGAGCTCCTGGACGTGACGGAGCTCCCCAGCCTCAGCTTCAAGATGCCGGAGGTTCTTCCGAAGTTGCTGCGTTTCCTTTTCGGAAGTCGTTCCAAAAAGGTAGCTCAGTCCGTCGCCTATAAATGGTAGAAGGCTGCGGACCTTCCGGTCTCTGGCGAGCTCCTCGACGACGCGCTCCAGCTGGTGTTCGCTGGCGCGGAGGCTCTGCACCATCCAGCTGCGTTCCGTCATCCAGCTGTTCAATATGACTTCAAAAAAATGTTGCGTTCGGGTGTACGAACTCTTTGACGTGCCGTTTCTGCCATCCCATGAGGGACTTCTCGTGATGTCGCGGCCGTCCCTCAGGGCTTCCGTGATGTTGGCTATCTGCTCCTCTATTTTCCACCGCTGAGCCGTCAGCTGCGCCGTGTCAACGCGTACAACTAGCGTCCAGCGGCCGGTGGCATACACGAGCTTGCCCGCAGGGCGGAAAAGGATGTTTGCGGGCCCCAGGGTGGGTTCTTCGTCCCAGCAGACGCCGTTGTAGGCCGTCAGGCCCAGTAGCAGTATTCGAACGACGCGGATCATTCCTGCCGAAAGAGGAGAGAGCGCTTATAGAGTGGTTTGGTGGTCTTTCATCGCGCCCTTCCTAATCACCCAATTTTGTTCCCTCCTGGGTTGGGCACGCGCAGCAGCACCCCTTATTGCCCCCCGTGCCGTTTGCTCCGCCCCGCTGGTGACCGCCGTGACGGAGGCTCTGGGTGCCTGGTCTGGTTGGAAGGATCACGGATTGGAGAGGAACCGCTGCTCGTGCCTTCCTCTTCTGTACTCTCCGATTCCGCTGTGGCCTCTGTCTCTTCCAGCACCCGGGACAAACGTGATCTCGAGGATGTCCTAGCCTGCGCTCCTCCCCGACCTAGCCCTCCGATCTCATCGGGGCTTCTCTCGGAACTAGCGCTCTGCCCTCGGCCCGGGATAGGCGTCCTCGGCCGCCCCCTTGATGCGCCCCTGCGGAGTGGACCTTCCCCCATCGCCCATCGGCCCCTCGGAGTTCTTCTTCTCCACGGCGTTGCTGCAGTCTCGGTCTCCGTTGCACCTCCTAGCTGCCCCTCCTGTGCCATCTTGTCCCTCTTGTCCTGTAATCGCACCGATCGACGCGGAACCGGCGAGGTCTGAGTTTGCTCCTCATCGTCCCATCGGCTTCTAGGCGTAGTCGGCGTCCCGAATGCCTCCTCCACCCTGGCTTCCTCGTCCTCATCTTCCGCCCTCGAAGGGTCTAGCTCTTTCGAGTCCGGATCATTCGCGAGGGTCTCCTCCGGCGCCTCCTCCTCTTCATCATCGTCATCCAACTCCCACGAGAGCAGTCGCCGGCGAGGACGCGCCGGACGGGTGTGGCGGTACTCCGGGCCTGTCTGGTCCGTTGTGTTCTGTCTCAGACCAATGTGCTCCTGGCATGCTCCCGTCTCGCCCTGGGGCCAGACGTAGGCTGGGTGTTGTGCCTTGAGACGGTCCACGTGAACTCGGAGTGTTCGCCCTCTACGTATGGGATGTTCCACCAGATAGTTGAGGGGTCCTGTTCTTTGAACCACGCGGTACCCCTCCTTCCAGGGTTGCCCCAACTTCTTGGTCTGGCCCTCCGGTACCCTCTCATCTAGCAGCAAGACCTCGTCCCCCACCTCGAAGGGATGGTCCTTGGCTGTCTTTCCATGTTGCGCCACTTGTCGTTGGTGTGCTCTGGCTAGGCGCGCGCGGACAGTCTCAAATGCTATGTGCATTCGCTGTACCGCCAGGGTTCTTGTTTGTGTCACCTCGGGGGGTGCGTGACTTCCTTTCTCTCCGAGCCCGTCTTATAACATGATGTCCAATGGTGACTTACATGGACGACCAAACATGAGGAAAAATGGCGTCTCTCCAGTGGACTCTTGCACTGCCGCACGGTACGCATGCATCACGTACGGCACGTGCGCGTCCCAGTCTCTCTGATGTTCGTCGACGAATGCCCGCAGCATCGACCCCAAGGTCTTATTGAAGCGCTCTACCAGTCCGTTGGCCTGGGGGTGGTAGGGCGTCGTGAAGAGCTGCGTGATCTTGAGTTGTCGGCAGAGTTCTGCGACCAGCCTCGACCGGAGATTTGTCCCATTGTCTGTGATGATGACTGAGGGTAGTCCATATTCCAGAAACTTCTCCGTCAGCACACGGGCCGTTGTCTCGGCAGTTTGGTCGCGCGTGGGGATCGCTAAGACGTAGCGGGTGAGGTAATCGGTGATTACTATGATACATTTCTTCCCTGACCTTGACGTCGGCAGGGGCCCCACCACGTCGACAGCGATTGTGTGCCAGGCTCCCAATGGTTCAGGCAACTCGCCGAGCGGGGCTCTCGCCTTGCGCCCGCGATCTTTCTTCTGGCATATGATACAACCCTTAATGTAGTGGCACACTTGCGAGTACATCTTCCGAAAGAAGTACTTCTTGCGCAAGGTGGCCAGGGTCTTTCTAGCCTTGAAGTGCCCCGCGTGTGCCTCTTCAATAGCTGCGGGGATGAGTTCCGCGGGCAGCACTGGGCGCGTCACCCAGCCCTCCGTCGGGTCGTTCGCAACTTCTTCCAGGACACCCCCCAGGCCTGATGCGAAAGGTATGATCCTGCGCCCATATCGGTGGCGCTGTATCCGCCTCCAGGGCGGCCTTCAGCTCCCGACAGTCCGGATCTGTCGTTTGCAGCTCCAGTATCTTACTCCCCGGCGATCCACTTGTCTTCCTCACCGAATGCTCTCGCCCGTTTGTTTCCCCGACACTGCTGACCTCAATGTTCGGCAGAACCACATTCTCCTCTCTCTGGTCCCCAGCGTCTTCCAGAGTGTTGTCGGCTTCGTTGAGGCGGGACAAGAAGTCAGCGTTCCGGTGGGCCGTCCCGGGCCGGTGGACGATTTTCAGATCGAACTCCTGTAGGCTCAGGATCCACCTCTGCAGTCTGGGGCTGGGGTCCTTGAGCTTCAAGAGCCAGTTGAGTGCCCAGTGGTCCGTGACGACCTCCGTTGACCTCCCGAGGAGGTAGTCGCGGAAGTACTTTACGGCCCACACCAGAGCTAGGGCCTCCAGCTCGCACGCCGAGTACACTCCTTCGGCGTCGGTAGTACGTCGGGAGGCGTAGGAGATCACGTTCTCTCTCCTACCTCCCCTCTTCTGCCCGAGCACAGCCCCCAAGCCCGTTGCACTCCCGTCTGTCATCAACACGAACGGGGCATCGAAGTCCGGGAGCGCAAGGACCGGAGCCGACGTGAGTGCCCCCCTTAAGGTCTTGGAAGGCCATCTCTTGCTCGTGACCCCACTTGAACCTCACGTTCTTTTTGGTCAGTGATGTTAGAGGTGCGGCGCGGCGGCTAAAGTCCTCAATGAATGACCTGTAGTAGGAAGCCATTCCGACGAAGGAGCGAACAGCACGCAGGTTGGTCGGCTGGTTAATAGCCACCACTGCCTCCACGTTGGTCGGGTCTGGTCGGATTTCCCCCTCTGAGACCACATGCCCCAGATAGGTCACCTTCTCCTTGGCGATCTCACATTTCTTTGGCTTCAGTTTCAGGTCGGCCGACCGCAGCCGGTCGAAGACGAGCCCCAGGTGCGTCAGATGCTCTTGAAACGTCTCAGAAAACACCACAACATCATCTATAAAGACGTGGCATATCCGTCCAGTGTATCCCGACAGCACATACGCCATCAGGCGTTGATAGGTGGCCCCTGCTGACCTCAGGCCGAAAGGCATTCGCAGGAACTCGTAGCTCCCTAGGAAGCACCGGAAGGCCGTTTTCGGGCGGTCTTCAGGGGCTATTTCGACCTGCCAATATCCTTGCTGACAGTCGAGAGTGCTGAACACCTTGGCCTTCCTCATTGTGTCCAGGATTTCGCTCTTTGTCAGTGGAAGTGGGTACGTGTCTGCTTCAGTCAATGCGTTCAGGCCCCTGTAGTCCACGCAAAACCTGGTTTCTCCATTCTTTTTGGGGACAAGCACTACTCCCGCGGCATACGGGGAGACGGAGGGCGCGATGACCCCCTTAGCCAGCATATCCCGTACTTCATTTTCGATGATCTCACGATGCTTCGGAGCCACTTTGTACATGGGGCGTGTGACCGGCCGGTCGGAGCTAAGCCTGATTCGGTGCCGGATCAACCGACACCGCCCGAGCTCCCCGTCCGAGGAGAAGCAGTCCAAGTTTCCCTCAAGGAGTTCCTCTAGCCGGCGTTGGTCGTCTTCCTCTACGGGGCCGACCCGTATCAGCTCCAGAAGTTTCTCTAATTCCCGCGTCTTGGGCACGTGGTCTTTCGATGAAGGATGCGTTGCTGGTGCTACCCATTCCTCTGGGACCTCCTGAACCCCCTGCCACTCCTCTAGGATGCTTCTTGCTGGGAGCATCTTGCTTTCCGCGCTGTCGTTGAATATCTCGAATTCTCCGTCAACCCCCTCCGGCTCGTTACGCACCGCCGCCACAATCAGCTCTCCTTCCTCGTCTCCCCGCATGGTCACTCGACTTGACTGATCCGTGGACACCCTCCCAGGGGGGTCTCCCCATCCTCTGCGGTCGCGTCTTGCCGATACGATTACCCCGGTCCTGCCAGGGATTGAGATCGCCTCGTCTGTGCGAAACAGACCGACCTTGCTGTCTCTCACTGCTTGGACGCTTCCCAAGAAGGCTGTCTCGCTCCTCCCTTGTTTCGGCGGTTGCACCCGTCCAAGCTTCACCGGCTGTCCGTGTTTGGTGCGCAGTAACTCGCCGGCGCCGTCAACAATCAGACCGTGAGTGCGTATGAAGTCGTAGCCTACGATGACGTCATGAGGTATGCCATGGCAGATGTAGGCCCAGTGAAGCGCACTCACGTCTCCAATCTTCAGCTTTACTCGTGCAAGGTGACTGACAACGAGTTCGTGACCGGACGCTGATCGCAGTTTGGCATTAGACACCCTCCTGCTGCCAGACTCTTGCAGGGCGGTCCTCTTCACGAGGGTCACCGCCGCCCCCGTGTCTACCAGGGCTTCTCGTTTCACATCATCGACCTCCACGGTGCAGGTGCATGTCTCCCATTTCTGCGTAACCTCGCTTCCGGTTGGCCTCCCTACGCTGGACACAGTAAATTCGCTCCTTCTCTCTGCTGCTTCGCCCTCCCGCAACTCTCTCCTTCCTCGGGCATCCATATTGGCGTCGGCTCGCGTCGCCCCTACTGCGGCCGGCGC
Source organism: Lepas anatifera (assembly GCA_034440635.1). Lineage (NCBI taxonomy): Eukaryota > Metazoa > Arthropoda > Thecostraca > Lepadidae > Lepas > Lepas anatifera. The sequence goes on along the minus strand of JAOTON010002268.1, from coordinate 97,683 downwards.
CTCTCGTTTCCCGGCCTCGGGCGCTCTGGGCAGTCCACTATGAAGTGGCCGACGTTGTGACAGAAGAAGCAGGCGCCCCGGGCCCGATCGGAACGCGTAGTTTCATCCTAGTCTTGGCGATACGTATTCGCTCGCTCCGGCCGCGGGCCGTACTGCCGCGGCTGCGTGTAGTAGGGGCGCCACGAGTCCGATCGCATGTCCCCTTGGGTCCTCCATCTTCCTTCCTCTGGCCTCACGTCGCCGGGAAGAGGGATCGGCTCGCGATACCTGTTACTTTCATTGGGTGTTGGGTCCTTCTTAACTTGCCCATCCGCTTTCTTCTTTTCTTCTCGTTTTTTCTCTTCACGAAGCTCGAGAGCAGCCACCAGGCCCTCTATGAGGGAGACATTCGGGGCAGCGATTCCATAGTTGCTAATCGCTTCCCCTTCCCTACCGATTGCCTCCAGGGCCTCTTCTTCAGCGGCAGCCGATACGGCCTCGTCAAAGGTGGCGCACTTCGCTCTCCATACTGCTCGTCGTAGGCTGGGGCGGAGACCTCTGGTGAAGTTGGTCCTCCGTACCCAATCCAGCATAAACGGTGGATTCTCACCCCCATTACCTTCGAGCTGCATTGACCCTGAGGCTGAGGCCGCCTCTCGAGATACGGAAACGCTGGGGTTGTCGTCTTCCCCTCCATATCCCCCGCGCTCCCGATCCTGAGCCGTCATTGCAAGAAGAGACAGTCACCTGATGTCCTGTGCCCACTCCTGCACGCCCTTTCCTTCCTGAACACCAGTGTTTAAGAGGAACTGGAACCACTGTTCTTGGTTTTTGGTCTGGTAGCTTTCCCTTAAGGCTTTCTTCACTTACTTCCAGGTCTTCGCCCTGCCCTCTTGTTGGAGATGGTCTATCAATTCCGCCACTCCGCCCTTCAGACGAACCAACGCCACCTTCATCTTCGTCTCTTCGTTCCATTTCGCGAAATCCGACGTCCGCTCGAGCTCGCGTAGCCACTCTCCGAAATTTCCCGTGCCGTCGAACTCCTCGATCGAGTTGAATGCGGTTCTGTCCATCCTGGAATAAAAGACCCCGTCAGAGCCTTGACGCATATTTTGGGTTCGGCGGTTTGGGCGTTGTCTTGGCGTCCGCTGCACGCGACGAAACACGATCCCCCACGTTGGGCGCCAAGTGTGACGGGGGCGCTGGGGTCGCGGGGCTCGTCGCTCGGTGCGAGTCGGGCTGTGGCGTCGTCGCCGCCGATGTTGTTGTTGTGCGGTGCGGGCCGACCTCTCGGTGGTCCGCCGTGGCGGCTGCTCTTGGCCGTGACCCGCTCGCTCACGATGGTGGCGACGTCGCGCCCGCTCCCAGCATCACACTAAATTTTATTTGAGAGAGGTCGTGCTCGTTGCGTGCGCGGTCGGGTGGCGGGCCGAGTTGACGATGGGCAGTGGACAAAGTCGGCTAGCTTGGCCGAGTCCTCCAGACGGGCGAACCTGTGTCCCGACACTCCCACTCGACACCCTTGGGTTCCAGGAAGGGAATGCAGCTAGTGCCGAGCTTTGTAGCCCTCCCCGGTAGCAGGGGTCCCACCCGCCTGTCGCGATTTTGGGGGCCCGTTTAACCACCCGTACGCCAAGTATTACCCGCATAGAAGCGGCACCAAAACCGTCAATCCTCTCCCCGCCCCTTTAAGTGCCCGCTAACTCTTATTATTTCCCTCGGACCTATCATCACAAGTTACACCCCCCCTTTTAACCGATTCTTCCATAGCTACCTTAATTACTTGCCCTTTCGTACCCTCCTATCGCGGTTCTCTGAGCTGCACTGACTTCTCACCTCAAACATCGTCTATCTCGGTGGGCTATTTCCACGTACCAGGGGTCCAGTCTCTCTGGGAGCGGATTTGTTTTGCCTACGCCAGCACTTTTCAGCATCGTTAACCCCTAAACCAGTCCCCTACCTTAATACCCTCCTCCCCTTTTTTGTCACGTCATCCGTTCCGGCGTGTGTTCTCACTGTCAGATCCGGAACGAATGCCCTCAGTAAACATTCTCACCACCGGGGCCTTACACTAAGCATGCACTCATAATTCACCTTGACCTAGGGCCATTCTTTCTCGCGCCTCTCACTTGTTCTAAAAATTCTGAGTCCCTCCCCAATTTCATATCCCTCCCGGTGTTTCCGAGATCTGACGGCTAGAGCCCCGTCGGCCAACGCGAGCGGTATATAGAAGGTTACACTCCTCCTATCCGTGGTCGTGGTAGGGCCTTATTTATTCGTGAAAGGGCGTGCATAGAGGATGGCCGATTCGGCCCCACCTAAGCCCAATCAGCCAATTAGGCCGGGCTGCACATCCCCCCGACAGAAAGAAGTGGGCGAATTCACCTGGGGCTATGCTTACGCTTTGCTACCGTTTGCGGGCGCAACCGATGGAGGGGCGCGAGTGGTGGGATCCCCGGTCGGTCAGACCGGTACGACCCGCTACCTGCAGGCCGCTCTAAGGCACCAAACGTTCCTCGTTCTATGGCCTGTCACTCACCCACCGCCAGTTACTCACGCGCACCCACACCGGCGGCCGCAGCTCCCAGGGCTTGGCTAGAGCCCAACAGGAGGTAACTCGGCTCCGCCCTTCCCCGATGATCCAGTGCTTCTCCTTCCCGCCTCATTTTCTCCCTAAACAGAAACTTACTAAACGCTGGCTGCGTCAAATCCCGCCTGCACGGACCATGCTAGTGGATGCGTCGCTGAGCCGTAGCCCCTAGGGCTTGGAGGTCACGGACATGGGACCACCGGAATGACCGAGTTCCGGCTTTTAATTTTACTAGCCTCCGGGCGTTCACGCCATAGTCTACTCACAAACAACTTCCTAGCGTAGGGAGCCTCCCTAGGCTCGGTCCTCCCTCGGACCCTACCCGCCCACGAGTCCCACACTGACCGCCCGTCCCAAACGTCGGCTCCTCCATGGCCCAGCCAGAGCCATGAGTCGACGTCTGCCACGCCTTTTCCGGCTAGGCTATCCCAAAAATTGACAGCTTACCCCCCCGTCACGAAAAAACTTCCTCCGTTACGGCGGAGCCCGCCTGATCCTCTCATCTTCATCGTTTCGGCCTGGCAAGTGTGCAACAAAACGACTGCCAGCAATCTCCGACGTCCCACCTTCCCTTTTTTTGTGCGATCGGTGCTCCGTGGTTCGGACCAGAAGGTTTCGACAGCGGACAGCATAGCCAGAGGGAGCCCGTAGGCTCGAAGTCTAGAAGGATAGTACCGGGTTAGTAAGACGGGCAGGTGAAGTGATGTAGAGTGAAAGTCGGTTCAAGGGCAATCACAGTGCACGTTTCGGCGCCTCCGTGACCCCCAGGAAGAGGAGAGCCGCCATGACTCTCTTCCGGGAGCCAATGGGCCCGAAGGCTAGAAGGATAGTACCGGGTTACTAAGACGGGCGGGAGGAGTGATGTAGAGTGACGTTCGGTTCGAGGGAAATCACAGTGCACGTTTCGGCGCCTCTGTGACCCCCAGGAAGAGGAGAGCCGCCATGACTCTCTTTCGGGAGCCAATGGGCCCGAAGGCTAGAATGATAGTGCCGGATTACTGAGGCGGGCAGTTAAAGTGACGTAGAGTGAAGGTCGGTTCAAGGGCAATCACAGTGCACGTTTCGGCGCCTCCGTGACCCCCAGGAAGAGGAGAGCCGCCATGGCTCTCTTTCGGGAGCCAATGGGCCCGGAGGCTAGAATGATAGTGTCGGATTACTGGGGCAGGCGGTTAAAGTGATGTAGAGTGAAGGTCGGTTCAAGGGCAATCACAGTGCACGTTTCGGCGCCTCCGTGACCCCCAGGAAGAGGAGAGCCGCCATGACTCTCTTTCGGGAGCCAATGGGCCCGAAGGCTAGAATGACAGTGCCGGATTACTGAGGCGGACGATTAAAGTGACGTAGAGTGAAGGTCGGTTCAAGGGCAATCACAGTGCACGTTTCGGCGCCTCCGTGACCCCCAGGAAGAGGAGAGCCGCCATGACTCTCTTTCGGGAGCCAATGGGCCCGAAGGCTAGAAGGATAGTACCGGGTTACTAAGACGGGCGAGAGGAGTGATGTAAAGTGACGGTCGGTTCAAGGGCAATCACAGTGCACCTTTCGGCGCCTCCGTGACCCCCAGGAAGAGGAGAGCTGCCATGACTCTCTTTCGGGAGCCAATGGGCCCGAAGGCTAGAATGATAGAGCCGGATTACTGAGGCGGGCGGTTAAAGTGATGTAGAGTGAAGGTCGGTTCAAGGGCAATCACAGTGCACGTTTCGGCGCCTCCGTGACCCCCAGGAAGAGGAGAGCCGCCATGACTCTCTTTCGGGAGCCAATGGGCCCGAAGGCTAGAATGACAGTGCCGGATTACTGAGGCGGGCGGTTAAAGTGACGTAGAGTGAAGGTCGGTTCAAGGGCAATCACAGTGCACGTTTCGGCGCCTCCGTGACCCCCAGGAAGAGGAGAGCCGCCATGACTCTCCTTCGGGAGCCAATGGGCCCGAAGGCTAGAATGACAGTGCCGGATTACTGAGGCGGGCGGTTAAAGTGACGTAGAGTGAAGGTCGGTTCAAGGGCAATCACAGTGCACGTTTCGGCGCCTCCGTGACCCCCAGGAAGAGGAGAGCCGCCATGACTCTCTTTCGGGAGCCAATTGGCCCGAAGGCTAGAATGATAGTGCCGGATTACTGAGGCAGGCGGTTAAAGTGATGTAGAGTGAAGGTCGGTTCAAGGGCAATCACAGTGCACGTTTCGGCGCCTCCGTGACCCCCGGGAAGAGGAGAGCCGCCATGACTCTCTTTCGGCACGGCCATGGCACATAGGATAGCGTTTGAATAATTCTTACGTCTTTATTGTACTATGCCATGTGCGATTGAGAGGACGAAATGGTGTTGAAGGGAGCTTGGTCCGAACCACGTTGCACGACTGCGCTGCTTTGACAGCCCCTCTTCCCTTGCTTGGAACCTTTGGAGGCATATGGGCGTCTCCAAATGCTATTCGCGGTTTTGAGTGTGCTTCAGCCTATCTTGAGCGGCATGTTTGCGTGAGGTTGTAGGCTCATCCGCACCTACCCCAAAACTTTTTAAAACCGCACCGATGGGTTCTCTAATAATTATGGGCGCGCGCCCGGGCCCGCCAGTCACCCCCCTTCGTGCCCCCGAGAGAAATCCTAAATCCGTTGCTGCCACCCACCGAATCCCGTCGTAAGGATTTACTGCTGTCCTGGTTTCCCGACAGGCGCGCAAGCCCCTCCCTTCCTGCCTGTATGCGCCGATGGGGGGGGTCCGCCCGGCCCCCGGAGAGGCGGGACTTATCCCCCTGACATGGCGGCGCACGCACCCATTCAATCATTTCTTAACCACGGCACCGTGCACTTCGCAGACAAGGACCTCCTATATTTAGTTTACGGCTTGGATTGCCCAACCTAACTTATTTTGCCCTGCACATCCCACTTGCGACCGGGTTGAGGCAAATGGATAATTCAAGAACGCTCGGTCCCAACAGCCAGCATTCAACAAAAAAAAATCAGACAACCCAATGTTGCGTCTTTGTTTTGCATAAAAAGGGAAAACGCTCCAGAGCTCTTGAACTTAGCACCAGCGCCGAAGGTTGGTTTGTAAGCTTAACACGCGCATTGACGGGGGGCGGGTACCCGCCCCCCTCGGGTTTTTCGGAGATAGGAGAAAAACGGCGGCGCGTAGCGCCGCCGTACTTGGTATACCTTTTCCCTCATCATTTTTACAACTTCTGTGAAAATTTTAAGGTTAGGTCATCTCAGGTCAGGTCACCATTACAGGTCAAGTGACCCGACCTCAAAAAAAGTTTAAGATAGCATAAGTCGGAGCAGGGTGAACTTATCCGATTGAAACTCATATCACATAATGGCCCCACCGAGTTCTCTAAAATCTGTTCTGGTATTTTTGATATCGATGACCTAAGGTCAGGTACGAGGCATGAACTCTCCATTGGAAATACATGGGAAAAATGGTTTTTACGGAATAACTCAGTAACGGATGGTGATAGAGCATTTATTTTACCTGCATCAGATTCCATTTGTCTTTGCAGTTCTAATGATATGCATTTTATATAATTTGACCCTGACCTGACCTCAGGTCAGGTCAAATCCTTGATTTGACTTAGCAAGTTCAAATTATATATCATTCGATTCGGCTTGCTAAGAGGATTCATATAGTTCAAGTCGTTTTGCTCTATCTTTACTTGTTCAGATTTAATGGCCGAAAAACTGAATTTACATGTTATCCCTATGACGGGCATGTTTTGACCTCTCGTGACCTTAAATGTGACCTGACAAAAAAATGGTTCAAATGTTTTCGATGGAGAAGTGGATGGGCAGCCCAACGCCGTTTACCGTTTTTCGCTACCTACCGTGGTTCTCGAGATCTTAGGGGGGCGGGTACCCGCCCCCCCGTCAATGCGAAGGTGGCTCAGACCCCCGTCAATGCGCGTGTTAAGCCTTGGCTTCTACTATTTAAGATCATATTTACTTTGCTTTGCATCTATTTAGGAAGCTCCGAGCCTTCGGCCCTGACAAAATAGGTGCGATAAAAAAAACGAATCAAACAAAGAGGCAAGCCTGCTTGCTTACGACTGGGTCGGGAGAAAATCGGAACTTATAAAACACTTGATCCAAACAGCAGCATTCTGAAACCGGCTTTGAAAGCTTAAGCCCGCGCTCCGTCTATTAAGATAAGAATTACATTGCGTTGCGGCTATTTAGAAGGGTGCAAGCTTTCTTGCCTTCGACCGGGTCGGGACAAATCAAAACTTTTAGCACACCCGATCCAAACGGCAAGTATTCTAGAAAGGCATGCTAAAAATGTTCCATATTCGAGGGGGCCAATAGAAAAAAGCGATGTCCCGGAGCCTTTATACTCAGGACCAGCACTGAAGATTGGCCTTTGAAAGCTTATGCCCAAGCTTCCGCTAATTAAGGCAAATTTGTCTTCGCATGGCCGTTATTTAGAAAACTCCGATCCCCAGGCTTTGACTTATTAGGTGCCGTTATAAAATCCGTACGAGAAAAATGCTGCGTTTTGGATACTTAAACCCAAACCTCGACTTTTAAGACGAAAATGTATTTGCATTGGAACCGTGCACAAAGCTTCGAGCTCCAGACCCTGACATAATAGGTGCTATTAAAAAAACCGAAACCAAAATAAGTGAGCAATCCTTTTTGCTTTCACCCGGGTCGAGACAAAATCGGAACTTATAAGACAGTCGATCCAATCCCAAGCATTCTGAAATTGGTTTTTGGAAAGCCTAAGCCCGAGCTTCGTCTATTAAGATGAGAATTGCATTGCGTTGCAACCCTTGAGGGGCGCTCCGAGCCCCAAGCATCGACATAATAGATGCGAGTATAAAATCAGAACGACAAAAGATCGGTTTTGAATGCTTAAATCCCAATTTCGGCTATTAACCCTGCCCCGGTGGCGGGTACGAGCCACCTTCGCCCTGGTAGGGGGGCTAAAAAAAGACTCCCCCCGATCTCAAAAACTACGAGAGCTAGGAAAAAGCGCAAAACGGCAATCGAAAGCTCTTCAAAAATGATATCGAAAATACTTCCGTCATTTCCTTTTTCAGGTCAATATTAAGGTCACCAGAGGTCAGAATAGGTCAAAATCGCTAATATGAGGTGTACTAAGAAAACGTCATATATCTCAGAAACTATGATAGCTAGAAACATTTTTCTAGCACCATTCGAAAGCTCTTGAGTTGCTCTTCCACTGCAGTGCTATTCGTTTTCGTGTCAGGTCAAAGCCTAGGGAGCTACAGGTCACTGAATATTGGGCATATTCTTGGGAATGTCCATAGCCTCCCATGCATAAGGGTGTTTCCTTTTTTCGCTAATAACTTCCAAACCAAACAAGATACAGCCATAGTTGCAATCCTCGCAATCCTTGCAATCCTTGCAAGGATTGCAAGGATACTCTACAGCCAATCCTTGCAAAACAAGATGCACCATTGCAATCCTCTTGTCAATACGAATCGAATGATATATAATATTGCTATGCCAGGTCAAATTTAAGAATTTGACCTGACCCAGGACAACGGTCTGACCCAACTTGACCTGGTATAGTCATGATGTATATCATTTGACTTACAGTGACTATACAAACACTTTGGTGACAAAATAAAAGTTCTATCTTAGTTTATTTTAAATTTATAGAGTAAAACACCCAAAAAAACTTATTTGACCTAAAGTGACCTTTTAAAGGTCCCAACTCAACATTTTGGCATGAACTTCAGAAATGGGCTAAGATCAAATCGTAACCGATGTTTGAAGATGATTCCATTCATACTTACTGAGAAAAGCTCGTTTCGTGATTTTCCCCATGTATTTACAATGGGGAGGTCATGCTCTGCACATGACCTTAGGTCACCAATATCAAAAATCCCGGAACAAATGTTGTAGCTCCTGGTGGGCCCAATATGTGGTATAAGCTTGAACTTGATCGATTAACCCTTCTTTTAGTTATGCGGTCCTAAGCATTTTTTGAGGTGAGGTCACTTCACCTGGCCTGGTGACCTGACCTGACATGACCTTGGGATAAAATTTTCAGGAAAGATGTAAAAATGATGAAGGAACAGCTAGACCAAGTTTGGCGGCGCTGCGCGCCGCTGTTTTTTTATCACTTCGGAAAAACCCGAGGGGGGTCTAAAAGACCCCCCACCCGGGCGAAGGTAAAGATGAGACTTTGCTTTGTGTTACAGCTATTTAGAGAGCTCCAGGCCCCAGGCCCTTACAAAATAGATGCAAAGATAAAAAGAAGAGCAAACGCAAAAAAACATGACGCTGCTTATCATACTGGCTTTAAAACGAATTAAAATTATGAAGCGGCGAGAATTCGCCCCTCTGTTAGCGATTCTATTGTTTATACACAAGTACTACTTGGCGACAGAATTTGGCCAAACTTTGATGCGTGGTTATTACAGCCCGATTCGGTGTGGCGGCGCGGGAGAGTATCGGCCGGCTAGAGGACAATTTTTACTTACAGCTCGTGGAAATTTCTCGTCGTGCGGTTATGTCAGCATCGTAATGGTCGTGATGGGTCCCGCCCATTGCTGATCATGAGTTTCAACCGAATTTACGATCGAAAAAAGGGGTGTGAACCAGTTTGCTAACTCACAGTATTTTTCCTGTATTTTTTTGTTTCCTAAACGGCGAAGAATGAGGGTGTTTATTTAGGGAACGGCAAAAGGAGAGCCATGATAACAAATGAATACTCGTCGTAATTACGGCACTGAGCTGCCCACTCCATTGCTCGACTATGCTATCGATTCCAGTGAGGCCCTCTGCAAGAAAAAGCAATCTATTTCCCCCTTTCATCCTTTTATTAAATTGACATTTCGCGCACCAAAAGCGAACGTTACAGTGGAAAAAAACACCCTAACGTGGTCGAACTGGGTTCAAATGCACATTTCATTGTCTCCAAATTCCATATTTATGCCGGTGCATAACTGCCCGCTGACGCCCAAGTCCACATACACAAACACATTACCCCGTCCCCCGTGCCTTCCAAGATTTCATCCACCCCCCTGCCGGGTAGGCGCTCCAAAGCTCGGCTCATTTTTTCACAAAATGTAAAAATTTTGAGGGTGGGGGAGGGGAGGTGGGTCAGACCGTTCCGCATAGCGGACTCACTTGTTCGTTGGTGTCGCTCGCTCCCGGAGTGCCGATCTGTCTCACACGACGGCCCCCGGCTGAATGCCACTCCCTTCTCTCCTCCTCTCCTCCTTTCCTCGGAGCTTTCACTCTGCTTTTCACGCCCGTTCCGTGGGGCCGTCCCATTGGCTGACTCGCTTCCTGGGCACACCTCTCCCGCTTTCTGCTAGCTTCTCCTCTGTTTCTGCTCATGCCATCCGTCCGGGGGTCGTGGGAGGTCACTCGCCTTTGCCGTACTGCACTCCCTTCGCTGGTCTGACTTTACAGCTGGCTCCGTGCGGACTCTCCTTTTCACGCTGCACCGCAGGAGGGGCTCATGCGCGGTCGTTTTGAAGAGGGGGGAGGGAGAAAATAGTGCCAAAAAAATAATGAAAAGACAACAGCTAGGAGAGCCTTCTCGGCAGAGGTTTATAACGCACATCTATAATTACACTTAACTTCCCCTGGGCTCCGCCGGTATATTACCGTCTGTGCCGCTTTCGTGGCGGCATATGCCCGTTTTCACACAAAAAAACACTCATTCACTAACACGCTGACACTTCAGGAAATTGGTTCCAGAACAATGAGAACAGTCAGCCCGCCCCCCTGTGTGCGCCGTACATAGTGTGCGATAGGCTTTCTAACACTCAGCTTAAGAGTGATAAAAATACAGACTATCCAAGGCTGTGGGTAAATTACTGAGAGAGGTCAATGACACTCTTTGTTTTCGTGGTACAGTTTTTCTTTAAGTTAACAGCCAATTTTTTTTCTGGGCATTATGTTGGCCTCACAACCATAGCATGGTACCAAAGGGAAGAGCCATATAGAGACACGACGAAATAAAGTAAGCACAAAAAAAACCAGTGGCCAAAAGCCCGGCACATAGCATGATAGAAGTAAAAGAAAACGCTTGCCGGCGCCCCGGCCGGTCACGAAATTTTGGCACAGCTCGGTGACCTGAGGTGAACTCGCGGGTTCGACAGCCGTTGCTATGGTAACGTCAGTCAACCCGGGCCGCTATACAAACCCGGCAGTGGTTTCCGGCCCATATACCGGGACTGCGTCACTAGCGTCCGAGATTACCGTGAGGGTGAGGGGAGAAAGCCGCTGGCTGGGCCTATTTGTTCCTGTGGAACAGCGCTGGCCCGCGCCGACGTCCCTGAGGCGCAGGTGGCCTCGCTTCCGGGTGCTGGGTGGAGGTTCAACGTGGCTATGAATTGGCACCATGTGACGGGTGCCGTCACACTAAATTGGTCACTCTCAAACTAAGCCTACTAAACGATTTACGTGGAGGTACCTTCACTTATAAAGCAGTCGCATAAACGGCAAATAGGGAGGACCGTCACTTAGAAATAGAGCCCCTTTATGACCTTCCACATGGAGGCCCCCGCAGGCCAAGCGATAGGAAGCCTCCTTCGATCCTGACCCTCATTGACAGAAAACCCGTGACGAACGCCGCTGGAAGAAAGCACCGGGCTCGTCCGGGATTTGAACCCGGGACCTCGCGCACCCAAAGCGCGAATCATACCCCTAGACCAACGAGCCATGAATAAGCATTTCTAGACCGGGTTGGGCGAAATGTTTCTGGAGTGAAACTGACACTCAGCGAGTGAAGACTTAAAGCTAATATTTGTCACAACTGTAATCGTTGAGCAAGCCCTACCTCTTCTAGCGCAGCTTATTGTTATAGGGGTGTGATTCTCAATTTGAGTGCCAGAAGTCCCGGGTTCGAATTCCAAACGAGCCCATGTGATTTTCATAACTTTAGCACGTTTTTGTTCCACACCAAAGTTGTCTGCACTTTTCAACCGATAAGGCATCCAAGGAAACTACCTGACGATTGGTGAGACTTTTTGAGTGTGCAAAACCAGGCTGCTACAGAACCCATACTCGCTTAATTAGCAATGCCTCATTGAGACGGATACGCTCTCAATGAAGAAAAATAGTATTCCAGCTACTTTTGCTAATAAGAAAGGGCAGTCCTCAACGATAGACCAGCTGCTAATGCCACCTGGATACGCCCATGTGTACCCCTGTGGTTTTTCTCAATTTGCAAGTCGAAACGTGTTTCATGATATCAACGGAAATATCTTAAGAAAGCAATGAAAAATGGAGAAAAATAAGGTCAAAGGTAATCTGAAAAGAAATGTTGTATCCTAAGAAATATCCTAAGACGTCAATAGAAATATCCTAGTAATCCCTGGAGCACTCGGATCAGGAATGGTAACGATTCCAACATGCTCATGAGCGTGAAGCATTCTTGCATTGCTCCATTTCATTGGTCTGCCTGAAGATCGCCTTTGTTTTATTTGGGGCTTAAAACATACTTGTTGTTCTCCTGAGCCTTTATTTGTAATCAGATTTGGTAGTGAACTGCAGCATATTGCCACCATTCTTTGATGCAAGACTGCTTTGCTGCGAGAAACAAATATTACAGGCTCAGAGAATCGGCCCAACAGGGGTAGATTTTGCACCCGCTCCGCTACACATCCAATACATTATTTCGTGAATTTGATTGGCCAGGCGCTTGAACTCGAAGCCAGAAACGGTTTCAAGTTCCGATGGGTGTTCTGATTAAATAGTGCTTACCCGTTTCAAAGGCCCAGAAAGAAGATCTTTTGGAGAGCTGAAATCTATACATTATCCTTTTGTCCAATGTAAATTCCAAGGAACAAAAGCTAGACTTGACATCATCGAAACTAGTTTTCGTAGTCTGTTAAATCATAAGCTTAACAAAGACCCACTTTGAGCTGAAGCAAATTGCAGTACACCACATATTCTATGTTCATTGTTAATGCTGGTTGGGAATTTAAACCCAGGAGCAATGATGGCAAAACAATTCATTTCGGTAATTTTTAAGCATAAAGATCTCTACCGTCTGTTTGGAGTTTACTGAAAATTAAACTCATAGATTCCGAAGTGCTAGGCCAAGGAGGGTGATTATAGGTTGATAAGATGTTAAATATGGGCGGAGGAGAGGGGTTTCTCCTTCACACCTAGTGGTAGGGGGAGGCGTACGATGTTCCCCTGAGATATAAAAAACCACGACGGTTGAACGTTTTACGAAGTGGTGAGGAAGCTTGCAGTTTTTGTTTTGTTGGCAGGGAATTTGTGGTTTGGAACTGCTGCAAGGAAGCATAAGAAGGTGTCTGGATTTCTATCTGTTTGGAAGTACCTTGGCACTTCCAATGAAACGTTCAGCATGTGTAAACAATCCTCTGGATATAAGTGCTTAAAGAATTAAAGACTATATCGGTTTATTCGCTTCAACAAGCCTGTGTGAAAGCCAAAATATCATCCGGTTATAAAATATGTCATAGGTTGACGCAGTCTTTCTATCACTAAACGACAATATGGTATTCTCCAATTTAAGAAGCTAACTCAATCATTCAGCATTTTCAGCATACATAATGAAAAAGTTACGCTGTTGGGTCCACTCAGCTCCGTCTGATCACTTGGAGAATGACTCCGGTTCTGACTCAACTAATCTGGCCGAGCAATTGTGTCGACTCTGGCTCAACCCAGATTCCAAAGTGAATGGATTCAGCTCTGATTCAAGCAAAAATTGACCCATTTCAGAATTGACTCTGATTCCGAACCACAGCTCAGCAAGTTTGACCCTGATCGGAAGCTTGAGTCCCGAAGGCTACGCGGTTGGATCCCCCAACAGCAATGACCCTGATCTTAACGATACAATTTTAAGCTGGTTAACGTTACGTTCTACGGAGGTACTTCGCAAAGCTGATGCTGATGGGTGGTTAAAAATATCCATTCTGCGATGGCCGGGAATCGAACCCGGATCAACTGCTTGGAAGGCAGCTATGCTGACCATTATACCACCATCGCTGAACAAATATGGCAGCGCCGTGACCTTTTGTTGCTGCGTGTCACGACTTCTTTCCAGGCGCTCCATACTTTGGCGTAGTAATGGGGTTTGAGCCAGGACCCCTTCAGTCGGATCAACAACTAGATGGACTGTCGGCGCTCGCATCCACGAATATATGACCGGTTACTCTCCAGCTGACCTGCTCGCCATGCTTTGGCCCTTATTGATGAAACTCTCGGCACACGTGCGCCGGTTAGGTGTGATGGTAAAAAGTTGTATCAATTTGCACGGCCAAAGCTCTTTTTCACTGGGGGCAACGGCAGTTACAAGGGAAAGGCTAATGGGTTAACCTTCGCCGAGGTGGGGGTCTTTTAAACCCCCCTGGGGTTTTTCCGAAGTAACCTAAACACAGGGCCCCCAGCGCCGCCAAACGTAGTCTAGCTGTTCCATCGCCATTTTTACGTCTTTCCTGAGAACAGTAGCTCAAGGTCATGTCAGGTCACCAGGCCAGGTGAGTGAGCATCACCTGAAAAAATGCTTACAGCTTCATAACTAAAAGGAGGGTTAATCGATCAAGGTGAAACTCATACCACATATTGGACCTACCAGGAGCCACGACATGTGTTCCGGGATTTTTTATATTGATGACCTAAGGTCATGCACAGAGCAGCTATTGCAAATACATGGGTAAAACCACGAAAAGCACTTTTCTCAGGAGGTATCGATGGAATCAACTTCTGACATCGGTTACGACTTTTTATTAAACCATTTTTGAACTTAATACCACAAATTTGTACTTGTGACGTTTGAATGGTCACCTTAGGTCAATTAAACATTTTAGGTGTTTTATTTTATAAATTTGGAATCAACATAGATATAACTTTAATTTGTTAGCAAAATAGTTGAATGGTCACTGCAAGGTCAATTAAATGCATCATGACTATACTAGGTCAGATACAACAATCTGCTGTACCCACTGTCACGTCCCTATCATAGGTAAGATGGTGCTGCAAAGTGTCAACAGGTCGATCATTTTTCAGAGGCTGGCTCATCAGTCATTGGTTTGTCCTGCATCCGCTTGCACCTCATGGGCGAATCCAGGGAAGGCAAGAGAGGGCACTGGTTTCTTTCTTAATATCGAGCCTCAACGCCCCTGAAATGGTTACGGCTTCCGCTTAAAATTTCGATGGCGCCATCCTAGACTTTCGTTTGCCACCCGCTTACTCTTCCTTTTAGGATGAAAATGAGCACCCCCACGATAGGTTTCGATGCCCCCATCCCTTCTGGCTCGGATGTCGACCCGATTTCGGTTACGTGCTCCCCCCATAAGAAATCCTGGAATTGCCTAAGCGGCACCCTCGAAAACTATGTTATCCCCCTTCGGCCAACTTTCTGGCAATGATTTGACCCCCTGTCTACCTCCTGGCAGTTATGCCACGCTTATGCACACGGTTCTGCGTCCAATCGCATTAGGCGTTCAGCTCTCAATAGGGGGAGGAATACTTGCTGGCCCACTGCAGTGGAACCGAGTAATTATCATTACGGTGCTTCGCCTTTCTGTCGGGGAGGCTCAAAGACAGGAGCTTCCACTGCTGAAAGTGAAGGCACTGGGTCGCCCCACCCTCCCCAGCTGATCCCAGCCTCATCGGCCAGACCCGCTAACCGCTGGGGAGGTTGACCAGCCGAACAGGCCACGCCCTCAGATATGTGGTTCCCAAACTTCCTATTCCCGCCTGGTCGGATACCCCTGGAACGGAACGATACTTTCGAACCATTTTTGAAGTTAATACCACAAATTTGTACTTGTGACGTTTGAATGGTCACCTTAGGTCAATTAAACATTTTAGGTGTCTTATTTTATAAATTTGGAATCAACATAGATAGAACTTTAATTTGTTAGCAAAATGGTTGAATGGTCACTGCAAGGTCAATTAAATGCATCATGACTATACTAGGTCAAGTTGGGTCAACTGTTGACCTGCGTAAGGTCAAATTGTAGATTGAACCTGGCATAGCGATTTCATATGTCATTCGATTGGTATTGACGAGAGGTGGTGCATCAACTATGGCTGTATCTTGCTTGGTTTGGAAGTTATTAGCGAAAAAGTAAACGCCCTTATGCATTGGTGGCTATGGACATTCCCAAGAATATTCCCAATGTTCAGTGACCTGCAGCTCTCTAGGCTTTGACCTGACCCGGCAAGCATAGTCACTGTAATTAACGAGCAACTCAAGAGATTTCGAATGGTGTTCAAGAAATGTTTCTAGCTTTCATAGTGTCTGAAATACATGAGGTTTTCTTAGTACACCTCACATTAGCGATTTTGACCCATTTTAACCTCTGATGACGTTGATATTGACCTGACAAGAAAATTAACCAAAGTATTTTCGATAGCATATTTTAATAGCTTTTGATTGCCGTTTTGCGCTTTTTTCGAGCTTTCTTAGTTTTTGAGATCGTGGCGGGTGTTTTTAACCCCTCCCCCACGAGGGCGAAGGTGGCTCGTACCCTCTACCGGGGCAAAGGATTAATGCATAGCCAAAGACTCTTGTCAACCAATGGCGTGGGAAGCTCGAGCCTCGAAGCCCTCCTCCTCGGAAGTTTTCTGTGCATGAGGTGTGTATAAAAAGGAAATGTCCCACTCAAAACTCCCATATTTTTTGGAAAAGGCATTGTTTTTTCACTATGGCTTCCCTGTTCCCTCAATGACTCATCTAGATCCGGCTCTGCCGTCATATCATTTTTACATCAGTCACTTTTGTAAATATTACAACAACCTGTCAATTTCTTCACAGCCTTCACTAGCCTTTAACCACGAATCCGGATATGCCTTTATTGTGACGCCCCTCTCGCAATTGAATTTTTATTTCCCCTAATTATGACGGTGCCAAATTGGGATTCCGGACGTAATTCAATTTTTATGCTTATCTGACAATCGATTTGTTTCCAGAATCGATCATCGTAAGAGGACATTGTACTAAATAATTGAAATGATTGCATCTCAAGTTAGCTTGTCGACATTTGATGAAATATATACCTTTTCTGTTGCAGACATGTCGCTGCCAGTTTGTGCAACGTTATGCTCACGAATATGGTGGGTGGAGGCGGGAAACGCAACCCTTCAGCTTCTGAACCAGAGTCCCTCCTCTCCCCACAAAAAGGAATCGGCGTAGTGTTTTCTCAGGTCTCCCCCGTCCGCTTACGCTGAACCCTCGTAAACGGCTCCATGTTTAGTGTTAGCGAACTTCCTCGGTAGTGCTCCCAAGAATAGCTAGAGGGACTGTGCTTTGCCTTCCATGCCTGGGCATCATCCAGTCGGAGTTTTCTCGGTTCCAACAAGAGAAGCTTTTGTCACAGCCTCCCTGTGTAGTGACCTCTGCAGCTCATCTTTCATCAGGTGAAAAGGTCAGTGGCCAGTATGGGGGTCGAACCCACGACATTCGCGTTATTAGCACGACGCTCTAACCAACTGAGCTAACCGGCCCGCCATTGCCATCGGAAACAGTGGGTGAGAAAACAAAAGGTCAGTGGCCAGTATGGGGGTCGAACCCACGACATTCGCGTTATTAGCACGACGCTCTAACCAACTGAGCTAACCGGCCCGCCATTGCCATCGGAAACAGTGGGTGAGAAAACAAGTCACTAATTGAATAACGACGGAACAACTGCTAAGAGTATATGGCGACACCAACTGCATGTGGTTGCGAGGGATTTTAAGAACCGTGTGATACTTACTCCGATTCCCCCGCCGGAACGTGAACCCGGGATCTTTAGCTTTGGTGCCATAGGCTGCTTTAAGTCATGTATACCCTGGAAATCGCAATATTTTAAGTAGCTCGTCATTAAAAATCAGTTGACACCAACACCAACACATGAAATGAAATATCCAATAAATTGACATAGAGCAGTGATTGCCAATTCTCCCAATATCCCTTTGAGAGGATTTTACTACCCCACGGAAATCACTGGAAATATCAGCGCTAAAATATTCAGACCAAGCAAATGTTAGGCCCACCCGGAATTTGAACCCGGGACCTCGCACCCAAATGGTGCATCATCCCTTAGCCCATAGAGCCATGGGAATATATATCTGGGTGGGGTAGGCGAAATGGTTCTGAAGTATGACTTGGATTTGTAGTGGACTTTAATGAAGAGACTGAGCCACAACTGAAGTCGGTTAGCAAGCCCTTTTACTTACATCACGGCTCGTTGGTCTAGGGGTATGATTCTCGCTTAGGGTGCGAGAGGTCCCGGGTTCAAATCCCGGACGAGCCCGAATTATGCTTATAACTCCTGTACACTTTCGTCGTACTCCCATGTTGCCAGCTCATTAGAATCGATGCAACATCCGGAGGAAAAACTCCTGACAGTTGGCGAGGTTTTGTACTGATTTGTACTAAGCTAAATTGGTCACTCTCAAACTAAACCTACTAAACAATTTACGTGGAGGTACCATGGAATACAGATACCTGGAACGGAAGGCTCGTTGATTTCTGGGATGTTTTTGTGGGGCTCATTAAAAAGAATTGGGTAAATAGCCAAGAACATTAAAATATAGACGGCAGTAAAATATTCAACAAAAAACAAGCCTTTGCGCGTGCCTTACTTCAACACAGAGGAAACAGCTACTACTGAGGTGTTATTTATCCAATATAAACCTAAATAATTGCATAATAACCATAAAATATGATTGCAAAATCAGCGTGAGCCCGGATTCGAACCCGGAACACAACGATTGCTAGACAAGCATGCTGCCAACTGCGCTATTGAGCGACGAAATTACCATTATGAAGATGAAAATTTCCACGCGTGGGATTCGAACCCGGGATCTTTCGCTTACTAGACGAGGCTTAACACACTGCACTATTACGGCGCTGGGCCGCGCGCGCTAAGACATGTTATAATACAAGTTGAGCTGCAGTATCAGATTCTGATTTCTCCTGCGCTTTGCTCTAAGATTTTAGGTATTTCATGCTTAAAATGTATTTTTAGCGGACGCACCACAGATTGGGCTCTCCGAAATGCATAGTGGTTTTCCTGTGCAAGCCACGGTTTATAAGTTATGACGCATCAAAGTCATCGGCCACCACATCTCCCATAGACTTTACATTGGTCCTTACCGAGCTTTACTTACCGAAGGATTTTTTCATGTCCTAGATTGGCACCCAAAAGCGGGGTGGGTTTGCATTGAGGTCTCCATTCCAGGTATCTCTATTCCATGGAGGTACCTTCACTTATAAAGCAGTGGCATAAACGGCAACTAGGGAGGACCGTCACTTAGAAATAGAGCCTCTTTATGACCTTCCACATAGAGGCCCCCGCAGGCCAAGTGATAGGAAGCCTCCTTCGATCCTGACCCTCATTGACAGAAAACCCGTGACGAACGCCGCTGGAAGAAAGCGCCGGGCTCGTCCGGGATTTGAACCCGGGACCTCGCGCACCCAAAGCGCGAATCATACCCCTAGACCAACGAGCCACGAATAAGCATTTCTGGACCGGGTTGGGCGAAATGTTTCTGGAGTGAAACTGACACTCAGCGAGTGAAGACTTAAAGCTAATATTTGTCACAACTGTAATCGTTGAGCAAGCCCTACCTCTTCTAGCGCAGCTTATTGTTATAGGGGTGTGATTCTCAATTTGAGTGCCAGAAGTCCCGGGTTCGAATTCCAAACGAGCCCATGTGATTTTCATAACTTTAGCACGTTTTTGTTCCACACCAAAGTTGTCTGCACTTTTCAACCGATAAGGCATCCAAGGGAAACTACCTGACGATTGGTGAGACTTTTTGAGTGTGCAAAACCAGGCTTCTACAGAACCCATACTCGCTTAATTAGCAATGCCTCATTGAGACGGATACGCTCTCAATGAAGAAAAATAGTATTCCAGCTACTTTTGCTAATAAGAAAGGGCAGTCCTCAACGATAGACCAGCTGCTAATGCCACCTGGATACGCCCATGTGTACCCCTGTGGTTTTTCTCAATTTGCAAGTCGAAACGTGTTTCATGATATCAACGGAAATATCTTAAGAAAGCAATGAAAAATGGAGAAAAATAAGGTCAAAGGTAATCTGAAAAGAAATGTTGTATCCTAAGAAATATCCTAAGACGTCAAAAGAAATATCCTAGTAATCCCTGGAGCACTTGGATCAGGAATGGTAACGATTCCAACATACTCATGAGCGTGAAGCATTCTTGCATTGCTCCATTTCATTGGTCTGCCTGAAGATCGCCTTTGTTTTATTTGGGGCTTAAAACATACTTGTTGTTCTCCTGAGCCTTTATTTGTAATCAGATTTGGTAGTGAACTGCAGCATATTGCCACCATTCTTTGATGCAAGACTGCTTTGCTGCGAGAAACAAATATTACAGGCTCGGAGAATCGGCCCAACAGGGGTAGATTTTGCACCCGCTCCGCTACACATCTAATACATTATTTCGTGAATTTGATTGGCCAGGCGCTTGAACTCGAAACCAGAAACGGTTTCAAGTCCCGATGGGTGTTCTGATTAAATAGAGTGCTTACCCGTTTCAAAGGTCCAGAAAGAAGATCTTTTGGAGAGCTGAAATCTATACATTATCCTTTTGTCCAATGTAAATTCCAAGGAACAAAAGCTAGACTTGATATCATCGAAACTAGTTTTCGTAGTCTGTTAAATCATAAGCTTAACCACAACAAAGACCCACTTTGAGCTGAAGCAAATTGCAGCACACCACATATTCCATGTTCATTGTTAATGCTGGGTGCAAATTTAAACCCAAGAGCAATGATGGCAAAAGAATTCATTTCGGTAATTTTTAAGCATAAACATCTCTACCGTCTGTTTGGAGTTTACTGAAAATTAAACTCATAGATTCCGAAGTGCTAGGCCAAGGAGGGTGATTATAGGTTGATAAGATGTTAAATATGGGCGGAGGAGAGGGTTTCTCCTTCACACCTAGTGGTAGGGCGAGGCGTACGATGTTACCCTGAGATATAAAAAACCACGACGGTTGAACGTTTTACGAAGTGGTGAGGAAGCTTGCAGTTTTTGTTTTGTTGGCAGGGAATTTGTGGTTTGGAACTGCTGCAAGGGAGAATACGAAGGTGTCTGGATTTCTATCTGTTTGGAAGTACCTTGGCACCTCCAATGAAACGTTCAGTATGTGTAAACAATCCTCTGGATATAAGTGCTTAAAAAATTAAGGACTATATCGGTTTATTCGCTTCAACAAGCCTGTGTGAAAGCCAAAATATCATTGGGTTATAAAACATGGCATAGGTTGACGCAGTCTTTCTATCACTAAACGACAATATGGTATTCTCCAATTTAAGAAGCTAACTCAATCATTCAGCATTTTCAGCATACATAATGAAAAAGTTACGCTGTTGGGTCCACTCAGCTCCGTCTGATCACTTGGAGAATGACTCCGGTTCTGACTCAACTAATCTGGCCGAGCAATTGAGTCGACTCTGGCTCAACCCAGATTCCAAAGTGAATGGATTCAGCTTTGATTCAAGCAAAAATTGACCCATTTCAGAATTAACTCTGATTCCGAACCACAGCTCAGCAAGTTTGACCCTGATTGGAAGCTTGAGTCCCGAAGACTACGCGGTTGGATCCCCCAACAGCAATGACCCTGATCTTAACGATACAATTTTTAAGCTGGTTAACGTTACGTTCTACGGAGGGACTTCGCAAAGCTGATGCTGATGGGTGGTTAAAAATATACGTTCTGCGATGGCCGGGAATCGAACCCGGATCAACTGCTTGGAAGGCAGCTATGCCGACCATTATACCACCATCGCTGAACAAATATGGCAGCGCCGTGACCTTTTGTTGCTGCGTGTCACGACTTCTTTCCAGGCGCTCCATACTTTGGCGTAGTAATGGGGTTTGAGCCAGGACCCCTTCAGTCGGATCAACAACTCGATGGACTGTCGGCGCTCGCATCCATGAATATATGACCGGTTACTCTCAGCTGACCTGCTCGCCATGCTTTGGCCCTTATTGATGAAACTCTCGGCACACATGCGCCGGTAAGGTGTGATGGTAAAAAGTTGTATCAATTTGCACGGCCAAAGCTCTTTTTCACTGGGGGCAACGGCAGTTACAAGGGAAAGGCTAATGGGTTAACCTTCGCCGAGGTGGGGGTCTTTTAAACCCCCCCTCGGGTTTTTCCGAAGTGACCTAAACACAGGGCCCCCAGCGCCGCCAAACGTAGTCTAGCTGTTCCATCGCCATTTTTACATCTTTCCTGAGAACAGTAGCTCAAGGTCATGTCAGGTCACCAGGCCAGGTGAGTGAGCATCACCTGAAAAAATGCTTACAGCTTCATAACTAAAAGGAGGGTTAATCGATCAAGGTGAAACTCATACCACATATTGGACCTACCAGGAGCCACGACATATGTTCCGGGATTTTTTATATTAATGACCTAAGGTCATGCGCAGAGCAGCTATTGCAAATACATGGGTAAAACCACGAAAAGCACTTTTCTCAGGAGGTATCGATGGAATCAACTTCTGACATAGGTTACGACTTTTTATTAAACCATTTTTGAAGTTAATACCACAAATTTGTACTTGTGACCTTTGAAAGGTCACCTTAGGTCAAATAAGCATTTTCGGTGTTTTGTTTTATAAATTTGGAATCAACATAGATAGAAATTTAATTTGTCAGCAAACTGGTTGAATGATCACTGCAAGTTCAATGAAATGCATCGTGACTATACTACGTCAAGTTGGATCAACTGTTGACCTGGGTAAGGTCAAATTGTAGATTGAACCTGGCATAGCGATTTCATATGTCATTCGGTTGGTATTGACGAGAGGTGGTGCATCAACTATGGCTGTATCTTGCTTGGTTTGGAAGTTATTAGCGAAAAAGTAAACGCCCTTATGCATTGGTGGCTATGGACATTCCCAAGAATATTCCCAATGTTCAGTGACCTGCAGCTCTCTATGCTTTGACCTGACCCGGCAAGCATAGTCACTGTAATTAACGAGCAACTCAAGAGATTTCGAATGGTGTTCAAGAAATGTTTCTAGCTTTCATAGTCTCTGAAATACATGAGGTTTTCTTAGTACACCTCACATTAGCGATTTTGACCCATTTTAACCTCTGATGACGTTGATATTGACCTGACAAGAAAATTAACCAAAGTATTTTCGATATCATATTTTAATAGCTTTCGATTGCAGTTTTGCGCTTTTTTTGAGCTTTCTTAGTTTTTGAGATCGTGGCGGGTGTTTTTAACCCCTCCCCACGAGGGCGAAGGTGGCTCGTATCCTCTACCGGGGCAAAGGATTAATGCATAGCCAAAGACTCTTGTCAACCAATGGCGTGGGAAGCTCGAGCCTCGAAGCCCTCCTCCTCGGAAGTTTTCTGTGCATGAGGTGTGTATAAAAAGGAAATGTCCCACTCAAAACTCCCATATTTTTTGGAAAAGGCATTGTTTTTTCACTATGGCTTCCCTGTTCCCTCAATGACTCATCTAGATCCGGCTCTGCCGTCATATCATTTTTACATCAGTCACTTTTGTAAATATTACAACAACCCGTCAATTTCTTCACAGCCTTCACTAGCCTTTAACCACGAATCCGGATATGCCTTTATTGTGACGCCCCTCTCGCAATTAAATTTTATTTCCCCTAATTATGACGGTGCCAAATTGGGATTCCGGACGTAATTCAATTTTTATGCTTATCCGACAATCGATTTGTTTCCAGAATCGATCATCGTAAGAGGACATTGTACTAAATAATTGAAATGATTGCATCTCAAGTTAGCTTGTCGAAATTTGATGAAATATATACCTTTTCTGTTGCAGACATGTCGCTGCCAGTTTGTGCAACGTTATGCTCACGAATATGTTGGGTGGAGGCGGGAAACGCAACCCTTCAGCTTCTGAACCAGAGTCCCTCCTCTCGCCACAAAAAAGGAATCGGCGTAGTTTTTTTCAGGTCTCCCCGTCCGCTTACGCTGAACCCTCGTAAACGGCTCCATGTTTAGTGTTAGCGAACTTCCTCGGTAGTGCTCCCAAGAATAGCTAGAGGGACTGTGCTTTGCCTTCCATGCCTGGGCATCATCCAGTCGGAGTTTTCACGGTTCCAACAAGAGAAGCTTTTGTCACAGCCTCCCTGTGTAGTGACCTCTGCAGCTCATCTTTCATCAGGTGAAAAGGTCAGTGGCCAGTATGGGGGTCAAACCCACGACATTCGCGTTATTAGCACGACGCTCTAACCAACTGAGCTAACCGGCCCGCCGTTGCTAGCGGAAACAGTGGGTGAGAAAACAAGTCACTAATTGAATAACGACGGAACAACTGCTAAGAGTATATGGCGACACCAACTGCATGTGGTTGCGAGGGATTTTAAGAACCATGTGATACTTACTCCGATTCCCCCGCCGGAACGTGAACCCGGGATCTTTAGCTTTGGTGCCATAGGCTGCTTTAACAAGCGCATACGGGGTCGAGCCACCTTCCATACGGGGCGGGTACCCGCCCCAAGATCCGAGAACCACGGTAGGTGCAAAACGGTAAACGGCGTTGGGCTGCCCACCACTTCTCCATCGAAAACATTTGAACCATTTTTGTCAGGTCACATTTAAGGTCACGAGAGGTCAAAACAGCCCGTCATAGGGATAACATGTAAAATTCAGTTTTTCGAGCATTACATCTGAACAAGTAAAGATAGAGCAAAACGACTTAAACTATATGAATCCTCTTAGCAAGCCGAATCGAATGATATGTAATTTGACCTTGCTAGGTCAAATCAAGGATTTGACCTGACCTGAGGTCAGGTCAGGGTCAAATTATATAAAATGCATATCATTAGAACTGCAAAGCCCAGGCGAGTCTAATGCAGCTAAAATAAATGCTCTATCACTATCCGTTACTGAGTTATTCCGTAAAAAACATTTTCCCATGTATTTCAATGGAGAGGTCATGCGTCGTACCTGACCTTAGGTCATCGATATCAAAAATACCGGAACATATTTTAGAGAACTCGGTGGGCCATTATGTATATGAGTTTCAATCGGATGAGTTCACCCTGCTCCGACTTCTGCTATCTTAAACTTTTTTTGAGGTCGGGTTACTTGACCTGTACTGGTGACCTGACCTGAGATGACCTAACCTTAAAATTTTTACAGAAGTTGTAAAAATGATGAGGAAAAGGTATACCAAGTACGGCGGCGCTACGCGCCGCCGTTTCTGCTATCTCCGAAAAACCCGAGGGGGCGGGTACCCCCCGTCAATGCGCGTGTTAAGTCATGTATACCCTGAAATCGCAATATTTTAAGTAACTCGTCATTAAAAATCAGTTGACACCAACACCAACACATGAAATGAAATATCCGATAAATTGACATAGAGCAGTGATTGCCAATTCTCCCAATATCCCTTTGAGAGGATTTTACTACCCCACGGAAATCACTGGAAATATCAGCGCTAAAATATTCAGACCAAGCAAATGTTAGGCCCACCCGGAATTTGAACCCGGGACCTCGCACCCAAATGGTGCATCATCCCTTAGCCCATAGAGCCATGGGAATATATATCTGGGTGGGGTAGGCGAAATGGTTCTGAAGTATGCCTTGGATTTGTAGTGGACTTTAACACGCGCATTGACGGGGGGGGCGGGTACCCGCCCCCTCGGGTTTTTCGAAGACAGTAGAAAAACGGTGGCGCGTAGCGCCACTGTACTTGGTATACCTTTTCCCTCATCATTTTTTACAACTTTTGTGAAAATTTTAAGGTTAGGTCATCTCAGGTCAGGTCACCAGTACAGGTCAAGTGACCCGACCTCAAAAAAAGTTTAAGATAGCATAAGTCGGAGCAGGGTGAACTTATCCGATTGAAATTCATATTAAATAATGGCCCCACCGAGTCCTCTAACATATGTTCCGGTATTTTTGATATCGAAGACCTAAGGTCAGGTACGAGGCATGACCTCTCCATTGGAAATACATGGGAAAAATGGTTTTTACGGAATAACTCAGTAACGGATGGTGATAGAGCATTTATTTTAGCTGCATTAGACTTGCCTGGGCTTTGCGGTTCTAATGATATGCATTTTATATAATTTGACCCTGACCTGACCTCAGGTCAGGTCAAATCCTTGATTTGACCTAGCAAGGTCAAATTATATATCAATCGATTCGGCTTGCTAAGAGGATTCATATAGTTTAAGTTGTTTTGCTCTATCTTTACTTGTTCAGATGTAATGCCCGAAAAACTGAATTTTATATGTTATCCCTATGACGGGCATGTTTTGACCTCTCGTGACCTTAAATGTGACCTGAAAAAAATGGTTCAAATGTTTTCGATGGAGAAGTGGATGGGCAGCCCAACACCGTTTACCGTTTTTCGCTACCTACCGTGGTTCTCGAGATCTTAGGGGGGCGGGTACCCGCCCCCCCGTCAATGCGAAGGTGGCTCAGACCCCCGTCAATGCGCGTGTTAAATTTGGTACACTCATCATCTTCAGGTTAGTACAAAAACAATGTTAAACAAACTAAATAAGTAGGTATAACATTGTAACGCCTTTCGATGATGGTTGTTGGGCAATAAACAATAGAATTAGTGGTTTTGAGTTTGTGAATGTTGTGGCAGAGCTGACCCGGAGCTGAGCTGACTGTTGCCTGTGGAGTTTTAGTTTGTTGGTGCAATAAGCTCTTGGTGGCAGCCATGGTGATGCGATGACTGCATGTTTCTATTTTGGCAATACTTGGCCAAAATAACTGCAGGAAGTTCAAAGAGATGCCATGAGTCATGAAAGCATTAAAATTATTATACTACCAGAAAATGATTTCAGAAACGGGAGAAAACCTGCTCCATACGAATTAAGGATCACGTGAGTCTTAAAAAAGGTTTCAACATGCGGGGTCAATGAGACCAAGGGACAGATTTATAGTCAAAAAGGGACTCTCCAAATAAAGCAGGCTTCATATGAGTCTTGCACGAGACCAAGGGACATATTCATAGTCGCAAAAAGGGACTCGCCAAATAGAAAAGGGTTTCATCTGAGTCTACTTTGCAAGCTGCATAAGGTGATTATTGGTCTCATTTGATACCAAAAAAGGGACTCGAAAATATGGTTTCACCTGAGGCTTAGAATAAGACTCGAAACGTGTTGTCTGATTTGAATAGGGAAAATGAAACCTTTTTTGGTCTCATAAACCTAAAAGAGGACTCAGTTTTTCTCAGTGTACTTCCAAAACAGGCCATGGGCCGCTTTTTATAGTATTTTTCACTTGAGCCTTACAACGAACCCGCGTCTACGTTAAATGTCATTGGAGAGGAATGGGAGCTAGATTTGAGGTGGAGCAGAACACACAGAATCGCACAGGCCGAGCAGAAGGCGGGCGCTAACTGATAGCACCTCACAGACCCCTTCTAGGTCACTTTAGAAGTTGTCTGTTGAATAATACTTCCGGAGTGCTATACTAGGACTTCGCGGTCACACATGGGCCGACTGCTGGCCACATTGAGCTCTTCTGGCAACAGGGCCGTTCTTATCACAGGACACCCAGAGGGGCCTTCTTATTCCTGAAATACTGGCTGTGGCATTTGCGTTTCAATCACGGCATGACAACCGAATTCGAGTCAAATTTTGGGCGAAAACTGTCTTGATTTTAGCGTCCATGACCGAATTTCATACAAGTTGTAAAAAGGAAATTTGCGTGGGAAATTTCCTGAATTACATGGAAGATTGTCGCTCGGTTTTAATTTGCTTAAATATAGTGCATTCTCCTGTCATCTGGTGCCGATTTCACTACCGTGGACCTGTTAGCCACAGATGGGCCTTACGACGACGGAGGGCCTTCCTGGCGTCTGAGGGTGATTCTGCCCAGTCCCACTGTTGCAGAAGACCATCTGTGCTCACAGAGCCCCGCTGCTCACAAAGGGCACCTCTGGTCATATACGGTCATAGTGCTGCAGAAGGGTGTGTCGCTGCAGAGTGCCTTGCTTATTGCGGAGGGCCACACTGGCTTCCGAGGCCCAATGGCTGGCCACTGGCCAGTGGTCTTATTTAGACTGCCGCAATCGGGCCTTGTCTCCAATGGGCCCTCTGAGTCCTGTGGGGGATGAAAGAGCGGTCGTCCCATTTGTTCTCAATGACTTTTCCCTTGCAGGAAGTACTAAATACTGTGCTCTATCGAAGGCAGGAGATATCCTCTCAACCCAGGGGTCCTGGATGGGTTGGCGCTGGCATGGCAATACAAGCCCTCTACAAAACCTATGGGAGACCCAAACTCCAAGGAGGTTGGACGACCCCCCAACCATCCCAGGATCTCCTCGCATGGCTCTATCTGTCTTTGAGCTGCTCACGAAGCCGGCAGCGGGACTCAGTCGCCGGGCGGTGCGGCGCTGTGCACTGCGGCTCGGCCTAACCACCCGGCGGCGGTGAGGCGGCGCCACCAGCGCCGTCCGCGCACGCCGGACCACAATGGCCCTCCCACAATGGGTGTCGGCGGATTGTTGAGCTGACGTGCAGATTAATGCTGACGATGACGACGCGCTACCTCCGGCGATGCGCACAACCGGCCTGGAATTCTAATGGTCTGATGTCGAGCCGTCCGGGCGACCCAGGACACAGGGGACGGAGAGCTGGCCTGTTGACAAACCACCACGGGTGACCCGTAACAGCAGTATTGCGGCGGGCCGAACGCGCAAAAAAATATCGAATTTGGGTAACAGCAGTCAGTGGTTAGTAAATGACGGCACTGATCTAGCCTATTTGCTGCTCGATTCATTGATGTCGCATTTTAGAACGATATCAGATGATTACCGAAAAAGGAATGATTAAACGCTCATTCAGTTTTTCGGTAGTCTAATTAGAATAAATGAGATACCGTTATAAACCCTGCTCCTTTTTTATTAGGAAATTCACAACAAAGGCAGTCTAAAAAGTGAGACGTCCGAGAGTTTGGCCCTATTTGAGGGGTTTAAAGGGTTTCACAGTGGTAGCATGACTTCCCAAAGTCGGTTCGCTTCGCAGTTACAGCACCACAGTTTTGGATGAAACGCCTCCTGTTTAAAAAGCGGAGCCAATTTCCTGTGTGCAGCTACATCACTGTATATGCCGAATTCCCCCTTTATCGGCGTGGCGCTCGTACACGAGAGGTGAGACGTCCCCCGAGGAATGATGTCACAGGCCAGCCCAGGAGCCTCTCAATTCCAGCCTAAATATCGGGTATGTGGCTCATACAACCACCGCTGCGTCACTGGCTTGGGGTACTTGTGTTTGCTTGTAATAACTGAGAAAGAACTCTTTTCGACCTCAGTCCATTTTTTTTACAAAAGCGTTGACAGAATACTTAGACATGTTTCACCCCATGCCTGGCATCCCTGAGCTTTGATTTAAGGCCTCCCTCTCGGATCCTTGTCTCAGGGGCCCCCTGAGTCGGAATAAGTGTTCTGAGTGTCACACGATCTGGGATGGTGCACCCTTAAAACCCCATATAATGAACGGTTTTCGGGTGTTGGTCTCGAAACCTCTAAAGTATTAGTCTGTTCAGTGCCGAAAACAAGAGGGAAGAGAGTCAAGCCCCCACCCCCCGAAATGTCAGAATGCCTCTGGCAACTGCATATAGCCGGAAACTGTTCCGAGGCAATGGCGGGAAAGGATGGAGCCCCCACCCCCCCCTCCTCTTCCAAAATGAAGTCCTGGATCCACTAATGAGTCTGTTGGCACCCCAAATGTTGGTATCAGTGTCCCGAATCATGGGTGCGGAGAGCCTAAGTCGTGGTCGAAGAGCCCCTGGGTGTTATTTTAAGAGCCCTCGAATCGTAAGCAAGAGAACCCCGTGTGTGGGTCACGGGCTAATCCGGGAAATTCTGAACCCCGAAGTGGTCGCAGGAGGACCTCTAATCGTGGTACATTATTTGAGACCCCAGTGGTGGTCTGACTCGTGGTCGAATGACCTCAGTGTGTTGGCCACCGGTCGTTTTTTAGAGAGAGGGCTCTGAATGACAAAAGCAGTTTTGCTTTTGTAGTGTTGAGACAGAACACCACAATTGAAATTTATTCAAATTTCACAGGCAAAATTATTTGAAAGCTGTTCAGAAATTAGCTCGCAAAACAACATAGTGGAATCTACCATTTGTGTCTTTATCAGAATTCCAGGCTTCTTTAAAAACATATTATTATTATTATTATATTACTATTATTATTATTATTATTATTGATATGTATACATATATATATATAAAAATAACAAAAATATATATATATATATATATATATATATATATATATATATATATATATATAAATATAAGCAAAAGCGCTAGGAAAATCGAGAAGCTTCTTCATTTTATCAAACAACTGTATCAGACAACGTATGGGTTTCATTAACTAAGCACCCGACAGCTAAATTCATTACAAGCTTATACCAGAGTAAATGTTTTGAAATACCTAGAATTATGGTACTATTTTATTCTGAAGTCGCGTTTTTATGGTATGAATGTGTGCACACTGTGGCCTCTGTGCTAATATTCGGAAAACCTTTTTGCTGAAGGACTGTTGAAGAATTGTTCGCATGACATGATTGCCGAAATTCAAAGTTGATGTTTGAATATTCCTGTTTCGATTCATACTTGTATTGTGCGCATACTGATGAAGTGAATACGAAACGCGTTTATGTGTGCAATATAATGTTTTTATAAATTTAGTTTTGAAATTCGCCTAAACATCATTGTAACTATATATTATATATATATTATATCATTATTGGGGCCGGGGTGGCCTAGTGGCTTCGTTGCCTGTCTATGGATTGGATAGCATGGATTAATGTGGGTTCAATCCCCACGGCGGGAAACCGCCCTCCGTGTCCGATCTGACCCGGTGAAGAGGATCCTTAAAGGGAATGTGGAACCTTGGTCGAATCCTGGAATTTAGTGTTCTTAGACGTACTTTTAGTCAAAAATAATGAAACCACTCACGATTTCTCTGAAATATGTACAATAAGCTCAATATTTGGTTTTTAAAAATACTCCTAGAAAAAGAAATAAATATCAGCCTGTGGATGATGTCACGATCTGGCAACCACTACCATACTTGAAACGCTTCAAAGGCTTCGATTGGCTGATGCTCATCGTGACGTCAGCATATGTCGTCACACCAGTAGCTCACAACAATGGCCACCGGCGACGGAGGGTCTGAGGGGGCTGGTGTCAGGTAGGTTTTAGCTTTTAGTTTCTACGGAAATATCGAGTTCCGAAACAAATGAAATATGGAGTACCGAGTTTTCCGACCTGCTTTACAACTTGGCTATCTCAGTTAAAATCACGTTGTGAAGGTGCCACATTCTCTTTAAACACCCACGCCAATACTCCCTGTAATTGGGTAAGTGTGCCTGTTGGGAGTGGCCCTAATAAAATAAATAAAATAAATAAATAAAATTATATCACGCCCCAAGCTCCTTGCGCAGCACAGGTTTGTATGTACATACATACATAAGGGTTGCCACCGCCAAAAAGTTGGGGGGAGGCAGCCAAACTTCAACCTGATCCTGACAAACAAATTCCACGTCAGGACCAGAAACTGTTCAAATTTGGGCTCCTCATTGCCATCCGTAGCGGCTGGTTATGTCCGTTTTTCTCCCATTTTGACTGATATCAAGAAATTTTTGTCCAAAAAATGGGGGGCAGGCCCCCTGGCCCCCTTTTCCGACACTTATGCATGCATACACCTAAGGCCTACCATCATTGTTGATGTGCACTTGTATCTACGCGTATAAAATGTATTCTCGAGGAAAACTCAATGTATTGGCTTATTTTCCAATTTACCATGACGTGATTCCATACATTTCTACGGCACAAAACACAGGAAAATGTACAAAGTCTAAGGAATCG
Source organism: Lepas anatifera (assembly GCA_034440635.1). Classification (NCBI taxonomy): domain Eukaryota; kingdom Metazoa; phylum Arthropoda; class Thecostraca; family Lepadidae; genus Lepas; species Lepas anatifera. The sequence goes on along the minus strand of JAOTON010002268.1, from coordinate 66,363 downwards.
CTCTTTCAGAAAAGTTGGCGATTTATCAGATTTTCAGAAGACATCAACATGCTGCACTTTCAACGCTGTGATACTGCAGTTTAACGATAGGCATTTTCACTAAAAGCAAAATGAGACAAAATCTATTTTAACTACACCCGACCACAGCATGACGAAGATGTCTTTGACCCCTTCACCAACACCTAAATGCGTGCCTTTGTTGATTTCTCTGTGCGCACTGTCGCTGGAGGGAGGCGGAGGCGGCCCGAGCAGCAGGTGGGTGCCCAGCGGCAGGTGCGTCACGGCGCCGTCGCTGTACACGACCTCACCCCGCAGCAGCGTCCGCTGAACACGCCCCTGCACCCGCCGCCCGATGTACGGCGACAACTGAAGGAAGACCCAGACAGTGCTAACGTGCTGATTGTACATAGTGTATAGGGCATCGTTTTGGACCGAGTAAGGGGATGCGGTGGGGTGGGGAGGGGGACACGTGATTACCATGTCGCTGACAGGGGTTCAAATAGCGGGAATTCAGCATAATGCTTTCTGATCCCCATAATATCCTCCCAACAGGATGAGAGTTTGTGACACCATATGACCTCAGCAGTTGGCATGTCGCAAAGCTGCTGATGCTTAGACCGAGTATGCTTATTTTGTTCACAAGAAATGTAAGGATGTTTCAAGCCCTGAGGCTTGATTATGCCATCATTCCCCACGACGGGATCAAAATCGTTTGGGTCAAAATAAGACTATAGGGGGAAACACCGGATCCAGAACAGATGGACAAAATCATTTCCCCAGCCGTCCCTTTTTGCAACATTTAGAAAAATATATCTGGTTGTTTACACATTGGTACTACGCGTACATGGGGCAAAATGTAGGACAACCTCACTAAAATTATGGCTCTTGTTTTGCTATTTAAGCTATTTTTATCAACATATTTGTATAGAAAATAGTAGTTACGATCCGTAGCGATCACTTGCCAGCCTGGACATTTTCGCTCGATTCTGAGCAGACCTGAAACACCATACCTTGTTTTTGAACAGAATGTCTTCTGGTGTGATGACCCACTGGGCGTCAGGGTCCCAGACCACAAAGTCGGCGTCCATGCCCGGTCGCAGGGTGCCCTTTCTGCCGTGAAGACCCGCCAACTGCGCCGTCTTGTGTGACATGAGGCGCGAGACGTCGTGGAGGGAGAGCCCGCGCCGAGAAGCCTCCGTCCAGAACACCGGCAGGTCTGCCAGGACGCAGGCGGGACGGAGGCTCACCACGCTGTCCTTGTTGAGTGCCAATGCGTCGTTAGATTTTTGTAGCGAACGCGCTACGAATACGTCACCCAAAGTTTCTCGATCCCATTCGAACTAGCGTTTGAATCGCGTCATGTGCCATTGTGGCTTTTGTCCATGCCCTAGTTCTTGAGCTCGCCACATAACAAAGAACACCACGGCAAAACGCCTGGTATCGAGCACAGTTTCTCAAGCTCAGAAAATGCAAAGGTCCCAAAGAAATAAAAGCAGTGGGCGGTCGCCTCACCGAACTGAACGGAGGCGATGCCTCCCCAGGCTTCCATGAAGTCGAACACACCAGGCTTCTTCAAGTCCAGTGTGCAGGGCGAGTGGTCAGACACTACCATGTCGACCAGCCCAGTCTTCACGGCCGACCACAGAGCCTCCTGGTGAGTACACGACAATCGTGAGATATTTATATATTTATATTATATATTTATTATATATATATTATAATATATAATATAACATATTATATATATATATATATATATATATATAATATATATATATATATATATATATATATATATATATATGTTATATTATATTTATATTATTATTTATATATACCCTCTTTGGGCCGTGCCGCTCGAAATTTATTGCCCTACGCCGTTGAGCTTAGATGGAACTAGACTGCATTTAGCGATTTAAACTATTGTTTGACAATTAAGTGCCTTTTTGGTCAGTTAGGGCATTCTATCGCCTTTCCAAGCACCCGGGAAGAGTATAGGCACGTAATCCGTTCCCAGATAATGCCTCATTGTCGCCAATAATCGTACGGGCGGAGCTAATCTGGTGCCCCTTGAGCTCATCTGGTGCCCCTGAGCGCTGGTCTTGGCCCCTGGAGCTGATCATGTGGCCCCTGAGCTGATCTGATGCCGTCGTAGTCAATCTGATGCCTCCCCCCTGAGAAAATAATTGTGCCTTCTGAACCTATATAATGCTCCCTAAGTTAGTATGATGCCTCCGAGCTTGCCTGGTGCCCTATTAGATGTTTTAGTGCCCCTTGAGCTGATCCGGGCCCCCTGAACTTATTTAATGCCTCCCGGAGTTTATCTACTGTCCAGGGGGGCACAGGGGCACGTGCCCCCATCGGTGCCGGGTGCCCTTTTGATTTCCATGTGGTTTACCCCCTTTGGGCCGTGCCGCTCGAAATTTAGTGCCCTACGTCGTTGAACCTAGATGGAATTAGACTGCATTTAGCGATTTCAACTATTGTTTGAAAATTAAATTTGACAATTTGACAATTTTGTGTTCAAAAGGTATCTCCCAAATTATTCCGGCAGCACAAATTTTAATTTTCCGAAGTCACTTTGCCACTCCTCGTCCCACGGCGATTGTGGGGGACAAGGAACTTAATCCACGTTCGACCAGGGCTCACTCGTCACGACAAAGCCAGTGGGCATAACAAATGAATTTTCGACTCCAATATGACTTAACTTGCACATGGTAACAGATATCACATTTTCCGCTTATTTCTCTGGTGTCAAGTACTTGCATGAGTTGGTTGATTTGCCCTGAAATATATCCAAAACAGTCGTGTTTTAGCTACTTTCATGACATTTTGGTGATATGTTTTCCTTTTTCGGTTTTAATCGAGTTTTCCTTTTCCGTCAATGATTTATTTTCATTTTTATTGAACCAAAGATGCCCAAAAATGATATAAACAAAGACATGGTAAGTTTTTTTAGGTTAAGTTAAAAAGTGCCCTTTTCCCGTGGTGCCCCTCAAAGTTGGTGTGCCCCCCCCATACCAAAGCTCTGGCTGCGTCCCTGTGAGATTCCCAGCCATGTCCGTGACATTGGAAATGTTTGAGCGGAACCACTAATGCAAGACGCATAATTGAATACGTCTGACTGTGGGCCATACAGGTGAGCTGGACTTGATACAGCTAAAAAAACTGTAGGGGTGCTTTCCGATGCTAAGTGACGTTTTTACGATCTTAAGGGTACTGTGCTTCTATACAAATGGAGGTGCCCACCTCTGGAGTTGACTCACTCTGTTTTCCTCCTCGCGAATGGGAGGGCAGCATTTGTACTGTGTGGCGCTGTCGGGAATCTCTGTCGACTGGAACGTCAAGTAGTGGTTGCAAGTTTCTACCGTCAGAGGCGCCCCTGTTGCCTTACACTCGGCAATCATCGGAAGAGCATCTGATGAAGATAGATGAACGATGTGGCACCGTACACTGAAATCAAAGAAACACGAGCTTTTCAAAGGCACATGGTCACTATGTGGGTTAGTCGTACAAACCAGGAACAACAGGAAATAATCGTTCATCCGATTAGAATATCTAAGATCTTTCCTACAATGTCTTCAATTCTCAATTTTAGACCATTCTGCGATTGAATGATAGCTGGTCGAATATCATAGGTTTGCTTCGAGTGTGTGTTTACATTAACAGCATTATCCACGTTGACGGTATCTGTGTACCAGTGTGCAAAGTATAGCATTTTCGACGAGATCTCGTCGGTGCGAGTGCCCTTGGCGACAGGTGCGCGTGGTGCGAATTTCATCAACCTGGTGCGAATTTGCAAGACTGGTGCGAGGAAGTTGACACTGAAAAAAGGCTAAATAGTTATGAAGACACAGGAGGGGGCCTTATAAAAAGTCCTTAACTAACTAATAAGAGAGGTAGTATTGCATCGTGTCGGTAGGAATGTGTGCGTTTTTCTCCCTGGTATATGGCAGATTGGTGCGAATTTTTTTAGGCTGGTGGTGCGATAATTTTGGATGGCTGGTGCGACTCGTCTGGCCTGCTGCCATACTTTACTTTGGTCTGTGTATACTGTTGTGAACATGCCTGAGGCCATAGGCATAGGAACAGGGGGAAGGGGGCCACTGCCCCCCCCAACTTTTCTGTGATGGGCCCCCACAACGGAGATAAGAATACCAAAAACTGTCATATCAAGCAAGAAACTAAAAGTGGCCCGATAGCTTACCCCGGAAACCTCTTAAAATTACATGTGCCCCTAAACTAAGCTGAGGTCCTATGGGTCGATTTTAAAGTCCCCTGAACTGGCCTCTGATGCCATACGAGCTGATCTGGCCCCTTGAGCTGAACTGAGCGCCACTGAGATGGTTTGGGCAGCATGCACTGTTCTAGGATCCCCAACCTGAGCTGGGAGCCGTGACCTTGAATGGGGCCACTTGAATTGGCCAGATCCTATGTCCGCCGACCTGGGGGGCCCCTGAGCTGAGCTGGAACCGTAACGTTAACCCTTGCCCCGGTGGCGGGTACGAGCCACCTTCGCCCTGGTGGGGGGGGCTAAAAAAGACCCCCACGATCTCAAAAACTAAGAGAGCTAGAAAAAAGCGCAAAACGGCAATCGAAAGCTCTTCGAAAATGATATCGAAAATACTTCGGTCATTTTTCTTGTCAGGTCAATATCAAGGTCACTAGAGGTCAAAATAGGTCAAAATCGCTAATATGAGGTGTACTAAGAAAACCTCATATATCTCACAAACTATGATAGCTAGAAACATTTTTCTAACTCCATTCGAAAGCTCTTGAGATGCCCTTTCTTTACATTGGCATTCATTTTCGTGTCAGGTCAAAGCCTAGAGAGCTACAGGTCACTGAATATTGGGCATATTCTTGGGAATGTCCATAGCCACCCATGTATAAGGGCGTTTACTTTTTCGCTAATAGCTTCCAAACCAAACAAGATACAGCCATAGTTTATGCACCATTGCAATCCTCTTGTCAATACGGATCGAATGATATATGATATTGCTATGCCAGGTCAAATTTAAGAATTTGACCTGACCCAGGTCAACGGTCCGACCCAACTTGACCTGGTATAGTCATGATGTATATCATTTGATTTCCAGTGACTATACAAACACTTTGGTGACAAAATAAAAGCTCTATCTTATTTTATTAAAAATTTATAGAGAAAAACACCAAAAATGCTTATTTGACCTAAGGTGACCTTTTAAAGGTCACAAGTCAAACACTTTGGCATCAGCTTCAGAAATGGGCTAAGAGCAAGTCGCAACCGATGTTTCAAGTTGATTCCATCCATACTTACTGAGAAAAGCTCATTTCGTGATTTTCCCCATGTATTGACAATGGGGAGGTCATGCTCTGCACATGACCTTAGGTCAACAATATAAAAAATCCCGGAACAAATGTTGTAGCTCCTGGTGGGCCCAATATGTGGTATGAGTTTCAACTTGATCGATTAACCCTTCTTTTAGTTATGCGGTCCTAAGTATTTTTTGAGGTGAGGTCACTTCACCTGGCCTGGTGACCTGACCTGATATGACCTTGAGCCAAAATTTTCAGGCAAGATGTAAAAATTATGAAGGAACAGCCAGACCAAGTTTGGCGGCGCTGCGCACCGCCGTTTTTTGGTGACTTTGGAAATACCCGAGGGGGGGTCTAAAAAGACCCCCCACCCGGGCGAAGGTTAATATTGTCCCCTGAGCTAATCTGGGTCCCCTGTGCTGCACGGGAGGCCCTAAACTTATCTGAGACTTCTGAAGAGTAATTTGGCCCCAAACCTGAACTTGGGGTTATAAGTTTTAATTGGAACCCTGAACTATTCTGAAACCCTATATATGCCGACAAGGGGCCCATGAGCTGATCCGGGCCCTTCAGCTAATCCGGTCATCAGAGCTAATATGGGCCCCTATGTTGAACTAAGGGCCCCTGAGATGGTCTGGGACCCTTATAAGATTTTACATCTACTGACCTGGCGGCCGTGAGCTAGAATGGGCCCCTTGAAATGTTCTGAGACTATATCAGCTACCCTGCCCCCCTAAGCTGAGTTGGGGCCCTAAACTAGTCTGGATACCCATGTGCTTAACTGGGACCCCTGATCTGGTATTTAGGGTCCCTGGGCTAAGCTGGGGCCGTGAGCTTGAACGGAGCCTCCTGAGCTGGTATGAGACGAGACCCTATATCAGCCGGTTTGGGGGCCCCTGAGCTGAGCTGGGCCCCCAAAATAGTATAGGCCTTAAGCTAGTCTGGGTACATCTGTGCTAACTGGGCGGCCCCTGAACTGGTCTGGGGCCCCTTGGCTGAGCTGGGGGACATGAGCTTGAATGGCCTCTTGAGCTGTTCTGAGACCCTACATAAGCCACCACGGGCCCCTCTAAGCTGAGCTGGGGCCCTAAGCTAATCTGGGTACCCTCTGTGCTTAAATGGGGCTTCTGAGCTGGTATTGGGGCCCCTGAACTCTTCTAGGGTCCCTGGGCTAGGCTGGGGGCCGTGAGCTTGAATGGAGTTCCCTGAACTGGTATGAGACGGGACCCTATATCAGCCGATCGGGGGCCCTGAGCTGAGCTGGGCCTCCAAAGCTAATCCGGGGCCCCCTGTGGTGAACAAGGGCACTGAGCCGGTCTGGGGCCCCTCAACTGTTTTAGCGTCACTGAGCTAAGCTGAGATCCGTGAGCTTGAACAAGCCCATTGAGCCGTTTTCAGACCCTACATAGGCCGACCTGGGGACCTCTGAGCAGAAACCGGGCCCCTATGCTAATCTGGCACCCTGTGCGAATCTGGGGCTCCCCTGTGCTGAGCTTCTAGGGACCCCTGTGCTTATGTGGGTTCTCTTGATAAGCTGGTCCCGAGGCTAATGCACTGGTCTGGCCCCCTGAGCTAACTGATCTGGGTTCCTGAGCCATGGTCTGAACCTTAGGACCCTCTTAGATAATTTGGCGGCCCCTGGGCGGCATAGGCATAGAAAATGGGGGTCAGGGGGATACTGACCCCCTTTGTGGTGGGCCCCTGCAACGAATATACCAATTAAAAATATCAGCAACTGTAATATAGAACAAGAAACCCAAACGGGTCCGATAGCTTGTCTAGGAAAGTTCTAGTTCGGAAGTACGCCGCCTGCAAGCCCCTGGAGGAGGAGCGCTTCGTGAAAAAGGCCAAGGCACGTAATACCCGAGTGTTTCCAAATGAGCCCCGAGAACTGAACTCAATCAAACTCCATCTCACATCAATCCCAACACAAGCATGGATCGGACACGCACTCCGCACCAAATGACGAGCAACAGTCGTCCCTGAGCCATCGGAAGGTGTGACGAGGCCGGCCGTCTTCTATTACAAAGTGAAAAAAATCAACAACACGGAACTATTCAATGAAAGGAAACAGTGGAAAATAACGAAATAAGTCACGTAGGGCATTCCGCGACATTTCAGCACAGGCCTTACATCCTGATATCTCCGATTTTCTTCAAACTTTGTCCATGGGGTTATCGGCAGCTGGGTCATTCCACCATAAATCGACCAGGGCATAAACCCTACTATTTTTAATTTCCTCCAAAATTGGTATATGGGTGCTCACAAGGGCGTAGAATCCACCCATGGCACCCAAAAAAAATCATTTAAAAATTGGTTTAAGAGAAATGGCCTCCGGCGATTTCTGAAGGTCATTACACAGCCATTGATTAGAATGTCTATAGCTCCAAAGGGTTTCAAGTGATTTCTGAAAATTTTATAGTTTTAGGATGGATATTCCACGGGCAACATTTTGGCTATCTTCAATTTTGAAATTTAAACAAAAAAAGTTTGATGACCTCATAACCTTGCTTTATAACGGTGACCTTACCGGTAGTACAGTGAAATTAAGAAATTCTCTTGAAAGCCTTTTGACTTATGGTAGTAGTCTTTCATATCAAATAAAGAAAAAATGGCTTTCGAAACGCATATACTACTCTTAGCTTCATATATACAACACTAGGTGGCACTGTGGAGGTGTGCTATCGTAACTCATGTTCTAATTGACTTGCAACTTTAAAATAAAAACATTTGAAGAATCAAAATCAAGCAGTCAACCTAGAGTGGAAACATTTTAACACAAGCGCAGGAATAGAGGGTTACCCTCCCCTATCTTGAATTCACATTATTGTCCCTTTGAGAATGAACTTAGCTGTTGTAAATGCCATGTATGGCTGTTTAGATCATTGTACATCATTTGAAAATAAATGTGTTCCCGTCACATTGAATCACCGAACTATGATGCATTTTCAGAAGCATTTAACCCGCTCCCCACTAGGGTTCGGTGCCACTTTCGCCCCACTGGGGTGTCATCAATGCCCTTAACTCCGAAAATATGGAAGTTAGCGCAAAGCTGCAAAAGGCATTAGCAACCTCATGTGAATTCAGTAAGATTTTACTAACACGTTTAACCCTCTCCCTACCGGGGGCCATCGATGGCCCCCCTAAGGTTTTTCCGGGATAGCAGAAAAACGAAGAGGCGCAGCACCGCGGTTGAGGGCTCTACCTCTCACTGCATCATTTTTCCATCATCCCTGAAATTTTTATCCCGGGTCACCCAAGGTCAGGTCACCAGACGAGGTCAACCAAGGTCACCTCACTTCAACTTTTGAGCTCTGTAAGAGCTACATTTCGAATTCAATCAATTTGAAACTTCCTACTCTTTATGGCCCCACCAGGGTCTACAAGTTTTATATCTGGGATTTTTTCGATTTCGTGCCCTGAGGTCAGGTCACGAGGTGAACTCTCCCATTGAAAAAGCATGGGGAAAAGCTGTCTTATGATCTAAAAGTCACAAAAGCGATTGAAAATGCTCAGCTTGATCAGAAAAGCGTTCTTGGACACCCTTTTACGGATTCCAGGGGTCATATTTGCCCTTTGACCTCTCCAAGGTCATCCAAGGTCACCAGGTGTCAAAAACAGTGTTTTGACAATAACTTTTAACCTAATTAAGATAGAGCGCTGAAACAAACACCATCGTGTTTGTCTTGTCACTGGCTTTCATTTAATATACGGCAAGGCCACTTTTTTACCTTTCGTGACCTCAGGTCATCTTAGGTCACGAGGTGACCTCTGGAGGTCAAACTAATGGCGGGAGGCCTTTACGTTCCACATAGCGGAAAAAGGACTGACAATTTCCTATTAAATGTACTTTACCAGACTTCAATAGCTCTAATGGCATGAGAGTTATGCCCATTTTGCTTAAGCATTGCATATTTGAGTGAAAATAGCCGATCTTGACCTAATTTTACCTCTGGAGGTCAAACCATTGACTTGAGCACTAAAAAATGTGAAGTAATTTCTTACTGAATTCACGCGAGCTTTCTATTGCACTTTGCAGATTTGCGCTAATGCCCATATTTTCGGAGTTAGAGGGGGGGCATCGATGGCCCCCGTGGGGCGAAGGTGGCGCTGGCCCCCGGTGGGGCGTGGGTTAAGCGCTCAGGTCTAGGTCTTGACCTCCAGTGGTCAAGTTATGTCACGATAGGCTATTTCCAGTCAAACATGCAATCCTTAAAGGGAATGTGGCACCTTCACAACGTGATTTTAACTGAGATAGCCAAGTTGTGAAGCAGGTCGGAAAACTCGGTACTCCATATTTCATTTGTTTCGGAACTCGATATTTCCGTAGAAACTAAAAGGTAAAACCTACCTGACACCAGCCCCCTCAGACCCCCGTTGCCGGCGGCCATTGTTGTGAGCTACTGGTGTGACGACATATGCTGACGTCACGATGAGCATCAGCCAATCGAAGCCCTTGAAGCTTTTAAAGTATGGTAGTGGTTGCTAGATCGTGACATCATCCACAGGCTGATGTTTATTTCCTTTTCTAGAGGAGTATTTTTAAAAACCGAATATTGAGCTTATTGTAAATTTTTCAGAGAAATCGTGAGTGGTTTCATCATTTTTGACTAAAAGTACGCCTAATAACACTAAATGCCAGGATTCGACCAAGTTGCCACATTCCCTTTACGAAATCTGATCATAGCTCTCACGTCATTAGAGCTATTGAAATCTAGCAAAAATAGTTTGATAGGAAAATGTCAGGACTTTTTCCGCTATGTGGAACATAATGGCCTCCCCCAGTGGTTTGACCTCCAGAGGATACCTCATGCCTTAGCACGCGCATTGACGGGGGGCGGGTATCCGTCCCCCTCGGGTTTTTCGAAGATAGCAGAAAACGGCGGCGCGTAGCGCCACCGTACTTGGCATACCTTTTCCTTTATCATTTTTACAACTTCTGTGAAAATTTTAAGGTTAGGTCATCTCAGGTCAGGTCACCAGTACAGGTCAAGTGACCCGACCTCAAAAAAGTTCAAGATAGCATAAGTCGGAACAGGGTGAACTTATCCAATTGAAACTCATGTCACATAATGGCCCCACCGAGTTCTCTAAAATGTATTCCGGTATTTTTGATATCGACTATCTAGTGTCAGGTACGAGGCATGACCTCTCTATTGGAAATACATGGAAAAAATGTTTTTTTTACGGAATAACTCAGTAACGGATGGTGATAGAGCATTTATTTTAGCTGCATTAGACTCGCATGGGCTTTGCAGTTCTAATGATATGCATTTTATATAATTTTACCCTGACCTGACCTCAGGTATGGTCAAATTCTTGATTTGACATAGCAAGGTCAAATTATATATCATTCGATTTGGCTTGCTGAGAGGATTCATACAGTTCAAGTCGTTATGCTCTATCTTTACTTGTTCAGATGTAATGGCCGAAAAACTTAATTTACATGTTATCCCTATGACGGCATGTTTTGACCTCTCGTGACCTTAAATGTGACCTGACAAAAAATGGTTCAAATGTTTTCGATGGAGAAGTGGATGGGCAGCCCAACGCCGTTTACCGTTTTTCGCTAGCTACCGTGGTCCTCGAGATCTTAGTGGGGCGGGTACCCGCCCCCCGTCAATGAATAAATAATTTTTGGGGCTTATCGACGCACCAACTGCCAGGGTCATATGGCGTCGCCAACTCTTTCCCTGTTGGAAGGGTTTCTCGTGAGCCAGCTTGCTCCTTGTTCAGGGAAGCCGCCGGGCCTTGAACCCGGGTCGGCCGCGTGGAAGCCAGCTACGCTGACCACTCCACTACCGCGCCCCACCCCCGTCAATGCGAAGGTGGCTCAGACCCCCGTCAATGCGCGTGTTAACACGCGCATTGACGGGGGGCGGGTACCTGCCCCCCCTCGGGTTTTTTGGGGACAGCAGAAAAACGGCGGCGCGTAGCGCCGCCGTACTTGGCATACCTTTTTTCTCATCATTTTTTACAACTTTTGCGAAAATTTTTAAGTTAGGTCATCTCAGGTCAGGTCACCAGTACAGGTCAAGTGACCTGACCTCAAAACATTTTAAGACAGCATAAGTCGGAGCAGGGTGAACTTATCCGATTGAAACTCATATCACATAATGGGCCCACCGAGTTCTCTAAAATATGTTCCGGTATTTTTTATATCGATGACCTAAGGTCAGGTACGAGGCATGACCTCTCCCTTAGAAATACATTGGAAAAATTGTTTTTACTTAATACCTCGGTAACGGGTAACGATAGAGCATTTATTTTAGCCGCATTAGACTCACCTTGGCTTTGCGGTTCTAATGATATGAATTTTATATGTTTTGACCCTGACTTGACCTCAGGTATGGTCAAATTCTTGATTTGACATAGCAAGGTCAAATTATATATCATTCGATTCGGCTTGTTGCGAGGATTCATATAGTTTAAGTCGTTTTTCTCTATCTTTACTTGTTCAGATGTAATTCCCGAAAAAAACTTAATTTACCTGTTATCCCTATGACAGCATGTTTTGACCTCTCGTGACCTTAGATTTGACCTACCAAAAAATGGTTATTTTCGATGGAGAAGTGGATGGGCTACCCAACGCCGTTTACCGTTTTTCGCTACCTACCGTGGTTCTCGAGATCTTAGGGGGTGGGCGGGTACCCGCCCACCCCCCCCTCGTCAAAGCGAAGGTGGCTCAGACCCTGCGCGTGTTAATATGACCTGAGGTCTCGAAAGGTAAGAAAGTGACCGTGTTGTATATCAAATGAGAACTAGTAACGAGACACACCCAATGACCTTTGATTCAGTGTCGTAGCTTAATTAGGTCAAAAGGTATCGTCAAAATGTTTTTTTACCTCTGGTGACTTCTGATGATCTCAGATTGATCAAAGGGCAATATGGCCCCTGGGATTCATGAAAGGGTGTCCAAGAACGCATGTCTGAGCAGATTGAGCATTTAAGATTATTTTGCTATTCTTAGCTCATAAGACGGCTTTTCCCATGCTTTTTCTACGGAAGAGGTTATCTGGTGACCTGACCTCAGGTCCCCAAGTCGAAAAATCCCGAAGATAAAATTTGTAGACTCCGGAGGAGTGATGAAGCGTCGAAAGTTTTGAATCGATCGGCTTAGAAATGTAGCTATGGTAGAGCTCAAAAGTTAAAGTGAGGTGACCTTGGTTGAAATCGCCTGGTGACCTGACCTGGGGTAAGAGGTAGAACCCTCAACCGTGGTGCTTCCCCTCGTTGTTATGGTGTTCCGAAAAAATCCTTAGGGGGACCATCGATTTCATTATTCTAGGTGGGGCGAGGGTTAAGAAAGATTTTTGGATTTTGAGGCTTTGTGTCATGTTCCTCCGGACGTAGCTTGAATTTAAAACATGTTATGACCTCAGTTTGGCTTTTATAGCCTTTGGTTATCTCTTGTGGCATTTTCAAACGTGTTTAAACTTGACCTATTGTAATCTCGTAGTGAGTTTTGCTCAGCATATTCATTATTTTAGCTCTGTTATAATGAGGAAGTCTTAGGCACTAAAAATAAATTATTGGTGACTTAGTGGTGCATTGCATTGCATGGGACTGCTTCAGAGCTCAAAAGCACTCCTTAGAAGTGAAAACTAGTTTAGAGTCCACTATTCACAAGCCATTCTGAATCATTTACGTCAATTTAGTGAGTTTCTTATCATCTGTCACTGCTTACACCCCCTTCAAGGTCAAGTTATTTCTAAGGTTGAAAAAGGTCAGGTCCGTTTTGGAAGAAAAACGTCTTGTTCAGTGTAATTTTCATGCAAATTGTCTATTCATAAGACATTTTGGATCAGTTACGCCAAGTGCCTGCTTCATCATGTGTTATTGCTTACACCCCTTTTAAGGTCAAATAAGGTCAAATTTTGCAAAAGGTCAAGTCCATGTAATATGCAAACCATTTAGTTTAGTGTCCATATCATTCAAATTGACTATTTATAAGCCTTTTTGAATCATTTACTCCAAGTAATTTTGTTTCTTCAATTGTTATTACTTACCCCCTTTCAAGGTAAAAAAGGTCACAGTTCAAAGAAGGTTAAGCTCGTATCGGACGCAAGTCAAATAATTCGGTGTTCATCTCATTTAGAAATACTGAATTGAAACAAGCATCGGTAGTCGTTATTCGACACAGACTTATCACTGAGATCAGGTCAAATAAAGGTCCTTGAATGTCAAGAAAGATCATAAAAGGTCTAACCTGATAAAAATTTACCTCGAAGGCTGGAAGAAAATATTCTGGGACAGTTCATGGGCAAATGATGCAAAAGAACCATAAGGGTCTGGAGCATTCACGTGAAATCGGGTACAGGCGCCCAAATGACTCCAATATGCCTCCACTCGTGAGGTCATGACTCCGCGACCTTGAAGGGTAGGAACAATTCTTTGCAAGGTATCCGCAATGAATGCGTCAGAGGCTATACACCATTTCAAGACTCTAACTTAAGAAGCTCGTTTTCAATTCTTGAAAAACCCGTGGGGTTGCAACACCCCTCCCCCTGTACGTGTAAGGGTTAACACCCCTTATGGCGTTGACGGGAAAAAATTGGTTGAAAAGTCCATGACGCCGCTCTCAAATTCGCACGTTCCGTCGTCACTGGCATTAACCATACCGTGAGTTACGATGGTACAGCTCCATAGTGACACCTAGTGTCTTGTTTCGGACGTAAGAAGTAGTATATTTAGTGCGAAAGCATGTTTTTTATTACTTTATCTAAAAGAGTATTTCCAAATGTAAAATTGTTTTTAAACGAATTTATAAATTTCATTGTACTGCGGGTCAAGGTCACCGTTCAAAAACTAAGTCACGAGGCCATGACGTCAATTTTGCAGAAATATAAAAATCTAAGATAGCTAAATTGAAATATGCTACATTGTGAACAAAAATGTAAGATACCGTTACAATCGGTAAAAATGGGAGAACTATAGGTTTTCAAAACAATGCCTACATGGTGGCCCTCGAAAAATTCCGGAGGCTATATCTGCCATACCAAATTTTTCAAATAATTTTTTAGGCGCAATGGTCAGATTCTACACCTTTTAAACCCCCTTGACACCAATTTTGGAGAGAATAGAAAATATAAGGGTTTTATTTTACGAAATTTTTGGTCGATATAGGGTGAAATGACCAAGCTCAGAAAACGCCTGTGACATTTTTAGGTGACTAAGTGCGACGGTTCAGGATTTATAGCCTCCGGCAATTTTACCCTTTGTCGGCGCAGCGGCTTCTTCTACAGCTGTTTTTCCAATTACAACGCTCTTTTTGGCGTTGGATAGCACCAATCCTAAAAATGACACTCGCCGTTGAATAGAATGACTCCATTTGCTTCCGGTGCGTTGCGTTTTTAGATACGATTGTGTGGAGTCAGAATAGACTATGATCAACTGAAAACAATGTGAAAAAATGTGGCTTAAAATGACAATGCCAAAGCGAATTAAACCGAGAGAGATTAAATCTACACCTGGGGAGCGTGCAGGACGGATTAACTGACGCCATGTGCTGTGGTCATTTGAGGGTATTTGAATCGGGGGGAGGCTCAAAGTTTTTCCTACTAAACGGCTGGCATTTTCGACTAGTCCATAGGAAATACATGGTAAAAGCTTGCAATCTGGAGACTCGGGAGAGTATCATAAATCACGCGCAGGTTCACGAAAAGTTCACGAAAAGTTTACATTGTCATATTGGACATATCGAAGTACAAAGAGTTACCGTGGCGCTGTTATCGCACTCAGGCAGTATTGGCAGCGGCGCCATGGGGCCCTGCATTGTCTTATCACACGCCGGCCCACTAACCCTTTGAAGCTGTTATCTTCCCCTCCCAATGTATGCACGCCTGAAGTGTTGACATTCAGTGGTGGATCCAGGAATACATTTCGGGGAGAGAGGGGCTAAGGGCATGGGAGCATCCAATTATAAAGAGATGCATAATAATGTTTATGATTTCATGAGTTTACTTCGTTTTTCTGCTCCTGGAACCGCCTATGAAATAGCATAAAAATACGTACAAAATGTCGGTTTGTATCAGAATCAATGTTTCGCTGGTAAAATTTGGAGAACCAAGCCTCTCAATACGAAAAACAGTAATAAGCAACAACTTTGTTACAATGTCCCCTTTTTAAATCTCCTACATCCACCCGTGGGAATAAAATGGCAAAAATATATTCCTTATGTCTCTCAGTACCAGTAACAAACGTCAAGCAACTTCAGATAAGAAAATACCGTCAAAAACATATATCCAAAAATGTCCGATATTTGCCCCACCTGACTCCGCCCTTGAATTTTGAATTTCGACAAACCCTAAATATATGTTTATCGGTCTAAAATTATGAAACTACACACGAATTCTCATACAAATCAAATAATAAATGGGGGCGCAGTAACCATTTGAAAAAAAGTTTAAAATATCCTATTATTTTGCCCCCCTGACCCCCCTTCTGAAATTTGTGAAACTATATATAGCTTAAAAGAGAGTTCATATCAAAACAAACAAAATGGTTTTTGTTTCATTTAAATCAGTCGAGAACTTTCCGAGATACCAAGGGGGGCCGATGGAGCCCCTCCCCTACCGATTCTGACTTTTTACAGGGGTGACGTAATAGGGTTAACACTTCCTGTGCTGGAATTATGCTGGGAAGAGGATCTAATCAAAGAGTCCCTCATTTATACTATTTCATCCTCCACTCACCATGTCATTTCACATTTTCTGGCTTTTTACTATGATTTATTTGATCACAATAGGTACAACTCGAAATCATAGGGCAATATTTAATTTCTCAATTTTTCATATAATGACAACCTAGTGTACATGCATGCCTTATTGACACCAAACGAGCTATCTAAAATTGTTCATAATCATGGGCCCCCGTAGGCTGGGGCCCCCTTGAGGTGGGCCCCCTCTAAGGTTGCCCACCCTCCACTTTTCAAACCGTTCCTACGCCCCTGCCTGAGGCCATGTAAGCTCCACCCATTTGCGTGATGACGGCGGGGCTCGTTTATACTCTCCAAGAACGCAACGAAATCAGTATGGGTGTCGGAAGTTCGGGGCAGTCCTTGCGCTATACCATAGCCCTTAAATGTAGCGTTAGGCCATTACCACGGAAGTAGTTGTGGCAAGTACGCAGTTTGTGTAACATATTGTTTGTTTCTTGTACATGCTCTCCAGTCATGCAGACCAAGAAATATGCATGACATCTTACCCATCATCCCGCCGAGCTTGCCATGTCCCTGTCCCTGAATTCTGCTCCACGCTGATTGACCGTTCACAATCATGGGTGGAGATCGGGGGGGGTCAGAACTCCCCCTGGATTCTGGGTCTCCCATAGGCTTTGTGTAGACCTTGAATTGCCGTACCAGTGTTTGCCCATCCAGAACCCCCTGGATCGAGAAAATATATCCAGCATTGTTCACAATATCTACATTCGTGCACGTGTGCATGCGCATATGTAGACATTAAACACGACTAATTCCGACATACGGACAGCGCCTCTGACGGTGCTTAAAAGCGTGTTTGTGCACGACTAACTAATAAGTGCATACTGTGTTTCCCTCAAGTGAGCGAAAACAGCTGGGGGTTATAAATTGCTTATCTTTTTCATACGGGCTCTTTATCACTCGAATTATCCGCTTCTGAAATACATATTCGCACATTAATCAGTCATGCATTAAGTATTTTAATTGCTTGGAAAAAATATGTTACATATATATATATATATATATATTAGGGTGAAACAATTCAAACTATATGGATCGTTCCTTAATATTGTTTTTATACTGCGCTAGGCCTTGTGAAACTCAGAAGTGAAAGAATTTTGGAAATCGGACAACGGCAATATGAGCAATATCGAGCATTTATGCATGGATGTTTAAGAATTTTTCGGCGT
Organism: Lepas anatifera; assembly: GCA_034440635.1. Lineage (NCBI taxonomy): Eukaryota > Metazoa > Arthropoda > Thecostraca > Lepadidae > Lepas > Lepas anatifera. The sequence continues at coordinate 49,176 of JAOTON010002268.1, read as the reverse complement.
CGCAGTCTCCGTTGGAAATCTTTGGTGCTAGCGTACGGTGGATTATGGGCTAGCTGTTAAAGCAGATCACGTGCGTTTTGAAGCGTGGGAATCCCCATTAACACATTTTTGAGGGGAAAATAGATCCCAGCTAGTGGATAGGTATATTTCAGTCGCAGTGGTGGATGCAAGAGGGGGGGCAGGGGGCTCAAACCCCCCTCCCGAAATGTCTGAGTGCATGTAGTAGATGCATAGCTGGAGGCTGTCCAAGGTAGTGACGTGGGAGGCCCAAGCCCCTAGCCCCCCCGAAATATGGTCCTGGATCTGCCTCTTTTCTGTTGTGTATTAGACATGTGCGAGACTCACCGAGGAATCTCTTTTAACCCGCGCCCCACCGGGGTCCGGCACCTTCGCCCCACCGGGGGACCATCGATGGCCCCCTCTAACTCCGAAAGTATGGGCGTTAGCGCAAATCTGCAAAGTGCATTAGAAAGCTTGCGTGAATTCAGTAAGAAATTACTTCAATGTTTTAGTGCTCAGGTCAATGATTTGACCTCCAAAGGTCAAATTATGTCAAGATTGGCTATTTTCACTAAAATATGCAATGCTGAAGCAAACTGGGCATAAATCTTGTGCCATTAGAGCTATTGAGATGTGGTAAAGTACATTGGATAGGAACATTTCAGACCTTTTCTGCTATGTTGAACTTAATGATCTCCCGCCAGTGGTGTGACGTCCAGAGGTCACCTCGTGACCTAAGATGACCTGAGGTCACCAAAGGTCAGAAAATGGCCTTGCTTTATATCAAACAAAAGCCAGTGACAAGACATACACGATGGTGTTTGATTCAGCACTCTAGCTTATATAGGTCAAAAGTTATTGTCAAAATACTATTTTGACCCCTGGTGGCCTTGGATGACCCTGGAGAAGTCAAAGGCAAATATGGCCCCTGAAATCCGTGAAAGGGTGTCTAAGAACGGTTTTCTGATGAAGCCGAGCATTTTCAATCGTTTTTGTGACTTTTAGATCACAAGACAGCTTTTCCCCATGCTTTGTCAATGGGAGAGATCACCTCGTGACATGACCTCAGGTCACGAAATCGAAAAATCCCGGATATGCACCTTGTAGAGCCTGGAGGGGTCATGAAGTGTAGGAAGTTTCAAATTGATCGACTTTGAAATGTAGCCTTACAGAGCTCCAAAGTTGAAGTGAGGTGACCTTGGTTGACCTCACCTGGTGACCTGACCTTGGGTGACCCGGGGTAAAAATTTCAGAGATGATGGGAAAATGATGTAGTAGGAGGTAGAGCACTCAACTGCGGTGCTGCGCCTCGACGTTTTCTGCTATCCGGAAAAACCTTAGGGGAGGCCATCGATGGCCCCGGTGGGGCGAGGGTTAAGGCGAGTGCCAATCAATGGCAACTTAGTTGCCTGAGGCTAAGTTGCCGGAAGCTGCTATGAGTTGCCAGACCATACCACCGGAGCAAGGACCACTATACCAGAAGATATGGCAGCTTAGTTGCCACCGGGTGCTCCCAGGTTTCATGTTCAGTGCACACCTTAGCGAAATATCCACAAATTGAAGGGGTGAGAAAGGTGCAAGTTTGACGCCGAGACAAGTTCCTGCTGGCAACACATTAGTCACTACAACAATTTACCTAGTTTGGATTGTGCCACACCCGAGCACTGGGAAAATATGGGCTAGGCAATATCAAGTGATCTTGCGTCGAGACAGTTTGCAGAACGTACCAGAGGGTCGTCGGAAATGCAAATCGACATCTGTGTTTTCTTTTATGTATCTTCACGGAAGGTGCTACTTGTGTGCCGTCGCTCTAGAAGAAGAGAAGGAAGCGTTTCTTCGACTTCCTAAACATCTGTATTTAAAATTGAAAATGCCAAGGAATAGGAGTAGACAACTCAGGCGAGAAGGCGGACAGAGATCTGATTGGCCCATCGGCCGAGCTTCCCGTTTGTTTCAGAGCTTCCAACATTGAGGGACGTCTTGCGGAAAGGTCGACTGATGAACGAGAGATCCGCCGATTGGGCGAGAACATTGAGCATGTGAGATTCGCGAGAAAAATGACACCTGATATTTATAGGCACTACAGTTAAACTAGTGACCGAGGCGTCGCGTTCCGTGCTAGGGTTAAAGAGGCGCGACGGGGACATTTAGGCGGGGATCAAGAATCGCGAACTGATGAAAATAATTGTTGGGCTTTAACGACGCATCAACTGCCAGGGTCATACGGCGTCGCCAACTCTCACCCTGTTGGAAGGGATTTTGGGGATCAGATCGACTTATTCAGAGGCTCCGCCGGGACTTGAACCCGGAATCAGTGGCTTGGAAGACAAGTGTGCTATTCACTGAGCCACCTCATCCCCCTATCGCGAACTGATGACAACATCTAATACGAAGCATGACATGAACCTATCCATGAAATAAAAATCGGTCGAGTTATTGCAATGTCTTGTAAACGTACTGGATTCCCGTCAATCCGTCACTACCTCGGAAAGCCTCCAGCGATGCATTTACTATAGGCACTCAGACATTTCGGGGAAGGGGTTTGAGCCCCTGCCCCCTCCCCCTACGTCCGCCACTGCAACCGAAATATACCGATCCACTAGTTGGGATCTATATTCCATCTTCAACATGTGTTTGGGGTGATGTGATCCCCAAGCTTCAAAACGCACGTGATCTGCTCTAACAGCTGGCGCTTAAACCAGCGTACGCTAGAACTAAAGCTTCCAATGGAGACTGCAACGCCAAAAGTTTCCCAAACATCTATGCATAAATGCTCGATATTGCTCATGTTCCCGTGGTCCGATTTCCAAAATTCTTTCACTTCTGAGTTTCATAAGACCTAGCGCAATAGAAAAACTATGTTAAAGAACGATCCAAATAATTTTGATTTGTTTTCACTCCACCCTAATATATATATATATATATATATATATATATATATATATATATATAAATTCGAATAGTTAGGCAATACATTTTCTTTTATACATTGTTTGTTGAAAGCCAGAGCGTATTTGCATTTCATTATTTTCTTTTTGCTTATTCTAGGTGTCAAAATAAAGTTATGTATTCATTGCTGATATTGCGATAAGTTTTGAAAGCCATTTTTACCTAGGGTGACTAATGTAAAGTTATACGTTTCTTGGGCTATCACTGGGTGAAGAAAATATTTTACAAATTAAACCATATATTTCGATACCTTTTGTGGTATCTTGTTCACTGGTTACACAGATTCAAAAAGACGATACTGAGATAAAAAACACACTGCAGGCAAAAAACACGTTAACACTTCGGAAAAAAACAGTTATCTAAAACGTGCTCTCCGCGGGAAATTACTCGCAATCTTCAACCTAACAGCATACTTCTTAACAGTGATAATATATTAAATAGCTAAATTGAGGCAATTGTATAAGCAGCGAAGCGATTATTCTAAACACAATTTAAAACAAAATTATTCAACTCACATGGAAGCACCTACAGGGAACCATCAATCAAAGGGAGGGGGTGGGTAAGAATACTGACTTAGCCTGCCTAACTAACCTAGGCTAGATCCCAAATCGAACTCAAAGATAATGTACCTACACCACGGTTCAGAATGGACTTATGTTCACGAATTTCGATGGCTTCTCTAACGGTACGCTTTCCCAGTTTCTTTCGCACGCTGATATTTTTGAATTTATTGAATCAATATCCTTCTTGAATTGGTACACATGATGAGCAGTGGCCGACGTTAGTGAGCAGTGGCTGACGTCTTCAACAGAGCAGAACAGATTTGCAGCACCCATGAAGCCTTAAAAAGGAAAAATCAAAGCTGAATAAGATCCTCCACGCAAACGGATATATAAAACGTTATATTTCTAGGTGCATCAAAAAATCAAATGACTCTGAAAACTATGTTACGAATAATACTATGAGACCCACCTACATATCCATGTCATACATACAGTGTGTCAGTGAGCCTAAATCAAGATTGCTTCGTAAGCACAATGTCATAGTAGCCCATGCCTCAAGAAGCCCCAAACGTACTCTAGTCAGGGTTAAGGAAAAACCAGAACCAGGAGGACTAAAGGGAACAGCGTACAAGATTAAATGCGAATGTGGGGACAGTTATGTAGGGAGTCAGGTCGCCCAAAGGCAGTACGCATGAAAGAGCATAAGGCGGACATGGTACATGGTCGCACTAAGACGTCGGCCACTGCTCATCAGGCGTACCAATGCAAGAAGGATATTGATTCAATAAATTCAAAAATATTAGCGCGCAAAGAAACTGGAAAAAGCGTACCGTTAGAGAAGCCATAGACATTCGTGAACATAAGTCAATTCTGAACCGCGGTGTAGGTAAATTCTCTGAGTCCGATTTGGAATATAGCCCTAGGTTAGTTAGGCAGGCTAAGTCAGTATTCTTACCCACCCCCCCACTTTTGCCATTGATGGTTCCCTGTAGGTGCTTCCATGTGAGTTGAATAATTTTGTTTTAAATTGTGGTTAGATCAATCGCTTCGCTGTTTATACAATTGCCTCAATTTAGCTATTTAATATATTATCACTGTTAAGAAATACCCTATTCGGTTGAAAATTGTGAGCCATTTCCCCTGGGAGAGCACGTTTTTAGATAACTGTTTTTTCCAAAGTGTTGACGTGTTTTGTGCCTGCAGTGTGTTTTTATCTCAGTATCGTCTTTTTTCAATCTGTGTAACCAGTGAACAAGAAACCACAAAAGGTATCGAAATATATGGTTTAATTTGTAAAAATATTTTCTTCACCCAGTGATAGCCCAAGAAACGTATAACTTTACATTAATCACCCTAGGTAAAAATGGCTTTCAAAACTTATCGCAATATCAGCAATGAATACATGACTTTATTTCGACACCTGGAACAAACAAAAAACTGATAGGCGAAGGCCACACATTACGTGGGAACTGTAACAGTAAGATACTTACGAAGAAGCTTAAAGAAGCAGCTAAAGAACTTAACCCGCGCCCCACCGGGGGTCCGGCGCCACCTTCGCCCCACCGGGGCCATCGATGGCCCCCTCTAACTCCGAAAATATGGGGGTTACCGCAAATCTGCAAAGTGCATTAGAAATCTCGTGTAAATTCAGTAAGAAATTACTCCACATGTTTAAGCGCTCAGGTCAATGGTTTGACCTCCAGAGGTCAAGAAAGGTCACGATAGGCTATTTTCACTCAAATATGCAATGCTTAAGAAAACTGGGCATAACTCCTAGGCCATTAGAGCTATTGAGATCTGACTAAGTACGTTTGATAGGAAATTGTCAGACCTTTTTCCGCTACGTGAAACGTTAAGACCTCCCGCCAGTGGTTTGACCTCCAGAGGTCACCTCGTGACCTAATATGACCTGAAGTCATGGAAGGTCAGAAAGTGACCTTGTTGTATATGAAAGGAAAGCCAGTGACGAGACACACACGATGGTATTTGTTTCAGCACTCTAGCTTAATTAGGTCAAAAGTTATTGTCAAAATACTGTTTTTGGACCCCTGGTGACCTTGGATGACCTTGAAAAATTCAAAGGGCAAATATGACCCCTGGGATCCGTGAATGGGTGTCCAACAACGCTGTTCTGAGCAGTCTGAGTATTTGCAATAATTTTTGTGACTTTTATGTCATGAGACAGCTTTTCCCCACGCTTTTCCAATGGGAGAGGTCGCCTCGTGACCTGACCTCAGGTCACGAAATCGAAAAATCTCGGATATACACGTTGTAGACCCTGGAAGGGTCATGAAGTGTAGCAAGTTTCAAATCGATCGACTTTGAAATGTAGCTCTTATAGAGCTTCAAATTTGAAGTGAGGTGACCTTGGTTGACCTCGCCTGGTGACCTGACCTTAGGTGACCCGGGGTAAAAATTTTTAGTGATGGTGGGAAAATGATGAGGTGAGAGATAGAGCGCTCAACTGCGGTTCTGCGTTTCATCGTTTTTCTGCTATCTCGAAAAAACCTTAGGGGGGCCATCGATGGCCCCGGTGGGGCGAGGGTTAAAGAAGACAAACCATTCATAGGCGGATCCAGGGGGGCAAGGGGGGCACGTGCCCCCCCGATCGACCCTCGGCGGCCCCCTGAAAGGTCGATGGCGCCCCCCTGAAATGTCGCTTCCCACCCCACCCCCAGGATACGAAAGTCGGCGCCCACCGATAGGTTTTGGCGCCCATCTGATAGGTTTTGCCGGTCATAAGTGGCGCCCCCTGGTCCGGGTGGCGCTCCCCGGGAAGGTGCCCCCTCCGATCGGCAATCCTGGATCCGCCTATGAAACCATTATAGTAAGAAGAGGAGATAAATGTCCAACTTTTTTATCCTAGACAAGAAGGAATATCTTGAAAAACTAAGCCTCGTTCTTAGCTACTCTAGCAAGTTCCAAGAAATTAAGATAGACCCAACGAAGAAACTCAAAGCTAATGTGAACCGTGTGATTGAGAGTACTAATGCATTAAGTGGTGGTGTCCGTTTCTCAAAAATAGTGGGTGAGTTTACACCTGGGTACGTTTACAGAACTGTAAAGACCCATGAAGTAGGAAACCCATTGCGCCCCATAATTTCCCAAGTAACCACTGCTACCTATAAGCTCGCAAGGCATCTCAATACCATTCTAAAACCATTCGTGCCCTCAAAACATTGCATTCAGTCTACTGATGAATTTCTAGATATCTTACGAACAAAAAAGCCTCAAGGAATTTTGGCCTCTATCGACGTGCAAAGCCTCTTCACCAATGTGCCCATTGAAAAAGCAATTGAAATCATTGTCGATGAAGAGTATCATACAAAGACCAATGGCTTGCAACCCCTTCAGCTCTCCACCACTATATTATCCAACCTGCTCAGAGCATGTACCAAAGATCTACCTTTCAGTGGACCAGATGGAAAACTCTACACTCAAAAAGAGGGTGTGGCTATGGGGTCACCACTGGGGCTCCTGTTTGCCAACTTCTATATGTCACACATCGAAAGTATTGTCCTAAAAAATACTGGCATAGCTCCATACACCTACCTCCGTTATGTTGATGACTGCTTTCTTGACGTCAAAGACACCCAACAACTTGAGAAACTTATCAGTGAGCGAGAGAGAAACTCAGTTCTACATTTCACCTGTGAACTTAGTAATGACAGCACCTTTTCATTTTTGGCTGTTCTAGTCGAAGAGGGGACAGAGCGTTCATAACTAGTGTCTACCGAAAGCCCACACACACTGGACAAACACTCAATCCCACCAGTGAGTGCCCTGAAAGATACAAAATTGGCGTAATCCGTTCATTTGTTAGAAGAGCCATCCGCACAAGCTCCACACATCAGGCCATGCACTTAGAATTTTCCAGACTGAAACAGCTGCTAGTCAACAATGTTTTCGCAAACCAGGATATCGACACAGAAATAAGACAACAGCTGGAAAACACATACGGCAAAAGCACACCTAAACCTGACCAAACACCAGTAACACATCACCTCTTCTACCGCAACTTCATGAACACAGCATATCAGACAGACGAGAAAATACTGGCCAACATCATAAAGAAGAACATCAGATGCAGGGAGAACACAACCATAAAACTACACATATACTATCAGACAGCTAAGACAAGACGCTTAGTCATGACAAAAAACCCAACGAAGACAGGATGGTTGAAGAGTACCAGCGTAGTGTACCAGTTTGATTGCCGAAACGAAGGTTGTAGACTTCGTCACATTCATTACGTTGGCAACACTTCAACCACCCTGTCTCGCTGACTTACAATGCACTTACAGGAGGGGGCCCCCAAAACAACACTTTCACCAAGCACACGGCACAAAAATCACAAGAAACATTCTCGTAGACAACACCAAAATCATACACTGCAACAACAAACCCACTAAAGTAGAAATAGCCGAAGCACTAATCATCCTGGAACACCTACCACCCCTCAACTCACAGAAAAACATTCGCATGGTAAAACTTTCGCTTTGGGGAGTACAAAATGTGTAAGTTATAAGGTGATGATCTGATGTAGATGTGTAATGATGTGTAGTATCGTAAGTTATGAGGTGCTAAGAATTGTAATATTTGGTACTTCTAAGTGTCTGACATGAGTGCTATTTATTGTGTTAATTGCACTAGGAAGCGATTGGAGCTGGAAGTATTCTATGTATTTATAGCTCATGAATTCAATCTAAGAAATTTTTTCTAACTAGATTGACAGAGAAGAAAAACAAACTGAGCATCACGGTTTCTTATTTCTTGATAATGAATGTGTAACATATTCGAAACGCGTTGAAACAAGTCTATGACCACTTATAATTTTTTCGATTCAATATCAAATAACGTTAAACAAATAGCGAACAAGTCCCAGAAAACAACGAAAAAGTTGATTAATTGTAAACACGCTATAGAATTCAATGGTCTTTGTCTAAAAGAAGATATCCTGCCCAAATATACAAATATATATATATATATATATATATATTTGAGTAGTTGGAATATATCCTTTCGACAGACTGGATGCAACGAAGGTGCAAACGAAGGTAACACATCGGAACACATCAACCACTTTATCCGTCGTCTTACCATGCACCTCCAGAGGGAGCCCAAGGATCATCTACAACAAGAACACAACACAACACTCACAAGACAAATGCTTACGATAACACACATATAAACACCCAGCACGACCACAACAAGATAGAAATCAGAAATACACAACCAACTCGCACCGCAGACAACACACAAAAAACGTTAGACTCCCAAGTTGTCACTATGGGATGGCAAATAAAAAAAACGAATAGTGGATATATATGTACTGTATAACATACCATGTGTTGGCAATGAATGTTTCTCTATTGTATTGTAATGCCTTGTGACTAACTATGTTATAATGTAGTGGACTATGAAACTGTTATAAGATGATATAAGAATTGTAGTTTTGTACTCATGAGATAATTCCATAGCAAGTAGTCGCAAAAATGTAATGATATTTCTTTACATAGAAGGTCTTTCAACTGATTAGAGCTCATTACTCGGTGCTATATTTTTCAAACAACTATATTTAGGAAAACGTGAGCCGCTCTTCTCATCTTGAAATGAATGTCCAATACATTCGAAAGCTCGAACTTATATTTGTAATATTTTTAATGAACTTACTGATTTGACCAAAGACATTTCAATTGCAACCAAACAAACCATCAATAATATAATTAAACAACAACAAAAGTTATCAAAGTGCGAATCAGCAATACTTTTCAATATATATATATATATATATATATATATATATATATATATATTGAACCTATTTTTGAAATACTTATGAAGAACAGAGGCAAAAGACATATGTTAAAAGTCGTAAAGTGTAATATTTTGCTTTACATCAACCATGTTTACAATTTACATACACTGTGATACGGGCGCTCGGTAACACTTTGAATTACACCCTTGTTTTTCAATCTTAACAGCGAGAACTCACATAATGTCGTACTAAACCTTCATTGGGATAAATCTTAAAGAGTCTTAGTAACTTGAGAAAATTAAACACAACACCTATCACAGAAATATCAACTAATTAATTTTTAACACTTTTTGAAAAATTGTAAGGTTGAGTCATCTCAGGTCAGGCCACCAGAGCAGGTCAAGTGACTTCACCTAAAAAAACTTTTGAGATAGCGTAAGTCAGAACAGGGTGAATCTATCCGATTGAAACTCTTATCACATAATGGTACCACCGAGTTCTACAAAAATAATTCCGGTGTTTTTACATTGATGACCTGAAGTCTGGTACGAGTCATGACCCCTTCATTGGAAATACATGGGGAAATTTGTTTAGCTAAGTAACTTAGTAATGGATGGTGGTTGATCATTTCTTTTAACGGTATTAGGTTTGCCTCATCCTTGCAGTTCTAATGATAGGCATTTTGACCTAATTTGACCTGGACCTGACCCGATATAACCTGACTGGTATGGCCTAGTCATGTTATATCATATATCATTCAATGTGGCTAGCTGCGAGAATTCCGTTGGTGTAGATTGGTTTGCTCTATCTTTACTAGTTCAGATGTAATGACTGAAACCTTCATCTAGATGTAATCCCAATGGTGGTATGCCTTGACCTCTAGTGACCTTAAATGTGGCCTGAAAAAATGGTTCGAATGTTTTCTTTAGAGAATTGAATGGGCTATCGAAAGCTGTTGACCGTTTTTCGCTATCTGGCGTGGTTCTGGAGATCTTAGGGGGCGGGCGTAGGGCTGCCCATTTTAATTGCACCCGCAGATTTCCAAAATAGTCTACCAGATTCCCATTATTTGGCCCAAATGCTACTCAGAACTGGTTTTGTTTTCTTCGAGACTCAAAAACTGGCCATGCGCAGCGAGGTTGAAAATATCCCCTATATTGCACTATATTGCACCCCAATCTATACCATGAAACATAAGCTATTAAATATGTCTAGCAAAAAGACTACTGGTTATATTCACCCACCTCATTTATTGCGCTTCATTGAGTACGAATGCGACAAGAAGCTTTACGTGTAGCACAGCACCAAGTCACAGTCATTCACAAGAAGCATTGATGATTCTCCCTTCACAATACCTCCCAGCCGCCGATGCCAGCGGCTCCGCCGGTCTAGATTCTCAGTTTAGACCTCAAGTGTTTAATACGGTGCAAACCTTTAAACTTAAACTACCAACAGTTTTTGTTTGTCAATGTATTCTTTGTGAAGTTGGCATATACTTTCCAGAACATCTCCATACCCTGCAGCAGTTTTATTCTTCTGAGCCTGTCTTTCCAGGGAAGATTCTTGCTGTACTTTGTGATGGTGCAGCAGCACTTCTCGGTCAGGTCGTTGGTCACTTTGGCATTCCGCACAAACTCCTAAATTTCCTTGTACTGGTGGTCCTTGCTCCACAGCTTGGAATCCCTCGCCAATTACTTGTGGTCGACTCCCAAGGATGGCGAAAAGCATGAAGGATTTAGGATCGCACAGGTTGGCCAGTTCGGTCTTGGAGGTGAGCTCTTCGAAGCTGGGCTTCTCGAGGGAGTAGTGCTCAGAGCAAGTGTTGGGCAGGCACGGCTGATATACCGCCGAGCCAGCCAGCAGCCTCGCCCACAACCCCCTTTGCAGTACTCCCTCGAGAAGCTCACCTCCAAAACCGAACTGGCCGACCTGTGCGGCTCCAACTCATTCATGCTCTTCACCATCTTCAAAATCGATCACACGTAGCTGGTGATGGATTCCAAACTGTGGGGCGAGGACCAGTAGTACAAGGGAACGGAGGAGTCTGTGCGGAATGTCAGAGTGGCCAACGACCTGACCGAGAGGTGCTGCGGGACCATCACAAAGTGCATCAAGATTCCTACTAGAGAAGACCAGCTCATAAAAACTGCCAGGGCGTGGCGAAGTTCCAGAAGGTGCATCCCAACTTCACCAAAAATACACTGAACAACAAAAAGTACTGGTAGTCCGTAGTTGAAGTTCAACGGTTTGCACCGTGTTAAACACTTGAGATCTAAACTAAAAATCTAGGCCGGCGGTGCTGGTGGCGTCGGCGGCTTAGAAGAATAATAATTGTTGGGTTAACGACGCACCAACTGCCAGCATACGGCGTCGCCAACTCCACCCTGTTGAAGGGATTTTGGGGATCAGATCGACTTATTCAAGGCTCCGCGGTTGAACCGGACCGGTGCCTTAGACAAGGGTGTTATCCACTAAGCCACCTCATCCCCGGGCTTAGAGGTGCTGTGAAGGGAGAATTATCAATACTTTTTGCGATTGACTGTGACTTGGTACTGTGGTACACGTGAAGCTTCATTCGTACTCCATGAAGCGCAATAAATGGGTGTGGCTGTAAAATCGATAGTCTTTTTGCTAAACATATTTGATAGTTTATAGGTTTCATGGTTTAGTTTGGAGTATTGCATATTGATGCAGCGGGTCTAAACAACAGGATGAAACCCTTAAAAGTGACTTTTTAGAAATGATATCAAATAGATATATATAATACGTTTAAGAATTCATTGGAACACTGGAAACCTTGCTTACTTCCTTAATTTACCGTGCCCCGTCCATTTCACGGCTGCTGAAACATGACAATTCTTCCATGTCATTACATACCGCAATCTTACTAAAAAAACAACAACAATGGCATGATTCCAAACAAGAATCGCAAATACTAACACCTAGCCATCATTGCATTGTTACCGTTCAGATTTCTGTGACCTTCCGGTCACAGATATGCAACTCTAGCTGGTCCCAACAACATTGTGAGACCATTTTAATAACGGTGTGTTTTGAAAATAAAATCCCTCACAAAGACCGTTTTCTTAAACCAGCAAAAAATTTACTACCAGGATCAGCTGGAAAATTGTAGCGAATAATTGAGGGAGTGTCCTCTATAGTAATGGAATTATCAGGTTGGCATCCGGCGACCGAAAACAAGTTATGACGGTTTTAGTCCTATTGATAATTAGTCGAGGACTAAAATCGTGAATTCGTTTTGGCTCGTTGCATGCCAGCCTGATGCTGTCGCCATTTAAATACTATAGAGGATAAAAACTGGCGATTTTACATATGTGTGTACGCAATAGCACGTAACATGGCATTAGCTGCAGTTGTCGATATGCTCCAAATCAAACACGTTTCCGTATAAATCGCAAATTTTACTCAGCTTATTGATTTTGGTCAGATTTGCCGGCTTTGTAGTCATTTGAATCTATTGTACTGAGCATCTGAGCTATCAAATACCCTCAATAGTATCTGTGGTGGAACTGAAAATGAGCGTCAGCAAAGAACAATTGTGGTGTTTTCATGCGTGACTAAAGCGTGATTTGACGGAAACCTGAATTCAAAACACAAGTATGTTTTGTGTTTGTTTGTACCATTCAACGAAAAGCCTTCTAGTTAATTTAAAATTGATGTTCCATCATTATAAGTCCTTGATTAAAAAAGATCATTACCCATAGGCGGATCCAGGACCGCCGATCGGGGGTGGGGGGGGTACCTTGCTGGGGTGGGGGCTGCCATCCAGACGAAGGGGGCACCACTTTTGGCCGGAAAATCTTATCGGATGGACGCGAAATCCTATCGTGGGGCACTCATTTTCGCATGGGGGTTTGGAAGCGACATATTTCAAGGGGGCGCCATCGACCCTTTACTAAAGCGCCGTGACCATTTTAGGGGAGCCGAGGGTCGGTTGGGGAGGGCACCTGCCCCTCTTTTCCTGCCCCTGGGTGGATGGCACCTGCCCCTGGATCCGCCTATGGCATTACCAATGTGCAGTGATATTTTTATGGCATCACTTTATTATAATTTGCCAAAATCTGGAATCTGAATTTGATATTTTGTGTTTGTATCTAAACCATTTGACCACCAGCCTTCAATTGAAGTAAGACTCATTTTATCGTCATAAGTTCTTAATTAAAAGTGGTTATCACCAGTATACAATTATATTTTATTGACACCACTAAATGGTCAATGGTCGAAATCCCAATATCGAAAACCATCATTGCGCGTGCCTGCTTGAACCACCCAATAGAAAGCCTTCATTTGAAGCAAAAATTATCGTTCCATCGTAAATAGTTTTTGAGCTAGAAGCTCCAACCCGTTTTCTTCTGGCCTCCTGCATCACTATGTATTGGTACGATATAGGGGCTATGTTCACCCCCCGCTGCGCATGGTCAGTTTTTTAGTCTGGAGGAAACCAAAACCAGTTCTGAGTAGCATTTTGACCAAATAATGGGAATCTGGTGGACTATTTTGCAAACCTGGTGGGTGCCAGTAAAATGGGCAGCCCTAGGGGGGGGCGGATCACCGTCCCCCGTCAAAGCAAAGGTGGCTCAGACTCCCGTCAATGCGCGTGTTAAATGTCATAAGCGTGTTCGAGGATGCCAATAACCTTGGATATGAAGTATGATAAACATTCCGAACATGGCAGAGTCCAGCTGTATGTCGAGGGATGCATACACACAGGGTTGTCGAAATATCATGGAATGCTCCTAATATAAACATAGTTTACATCCATGAACTACGCAGTAGGAAACCAGCAGCTCGATGCACTTGAAGTGACACCAATCATGTTTATCATTTGGACAGAAGCGTCGCCGCCCACAAAAATTGAGGGACCAGCCAACTTTTAACATCCTGCTGACAATAAATATATTTCCTCTAGAAACAAACAAACATCTTGTTCGGGTTTGCCTACCGTCCTCACATGCGGGTTACAAAGCTTTCCTTTACAGCACACAACGTTGGAAGTACAACCTTCTCTTTTAGACTAGTATCGCGGAAACCAGTGGGTGTCACGCCAGACGCGGAACTATCTGGCCGGACACCGTGTGGCTGGATCTTAGGGCAGTTAACACGCGCCCCGCTGGCGGAGGGGGCGAAATTCGCCCCCTCCTGGTTTTCCCCAGATAGCTCAAAAACGAAGAAACGCAGAACAACGAAACTTACAGTACCTTATTCATATTCAATTTTACACATCTGACCAAATTTTTGAGTTAAGGTAATGTCAGGTCAAGGAGCTATTCAAGGTCAAGTGACCCGACCTCAAAGCATAGAGTGATTTTTTTGCCAATAACTTCTCATTGAATTGAGATAAAGCTACCATTTTGCTTGCATTGTGCTTATATTGTCACGGGGAGTCGATTGATATGCAACATGACCATACCAGGTCACTCTGTGACCCTGATCTAGCTCGAGGTCAGGGCATTTTCACTATTTGACCTAACAAGGTCATATTATATATCATTCGATTTGCCGCGATGAGAGGAATCCAATAATGCAGAACGATTTGTTCTAGCTCCCCTGGAGGCAGATCTAGAGAGAGAAACGTACACTGCTCTGTTGTAAGCCTATGGAACATTCTTTGTCCTATGCTGACCTCAATATTGACCCCTGACATAAAAATTATTCGTATAAAATCTCTCCGTCTTGTCAAGAGCTTTCGAACGCCGCCCTTAATTTTGCCTTTAGCTTTCGTGGGGAATGAGATACGGAGGGGGGAAACGCCCCCCTCAGCGGGGTGTGTCATGCCAGGGACCCCAGCGGGGCGCGTGTTAAGATTCTTGGGCTATATCACTCACTATATCACTCTGGTTTAGGCCTGAATTATGCCTTTTAACACCCTTCTGGTGGGCCTCCGAGCCACCTTCGCCCTGGTGGGGGGTGTTCAAATACCCCCCCTTCAAACTCGGTTCTTATGCGAGATAGCGAAAAACTTGAAAGCTGATGGATAGCTCAAACATTGATGAAGGAACTGCATCAGTCACTTTTTGGCTCAGGTAAATATTGAGGTCCTGCAGGTAAAAGAAGGTGGCATGTTAGATAAGATTTTCGCTCTAGCATCTGATAGTCAATAATCAATATGTATATATACATATGATATATGACATATACATAGACATATGGTATATCATATGTCAATATGCATAGTTAATATGCAGTCAATATACATAGTCAATATGTGTATCAATCGACTCGCAATAATAATTCAAACGTAATTGTATCAAAATAAAAGCTTTGTAAAATTCCCTCCAAAGGTATTAACCCAAGCTTGAAAACATGCTTAAGTACCTAGCCCCAGATGACCTCTCGGAGGTCACAAATCCAAACTTGCCACATGAACCTGGAAAGGATCCAATGATACTACGATTTTGAAGATATGAAGGTATTCTAAGCTGTATCTACTATCTACACAAATAGAGGCAAGTTTAGCGCAATTCCCGTTTCGCCATGTACTTCCAATGGAGAGGCCATGATCCGTATCTGACCCTAGATCATCGGTATGAAAAATCCGGAATTAATATGTAGCACTTGGTCGGCCTATGATGTAAAATTAGTTTTAATAGGATAGATTGGCACTGTTTGTACTTATGCTGACTTAATTTTTTTGGAGGTGAGGTCAGTTAAACTACACTGGTGACCTGACATGACTGGACCCTAAAATTTTACACAAAGTTGCTGAGTTGATAAAAAATAAGAAGTGAAAAGTACAATGGTGCTTCGCGTCGCCGGCTTTTTGTGCCACCGGAAGAAACAGGGGGAGGTGTTCAAACACCCCCACCGGGGCGAGGGTTTAGGTCAGAAGAAACTAAATGGAATTTGCGGACGAATAAAGCAGTCTTGGCGACCAAGCAAATGACCAACTGCATATATCCCTTGGTGATGGAAGTGCTAGGAATTTGTAATGACGTGACCAATATAGTAATTTTCCACACATGTCTCCGGAAACATCTAGTAGAATATAATTGCAATGCCCCGGTAGCTCAGTTGGTAGAGCGTTGAGCACCAGTCCGCTGCTCAGGAACATGCAGCGGCAGTGCGTGTTTAGGCATGGGATTGATTCCCTGAGACGCTCCGGCGCTCAATATTTACCCGGCGTAGATCGACTGGCAACCGACTGGTGCGAGGGTGACCTGAGTGGGTCAGCCGTCCCTTTACTTTGTGGGACGTTAACCCTCGCTGGTGTTTGAACACCCCCTCCCCCGCCCGAGTGGCACTAAAAAGCGACAGCACGAAGCACCTCTGTACTTGACACACCTTATTCTTGATAATTTCGGCAACTTTACCAACATTTTAGTTGGATAATCTCAGGTCAGGTCACCAGTGCAGGTTAGGTGACCTCACCTCCAAACAGTTTAAGATGGCATAAGTAAGATTAGAGCTAATATATCCAATTGAAACTCATATCACACAATGGGCCAATCGAGTACTTCAAAGCATATCCCGGGAGTTTTCAGATCGATGACCTAGGGTTAAGTACAGCCTACAATACCTTCCTACTCTCCGAATTTTAGCTTCCTCGGCCCCTTTCCAGGTTCTTGTTGCAAGTTTAGACCTTTGGCCTATAAGAGGTCATCTGGGACTACTTAAGCATGTGTTTCAGACTTCGGTCAATAACTTGCAAAAAATGATGATAAAGCTTTTACTTTGTATAACCTAACCTAATATAGTATTGTCATGCATCATTCGATTTGCTGTAACGAGAGAAAGCGAATGGTACCTAAACATTGATTCTCACTCCACTCTGTCAGACGCTAGAGCACAGAAACTCTTCTTTAACCCATTACCTTTGACCTGTCATTGCCTCGATATTGACCTGAGCCAGAAAGTGATCAATGCAGTTACTTCATTAAATTTGTATGAGCTATCCACCAGTATTTGCAGTTTTTCGCTATCCCGCATAGGAATCGAGATCGAGGGGGTGCTTGAACCCCACCACCCCGAAGGCAAAGGTGGCTCGGAGGCCCGCTGGGAGAGGGGGTCAAACTTTGTTTTCTATACCAATTCCCACCCCGGCGGGCCACCTTCGCCCTGGTGGGGGTGCTCAAACACCCCTCCCCCTCGAACTCGGCTCCTGTGTGGGAAAACGCGAAAGTTGTTGGATAGCTCATACAAATTCGTGAACAAACTAAATCGGTCACATTTTGACTCAGGTAAAAATGGAGGTCGTGACAGGAAAAAAGGTGGCATGTTAGAGAAGAGTTTTCGGGCTCTAGCGTCTGACAGACTGAAGTTAGAACCATTTTAGGTACCATTCGCTTCCTCTCGCTAGGGCAAATAGAATGATGTGTGATATGACTATACTAGGTCAAAACATAAGAATGACCTAACCTAAGGTCAGGTCAACGTCTATTTCCAATCTAGCGTATTCAATATGCCTATAAATGAACTTGCAATAGCAATCCAAACGTAATGGCATCAAAATAGAGCGTTGTCATTATTTTCTGCAAAGTTATTAACCCAAGTCTGAAACCCTGCTTACAAAAATTGAAGCAAAAACATGGAAAGGGACCCAGAATACTATGATCTGGAGGATATGAAGGTATTCGCAGCTGTATCTCTATCTACACAAATCAAGGGTACAGCTCAATTTCTGTTTTCCCCATGCATTTCCAAGGCAGAGGTCATGATCCATACCTGACGCTAGGTCGTCGATATGGAAAAGCCCAGAATAAGTTTTGTAGTACTCGGTGGGCCCATTATGTAGTAACGAACAAATTGATCAAAGATAAATGGCAGCGCTTCGCGCGGCTGTTTTAACGTGCTGCCGGAAAAACTCGAGGGGGTTGTTCAAACACCCCCCGAGGCGAGGGCTAACACTTCATTGCGAGAGTTGCTCGTTTGGATGGTGGGTCGGGGTCTTCGCACAAGTCCCTTGATGACTTTAGTGAGACTCTGACCCCAAAAACTAAGCCTATAACAGCTTGTAACAAAACAACTTGTAAGTAACCTACAACAACTTGACTAACTTTATAAAAGTTCCACCAAGAACAAAAGAATCGAACTTTAAAGGGAATGTGGCACCTTTATAACGTGATTTTAACTGAGATAGCCAAGTTGTAAAGCATGCCAGAAAACCCGGTACTACATATATCATTTGTCTTGAAACTCAAAATTTCCGCAGAGAACAGCTAAAAACCTACCTGAAATGTACCCCTCATGTACCTCAAGCAGCAGGCCACAGGTGTCAGGCTGTTGGTGTGACGACATATGCTGACATCAGTGATATCGGTGAGTATCAGCCAATCGAAGCCCTTGAAGCCTATGGAATATGGTAGTGGTTGCCAGATCGTGACATCATCCACAGGCAGATAATTATTTTTTCCCTAGAGGCGCATTTTAAAAGCCAAAATATTGAGCCTATTGTACATTTTTTTAGATAAATCATAGACGATTCCATGATTTTTGGCTTAAAGTACCCCCAATTACACTAAATTCCAGGATTCGACCAAGGTGCCACATTCGTTTTAAGAATCAGTGAGTGTTTCCTTCGTAGCTATCGGAAAACTAAAACCGTTTCTTTACTGCTGGTATTTATTGATTTTGCGCAGCAGACACTCAGGAAAACCGCAATGTTTCTTTAAAAGAGCGTTCAGTAAACATTCGTTCTAGCTTAACGTCTCGCCGACTGGTTAGGTCATATGGCGTCTCTGACTTTTCCTGTTTGGGGAGATTTCCGGGGATAACATTGCAGCTGGCTTAGGTAACCAGGCAGTCGAGCTAGGAGCCGGAAGCCTATGATGTTTGCCCTGGAAAAGCAGCATGCTGGTAGCTGCGCAATTGGCGCGCTGTTCAAACTGAAGCCGGACTTTCTGCACCGGCAATTGTTATTGCGCTATTCATATGGTGTGAGTAGATACACCCTGGCGATAGTATCCAGCCAGCCAACTGGCTGGGGTTGTTCCACGTGCTGTCTGTCTCTTACCTGTACTTCTGACACAGCTCGACCACCACCCTGATGGCCCTGTTCTCCATCTCCCGTGGTCGGGAGGCGAGGAACGTGGAGTACAGGCTGGGGTCGCCCGTCGGCGTCTCTACCCCTGTGTCCACCTCGGCGTGAAACTGAAAATATCACGACACGGTCAACTCTATGTCTTGTCGTGAAACATTAAAAATTACGCACTAAATTTCAACGTTAACCCTTCATCGCTTGGGGAGAGGGGTCTAATCGGACTCCGCTCGGACTTCCGTAAATGATTCTAAGCCGGTTTAGATGAGACTGGCGTCGCTTTACATGCCTCTAGGGTGATAAATGTAACAACTTATGACCAAAAGGATTGCATCAAGTCAGGCCAACGAGTTATAAATACATTTTTAAGCCCATGTAACGCAATTCTGTTCTAAAATGAGGCTGACAAAACCAGAGTGTAACTCGGCTCTTAGAAGAGCTGTATCAAGTTTCCAAACATACTTTGAAAGCTCTGGAAGCGCGAAATCTTGCGTGCTGTCATCCATTTTGGATCAGGTTAATACTAAGGTCACCAGAAGTAACCAAATGTCACGACTTTTTACATGGTTTGTGTCTAGAACTACTGAATGAAACAAAATGCATTCTTAGATTTTATATCATAGTAACAAGCATGACTGAAGGATTTGAATAATATGGAAAAGGGCCTTAACAGGTTATTATTGACCTTGAAAATAACATTATCTACAAGTACCTCACACTATTTGAATTCCTGGGTCAAGAAAAACGCCTAAACACATTGACGGTTGAATGGTTCCCGAGTTGTAAGGGATTTCCTAATTGGGTCTACGTTTGGCCCAATTTGACCCACTGTGACGTCAAGGGTCGACTATTATGGTTCAAACTCGGCTTCAAAGGAAGACGGCAAGGCAATTTCAACACTTTCCATTTTTTCCGTATCACTTCCGGTTCCCGAGATGGTAGGGGACTCATTCGGACCCCCCCTCCCCCCTCCCCCGGTGGCTGTGTACGAGAGAACCCAGGCGGTGCCGGGTTAAGATCTGCCCGTATTTAACTTCAACGAGGCACGCATGCCTCAGCAAGCTTTGTCTTTCTGCAAAACTTTGACTTTTCAGTGAGTGTTCCAAGATACCTACATATTTCACGGAGGGACGCTGTCGTATCAATTCAATTCTGGACAGCTGGAATGCCTGTCCAGCCTCCACTTTTTTGCCCTAAGCGGATGAATGGTGAGCACTGGCAGCCGCCCCTATGGCTGTCGCGGCTGTCCCAGCAGTGTGACAGCGTGTCGTGTCGCTTCTGCTAGTGAGGCCCCCGACATGGCTCCAACCATGCCAATCCACTGGCTAGAATATTGGGGTAGGTATAGCATCAGATCATGGTGCGAGGTCAGAGTCCAAATTGTTAACCAGTCTTATTTTCTATAAATGGATTGATAATGATAGTGCGCAAACGGACTGACCCAAAATTACGGGGCAACTTCAGAGCCGGATTGGACATGAATTTTCTTGGCTATGACTCATTCTGCTTCAGGTGCTATTATGGCTGATTGCTTTTAAACATTGTGTATAGGGATTTTTGGTGATGCAAACTCGCTGCCTATTCCTTGAAACCAGATGCGAGACTTTCCCTTAAAATTTCCTCGAAACGTTTGGAATGAGAAGAACAGTCTGGGCGATATTCCCCAATATGGTGATTGCCGTGATGGTTCAGATAAAAACGCAGATGCACAAAGGGGCTGTACTTTATGTCATTCGATTTGAGGAGTGTTAACCCGCGCCCCACCGGGGTCCGGCGCCACCTTCGCCCCACCGGGGGCCATCGATGGCCCCCCTCTAACTCCGAAAATATGGGCGTTAGCGCAAATCTGCAAAGTGCAATAGAAAGCTCGCGTGAATTCAGTAAGAAATTACTTCTCATGTTTTAGTGCTCAGGTCAATGGTTTGACCTCCAGACGTCAAATTAGGTCAAGATCGGCTATTTTCACTCAAATATGCAATGATTAAGCAAACTGGGCATAACTCTTATGTCATTAGAGCTATTGAGGCCTGGTAAAGTACATTTGATAGCAAATTGCCAGTACTTTTTCCGCTATGTGGAACGTAAAGACCTCCCGCCAGTGGTTTGACCGCCAGAGGTCACTTCGTGACCTAATATGACCTGAGGTCACGAAAGGTCAAAAAGTGACCTTGCCGTATATCAAATGAAAGCCAGTGACAAGACAAACACGATGGTGTTTGTTTCACCGCTCTAGCTCAATTAGGTCAAAAGTTATTGTCAAAATACTGTTTTTGACCTCTGGTGACCTTGGATGACCTTGGAAAAGTCAAAGGGCAAATATGACCCCTGGGATCCGCGAAAGGGTGTCCAAAAACGTTGTTCTGAGCAGTTTGAGTATTTGCAATCATTTTTGTGGCTTTTATATCATGAAATAGCTTTTCCCCATGCTTTTCCAATGGGAGAGGTCGCCTCGTGACCTGACCTCAGGGCACGAAATCGAAAAATCCCGGATATACACCTTGTAGACCCTGGAGGGGTCATGAAGTGTAGGAAGTTTCAAATCGATCGACTTTGAAATGTAGCTCTTACAGAGCTCTAAAGGTGAAGTGAGGTGACCTTGGTTGACCTCGTCTGGTGACCTGACCTTGGGTGACCCGGGGTAAAAAATTTCAGGGATGATGGGAAAATGATGCAGTGAGAGGTAGAGCCCTCAACCGCGGTGCTGCGCCTCGTCGTTTTTCTGCTATTCCGGAAAAACCTTAGGGGGCCATCGATGGCCCCCGGTGGGCGAGGGTTAATCTACCTCTTCAAAATAAGTTTGTTACAATGCCTCGTCAAAAACTAGGTGGGATTTCATATAACTCAACTAACCCTACCCGATACAAAGGCAGAAATTCTAGAACTAAGCTTCAGTTGGGTGACAGGCCAAGAAAAAAAGGTTGCGTGGTGCAATCGGTGCGTGACGTATGCAAGGAAAATTTTGATTTATTTTCACTTAAAAACTGTTATTTTTTGTTCTTGATAATCTTTATCCACCCCATAAACACTGTATGTAATGCAATGCACCAAGATGTAAATGGAGACAGCGGTACGATAGTTAAGAAACATTTTGCACTGAAAAACAATTCCAGTTTCGTGAAACTGAATAAAATTTGGTTCATGCAGGGTGTTTTTTCCTTGCTTTCCCCTCCCCAGAGCGCCCACAGGGAGTCCGTCGTCACAGGAACAATTTGCGGGGGTGCCTTTGATACTTCTATAAAATAACCCTCGTGTTCAATTTAATTCCCGCTATACCAGACTAAATTGCCATTCAAAAGCAACAAAAACCACAAAATATTTACCCACCTTTTCTGGAAAAAGAACGAGCCTTCATCCATCTCAACAGATATTTTCTTCGTTCTTCACAGAAATATATAAAATATAACTCTTGGCCACCAATAAAAAAGCATTACGAATAAAAATTCACACTGCCGTCACCCAACCCCGCCTGAGGTATGATAGGCGAGCTCCCAGGCTGACAGGTGACGTGAGGGGTTTGTATGACATTCGGTTGGATGAGACGAGCATATTTTTCGGCTGCAGACTGTGTCCGGCTTTGTGATTATTCGGTGCATTCGCGGGGTTTTCGTCGCACACGTTGGAATAGGCCGATATAAGCGAGCATTCTTCACCCTTGCCCCACCGAGGGGTATCGATGACCCCCTAAGGTTTTTCTTCAAAATAACAAAACGACGAGGCGCAGCACCGTGTTTGACAAGTCTACCTCTCATCTCATCATTTTCCCATCATCCCTGAATTTTTTTACTACGGGTCATTCTAGGTCAGGTCACCAGACGAGGTCAACCATGGTCCCCTCACTTCAACTTTTGAGCTCTATCATAACTACATTTCTAAGCTGATCGATTTGAAACTTTCTACACTTTGTGACCCTTTTAGGGTCTAAAAATCTATATCCAGGATTTTTAGATTTGGTGTCCTGAGGTCGGGTCACAAGGTGACCTCTCCTATATTCCTAAAAAGCATGGGAAATGCTGTCTTATAATCTAAAAGTCACGAAAATTGTTGCAAATGCTCAGATTGCTCAGAAATTCGTCCTTGAACACCCTTTCACGCGTCCCAGGGGCGATATTTGCCCTTGGACCTATCTAAGGTCATCACAGGTCACCAGGGGTAAAAAGTGTTATGACGATAACTTTTGACCTAACCAAGCTAAGGCGCTGAATCAAACGTCATCGTGTATGCCTAGTCACTGGCTTTCATTTGATATACGGCAAAGTCACCACTTTGGTCTTTCGTGACCTAAGGTCAATTAGGTCACGGGGTGACCTCTGGAGGTCAAATCACTGGCCGGATGTCATTATATTCCACATAGCGGAGAAAGCTCTGACATTTTCCCATCAAAATATTTTACCAGATCTCCATAGCTCTAATGGCTGAATATTAGAGCTATTGAGATCGGGCAAAATCTTTTGAAAGGAAAATGGGCTAAGATATTTACTCTAATCTAAGAGCTCCTGGGCTAATTTAAAATGGGCTAATCTAAGAGCTCCTGGCCCTGCCCAGGTTTCTTAAGCATTGAAAATTTTGGTGGAAATGGACTATCGTGACCGAGCTTGACCTCTGGAGGTCAAACTATTGACCTGAGCGCTTAAACATGCAAATTGAAATTTTACTGAATTTACATGAGTTTTCCTATGCACTTTGCACATTTGCGCTAACCCCCGTATTTTCGGACTTAGAGGGGGCCATCGATGCCCCGGGTGGGGCGCGGGTTAAGCTCAGCTTATGATGGTCCAAAATAAAACATGCATCAGATGGAACTTAAGAAATACGGACCGTGAGTAGTTCTCATGTCATGTACATATCGTCTAGAGTGTTCTTGAACTTAAATGATTTTTATTACACATAGTTTCCAGCCAAGCCAGTATAAACTAGGTGGGATTTTTGACTGAACTGGGTGGGATCTGGTCAAACTAGGTGGGACGAGTCCCACCTAGTTTATATGTTAGACGAGGCCCTGGTTCGCTATCGTTATTTATTGCATTTCTTTGTGGCGCAGCATAAAGGGTGTGCATCATAAAAGTGTCACGTGGCGTGATCGAAAAGTTCTGTGCTTAGATCGGAAGGGAATGAATAAGGTTACATTCCCCGGAGTCCCCGTCTGGAAAAATTCAAAGAAGGCAGATACTCGCTGGGCTACGCCACGCCACCCCGTGATCACGTGCTGGACGATATGGCTCCCTGGTCATGGGTCTCAGCGAGCTCACGTTTGGGGCGTTATTTTTTAGGTGGTGCTTATCAGAAAGTGGGAGAAGCCTTACCATACTAGCGCGAAAAAAATGGATCATAAGTAATTTTGAAACTCTTCACACCAAGCTCGCCCACCCAGGACGTGATTGATGGCTAATATCTTGATATGTTCTCCAGTCCAGCAGAGCTTAAAGTCCCTGCATTCAGATGGCGCATAAGTTCGATGTGCAAACTAGTAAAAAACTAGACCGCATCAAAGTGTGGAAGCAATCACGTACAAGCCGAGTTCGCCATAGTGCTAACGCAACCAGACAGGCTCTCACCAGAAGCACAGCTGCGGTGCCCTGCAGCTGACGAAGAGCCCGCTCCACCTCGGCGGGCGTCACGTGCGGGAACTCGTCCACCCCGCTGTGGATCAGGAAACACTTGAACCCGGGCAAGCCGCGCACCAGCAGCGGCCGCAGCGAGTCTGCGTTGTCGGGAACGACGCCTCCCCAGAAGGCCACGTCCACCCAGCACTTGGCCTGCGCTGAGGAGAGCTTGGCGTCCAAGTTGGCTGGCGTTGTTGTCGGTGGAATTGAATTTCTGCAAGGCAGCATGGTGGTATTGGTAGCTGTTAAGATTTAAAAAAATACATTGGATGCTTGTTCTGCTTGTTATGCCATTTGCCTCTATTTCTTGCTTGGTTATTTCACTTACAAACTGAGGCAGGGAAACTATTAATGAGCACAAGAATCTTACAATTTCAAAACTGCCGCTGGGCTTCGAACAAAGGGCTTGATATTCGGAGCCAGTCTCACTGACTCCGGGTGTCTGCCTTTATAGAGCATAGGTTCTGGTAGGTGCTACTCATGTAGGTATCTGGGATGACTGACTTGGTCAAGTACATACATTCACATACTGCATTCGTTTCACGGCCTAATTTTTGTGGTCTGGCGTAGATAACTCGCAAAAAGCAAAAAGTAAACGAACCACGAAATTAAAAGCCTGGAGTAGAATCCCTCTCTCGTGATGGCTGAAGGTACATACTTCACGTAGGTATGTCCTTGAATACAATGACAGTAACTAATGATGTGCAATGCATGTAGGCACGGATGCATTCGCCCCATAATACTTCAACGTCATTCACATGATCGCCCATCCACTCAGCGGAGTTGTTTTCCTCCGCTCCGCCGGCTCTCGCATGGCCACCCGCTGCCGCTCTCACAGCGGCATGTCGACGATGGTGGTGATGCCGCCTGCTGCCGCCGCCCTGGTGGCGGTGCTGAACCCCTCCCAGTCGGCTCGGCCCGGCTCGTTAACGTGCACGTGACTGTCCACCAGGCCCGGCATCGCCACCAGCCCTCCGAAGTCTGTCACCTGTGCACACACACGCACACACGTCTGGGCTCATACACGAAATGCCAGCTCTTGTACCAAATTTTCACTCACGTCCAGTCCGCTGACCGGTCCGGGGAGGGGGCCAGGAGAGGTGTTTCCCCAAACCTGCAGATTTTCCCTGATTTTCTTGAAAAAGACTATAATTTCAAAATTATTTGCCATTCTCCTCCCGTCCCCTATCGACCGTTGTAGATTCACCACCAATCAAGTCACACCAGGTGGCAATGACAAGTTGATTAACACTCGCATTGACGGAGAGCAGGTACCCGCCCCTCTCGGGTTTTTCGGAGATAGCATAAAAACGGCGGCACGTAGCGCCGCTGTACTTGGCATACCTTTTCTCTCATCATTTTTACAAATTTTTTCTCAAAATTTTAATGTTAGTTCATCGCAGGTCAGGTCACCAGTGCAGGTCAAGTGACCTGACCTAAAAAAGGTTAAGATATCATACATCGGAGCAGGGCGAATTTTTCCGGTTGAAACTCATGTCACAAAATGGACCCACCGAGGTTTCTGAAATATGGTCCGGTATTTTTTATATCAATGACCTAAGGTCAGGTACGAGCCATGACCTCTCCATTGGAAATAAGGTTAAATATGGTTTTAGCTGCATAACTTTATAACGGATGATGGTAGAGCGTTTATTTTAACTGCATTAAACTTGCCTGGTCTTTGCAGTTCTAATGATATGCATTTTATCTAATTTGACCTTGACCTGACCATATATATATATATATATATATATATATATATATATATATTCTCCGATACTCATTTCAAGTCACTCAGTGACTTCATATGAGTATCGGAGAGTTGATATTCGGACTACCAGTTAAAAGTAAAAATATGATTAATAAAATTATCAAACATAAGAAGAAGCTATCAAAAAGTGAAAACGCCATCTTATTCAATTTAGTGTGCCTAAAAGAAGATTAACTGCCGAGGTATACAAATAAGTATATATATATATATATATATATATATATATATATATATATATATATATATATATGTGTGTGTGTGTGTGTTTCATTAAATATGACGGAATATTCAGTGTTGGTTTTTTTTCTTGGTGAGGCTTTCAACTTTGCGGAGTAGATTTTTCCCTTGGTTGTCCAAATCTGAGAGCCGTCCTAACTCGATATACATCGGACACACGACGACTACACTCTCAAGACGTATGACACTCCACCTCCAGGCCGGCGCCCCCCCGCCAAAAAAATACTGAAACGACACACAAACTAAAACTCACCAGGGCTATGCTTGTAGATAATACATCCATCATAGCGCGATGTTTTGACAGGAGACGGTTAACCGTCCTGGAGGCCGTTCATATCAGAGACAGGGACCCAGAAATCAACAGACAGATGAATCTGATGGAGGACCTGTCTCTGTATGATAAACGGCTTCCAACAGGTTAGCTCAAACCGTACAGTATTATGCATATCCGTGTATAGTGCGGCGTTATTGAGTGTTACAGCGTTACCACTTCTTGGGATTTTTCCCAAGATCTTGGGATACAGGCCTGTGCCTTGGGATCCTGGGATTTGAGGTGCTGATCTTGGGATCCCGGGAGCTGTGACTAAAATTTCTAGTTTTAATGTGTCCAAGGATAAATCATGAAAGTTGAGGAAATCTAGGAATTTATAAGATAAAAATACAAAAATAACATGAAAGGTACATTTAACAAGGCAAAAATTAATAGACCTACAAATGTATAATGTCCGTTTGACCTGATGGCACTTCCCCACTGGACGGCATCTGTCGAGAGGCGATTTACTCAGTCAGGTCAGTTATCAATTTGTTGTTGCAATCGAGAAGTTTCATTAACACTGCCGCTGTTTTAGCATATTCAGTAATAATTTTTCTGGGCTATAAACGCACCAATTGTCAAAAGTTACTGGCCAAGTCTGAAAACCTGCTTAACCTTCGCCCCACGGGGGCCATCGATGGCCCCCTCTAACGTTTTTTTCGGAATGACAGAAAACGACGAGACGCAGCAACGTGGTTGAGGGATCTAACTCTCACCCCATTTCTTACCATCCCAGAAATTTTTGCCCCGAGTCCCCCAAGGTCAGGTCACCAGGTAAGGTCAACCAAGGTCACCTCACTTCAAATTTTGAGCTTTACCGTAGCTACATTTCTACACAGATCAATTTGAAACTTCCTACACTTCATGACCCCTGCAGGGTCTACAAAATGTATATCCGGAATGTTTCAATTTCGTGACCTGAGGTCAGGTCATGAGGTGACCTCTTCCATTGAAAAGGCATGGGGAAAAGTTGTCTTATGACCTAAAAGTCCCCAAAATTATTGCAAATGCTCAGGCTGCTCAGAAAGACTTTCTTGGATACCGTTTCACGTATCCCAGGGGCTATATTTTCCCTTTGACTTTGTACTAACAGGTCAACAGGGGTCAAATATAGTATGTTGACGATAACTGTTGACCTAATCAAGCTAAAGCGCTGAATCAAACGTCATTGTGTATGTCTTGTCACTGGCATTCATTTGGTATACGGCAAGGTCAGTTTCTGATTTTTCGTGACCTCAGGTCGTTTTAAGTCAAGAGATGAACTCTGGAGGTCAAACCACTGACAGGAAGCCATTATGTTCTTCATAGTGGAAGAAGGTCTGGCATTTTCCTATAAAAATTATTTTACCAGATCTCAATAGCTCTAATGGCATGAGAGCTATGCCCAGTTTTCTTAGGCATTGTATATTTTAGTGGAAATAGCCTATCGGGACCTAACTTGACCTCTGGAGGCCAAACCATGGATCTGAGCGCTTATGCTTGGGAGTAAAATCTTACTGAATTCACACGAGCTTTCAAATGCACTTTGCAGATTTCCGCTTTCTCCCATATTTTCGGAGTTAGACGAGAACCATTGACGGCTCCGGTGGGGCGAAGGTGGCACCGGACCACCGGTCATAACGTGATTTTAACTGAGATAGCCAAGTTGTAAAGCAAGTCGGAAAACCCGATACTCAAGATATCATTTGTCTTAGAACTCGAGATTTCCGTAGAAAAAAGTTAAAACCTACCTGCAATGTACCCCTCTTGTACCCCTAGCAGCAGGCCACAGTTTTCATGGCTGTTGGTGTGACGACATATGCTGATGTCACGATGAGCATCAGTCAATTCAAGCCTTTGAAGCGTTTCAAGTATGGTAGTGGTTGCCAGATCATGACATCATCCACAGGCTGATATTTATTTCTTTTTCTAGAGGAGTATTTTAAAAATCAAAATATTGAGCTTATTGTACATTTTTCAGAGAAATCATGAGTGGTTTCATTATTTTTGGCTAAGAATACGCCTAATTACACTAAATTCCAGGATTCGACCAAGGTGCCACATTCCCTTTAAGCAGCCCCATATGACCTCCCTGAGGTCACAGGTCCAAACTTGCAACGCTAACCTGGAAAAAGGCCTAGGATACTAAGATTTGGAGAATATGAAGGTATTCTATGTGGTATCTACACAAATAGTGTCATGTTCTCCCAAATCCCGTTTTTTCCACGCATTTCCAATGGGGAGGCCATGATCCGCATCTGACGCTAGGTCATCGATATGAAAAATCCAGTAATATATTTTGTAGTACCAAGTGCGCCATTGTGTGATATGATTTTCAATTAGATAGATTAACCCTGTTCTTGCTTATGCTATATTAATTGTTTTGGAGGTGAGGTCACTTGACCTACACTGGTGACCTGACCTGAGGGGACTTGACCTTAAAACTTTGAGAAAAGTTTGAAAATAAATTATGAATAAGGTGTGCCAAGTACAGTGGCGCTTCGCGCCGCTGTTTTTTGGTGCCGCCGGAAAACCCACCGGGGTGTTGGTTAAGGATTATGGGACCAAATCCATAAAGAAGGCCTCACATACGAAATTCATTGCCCATGCATTCCCTCCATGCAACAAAAATGAACTGTGCTTGGGGACCTGTGCT
This sequence comes from Lepas anatifera, assembly GCA_034440635.1. Taxonomy (NCBI): domain Eukaryota; kingdom Metazoa; phylum Arthropoda; class Thecostraca; family Lepadidae; genus Lepas; species Lepas anatifera. The sequence goes on along the minus strand of JAOTON010002268.1, from coordinate 19,416 downwards.
TTTATTCATTTCACTTAGGTGTTGTGGTGAGGAACACGCTCTTAAGTCGTTTGAACGCACACAAAAGCTTTGAGAACTTTGTCGATATCTAACAGAGTGCAGGGTGACCTGGTCTGGGACAAGAAGAAGGTCGACAGCTTTATTAGGGGAGGGGGCCTAGCATAGGTTTGCCCCGAGTTTTTCCGTTTGGTGGAAATTCTTATTGCCCCCCCTCCTGACTCCGTTAGTGTTCCTTGTTATATTTTTGCCTTTACAAATAATGGAAGGTGACTTTTTAGATTGTGGTAGGTATGCATGGAACTCGATGCTTAAATGATTGGTCAGAAAACATGTTAGGTGATTACGTGTCGGGGACGCCGATTTTCTCCAGGCAGGTAAGATTGTATCAGGCGTTAAATATTCATTGATATGGTACAGTCCGGGATTATGAGTTTTCCCGAGACCACCGCACTTAAAAAAACATTTCATGATATTAACGCATAAATACAATACTATACAACATTCAAGACAACCAGAAGGGTGTATGCACGTTCTGAATATTTTTGTTAACCAGGGAATATTTTAAAATAATGCATTCCCAGTCAGTACCACATTATTTCTAAACGCCTTGAATACTAAGTGGGCCATGGCCTTCTTGTGCCCTCTCCCCTCCCATGTTCCGATGCCAATGGAAACAAATATAGGACTGAATATGGGATGTAGCGTCGTTAACTCGCAACCTGTTGGTAAGCACCACGTGGTCCACGTCACGCCTTATCTAAGGTACCCACCGGGACTTGAACGCGAGGCGGTTGGCTCAGAATGGGGCACCGTGCCTGGCGCTCAGTACCAATGGGCCACCCGTCCTCCATTTCTGTGAATCCCGCCGAATGCGCGATTTAAGATGTAATCTCATTTCCGCAACTTATGGCAAATACCGAGAAAAGGAAAGGAGGCATGGTCCAATTTCTCACTGTTGCTCTAAGCTACGCCAAGAGGATCTTCACAGAGCCGTTTATTAATTTCACTTAGCTATTGTGGTGAGGAACACGCTCTTAAATCGTTTGAACGCACACAGAAGCTATGAGAACTTTGTCAATATCTAACAGAGTGCAGGGTGTCCTGGTCTGAGCGCATTTTGCCTCTTGCCTTGATATTTTCGGGAGCGTGGAGACGCTTCTTGATGATGCCCGTAATAACGCCATCGACAACGTGAATAGTCGCCGGACCCAGATAGGCGTTCTCCAGCAGCACACGGTCGCCGATGAAAAACTGTTCCATGCTCTCTCCGGACTTTCACGCAGCGGCGGGCTGCACACTTGTGACACAAGTGCCGAGCAGTTCCGTGGGACTCTGGCGGTAAGTACCGCGTCCTGGCTAGAGAGAGCCTCACGGACCCAATATCTATCCCAATGGATCCCCGCATATTCGTCGTATACGACAAATATGTATACCAGTATACTGCAGCGGACCCGAGTGGGATAGCCTGAGTGACTTTTGGTCCCGATATGAATGCAGACCTTCATTTTCTGGACTAGTTTTACTTGTTTTTCGCTAAAGGGATTTTGGTAGGCATTCTATATATATAAATTTTTGTGTTGATTATTTTATGAATAACTGACGTATATCAAACCCCGGCAAGCAAAGAATTGACGGATGTTCAAACACTTTGCACAGTGTATAAGGAGCTTTTGGACAAGGCTTGGATTTGCATTAATATCCCCGTATTCAAAATGGACTGGTCCGCATTGCCCAAAATAATTTTGAACCGCTCCGGAGTGGATCTAAATTCTACTGGCCGTGAAATCCTCTTGTTCCGTTTCCCCCAGACGTCTCTGGCGGAGAGGTGAGAAAAAACCAACCTTGCCAACTTAGTTGAGGACAATATCGGATAAATAGAAGGTTGGAAATATTTAAAACTGATGCTGGTACCCATTAAGGTGTAAATGAATTCGTCAATATAACAAAATATGGCAATCTGTCCAGCCTACTTATTGCGGGCGGTGGTAATAACCATTTTCTCTCGCGTATGACTCTAAAAGACCTTTTTGCTCCGGCAAATTTATTTACCTTGGGCAAAAATTTGACTTCGTTGAGGAAAATAACTAGTTTATCTGACGTCTGATCTGCGGCTCGCTGTTACTGTTAAGGGTCCATGTGACATGATGTTATCGTTCCAGCACTCGGGTACTGAGCGGTCCGGGCGGAGAGGTTTGTCAACAACACGATCGAGTGGGTCTGTCGTATTCGACTGGATGCAGGGACGGATCCGAGAAGGGTGATGTGGAGTCACCACCCCACCCACCTAAGTCCGTGGAGCTGCCCCCCCCTCTGTGGACACCGGGCGCCCATGTCGGGCGGTGATGGAGCTCGGAACACCCTTAAAATGCGAGCACTTCAGGTCAGGCCTCCTTTCAATTGGCTCTGGAAGACGACCCTGACAGAGTTGCCAAATTAACTGGCATATGCCATTGTTCGCCACTCTTCCACTGCCAGCAGTACCTATAAACTGGTGCGACCGCGCAATTATGACGGTATCAAAATATCGGTCTGACGCTGAGGGGATAAGAAATATCGATTTTCAAAATGTATTCCGCCCATCCACGAGCTCGTGAATTCTCTCAGATGTAGCCAATTAATTTTTCCCGGCTGCGAACGGTTCTCAAGCCACTTCGGAAGGATGGTGGGGACACTTTAGAACAATGCAATGCGCATAAGAGTGCGCGTTACAACATTTTTTTCGAAATCAAAACATTTTCACTCGGTTTTGGACGGTAGAAACAAATATAAGGCCAATCCTGCAAATAAATTTGTAATTTTCTCAAATTTAAGCAACGGATTTTCGCCTTTTACCCCTCCTCAGTAGGGCGGAAGGGTGCTGACTAACCCCTTACATATTTTTCGTCATCGCGGAGAAACGGCGGAGACAAGCGCCACTGTAATTGGTACAGCTTATCATTGATCAATTTCGCAACTTCCCCATCAAATTTGAAGTTTTGGTCATCTCGGGTCAGGTCACCAGGCCAGGTCAAGTCACCTCACTTCGAAAAATGTTTGGGATTGCATAACTCGGCGTAGGGTTAATCTATCTATGTGAAACCCATATCATATAATGGGCTCACCGGGGGCTGCAAACTATATTCTATATTTGTATATTGTTGACCTAAGGTCAGGTACGAGTCATGACCTCTCCATTGGAAATGCATGGGGAAAGCGTAAATTTGCCGACAAAAATCTTTCTTTTTGTCTGTTTATAGAGCTTATAAGGACTTCTTATCCTCGGGATCGTAGTATCACAGGTCACTCGCAAGGTTCATTTTGCAAGTTTTGACCTTTGACCTCTGAGAGGTCATTTGGGTCTTCTTAAGCACGTTTTGAGGCTTATGTCAAAAACTGCGCAGTAAATTGCGATAGAGCTTTCATTTGGATGCCAATATGTTTTGTTTGTCATTACGAGTCGAGTAATATGCATATTAGCTATGTTTAGTTAGATGATGACCTTGACCTGACCCTAGGGCATCTTACTTGTATACTTTGATCTAGTATGGTCGTATTGTGCATCATTCGAATCGCCATAAAGAGAGGAATCGAATGACGTTTAAATTTTGGCTCTAACTTAACTCACTCAAACGCTTGAGTAAAACGTGTTCTAATTTGCAGGTACTTTTTATCTTTAATGACTTCAATATTACTCTGAGCTAAAACGTTATGGGTAGAGTTTTTTAGCCGGTTCAATGGTCTGTCAACCCATTCTTGTGTTTTTTCCCTACCCCGCTCAGGAGCCGAGTTCGAGAGGGGGGAGTGGCAGCACTAGCCCAGCTTGCCAAAATTGGTTCCGACGTTGCTTTCTTTTTCAGCCTTAGCGATTGAGTGCACTCTGAATTCTTTATTCTTATTGTAATAATTTAATACTGCAACAGATTCGTAGTTTGCGTTTTGACAGGAAAGGAATACGATCTCTATGGGTTGAAGAATTTTCCAGCTAAAAAGTGAAACCCATCTACATACATAAGTTGGAATTATTGTAATGGTTTATTTAAGAGCACATCACATTGTCGGCGTGGCGCCGCGCTCTCCATGTGCAGCAGTCTCAGAGCCATCCAGACCCAGGTTACATCAACTGTTTACAACTAGCAGTTTCAAAGGAACATGAATGAGGCGGTGCAGAACGCGAGAAATTCAAAGCCGAAGTTTGCTGCCAAGAATGATTATCTTATTCAGACAGACGTGAGTCTGAGAGGCCGGTTCGGATGGCTCTGAGACTGCTGCACGTGGAGAGCGCGGTGCCACGCAAACATGCGATGTTCTTTTGGATAAAACATTACAATAAACTTTCAACTTATGTATATAGATGGGTTTCACTTTTTAACTTGGAAATTGATCAACACATAAAGATCGTACTAATTTGTTGCCAAAACGCAAACTACGAATCTGTTGCAACATTAAATTATTACAATAAAAATAAAGAAACCAGAGTGCGCTCCATCACTAAGGCTGAAAAGCAAAACGACATGCGAACCAATTTTGACGAGCTGGATAAGTGCTGCTACCACCTCCTCCCTCTCGGACTCGGCTTGTGAGCGGGGGTAGCGAAAAAGCGCGAGAAATGGTTGATATATCATCGAACCGATAAATAAATTCTTTTCCATAACGTTTTACGGCACAGTAATATTGCGGTCATTTAAGGTAAATAAAGTATAATTTAGAACACTTTTTACTCTAGCGTTTGGCCCAGTTAAGTCAGAGCCAGAGTCAGAGTCATTCGATTCCTCTCTTTATGGCGATACGAATGATGTACAATAAGACCATACTAGATCAAAGTATAAAGATGGCATGATCTAGGGTCAGGTCAAGGTTATCATCTAACTAAACATAGTCCCAATATGCATAGGAATCGACTCGTATTGACAAAAAAACATATCGGTATCCGAATGAAAGCTCTATTGCAACTTACTGCGCAGTTATTGACATAAGTCTCAAAACGTGCTTAAGTAGACCTAAATGATCTCTCATAGGTCACAGGTCAAAACCTGCAAAATGAAACTTTCGAGCGGCCTGTGATACTAGGTTCCCGCGAATAAGAAGTCTTTATAATATTTCTATACAGAAAAATAAACATTTTTCGGCAAATTTACGCTTTCTCCATGCATTTCCAATGGAGAGGTACTCGTACCTGACCTTAGATCAAACATATTAAAATTACCGCAAGATGGTTTGTAGTCCCCGGTGAGCCTATTATATGATATGGGTTTCACATCGATAGATTAACCCTACGCCGAGTTATGCAAACCCAAACATTTTTTGAAGTGAGGTTGCTTGACCTGGCCTGGTGACCTGACCCGAGATGACCCGACCTTAAATTTTTTAGAGGAAGTTGCAGAATTGATTAGTGATAAGCTGTGCCAAGTACATTAGCGTTTAGCGCTGCCGTTTCTCCGCGGCGGCAAAAATTTTGTAGAGGGCTAGTCAGCACCCTTCCGCCCCACTGGGGAAGGGTTAAAAAACAAAAATCCGTTGTTTAAATTTGAGAAAATGACGATTTTTTTAAGGATTTTTCTTATATTCGTGTCTACCGTTCACAACCACGTGAGAAAGTTTTGATTTCGAAAAATGTTGTTACGCACACACTAATGCTTGTGTTAAGACGCGCATTGATGGAGTGGTGGGTACCCGCCCCCTCGGGTTTTTTGGAGATAGCAGAAAAGTGGCGGCGCGCAGCACCTCCGTACTTTGAATACCTTTTTTGATCATGTTTACAACTTTTGTCAAAATTTTAAGGTTCCGTCATCTCAGGTCAGGTCACCAGTACAGGTCAAGTGACCGGACCTCAAAAAAATTAAGATAGAATAAGTTGGAACAGGGTGCACTTATCCGATTGAGACTCATATATATATGTAATGGCCCTACCGAGTTTTCTGAAATTTGTTCCGGTATTTTTTATATCGATGACCTAAGGTTAGGTACAAGCCATGACCTCTCCATTGAAAATAGATGGGAAAATGTTTTTAGCTGAATAACTTAGTAACCGATTGTGATAGAGAGTTTATTTTAACTGCATGATATTTGCCTTCTCTTTCCAGTTCTAATGACATGCATTTTATTTAACTTGACCTTGACCTGACCTCAGGTCAGGTCAAATCCTTGATTTGACCTAGCAAGGTCATATTATATATCATTCGATTCGGCTTGCTGCGAGGATTCATACAGTTCAAGTTTGTGTGTTCTATTTTAACTTGTTCAGATGAAATGACTGAAAATCTTTATTTACATGTTATCGATATGACGGCATGTTTTGATCTCTAGTGACCCTAACCCGCGCCCCACCGGGGGCCCGGCGCCACCTTCGCTCCACCGGGGCCATCGATGACCCCCTCTAACTACGAAAATATGGGGATTAGCGCAAATCTGCAAAGTGCATTAGAAAGCGCACGTGAATTCAGTAAGAAACTACTTCATATGTTTAACACGCGCATTGACTGGGGGCGGGTACCCGCCCCTCCCCTCGGGTTTTTCGGAGACAGCAGAAAAACGGCGGCGCGCAGCGCCACCGTACTTGGTATACCTTTTCCCTCATCATTTTTGCAACTTCTGTGAAAATTTTAAGGATAGGTCATCTCAGGTCAGGTCACCAGTACAGGTCAGGTCACCAGTACAGGTCAAGTGACCCGACCTCAAAAAAAAGTTTAAGATAGCATAAGTCGGAGCAGGGTGAACTTATCCAATTGAAACTCATATCACATAATGGACTCACCGAGTTCTCTAAAATATGTTCCGGTATTTTTGATATCGATGACCTAAGGTCAGGTACGAAGCATGACCTCTCCATTGGTAATACATGGTAAATATGGTTTTTACTGAATAACTCAGTAACAGATGGTGATAGAGCGTTTATTTTAGCTTCATTAGACTCGCCTTGGCTTTGCAATTCTAATGATATGCATTTTATATAATTTGATCCTGACCTGACCTCAGGTCAGGTCAAATCTTTGATTTGACCTAGCAAGGTCAAATTATATATCATTCGATTCGGCTTGCTGAGAGGATTCATAAAGTTCAAGTCGTTTTGCTCTATCTTTACTTGTTCAGATGGAATGGCTGAAAAACTGAATTTGCATGTTATCCTTATGACGGCATGTTTTGACCTCTCGTGACCTTAAATGTGACCTGACAAAAAAATGGTTCAACTATTTTCGATGGAGAAGCGAATGGGCTACCCAACGCCGTTTACTGTTTTTTGCTACCTACCGTGGTTCTCGAGATCTTAGGGGGCGGGTACCCGCCCCCTCGTCAATCCGAAGGTGGCTCAGACCCCCGTCAATGCGCGTGTTAAGCGCTCAGGTGAATGTTTTGACCTCCAGAGGTCAATTTAGGTCACGATAGGCTATTTTCACTCAAATATGCAATGCTTAACACGCGCATTGACGGGGGTCTGAGCCACCTTCGCTTTGACGAGGGGACAGGTATCCCCCCCCCTGAGATCTCGAGAACCACGGTAGATAGCGGAAAACGGTAAACGGCGTTGGGCAGCCCATCCACTTCTCTATCGAAAATATTTAAACCATTTTTTGTCAGGTCACATTTAAGATCACGAGAGGTCAAAGCATGCCGTCATAGGGATAACATGTAAATGAAGGTTTTCGGCCATTACATCTAAACAAGTAAAGATAGAGCAAAACGATTTGAACTATATGAATCCTTGCAGCAAGCCGAATCGAATGATATATATATATATATATATATATATATATAAATATAATATGACCTTGCTAGGTCAAATCAAGGATATGACCTGACCTCAGGTCAGGTCAAGGGCAAATTATATAAAATGCATATCATTAGAACTGCAAAGACAAGGCGAGTCTCATGCAGCTAAAATAAACGCTCTATCACCATCTGTTACTGAGTTATTTAGTCAAAACCATTTTTCCCATGTATTTCCAATTGAGAGGTCATGGCTCGTACCTGACCTTAGGTCATCGATATAAAAAAATACCGGAATATATTTTAGAGAACTCCGTGGGCCCATTATGTGATATGAGCTTTAATCGAATAAGTTCACCCTGTTCCGACTCATACTATCTTAAACTTTTTTTGAGGTCAGGTCCCTTGACTTGTATTGGTGACCTGACCTGAGATGACCTAACTTTAAAATTTTCACAGAAGTTGTACAAATGATGAGAGAAAAGGTATGCCAAATACGGCGGCGCTACGCACCGCCTTTTTATGCTACATCCGAAAAACCCGAGAGGGGCGGGTACCCGCTCCCCCGTCAATGCGCGTGTTAAGAAAACTGGGCATAACTCTTATGACATTAGAGCTATTGAGATTTAATAAACTACATTTGATAGGAAAATGCCAGAATTGTTTCCGCTATGTGGAAAGTAATGACCTCGCGCCAGTGGCTTGACCTCCAGAGGTCACCTCGGGACCTCATATGACCTGAGGTCACGAAAGGCCAGAAAGTAGTCTTGTATATCAAATGAAAGCCAGTGACGAGACATTTACGACAGTGTTTGATTCAGTGCTCTAGCCTAATTAGGTCAAAAGTTATTGTCAAAATACGCCTTTTGACCCCTGGTGACCTTGGATGACCTCAAAGAAGTCGAAGGGAAAATATGACCCCTGGGATCCATGAAAGGGTGTCCGAGAACGCTGTTCTGAGCAGTTTGAGCAGTTGCAATCATTTTTGTGACTTTTAGATCATACGACAGCTTTTCCCCATGCTTTTTCAATGGGAGAGGTCAACTCGTGACCTGACCTCAGGTCATGAAATCTAAAAATCCCAGATATACGCCTTGAAGACCCTGCTAGGGTCATGAAGAGTAGGAAGTTTCAAACCGATTGACTAAGAAATATAGCTATTATAGAGCCCAAAAGTTGAAGTGAGGTGACCTTGGTTGGCCTCGCCTGGTGACCGGAACTTGGGTGATCCGGGGTAAAAAAATTCAGGGATGGTGGAAAAATGATGGAGCGAGAGATAGTAAGCATTTCACTATGCTTCTGTGTGATACGGAGCATTCAAAGTATGCTCCTACCGCAATACATGGCTGTTATGCTGATGAATGTTCACTACGTTGCCATACTCTGTGATGTCTTATAATCACGAACGCAAGAATCCAGGCCTCTAGAAATGATATCGAGTCAGCAATGGCTTGCACCGCAGTGACTTCAGTGGCTGGTTTTGTGAAAAAAACATGAAAATTTTAGACCCCATGTACAGGGGGTCTATTGGAGTGATTTTGAGAAACTAAATACGTAGAGTGTCTTGAAATGAACCATAGCATCTTTTTAAACCGGGTGATGAAAAAGTTGGTCCTAAGCCACACCCCTAATATAGGTCTTCTAGAAGTCGAGTTACACCCTAGTTTGGTCTAGGTCATTTTAAATGAAAAAGTCGCCTCACACGTGTCAAGAAATATCGTCATAAATTGGCCACCTGACCTGATATCAATGTTCGGGAGCATGTGACAGATTGATCACCTCACTGATATGCAAAACGACGGGTCTCTAATTTAAGTCGGCTTGGAGCCATTCTTAAAAAAGAGGGTGCTTCAGAAATGATCCGCAGCCGGAAGTGGAGAAATCCACTTCCCCTTGCTTTGCAACCACCAGCCGTGTACGTTCAATTTGCGTTGCGCACGCTTCAAGAATGAAGCATTAAAAAACTTGGCGACTGTTAATTCTATGTAGATTGGTAAGACGCGTACCGCCAGAACAGCGATATGAATCAGAGGCAAATTTGGACCTTTGAAAGATAATTACTGAGTCCACAAAGGTGCTTATACCTTATCCATTTATTGATATTGTATCTGTGGCAGGAGCAGGCAAAGAAAGGACAAATTCAGCGCAATGTCCTTTCTTGTAACGCACGAGTCTCATGGTAAAGACATACTCGTGTCACCTATCAATTTTTAGTATACATTTTGCTCAAGTTGTTCCCAGCTCGATTTTTGGAGTCGGTGTCTCACTGAAGTCATCAAGGGACGGAGATTCCTTGTCACGGAGATCCCAACCCCACCATCCGAACAAGCAACTCCCACAATGAAGGGTTAAATTAGAAACCAAAGTTGAACGCCCTACAAAGCACAGGGACGGCCGCCCCGCTTTGGTCACCCTCCCACCAGTCAGTTGCCAGCCGACCTACATCGGGTTAACTATTGAGCACTGGAGCGTCTCAGGGGATCCGATCTTTAGCCTGGACCACACTGATAAAAACTTTGACCATTCAAAATTTCCTGCAATTAGGTGACTCTGAACTCTCGTATTCACTGACTCTCAAAATTAGGTTGATTCGTTCAGCAAGAGTTCAATAAGCCCCCCGGAGTTAAAGAATTTGAGCGCAGGGTCAGGTGATTCGTCGGCAAAGGAGAGCCTGCGCCTGGCTTGATTGCGCAGTCAACTGACTAGAATCGAGAGCAGTGACCCTGGCGAGGGCTAGGTTCAAAAGGACGCTGCAGGTGCTGAGTCAAACTTCGTCACCGCTCTCGAAGTGCGCCGCGCAAATTACTTTCTGCTGTGTGTGGATGGTGGTGGTGGTGCATCGTTGGCGGTGTGTTAGGTGATAAGACTGTGGTATGTTGTGTTTTTCATTCAATTATTTTGCATTTCAAACTGCGCTTGGAGTGCAGATGCTTCAGCGACTTCTGAGTGCTGGATGTATTCAAGGAAAAGGGTGACGCCGAGGACTTTATCCCGAAGATTAGGAAGGCGATATATGCCATCCTGCGTGAGTGAATGGAAACTGCCAGTTCAGTGGAAGAACAGTGTTTAAAAGGGTTAGGATGGGGGTTTTATGTTTTGGTGCTTTCCATGAAGCTGTGTTGCTGACCTCATAAGGCTACGTTGGTGTGGGTGACTTCATCCAGGAGTGGAAATCGGAAACGTCAGTACTGTCTTTGCATTTCAAACGGCCAGATGTATGTACATACGTGGAGGGACAGGCCGTGTTCGAGGGGCCATACCTGTGATATAATTTCAAATTGGGTAATTTCTTTGACGAATGACTTGTTTTGTGTTACTTTTTATGTCCCCGCGTGACCGTGGTACCCTTGCCACACGAGTGTGCCGTACGCGGCCGGCACCGGTACCTGAGCCGATCTCATGACCAGCCCCGCCGCGCATTCCCGCCCAGAGACGCCAATGACCCCCGCCAGCGATAAGATGTGTATTTGGAGGTTGTCTCATCGCAATGTGTACGGCGTGCGTTTCCGGCAAGTTGACGTTGGCATAGGATTTTGTAACGGGAATCACTTTTAGTGTGTGGTTCAGTTGCCCGGCCAGGATAACTATAGTTTAGTTTACTTGAATTATCTTTTTTAAACCAGTCGAAATTATTTGCTTGACGGTAATAAAGCTCTACAAATGCTTGTATTCTATTGCTGCTAGTACTCGAAGCGATTTATTTCAATTTTCCTTTCCAGGGCTTCTTTATATGACCCTTCTATTAAGGGTCACCTGGCCCTGTTCTGGAGGGTCACCTCTACATAAATGAAGGGTCAACCGACACTGAATCGGCGGGTTCCGTAGTCATTTAGCGAGTCTAGTGACTCGTCTTTAACGGGTCAGAGGTCAAATATTGAAGAGTCATATGACCCCTTAGTCCTAGTGACTCTTCTCTGCCGTGTCGATGAACACGGAAAAAGATTTTTTAGAATATTTTTACAGGGTCAAAGTACGCCAGTCCGTGGAGTAGACTTTTGTTTCCGGAGTCAAACTTTGTATCAGTGCATGCACTGCCACTGCATGTTTTTGAATAACGGGCCGGAGCCCGATGCTCTACCGCCCTGAGACACTTCCCAAATCACTCCAGAGTGACCGGCGATCTTCATCGTCTTCGATGTTTGATGAGGTTTGACATCTCCGTTACCTAACGACTAGGAGAATATACAAATTTCTAGATAGTCTGGGAAACACGGACATCACCCTTTTCACGAAGCGCGGCCCGTACGGCGCCTCTATATTTATCCGGTGTCTCACTAACCGCACCTTGGTTTTGTTCCATTCCATGCTGACGTGGTCTTAGTTGATATGTTCTTCTTATTCCAAAATTGTCTTACAGAATTTATCGGAACTTCAACGTATCTTCATCGGATGATACGTTTAGAATCATCTGCAGTAGTGCCTGCCAGAATTCACATTTTTTCTCAATTCTTGGTCCCGGTGCCGGCAGGCCTCGACAGGCCCCGGCAAGTTCTTGGAAAGACCCATTTTGGTACCAGAAAAAGTTGTGTAAGTATAAGTACATTTTGTAACGATATGCAAATATTATGCAGGTTTAACAAGCTTAAATAAATTAGTTCAACTTCCCTAGTGGTATTGAGTTATTTATTCGTAAAATTTTGCAAGAAAACTTACTAAATTGGTCAAAAAATGAACTAATCGTAATCCGATAGACTCCAGCGAACATAGTCTTCATAAAGACAATGACGCGTTCCAATCCCCGAGGTCCCGGCAAAATCCTGGCGGGAGTCAGCATTAGAGTTCCGGCACCATAACGTCAGGAGCAAAGGTAGAACCTCTAGTACCTGCCCTTCCCGGGCGTCACATTCTGTCAGTCCTGCCCGCGCCTCACCATAACCACAAAGTCCATCTCTTGCACGCCCCTCCCCTTTCCACACTCCACCGGCATATTCAGGACGGGGAGCCAAAGCCATATTGCTCCACCAAAACGGGCCAACCAGGCGCTCAGACAAACTCAGACGCAAATGTGTGAATTCCGCCATTGGTAAATACATCCAGTTATCGCCACTTCCCGTCTCTGCAGTTACGCCCCCGGCCGGTTTTGCACACGTGGCTAGGACTAATATAAACAAACCTTCCATGCCACGCGGGTGCACTCGTTCTCCGAGGCAGACAAACAAGCCATTATCCCTGACATTGTGCTCGATACGTAACGAGCGATCCCAGTGTAGCGCGTGCTTAACCTTCGCCCGGGTGGGGGGGCTTTTAGACCCCCCCTCGGGTTTTTCCAAAGTGACCAAAAAACGGCAGCGCGCAGCGCCGCCAAACTTGGTCTAGCTGTTCCTTCATAATTTTTACATCTTTCCTGAGAATTTTGGCTCAAGGTCATATCAGGTCAGGTCACCAGGCCAGGTGAAGTGACCTCACCTCAAAAATACTTAGGACCGCATAACTAAAAGAAGGCGTTAAGCGATCAAGTTGAAACGCATACCACATATTGGGCCCACCAGGAGCTACAACATTTGTTCCGGGATTTGTTATATTGGTGACCTAAGGTCATGTGCAGAGCATGACCTCCCCATTGTAAATACATGGGAAAATCACGAAATGAGCTTTTCTCAGTAAGAATGGATGGAATCAACTTCAAACATCGGTTGCGACTTGCTCTTAGCCCATTTCTGAAGCTGATGCCAAAATTTTTTACTTGTGACCCTTAAAAGGTCACCTTAGGTCAAATAAGCATTTTTGGTTGTTTCCTCTATAAAATTTGAATTAACTAGGATAGAGCTTTTATTTTGTCACCAAAGTGTTTGTATAGTCACTGGAAGTCAAATGATATACATCATGACTATACCAGGTCAAGTTGGGTCAGACTGTTGACCTGGGTCAGGTCAAATTTCTTAAATTTGACCTGGCATAGCAATATCATATATCATTCGATTTGTATTGACGAGAGGATTGCAATGGTGCATAAACTATGGCTGTACTATGTTTGGTTTGGAAGCTATTAGCGAAAAAATAAACGCCTTTATGCATGGGTGGCTATGGACATTCCCAAGAATATGCCCAATATTTAGTGACCTGTAGCTCCCTAGGCTTTGACCTGACACGAAAATGAATGCCACTGTAATGAAAGCGCATCTCAAGAGCTTTCGAATGGTGTTAGAGAAATGTTTCCAGCTATCGTAGTTTCTGAGATATATGAGGTTTTCTTAGTACACCCCATATTAGCGATTTTGACCTATTTTGACCTCTGGTGACCTTGATATTGACCTGACAAGAAAAATGACCGAAGTATTTTCGATATCAATTTCGAAGAGCTTTCGATTGCCGTTTTGCGCTTTTTTCTAGCTCTCTTAGTTTTTGAGATCGTGGGGGGTCTTTTTTAGCTCCCCACCAGGGCGAAGGTGGCTCGTACCCGCCACCGGGGCAAGGGTTAATACACTTTGGGATGATGACGTAAGCAAATTAAATACATTACAGCATGAATACAGGTTGGCGATAAAAATTTCTTAAAAAATTGTTGAAAACATCGGTAGCGAGCGTACGTTTCGGAAACATTCCTGATGTTGCCACCAGTGGCGGATACAGGGGGCTAGGGGGTTCAGCCCCCCCATTTTTTGAGCGCCAATAGCTGATGCATGGGCGGAGGCTGATCCGAAGCAATGATGGGTGGGGCTCAAGCTCTTAGCCCCGCCCCCCCTCCCCGATATGAAGTCCTGGATCCACCACTGGTTCCCAACAACATATAGTTTTTTTAAAAAAGTAAGGTATTAAAAAATTTTTTATTTTTTTTTATTTTTTTTTTTTTTTTTTTTTTTATAATTTTTTTTTTTTTTTTTTAGGGGGGGGGGTTGTGAAAGTTTTTTTTTTTTTTTTTTTTTTTTTTTTTTTTTTTTTTTTTTTTTTTTTTTTTTTTTTTTTTTTTTTTTTTTTTTTTTTTTTTTTGGGGAAATTTTTTTTTTTTTTTTTTTTTTTTTTTTTTTTTATATAAATGTCTCTTTTTTTTCCTTTTTTTTCATTCCATAAAAGCATAGCGCACCCTAGTTATTGTTTACAAGACGCCCATCCCTCTTAGCATGTAAGCCGCCCACCCTGGGCGCCTTATATACCCATTGGGGCGTCTTACAAATCAATGGAATGCATGATTTTAGTGCATGCACCTGAAAGTTCTACTTCGATTCACTGGCGTAGCCAGGATTCGGCCGAGGGGGAGTCCGACAGCCGTCGGGGGCCCCCTGAGAGTGAGATCAATCCTCGTTCTTTCTAGTACAAAAGACCCCCCAAGCTGGGGGCCCCCTGAGAGTGAGATAAATCATCGTTCTTTCTAGTAAAAAGGTCTCCCAAGCCGGGGGCCCCCTGAGAGTGAGATCAATCCTCGTTCTTTTTTAGTACAAAAGGCCCCCAAGCCGGGGGTCCCCTGAGAGTGAGATTAATCCTCGTTCTTTCGAGTACAAAAGGTCAGCCCAAGGTCCACGGATCGAGTACAAATGGTCCGCGGATCCCGGGGACTCCCTTCGCTACGCCACTGCTTCGATTAGAAGACAATATGGGATGGAATGGTACGGAATGGGATGAGAACTGTCAGGTTTGATCTAAAAGGGAAAACAAAGTAATTTCTATGTTTTGTAAAAACATTGAATCGGGCGAGGAGGAATCACTTATGAGATAGCTCTTTAGTGATGAAATATGATGGGACCGACATCAAAGGGACAGAATGGCGTGGAAGCTAAAATTGTCATCCCATATTAACCACCCATCTATTTTTAAAAAGCTTTTTTCCAGATTGGATAAAATAGAGCCCCTGGTTGAAGTATACACGTCGCATAGCTTATGTTTCCAGCCTTAAACACTCGGTGCTTGAGCGTTCATTGTGCCCCGCATCCAAACGAACCAAGAATATTCCTTTCCTTGCCTAATCTGTCGGTAAATTTTCAGATGACATCACGAGAAAGGATAAGCAAAAGGGGAGATTATGGTGGTACAATGTTAAAGGAGGCCCGAAAAGAAATCGGCCGTGGGATAAAGCATCGTTCTTTCTAGTAAAAAGGTCTCCCAAGCCGGGGGCCCCCTTGAGAGTAAGATCAATCCTCGTTCTTTTTCAATCCTCGGCCGAAAAGAAATTGTGGCCGTGGGAAATCAGTTAAAAAATATTTCCCACACCTACGGCATCCCTGCGAAAACACTCAGGCGTCACCGTGATGGGTTAGTGAAAAGGCCAGGCTCTATCAAGCTTGGACGGTACGACCCTGAGTTTTCCCCGGAGATGGAAGAGGGACTGGCCGATGAGCTCCGCCAGATGGAGAAAATGTTGTACGGGCTGACTCTGACAGATGTGCGTGAGCTGGCGTTCCGGTACGCCCAAAAACTGGGAATTAAGCATCAATTCTCCAAAGAGCAAAAGAAGGCAGGCAAAATGTGGCTAAGGGGCCTCATATCACGGCATCCCGACCTGTCGGTTCGCAAGCCGGAAGCCACAAGTTTGGCTACGGCAGTTGGTTTTAATCAGCCCCAGGTTGAAAGATTCTTCTCACTCTACACGGAGCTGCTTTCCAAAGACCGCTATGATGCCACCCAGGTGTGGAACATGGATGAAAAAGGGCTGTCCTGTGTCCAGAAGCCTCAAAACATTGTGGCACCAAAGGGGAAAAACGCGTCGGGAAGATTACCAGCGCTGAAAAGGGAAGAACGGTGACGGCTCTATGCTGCGCCAACGCTGCAGGCCAATTCATACCACCGTTGCTTGTGTTCCCAAGGGCCAGGATGAACGACTCTTTAATGAACGGAGCACCTCCTGGCTGCATGGGAACATGTACCAAGTCCGGATGGACTGATGCAGAATGCTTTCTGCGCTGGCTGCAGCACTTTGTTGCGCTGGCTCACCCGACCACGTAAAGCAAGTGCATCATTGTTCTGGATGGTCATCACAGTCACACAAATCTGGAGGCACTAGACTACGCGAGGGACAACGGTGTCGAGATAATAACTCTCCCACCGCACAGTAGGGGAGAGGGGGAGAAATAAGACGGAGCCGTTTTCTCGATTATTTTTTGCTGGCCTCACTACTGTCGTACTGCTCGCCTATCACCATGGTGATACTTCCCCTTTTCGTCTGGTGGTGGTCACGATACGCGAGTGTCAGCTAAAAACTTGTTTTTTCTGAGGGTATGTTAAGTTGTTTTGCGTGATTTTTAGAACTGTGATGTGGCTGTTGTCGCGCTTTTGTACTTCTGTATACTATGCAGACGTAATGCCCTGAAATATATAACATTGAGATTGATAGAATTCCGGTTCAGGAAGACTTTGTTAAAAACGGCGACCTGGGGAGAAGTGGGACTCAGTGTCCCAGTTCTCCCCGCAATGTCCCACTTCCCCCAAATGTAGATATTATGTAATGCGATTGATTATAGTCTCTGGAAGAAGGTTATTATGTATTCATTTAGGAGCGTAGGATTTGTAAAATTATCATATTTTTAAGGTATTATCTTTAATTATAGTTATTTATCCTCATCACACACATCAAAATCATATGGGCCCCTACCATTTCACGCTGCATAAAATCCAACTAGCATTTCATTTTTATTAAGATAACAACATTTAATATTTTGTTATAACACCATGTGTCATGCGTTTGGATAGGTATTCTGAAGAGTGGATACATGCGGGACGTGCAATGGGCTGGGACAGGCTGAGCGTGTGTGCCGTGCACGGATGCCATCCCTGGTCAAATTTCGTACGTTTTTACCTGTATCGTGACTGAAGTGATGTGGGGCCGAATGGTCAGGTGAACTATGTTTCTCTGTGACCATATTACAAAGATGTGGAAATATGTCTCGTTCTCCTCCGGGTCTGGTGGAATTTGACGTATATGTTCAGGGGCGCCGCCACAGAATTTTCGCAGGGTGGGACGGACCCGGGCTGGTGCTGACCGGGGAGGCGAATTTTGAGCATATTCGGTATCTGACAGCATTAATGACGATTGACTCAAACATTTTGGGGGGACGTCCCCTCTGGTTGGCCAACAGGGGGACGCGTCTTCCCGTCTCCCCGCTTTCGGCGCCCATGTATACGTTCATATACCATGAAGATGCAAAGCGTGTGTTGAATTTATGCTAACTCTCGCCCTACCAGGCCATCGATGGCCTCCTAAGAATTTTCAAAATAACAGAAGAAACGACGTGACGCAGCACCGTGGTTGAGATGTGTATCTCTAACCCCATCATTTTCCCACTATCCCTGAAGTTGTTTACCCTAGGCCACACTAGGTCAGGTCACCAGACAAGGTCAACCCAGGCCACCTCACTTCAAAATTTGAGCTCAACTATAGCTACATTTCCAAGCCGATTGATTTGAAACTTTCTATACTTGATGACTCCTCCAGGGTCTACAACAATTTATGTCCGGGGTTTTTAATTTGGATACCTGATGTCAGGTCACGAGGTGACCTCTCCCATACAAAAAACATGAGAAAAGCTGTCATAAAAATGATTGCGATTTCTCAGATTGCTCAGGAAAGCATTCCCGACCACCCTTTCACGGATTCCAGGAAATATGTTTATCTTTCACCTCACCAGGGGTCAAACACAGTATTTTGACGATAAATTTGGACCTAATCAAGCTAGAGCGCTAAATCAAATGTCATTTTGTATGTATCAGCTTTGACTTTCATTTGCTATACGGCTAGGCCACTTTATTGACCTTTTGTGACCTTAAGCCATGTTAGGTCAGAGAGGGGGTGCCCTTTGGAGGTAAAAACCTTTGGAGGAGGTCATTTCGTTTATTCATAGCGGAGAAAGCTCTGACATTTTCCTATCAAATTTACTTGACCATATGTCAAAACCTCTAAAGGAAACATAGAGGCTATGCTCAGGTTTCTTAGGCATGACATATTTTAGTGGAAATAGCCTGTGACCCAACGTTTGATATCTGGAGATCAAGCCATTGACCTGAGCATTAAGACATGCGTCGTAAAACTGTACTGAATTCTCACGAGCTTTATAATGCATTTTGCAGATTTGTGCTAACCCCATATTTTCGGAGTTAGAGGGGGGCATCAATGCACCCCCACTGGTGGAGCAGGGATGGCCCTGGATTACCCCGAGTGGAGCGCGGGTTAATGCACCTTTTATATTATGTCACACATCGATCCATGTCCTAATTCTCCCCCGTATGTCTCTACTTCTCCTGCCCCGCTGTGTGTCCCAGTTCTCCTGGGCCTGTCCCAACCCCTCTCCACCTCCAGGTGTTTTTATATTTCGTTACGTTGATCAAATACCTTTTGGGAGTATTGAAGCTGTGATATTTCACAATGAAAGAAAATTGTCTGCTCTATCTAACGGTACCATTTTTAATATTATGGAATCAGTCACTGATTTTCTGCAAATTTCCTAAAATCAACCTTCAATTTTCGTCCCAGTTCTCCCCCTCTCCCCTACACACCGCATGCAGCCACTCGATGCGTCGTGGTTCAAGTCCCTGAAATCTGCATACAACTTGTATGTATGGCTGGATGCTGCAAGCCACCCGGGAAGGGCGCAGCTCGGAATACGAAGGACAACATCAATTTTCTCAACGGCATGCCTCCGGTGTGCAGCCATGAACAAAGTCGTCAACGGCTTCCGGTCGTCTGGCTTGTGGCCTGTAAACACGCAATGCTTTTTCAGTGATGACGATTTCTTGCCTTCACAGATGACCAGGAGCCCCAGCCCACTGATCACTCTTAGGCCCATCCACACCAGCATCAGCTGCCGCCAAACC